>JAVLUX010000006.1:17492500-18220000 GCA_032164185.1 Moxostoma hubbsi | reverse complement strand
CATATTTTTCATATTATATATCTGTATTGACATATACAAATTTATCCAATATTTACAGATGGAGCACTGATTAATCCCCATATATGATAGGGCATATAGCCCAAAAGATGTGACATATCATTTTCTATTATCATAGCAAATCAATAATTCATGTGTCTTTACACCAGACACAGAGGAGCAGGGAGGAGCCATGCAAACTCACACAGGAAGCTCAAATCAAGCCCTCAATGCAGCAGTAGCCTGAAAGAACCAGGGGCTTTGGATGAGAAAACAGATAGAATGAGAACGAGAGAGGGAATGCCAGAAAAAAGGGGGGAGAGAGGGAGGGAAATAGCAGGATGGGCATGTTCATTTTTCCCGTGACATTCTCATGTTGCTCCTCTGTGAGAGGATAACCTTTCTCTCCTGCTGTCCCAGAGTGCTATTCACACAATCACTTACAACATTAATCAAATCGTGCATTCTAATGGTTTTTGACATACGGCCCCATTTTATGGGCTGTAGTCCAGCCTGCAACCTCTTTTGCATCCGTTAACGCTTCTCTAGCAGCACTTGGCTAATGCTAATGGAAGCACAGACGCTCTGCCATTAAGCACTAAAGGACATGGATGCCATTGTGTGATGTATGAAGAAAGCCATTTTTGAAGGCATGGGGGGGGGGGGGGGGGGGTTATACTGATGTTATACTGAGGAGACTTTTCTGGCTTACAAGGTGATAATTGTACTGTTCTGTGGACCAAATTCTCTAACATTTTAGGAATAATTCAACAAAAAAAAAATTTATTCTGTAATCATTCACTTACATTTACCTTCATGTTGTTTCAAATACGTATGACTTTCTTCTGCAGAAGACAAAATGTACATCTTTTCAATATAATGGCAATGGATACTAATTTACTTTTAATCTTTAAAGATTAAACATTTGGGTTAGTTCACCCAAAAATAAAAATTCTCACATCATCTACTCTGAATTTTTTTCTTCTGCTGAACGCATTTAAAGAAAAATATAAGAATATTTCAGCTCTGTTGATCCGTAAAATGCAAGTGGATGGTGATTAGACCTTTGAGCTCCAAATAAAACAGACAGTCAGCATAAACGTTATCCATATGACTCAACTGGTTAAATGAATGTCTTCTAAAGCGAAACAATCGCTTTTTCTGTGAAAAATATCAATATTTAAGTATATTTTTACTATTAACTATTAACTATAAATAATCGCTTCCGGTCAGCAACAGTATGTGTGTGTGATGTAATGCGTGTGTTTACAACTAAGTAGGAGGAGCACTGTACAAAAGCTATGTCAGCCAATAAATGCCAATGCGAATATGCCACACAAGACCACGTGAACTCCACCCTCTCGTGAAAGCGCATACTGCTGCTGACCGGAAGTGATATATTGATCTTTGTCACAGAAAAAGTGATTGTTTCACTTTAGAATACATTATGGATACATATGGATGACGTTTACGCCGACTGTCTGTTCTTTATGGAGATTCAAAGATCTAATCACCATCCACTTGTATTTTAAGGACCTACTGAGATGGGATATCTTTCTATTTTCTTTGAAAGTCATACACATCTTGGAATGGCATGACAGTGAGTAAATACTGATAGAATTAAAACATTTTGTTGAACTATCCCTTTAAAAAGGACATTCAACGGTGCATTTTCAAACAGAAACTTGCACTTTTTGCCACTAAAAAACGAATACATTTCTCGCTTGAACACATGAGTCACATTAAACAAGCTTCTCTTATACCGCTCATGAAAATGCAATGGATGCCATGATTTTCACAGAAATGACTTTCATAATTTGCCTTCAGAGGACATGGAATATGACGCATGTGTCTATATATGATTACATTTATGATATTCTTGCATGCTTTTGGAAGCCTAAAAGTGATTTGCTATTAACTGCCATTGTATTAAATAGATGGATCGGGATATTATAATTTTTTCCCCTTTTGTTTTCTGAATAAGAAATAAAGTCAAAGAAAGTAAGAAATATCTGTTGTTATCACTCAAAACATCAGTTTTCTAGATGAATTACTTTGTGTGCAAGATAAGTGCTCTTGATGAAATTACATGGGAAAGCGATTCATTTATTTGCCAATTTTCTGAGAACTTCAGGGACTTTAATTGAAAGACTCACCATTATGATAAATGGCATTAAGAAAATAAAATATTTATTTATACACTGTGATTTTAAAACGGATTCTGTGAGGGTTAGGTTTAGGAAAAAGAAATGATCATTAGCTCAGTACAAAAAATGCAAGTTATAGGAAAATCCCCATCATGATAGGAAAACAAATGTATAATTCAACGCACTCTCACAGCAAAATCGTAAGAACAACATTGTAACAACTTCTAAATTTAGCTAATTTGTATGATATCATACGACTAAACTCAAGCCAATATGTAAAATATTTTCCCAAATTTTCTTAAATTCTGAATCTATGTTTGATAACAAGGTGTGTCACTTTTTCTCTCGTCTCTCTTACAGATGGGCTTCGTAAGCAAAGGCATATCAATAATACAGCATGGCAATACTGACATTACTCTGATGGTAGCTCAGTGAGTGATATCCAACTGATACTCTGCACATGACAGCAACGGCTTTAGTCCTTCTAGTGGACAAAACGAGAATACTGTCAATCTGAAAAAGAGCATTTCAAAAAACAAACATTGTTACAGTACTTCACATCGACACACTACATCAGATTCTGATCTCTACCACTGAAATGCTACATGTAAAGCTCTCAGGGCAAAAATAAATGTTATTTTCTTTAACTTTGTCTTTATGCTTTAGAATTTCAAGATGTTACTCAATTTGTCTGAGAACTCTCTTCAAAACCCTGTACATTAGTCCTATGCTAAAAAATACTGACATTTTATTGAAGCTTGAGAAAACAGCATGACATTTACACATTGAGTCATGTCTGGTACTTAATCATCTCATAACTATACACACAGACACACACACACACACACACACACATACACACACAACTGTGAGTGCACTGACTGCGTGGGTGAATACAAACAACCTGGGAATTATGATAATGTGATTTTTGTTTCTTATTATCTGAAGATGAAATTATGATGTAGATGGGTTACATGTAGATTAATTATGTTAAGTAATGCAACATAGAGTAGGGAATAATGCTGTCTGTGTCAAGACATGTTTAGTGCTGAGTCATGTTGCACAGATTTTCTCATTAAACTCTTATTATAGAGCAATGCTCCTGTTAAAGATGAGTATATAAATAAATAAAATACATAGCAGATATAGATATTAAAGCTGGTCAAATTCATTTTTGTGTAGTATTTCAAATACTTTCACCTTAAAGGGATAGCTATTGATTTATTGAGTAAATTATGAGAGAACTTTCATTTTTGGGTGAACTGTCCCTTTAGGTTCTGTTAGCTGGAACTGACACAGCTTCTTAAACATTAAAAGAATTTTTCTTTTCCACTGAAAAAATAGCTCCATATTTCCAACCTAAAATGCTACAACTCTTGTCAAAAGTAGCGAATGTCCTCTGATTTATTTTAAACTTGGTCAGCAGGGCCCAGTGCTTTTTTTCGGGGCCACTGCTGGACTGAAGTCCTGGATTGAAGTTCCAAGTAGTTGGTTGCTTCTGGCAAAGTGCTCTGCCTCCATCTGTTCCTCCTAGAATCATATGAAAGGGGGGCAGCAGCATCAACCATGCCTGCACATGCATTTTCCAAAGCAACAAAACAATGACTAACAGCCTCACGCCTGCCAAAAGCCCTGATCATGAGCTTTATCACAACCAGTAATACCTGTGAATAATACATGGCCACCAGTTTACAGAGGACCTTGACGGCACTACTGAACAATTTAAGGTGCCTGCTGATGGGTGTTGTGCTTTCTTTAAGGATTTTCCCCCATGGCTCTTCTCGGTCTAGTTTTTTGGCCTGACGATAAACAACAGTTTAATATTGATCTAATCCCAGCCACGAGGTGAGCCCAAGCAGTGTGCGCTGCTGCTCTTGCAGATGTTCACATCTAATAATCTATTCATAATTGATGAAACAGGGAGGTCAGATGTAATGGCATCTGCCGTTGTCGGCAACAAATAAATGATTATTGACAAAACGCAGCCAGTGTGGCACTGAGCGCCTGTGAGACAACAAGCTCTGAAGAGAGAGTGGTTTAAGGGACTTCCATCGGTCATTGCACAGGACGAGGCATAGAGTCTGGGATGTGAGAAGAATGATGGCCCATTTGCTACATTGTAAAGAGAGTGTTCCCTTTAAAAGTGACAAAAGGAAGGAAGCAGAGGACACTCAAATCAGAGGCGAGAGGTAAGTGAGATATAGAGAGTGCACCAGGCCAGCTATTCTCTCAGCTTTTGTCTAGTGGATGTATTTTGAATGTACAATGTAAAAAGTGGTAACCTGCAATTTTCAAATTAAGGAGCTATTTGCTCTTGATCTAGTCAGTAAAAATGTTTTTGCTGGTGTATCCTGATGTATTCAGGATGATTCGAGGATGTTACAAAATATTTCTAACTTGAATCAGACCATTTAATTTAGATGTTACCACTTGAAGCACATTTTTAGGATAACATTTTTTTTTTCATGACTGTCAAGCTGACTGTAAAAGCATTCTCCATCCAGAGCCATTTGATGCAGCTGCACTGGACAGAGCTAAATGAAAGCAAGGGTCTACAGCATGTTGCATAAAATACTGTTACACTGGGCAGTGTTTCTTTTTTCAGTGTCAGTTCATTTATTGGAGAACGATGAACATGAAGGGGAAATAATTCAGTCACTACTAACTTCTTAGTTAACCTGATTACTTTGCTGTCTATTTAATTTATTTTGGTTTATTTCAAATCCTTTTTTTGAATAGCCTATTCAAAATGTTCATCAACTCATTAATGTTTTATTCAGGCAATTTGTTTACTCTTTTGTTCCTGATCACATATTTTTGTCTACCCGTTCAAAACTGTTTGTATATTTAGCTAATTCAGAACTCCTCTGCCTATGATTGTTCAGATTAATTCTTCTTTTAAAACCTCTTATTTGAGCAGTGAAGTTGTTTAAATCAGTGTTTTAATAGTCGTTTTAAGGTTTTAGGGGTAAACAGCATTACGTCATAATGGCAACAAAGTTGTACAATTTTCTATAACTTTACACAGAAAAGGTTAGTGAGCGATTTTATCACACTAAAATTGTGTTAACACGTATATTGTTCATGTCATGTGCCAATACTTTTGAAACGTAGTATTTTTTTATAGACTTTTGAGTATTTTAACATTTGGCCCAATTCACTTCCATTGTAAGTGCCTCACTGGAACATGGGTAAGTAAAGGAGAGGCAAGTAAAAAAATTATATTGTTGTTATCAACATTATGCCACAAATGTTGTAGATTGAGTTGTGTTGACTGCTGCTTGCCCCGCTTCCATTGTAACTGCATCTCAAAAAAAGAGTCAAAATTGCCACTGATGCTGTTGACATAGAGCACAATTCAAGGACAGAGTGGGTGTGTCTGTGTGTTTTTTAGGGCAATGACTGCCTCCCTGTTTCTGCCCATTGCAAGTAGGTTTAGCTTCAGGCCAGAGACCTCCAAACAGGGGCGAAATCTCCCAAGGAGGGTGGGGTTATTTTAAAAGGGGGCAGGATTACTCTGAAAGGGGGTTGTGCCAAGTCCAAAAGGGGGCGTCTCTTCCACTCATGGTTAAAGTTAGGGAAATAGGGAGGTAAGAGTCTCCCAATATCTTCAATGGTGAATTGGAGCTCACGCCTCTTTTCGATGCAATGCCTGCAGCTATAACCTTCTTGCCCATTGTGCCTCTGTTTGACATGACCGAGTGCCCTGTTAGCTCTAAATTACCGGGTGAGATCATAAATATTTTAAGCATATGTTTTCCCACTTTGTCATTGGAGCTCACAACTAAGAAATCAAGTTCATCTGCATATTAACGTGACGGCTGATACTGTATGTGACTGTGAGGATTGGGGGGGGGGGTCTGCTTAGAGTGCTGACAGCAGGAGGAAATGGCACTCTTTCACAGCAGCTGCTCTTTTAGACACCCACCAGCCCATCCTTCCCCTCTCTCTCACTCTCTTTTGTAGGAGGAGGTTAGCCCTGAGGAGGCTGGCCCGTGCCACAAAGGGATAAAGGAGAACTTTGGAGGGGTCCACGAGGCTGGGGGACTCGGTAAAGAGAAAAGACACTGAAACCGGGATCCTTCTGGCCTCTTTCTGACACCCGCCCTCCATCATCTGGGGCCCTCAGGAGCCCCTAGCGTGTGTCAGAACCTTCACAGCATTCTTGATGGCTGCGCTAAACTGGAGTATTAGCGCTGAGAGGCCGAGGGGAGGCTGCGATGGGGACTGTGAATTTGGGTCTGTTCGCATGATGCCCCCTTCGCAGCTATTTCTAATAACTAGTGGATGTCCTATGGGAGAAGTGCACTGTGATTGCAGTCCTGAAAGCATCTGTGGCCCTTGCGCTTGAGAAAGGTGCCATTGAGCTGACAATATATATGGAAATCCCATGCAATATTTCTTCAGAAGTAAGCAAACCTCCCATCACATGGATCAGTGAATAACACATTAGAGGACAGGATTGAATAGTGTCTAATTGAATTTATGGACCCTTAAACTACCACTTAAGAGCTCTTAGCTCTGTATAATGACATGCTCTACTTAACATATCTAAACAAAAACACTGACGATTCACTGTTGACATAATGGTGTTTGCTCATTCCTGATTTGCTAGAGTAGAACATTTAACACATTACTGGTCCGAGATAGACTGACATAATGAAGCGGGTTATAATTTCATAATTAGCACTCATTCAATACAAAAGAAAAACTGATTAGAACAGAACAGCATAATGATGTAAAACTCATTCTCTGTATTTTTTCCCTCTCAAATAACAGCTACAATCAAGTTCAAACACAGAGCTAATTAGTTTGACCTCTTCTGTCATAATTAGCATGTATATGGCAGAAATGTGAGAGGCGGTCCAGCTAGTCAAACAATCTATTATCATGCAAAACCAGGTCACTGAGAGGTTGTGTGGCTTTGTACAGTGTTTGCTCATTTCATTGCACTTCCTATACATTTAATGAGGGAAGTCAACTATATCTTGAAAATCAAGTGCTTTTGTAAACAGTTTGTTAATGAAAAGAACAAATTTATATAGAACAAACTGAACTCTCTATGAGCCTATTGACAATAGTCTAATTTGCTATTTGAAGAGAATAAAGACATTAAGAAACTACCTTTAGAAATATAGTTTTCTAGTTTGCATCGATTGGGAAGAAATTGTTTCATGATATAGTAATTAAAAATTGCTGTCTGAATTTGAATACACATGCATTTATTTCATATTCGCTGTTGCTATCTGATATTTTTGTAAGCTGGAAATGCTAGATGTGGCAAGTCTTTATGCACAGTGCCACCGGAAATCAGCATAGGCATAGGGGAGAACGGGGCTAGTAGTCACACTTTTTACTCCAGTGAAGGTTTATTTTTGAAAGTCAATTTCTGCAAACCTTAATGTATTGGCTACACAAATAGCTGTATATTTTCACAGATATTGCCCATGAAAAAAATATACAGTTCATTAAACTAATATTGACCTTTTGTTACAACTTGCCCCAGTAGCGGGGTGTGAATTAATTAAAATGTTAAGCACAAAATGATTCAGAAATATAGAAACATATTGTACAAACAAATATTGTGATTGATATATTGTTATTTTTTTTTAAAACATGTTAAAAACATTTGACAATCATCCACAATAAATATGTGACAACATGTCCTGACTTGACTGGGCAATTGGACATTTGACTACTAGCGTTAACAACTTCCCGTTGTGACTTCTAATCCTGTTCTTCCCTATATTATTTTATCATTGAGATAGGATCTAATTATATCTGTGAAATAAAGTCTCCCAGTGAGTGCCCAATCTCTGCCCTTATTGTGATCTCAAAATCTTCTGAGGAGCCTCTATTCATGTATCTTTCCAAACACAATTCTTTTTATTCTGAAATATTGTGCTTAAAAGACAAAGCGGCATTTAGAGAGGGTACTTTTGTTGTGCATTAAAGGCTCTGTACTCGCTTGCTGGTTGGATTATTACACTTTCAGTGGAGGATTTAACCAGAGGCCAGTTGGGCCATTGCCTGAGGGAGGCCCCCCGCTGTTCAATGCACTCGAGATGCACCACCCCCCCACCCCCCGACTGCTTTTATTGCCTGCCTTTCATTCTGCCAGGGAATCCCTCTGCAGTCAGAAGGCTCACAGGATAACCTGCCTCAGGCGTTCCCCAAAACCCTAAATCAGCTCGTCTTATATATATGCAAGACCAAAATGTGCCTCTCTGCCACTTGATGTAACTCATGCAACAAAGAAATGAGGGCTTGTGTCAGCATTTGATGTCTGCTTGTTCTAGTGGTGTATGAGAAAGTTCAGTGTTTGGCCAAGAATTTAAATGTTAGCTTAGGACATGACATACCATCAAAGATAGGGATTGGGGAAGGAAAGAATAACTTTTACATAAAATATCTGGTGAAATATTCATGTACTGTTAACCTACAATACAAAAACCAAAATGTTTTAATTTGTCATGCATATATGATTGTGCCTACTTAAAAAAATCCTTTGGTTTTAAATCTCATGTGTGTAAATTTTTTTATTTTAAATAAAATAAAATAAAAGCTTAATATGCAGACAACTATAAGTCATTCGTAGGCTGATTTCTCTGCAAAGTGTAAACACTGTGGCTCTGTGGTGCTATAAAATTACTGCTCTGTCTGTTTGAGAATCCCAGACAGCTCACTGCAAATCCAGTGACACACACTGCCTGGCCAAAGAAAGTTACATACACTAATATTTCTTTGGACCGCCTTTAGCTTTGATTATGGTGTGCATTCTTCGTGGCATTGTTTCGACAACCTTATGCAATGTCACAACATTTATTCCCATTCAGATTTGCAATCATTTTTGGCCAAGATCTTGTATTGATGACAGGAGAGTCGAATCACTCCATCTTGTCCAGCATATCCCAAAGACTTTCTATGGGGTTAAGGTCAGGACTCTGTAGTGGCTAATTCAAATTTAAAAATAATTCATCATGCTCCCTGAACCACTCTTTCACAATTTAAGCCCAAAGAATCTTGGCATTGTTGTCCTGGAATATGCCTGTGCCGTCAGGGAAGAAAGAAATCCATTGATGGGATAACCTGTTCATTCAGTACATTCAGGTACTGTAGTCAGTTGACTTAATTTTATTGCCGCATGATGTTGCTTAGCCTAGACCTGACCAACTGAAGCAACCCCAGATCATAACACGGACTCCAGAGGTTTGTAGAGCGCTTTATGCGCTTCCCTTCTCACCCTGACGTGCTCATTGCTTTGGAATAGTGTAAATCTGGACTCATCAGGCCACATTATCTTTTTCCATTGCTCCACAGACCAATTTATGCTCCCTAGCAAATTGAAGGCATTTTTTTAATTAACCTCTCTAGTGGCTTTCTTGTGGCCACACAGTTGTTTAGTACCAATCCAGTAAGTTTTCGTCGCATTGTGTGTGTGGAAATGCTCTTATTTTGACTATAAAACATATTGTGTATATCCAGTAGCCGTGAGTTCTGCAAGATTGTTTTACGATGTGATTTCACCAAGTGTTTAGTGAAATCTGATCACGATCATTCAAGCATTGGACAGTTCTTAACCCAATTCTTGTGATTTCAGCAATCTTCTTATTGGTTTTTCTTTGATGCAGGCCAATAATTTGCCCTTTCTGAAACACAGTAACATCTTTTCGATGACCACGAGTGTGTTGAGTGTGAGCCGTTTATCCGAAGTCGGGTAGCTGGGGCAGCAGCTCCAGCAGGGGGCCCCAGACTTCCCTATCCTGAGCCACATTAACCAGCTCTGACTGGGGAACACCAAGGCATTCCCAGGCCAGTGTGGAGATGTAATCTCCACCTAGTCCTGGGTCTTCCCCGATGCCTCCTTCCAGCTGGACATGCCTGAAACACCTCTCTAGGGAGGCGCCCAGGGGGCATCCTTACCAGATGCCCAAAACACCTAAACTGGCTCCTTTCGATGCAAAGGAGTAGCGGCTCTACTCCAAGCTCCTCATGGATGACTGAGCTCTTCACCCTATCTCTAAGGGAGAAGCCCGCCACCCTTCTGAGGAAACACATTTCAGCCGCTTGTACTTACGACCTAGTTCTTTGATGACCCAGCCTTCATGACCATAGGTGAGGGTAGGAACGAAAATTGACTGGTTGAGCGAGAGCTTTGGCTTCCGGCTCAGCTCTCTTTTCATGACAACAGTGCGATAGAGAGAGTGCAATACCGCCCCCGCTGCCCTGATTCTCTGGCCAACCTCCTGCTTCATTGTCACCTCACTCGTGAACAAGACCCTGAGCTACTTGAACTCATTCATTTGGGGCAATAACTCCTTCCCTACACTGAGTATGCACTCCATCGGGTTCCTGCTGAGAACCATGGCCTCAGATTTGAGGTGTTAATCCTCATCCCAGCCACTTCACACTTGACTGTCAAGCAATCCTTTGAGAGCTGAAGGTCAAGGACTGATAATGACATGAAGACAACATCATCTGCAAAAAGCAGCAATGAGATCCCCCTTCCCCACCCTGACTACGCCTCGATATCCTGTCCATGAATATCACAAACAGGATTGGTGACAAAGTGCAGCCCTGGTGGAGACCAACCCCCACATGGAACAAACTCGACTTCATGCCGAGGACCCATACACAGCTCTCGCTTTAGATGTACAATGATTGGATCACCCTAAGAAGGGACCCCCCCACCCGTACTCCCGCAGCACCTCCCACAGTATTTCCTGGGGGACCCAGTCATACACCTTCTCCAGATCCACAAAACACATTTAGACCGGATGGGCATACTCCCAGGCCTCCTCTATGATCCTTGCTAGAGTAAAGATCTGGTCCATTGCTTTACAGCCAGGATGGAACCCGCATTGTTCCTCTTCAATCCGAGGCTTGACCATAGGGCCGAACCCTCCTCTCCAGCACATTGGAGTAAACTTTACCAGGTAGGCTGAGAAGTGTGATATCCCTGAAGTTGAAACACACTCTCTGGTCCCCCATTTTGAAAAGGGGAACCACCATCCCGTTCTGCCACTCCTTGGGCACTGTCCCAGACTTCCACGCAATGTTGAAGAGGTGCGTCATCCATGACACCCCCTCCACATCCAAAGCTTTCAGCATTTCTGGTCGGATATAATCAATCCCCAGGGCTTTGCCACTGCAGATTTGTTTGACTACCTCAGCGAACTCCCACAGGGAAATTGAATCAGATCCCCCATCAGCCTCCAGCTCTGCCTCTAGCATAGTGGGCATATTGGGATTTAGGAGTTCTTCAAAGTGTTCAACAGCATCCCACCTTTTCTGTATAGAGCTTGGATGGTTCCACGTTTCCCCTCCTAAGGTGGCAGACGGTTTTCCAGAAGCACTTTGGTGTGAACCGAAAGTTCTTCTCCATGGCTTCTCTGAACTTGTCCCACACACACTGCTTTGCCTCCCTCACAGCAGAGGCAGCAGCCCTTCAGGACAACATATCCCTCTTTCTTCAGTTGGATGGCTTCCCTGACCACCAGTGTCCACCACAGTGTTCAAGGGTTACAACCCCTTGAGGCACCTAAGACCTTGAGGCTGCAGCTCTCCACCGCGGCTTCTGCAATGGAAGCTTTGAACACTACCCACTCCGGTTCAATGTCCCCAACCTCCGCAGGGATGCCTGAAAAGCTCTGCAGGAGGTGTGAGTTGAAGATCTAGTGGACAGGGGCCTCCTCCAAACGTTCTCAGTTCACTACTAGATTGGGCTTCCCAGGTCTGTCCAGAGTCTTTCCCCATCCCCTAACCCAACTCAACACCAGATGGTGTCTTCACCCAAGTGTCCAAAATATATGGCCTCAGATCCGACGACGCGATTACAATTGGATTCTCTGGTACCACGTACACTTATGAGCATCCTTATTTTAAAATTGGTGTTTGTTATAGATAATCCATGACTAGCACAGAAGTCTAACAACAAGCATCCTCTTGGGTTAAGATCGGGGAGGCCGTTCCTCAAATCACACCTCTTCAGGTGTTCCTGCCATTTCCCATGTGCGTGTTGAAGTCACCAAGCATCACTATGAGTCCCCAACTGGGGCCCTATTCAGGACTCATTTCAGGGTCTCCAAGAAGGCTAAATACTCTGAACTGCTGTTCAGTGCATATGCATAGACAACAGTAAGACCCCCCCCCCCCCCCACACACACACACAAACCGTAAGCATAGTGAGGCGACACTCCCGTCCACTGGGGTAAACTCCAACGTAGCAGCGCTCAGCTGGGGACTCGTGAGTATCCCCACACCTGCCCATCGCCTCACATCCTGGGAAACTCCAGAGAACAATAGAGTCCATCCCCTATCCAGGAGTACGGATCCAGAGCCAAGTCTGTGCGTTGAATTAAGCCCCACCAGATCCAACTGGTAGTGCTCCATCTCCCTCACCAGTTCCGACTCCTTCTCCCCGAGTGAGGTGATGTTCCACATCCGTCGAGACCCCCGGCCTTCACTGCCACCCATATGGCAGTGCACCCAACTCCTGCGGTTTCTCCAATGGGTGGTGGGCCCAAGGGATGTAGAGGGGGGGTGTCATGTTGCTTCTTTGGGCTGTGCCCGGCCGGGCTCCGTGGCAAGCCTGGCCACCAGGAGCTCGCTGACGAGCCCTCCATCTGGGCCTGGCTCCAGACGGGGGCCCCGGGCTTCCTCCGGGCAGAGTAACTCCTCCTCTTGCCGTTATTTCAATGGAGTCTTTGTGAACCATTCTTAGACTGGTCCCTTACCTGAGACCACTTTGCCTTGGGAGACCCTACCAGGAGCACCTGGCTGCAGACAACTCAGCCCTCAGGTTCATAAGGGCACACAAACCTCTCCACCACAATAAGGTGATGGTTCCTGGAGAGTGTTTTGTGTCTTTATTTTTTAATTTTAGACTAAATATTACTTTGACTGTTCAGCCAGTTCCCGCCTCCTCCTTTCCCATTCGAACCCTGTTACAATGGGATATGTCTTCCAACATGGTTGTTTAAGACATGAGAAGCTACACTTTGCATTAGTTGGGGTTAATAAAATTGTTGCCAGCTGAAACACATTATCCTCCTGTGACCCCTGCGTGACTGCTGTGCATTTTCCATTTACCTTTTTGATTTGTAACCAGTAGCACCTAATAAACAAATAGATTCCCTAAAAATTCATGTCCACATATGTGGACAGTGAGACTATGTTGTGAAATTTTAAATTCCACTAAGCTATAGAAAGATTTTTTTTTTTTTCAAGTTATTTATTATGATTCGTGGATTGTTGGTTATTCGTATTTTTGAGACGTTACAGACATTACAGCTGATAAAGCTGAATAAATAATAATTATTCAAAATAATGTCCAGCATCATCCAATCACTACCAACCATGTAAAAGTAAAATGTTGCATTATAAAATTCAGAATCTATGTACTGATTACCGTTGTACCATGTCTGGTAAACATGTTGAGTGGTCTAAACATCATCTGCAGCCTGAAACTGAACTTTTGGTGGGATTTTAGGATTGAATGCACTAAGCTTTATAGAAAGCTATAGGATGCTCCCTTGCTCCCTATTTAGTGAATGACTTAATTGTTTATTCTCTCATCCAAAAAAATGTTTTCTTCCTTCAAAAAATTATTTTCTCTCTTCCAAATTTTTTTTATCTCAGAACAGTTTGAAGTTCCCCTTATTTTCATATAATGCCTCTGAAAGTAAAATTTTTCAGCTTTTGCATGAACCCATTTATACTCAATGTGAAAATGCATAGTAAATATATAGGAATGCATTAACTGATTGAAGGGAGTTCAAGGGAAAAGAGGAGGCGAGAACCAGCTTGTCAACATAAATTATGTTTTAATAATAAACTTAAAACAAACGACGCACGCACACACGACGGACATGTCCGTAAATGATCTCTCTCTCCTGCACCATCCTCTGCATTCGGCCTTTATCCCTCTCGGAGGCTTGATTAGCCTAATACGGGACCGGGTGTGTAGGATCACGACACGGCCCCGCCCTCCGCCCTGCCACACTGATGTTAATGAAAAGAATTGTATTGCACAGAGATAACAATATAAAATATAACAAAATACATATTAAAATGAAGTGAAATGTCCCACAGATGTGTTAGAGTTGAAAGTTATTCAAAATAACTAACATGTTTTTTCTGCTTTTGAGGAAATGTGGTATGAGTTTCCACATATGTGGGCATATGTTTATCAGGTCGCTGTACGAAAAATTAACTGATTTTTTAAGGTGGCTTATCAAACGAAACTAGAGAATCTCCTCTTTACAACCCAACTGGTTTTAATGAAAACAACGTAGAGATTTCTTACCAGAGGCACTTTTGTTGGCGCTGCATAGGTTTGAGCGCTTCAAGGAAATCAACGTCATGCTGTTGTGTCATGTGACTCGGTGCGACAGATGTTAACCCTTTAAATAACAGTCTAGAGTCACAGTTTTCAGTCAGTTTTTATTAATTTTAATTATGAAATGCATATAGTGAAGTCAAAATACAGTGTCCATGCATGTGGACACGGTGTCGCACAAGGTTATTCACTGCAATAATGATCCAATCATAGGCTCTTAAGTATCTGCTTATTTTAATCCAAACGGCAAATTTTTTTTTTTTGTCCAGGCAGTGTAGTACGAAACTGAAATCAGTCTGTGCTTTCCAAAATTGACGCATTGCCCCCAGTGGCCAAGCTGGAAATGCTTTGAACATATGTCCACAGAGTGGCACTAAAAATTAGTTGGAAAGCAAGTCATATTTTTTAGTGGTAAATGATGAAATACAGTCAACAGAAAATGCATATTTTATTAACCATACAACCTAATCCAAACCCCAACCATAAAATAAACCATTAGTGGAGTAATGTATTAGTGGATGTAAGAGGGGAAAATGCAACCTCCGAATTGCACACATGATTAATTATGCAAACAACATTATTAATAAATATTTGCATAATTATTAAATCAAATAGTTTCACTGATGTCTCTTTCAATTAATTTTGTGCAATTTTAATATGGTTTAGCATGGTAACATGGTACATAATTAACTTTGGTTTATTCAGGTTCAGTTGCAATTTTGATTGATTGATTGATTGATTGATTGATTGATTGATTGATTGATTGATTTAAAACTGTATAATAAACGGTGTGGTATATACTGCAGATTATACTATTTTGTTCTAAATAGACCTATTCAAAATGCAATTGAACTTACAGTGAAGGCACTGGAATTGGAGTACTGTATATTATTGATGCATTTATGATACTCTGTAATGCAAATAAAATAATTTAACTTGCAATTTACAGCTCTGACAAGTGTCAGAGGGGCCCTTTCAAAGGAGTATCCCACATTATCTTGGGCAACAATGTTGCTCTTAAACCTTCCTATTTATTAGAACAGACATCATTGAAACAATGCAGTTTAATAATGATACCAACATTTATTAATAATGTGCTAAACCTCTTTTTTTTTGCTCCTTGGCAAGTAAAATATTCAAGTGCTTGCCACATCCCTAGATAATAAGATTCACATTTTATTCATCACACCCGGTTTTCATTGGATCAGAACCCATTATTCTGAGGCTGTTCATGCAAAACCATCAGTAGCACCACAGGAAAAGGTTAACATATTTGAATTAATGAAAAAATGTCTGATTGGAAATGGTTGTTGTCATCAGGGTACCAGAACATTCTGTACCAATTTGCTAATTTCCTATGGTATCATGTTGCCCGAACAACAGTAACATTCAACCAATGTCATTAGAATTGGGTGGGACTATCTGCTTGTTCAATCAATGGCAAATGGAGGGAGTTTTGGGTAAGCTGTTTAAAAACAATGTGTATTTTTCCAATTACTATGATTCGAGTCCGAGTCAAGTCAGAGTCTTTAAACAATTTAATCTGAGTTGAGTCAGATTCCAAAAGGGGCAGAGTTGGACTCAAGACTGAGTCCATAACAGGCCGAGTCCAAGTCAAGCCAGAGTCCGAATGAATCTGTTCATGAATCTGAATTAAAATTGTAAAAGTCCCACTCCCTGAAGACAGCCCTGCTGATCGTGCTCGCCTCCATCAAGAGGGTCAGGGACCTGCAAGCGTTCTCTGTTAGCGACACTTGGCTGAAGTTCGGTCCGGCAGACACTCATGTGATCCTATGACCGCGGCCGGGCTACATGCCGAGGTTCCTACGACTCCCTTCAGAGACCAAGGTGTGAACCTGCAAGCACTGCCCCTGGAGGAGGCAGACCCAGCCCCTTCATTGCTGTGTCCGTTACGTGCTTTGCATACCTACTTGGACCGCACGCAGAGCTTTAGATGGTCTGAGCAGCTCTTTGTCTGCTTTGGTGGACAGCGGAAAGGAAACACTGTCTCCAAACAGAGGCTTTCCCACTGGGTGGTGGATGCCATTTCATTGGCCTATCACACCCAGTCCGTGCCCCTCCCTTGCAGGTCCGAGCACACTCAACAAGGAGTGTTGTGTCCTCGTGGGCACTGGCCAGAGGCACCTCACTGGCAGACATATGCAGAGCAGTGGGTTGGTCAACACCTAATACCTTTGCGAGATTCTACAATCTCAGGGTTGAGTCAGTATCATCCCGTGTTTTCTCAGGTCCGAGCTGGTAGAACTCGGTACACGCTGACTGACTGACCAGGTGGATCGCTTGCACCTAGCGCCCTTTACTTTGGCCGAGGTAAAACTTTCTCTCCCAGGAGATCACACTCATTCGGATCCCTGGATGACTCCTCCCTAGCGCTTTGAGTCTGCAGTTCAGCGGAGGAACTCGCCGACCCAATCCACTGTGGGTACTTAATCTACCCTGTACTGGAATAGGTGCTCCACAGCTTAGGACTCCTACATGGACTCCCCCTGTGTGTATTTTCCATGGTACGGTCCCCTTACGAGTGGACCCACGTCTCTCTTGGGCAGTTTCAACTGCCCCCTGGTCACCATGTTTGTAGCAACTCCCCCCTCTGGAGAGGTGGGATCTAGCACCGCGCCACTTTCCACGTGTCTCCTAAAAACCCATGTGATGTATTCGCCAGTCTTACCTCCCCCTGTCTGGGCAGGTGTGGTCTCTGCTGCATGTAAAGGCCCAAGCCATTTGGCTCTATGTGAGAAACATAGAGAGAAAAGAGGCCTGGCTAGGCTCGGCCCGTTCCAAGTTTGGCAATCATAGCCTTGTTCCCCTGTCTAGGGTAACCAGAAGGATTCCAATGACTTTTTTGGGGCATTGGGGAAGGGTAAGTGCAGTCTGATACAGCTGGTCACTTTTGCAAGTCAAGTACCTGCACGCTCCTGTTTCAGTAGTACATGTACACGGCTCAGCTCATGGCGTGATTTAAATTGGACTCCTAGTGTCGCTTCTTCGACACAGTGTCGAAGTGAGCGACAGACAGGGAACGTCTAGGTTACATATGTAACCTCCGTTTCCTGATGGAGGGAACGAGACGTTGTGTCCTCCCGGCCACGTCGCTGAGCCGACCACTGTTGTGGCCGGACCATTTCCGGCTCCTCAGAAAAATCCTGAATGAACTCGACGTATTTCCCTGCCTTTATACCCGTATGTCCGGGGGCAGGGTATGCAAATACTGTCTGCCAACTTCTCATTGGCCTTTTTTCATAGATCAGATGCATATTCGGCATTCAAGAGAGACCCCTAGTGTCGCTTCTTCGACACAATGTCTCGTTCCCTCCATCAGAGAACAGAGGTTACATACGTTACCTAGACGAGAATAATAATTTTGAGTGATTTGACAGAATTGTCTTTCAAAAGTGTCAGAGATGTAGGCTAAAAAAAGATGTGCAGTTACCAAGTGGTTTACAATAAAAAATAAAATAAAATAAAAATTTAAAATAAAAACATCATAACCAACTAAATTCACCTTATAACACAAACTCTGTCATCAAATAATATGTTTATTTTAAAATCAATAATTAAATTCTAAATAAAACATTTCACTGCCCAAAATATCCTAATATTTTATTGTGCATGGTTGAATGATGTGAATGGTGGACAAATGCTGTAAAATAATGTATTTTAAGCAGCTCATCAATGCTTTGAAAATATTCAATCAATAATAAATAGGTTCTGTGTATCTGTTTATAGTTGCTGTCTGCTTTAGTAATAACAATTTGTTCCCCTGACTATTTAATAAGTTACACAGTTAATTCATCAAGCTATTATAAGTGGTATGGAGAAACCAGACTCACTGTAGGGCCCAGTGTCCCTCTGACTAAACAACACGAATATAATGCCAATATTAGTTATTTGTGTGCGGTGCAAGTCATGGTTTTACATTTCTAAATTTAGCGTTAAGGTCCAGTGTTTTACAAATAAAAATAAAAAATGTGTTATGGTGGACCTTAAGAGACTACAGAAGCCTACATGTGTATACATTATGCCTAAAAAGCCCTAATATCCAATATTAATCCTATTTTTATGTATTTTTATTTCGATATGCTGTAAACTGAGAGAGACATGATATAGGTGACTTGAAGGTGCACTCCATAATTCTAATCCAATACACCTTTTGTCAAATTCTGCAAATATCTCCTCACAGTCTGCTAGCTGTCTGTTCTGTGGGTGGGCAGAAAAGAAATCTAGTATTTTTTGCATGTGCACAGGATGGGGGTTGGGGGCAGAGCAAGAGGGAAAATCATTAAAAGAGCAATGGATAATCTGGATGATGCAAACATTCAAAACTCCAAGGAGGACAAATGGCTGAGAAACAGACCAAGAGAAAAAGATCAGATGAATATAAACTAAAAAAGATAAGTCGAGGGCTAAGAGCCACATCAACATCAGCAAGGCTTTTCAGTGGTGGAGAGACCTCCAAGAGGTAAAAGGCTTGAAGACGGATACAGAAGTTGCTCTTTTTCTTCTCGATGGGTGGATAACATAAATTTTGCTATGTTTATAGCTGTTGTTGTGTGCACAAACGCAGTTCATTACATTCGGCACCATGGCTGAGTCTGACCACTGCAAATGCTCCAAAGTTTGGTTAAGCTACACTAAAATAACAACACCACAAAATGCAACACCTGCAGTAAAAGAATTTCGTGCAAGGGAGCAAGCACCTCCAATATGATGAAGCATTTACTTCAACACACCATGAATCTAAAGGAATATACCGTGTTTGCTGCACCAGATACAGCTAATATTAGCAGTAGCATCTCAACCTCAGGTACAAAAAACAGTTGAGCAGACATTCACATGAGAATCATTGTTTAAAATTTTGTTTTTGTTGAGATTTATTTGTTTAAACTAGAGATCATTAGAGTAATGATGTAATCGATATAATCTTTATTTGAAGAGCCAGAAACTCCATTCACTTTAGCCATGAAGGGGAAAATGAGCAAGGAGAAAGTAGATGAATGTTACTGGGTGGTAACCAGATTTGTTGTGAAGGGGTTACATACTTTGGCCACGGTTGAGTCGCCTTTGCTTTGGTATGCAAAATACATTCTTGATTAGGTTCTCAGTTTATCACAGCAATATCAATGGACTTAAAACTGTTTTTAAATACATTTTCCCTTGTTGTATTTGCCTTAAAGTGAGTATTTGTTTATGAAAGTTATTTGTTCAGTGTCCCTTTAATTCGGGGTACATTTACCCCATGGGAAAAAAAAAAGGTTGGGAGGGGGACAGTGCTTACGCTCGAGTCTCTATTCTTTGGTGTGTACCGAGTGCACAGGTGCTGCTGTTACTGCTGTTTTGCCGGTACTTCTAATAAAGAAGGTAAGTTGAATTACACTGTTGTAACACGTGTTTATTTTATGTCATTCACGCCTACGGAGACTGGAGTGTTCATCGACGCAGAGTCACCAAAAAAGGGTTACAGACTGGTGGCAGCGGTGTCAAGTTCACATACTTCGAGAAGTTTATACGGCCAATGCATCCAACTATGACGGCACGTTTCTGAATGCACCGCGAAGCAGAGAGGTGAGTGAACTTTGACTTGATAACAATATTGTCAAAAGAGACTGTTTTATCACTCGCTTTGTTCTACATTGAACGGTAGTACAATCAGTTAAAATGGATGCCACAGGCGCATCGTCTTCAGATGAGAGGGACGCTGTTGAGCCTGACGATTCAGAAAAACGTGCAGAGCGCGTGGTATACCGCACTATAAAAGTGTTACACTTCAAAGTTGATTTGCCACCGTGTTTTCATGGAAACGGTAGGGAAAAAGAAGTTTACCGTTTATGGAAAGCACGTTTGGAACTTGCTGATAATGCATGTGCTGATACAGCCGGACAAGATGCCCAAAGAGCCGCTGGAGATATTTGCTGCAGAGAATACAATACTTGTTTTGGAGGCATTTCCAAATTATGGGGAGTCAGCCATTGCGATGGAAAGGTTTGGACGGTTCATAGCTAGCCTTGACCCTGTTCTTCAAGCAAAATGTCATGAACATGGTGCTACAATCCTAGAGGTAGCATTAGCTATTGCATATAAACGGGAATGAGCACAGGAAGTTCTCAGGCTTGCTCCCCTTTCCCTCTCTAATCAACACACTACTCAAATACCGCAATTATCTACAACTACAAACTCATCCAACATCAGTCGCCTGATTATACTAGATGACGCTACCTGTATCATCTCCACATCGTAGAGACGACCACTATTCCTCCATCCATCAGGATGCCGACAAATATCGTAGCTATGACCACCATCACGTCAGTCCAGCTCTTCATCATTGACATTGTCACATCAGCCTGACCTCCAATCAGCAAGATCATCGCTGCACTTCCAATCAGTGGGATCATCACAAGGAAGGCTGGCACTCCAACAGGTTATCCAGAGAGACGCACAACTTACAGCTTTCCAGTAATCATACTCCATTTCCCAGTGATCGTCAACACGTCAGTTTTGTCGATGAAGACATCGATTTTCAGGGAAACAGCTGGTTGAAGGTACTACAGGCCAAGTGTCTGCTGAGCCTGAGAGTGGGCCCAAATAAACTGAACTGGTAACGTTTGACATCCCCACACCTTATGTTTTTGCTGTCATTGAGAACACTGCCTAACAAGCTTTTGTAGACACAGGTTCAGAAATGTAATTGATTAGCGAATCATTGAGAATGTCCATTCCCTCTCTCATGAAAAAGCCAATTCAAACGTCCTTTCTTTTGGAAAAATGGCAGACTGGTGACTGTCTTGACACCCTTTTGTATGCTGCCTATTACTATTAGGCTAGGTGAGGAAGTTTTCATTCATAACGTCCAGGTAGTCAGAAATGCTATACATTCAGTTATTCTTAGTTGGGATTTTCTTCAAAAACATCATGCTGCAATTGATCTCAGAGAGAACCAGTTAAAAATGTGGAACTGGACTGTCCCTCTTTTATGTTCACAGCACATTGCCCCTCTTAAGTGTAATGCTGTGACATTAGCACCTGTACTTATCCCTGCCACGTCACATATTAACATTCTGGCAAAAATTCAACCCCCTAGGGGTTTCCCATGCAATTATACAGGACATTTGGACCCTGAAACTTATACAGTACCAGGTATTTTGTAGCATGTACCATAACCACTGTCAAAGCTGGGATAACTTCTGTTTAATACATGCATCCAACATGTGATGATTGTCATGTTCCCTGCGGCACTAGGCTAGGTTAGTTTAATTCCTTAGTCAGTCAGACAGGTGAAGAATATGCAGTGTTTGAACCTACTGTAGCTCAAGTACAGACTGAAATTGAGCCCTACCCGAAATCAAAGCTAGACTTCAGTCAGTCGGCAATGGACAGAGAGCAACAAAATCAACTGGAGGCTCTGGTTTCAAAATATTCAGATGTCTTTAGCATGAAAAACAATGATTATGGCCATACTGATTTGGTTAAGCATGCCATCCATACTGGGTATGCACAGCCCATCAGGCAGAGGGCCTACAGAACATCGCCAACCATTCGAGCTGAGATAGAACGGCAAGTTCAGCAGCTCCTTTCTCAGGATTTCATTGAAGAAAGTTGTAGTCCTTGGGCTTCTCCTGTCGTTTTAGTTTAGAAAGATGGCAGTTACAGATTTTGCATAGATTTTAGAAAACTAAATGCAGTCACTGTAAAAGATTCTTTCCCCCATACCACGGCCAGTAGATGCTTTAGACAGCTTGTCAGGTGCATGCTGGTTCAGTACTATGGATTTGTCAAGCGGCTACTGGCAAGTTGAGCTAAATCTGGATAATAGGGAGAAAATGACTCATGGAGCTGGTGCTTTGTGGACTTCATTGGAAAGTTTGTCTTGTTTACCTTGATGATGTTCTTGTATCCAGTCAGACATTCAGTGAACATCTTAGCAGCCTGGAGGAAGTGTTCAGTCGTTTCCAGTCTGCAGGTCTTAAGCTGAAGGTCAGTAAATGTCATTTTGCTCACAGTCAAGTATCTTACTTGGGTCATGTTGTGTCCAGTCAGGGTCTCCTGCCAGATGAAAAGAACCTGGATAAAGTCTGGTCGTGGCCTACTCCCAGAACTGTCACTGAATTGAGAGCCTTTGTTGGTCTCTGCTCCTATCATAGGAGGTTTGTAAGAAATTTAGCCATAATTGCCGTTCCCCTACATGCGCTCACACAGAAAGGTGCTGTTTCCCAGTGGTCGAGTGAATGTGAGGATGCTTTCCAAATGTTGAAGAACTCCCTCACTTGTCCTACCATTGTGGCACATCCTATGTTTACACAGCCTTTCTGTTGCCTCTCAGTACTGTATAGGTTTAGTGCTGGCTCAGGTTCAGCATAAGAAGGAGAGTGTAATTGCATATGCAAGTCACACTCTCACTCCATCGGAAAGGAAATGGTCAACTTATGACCATGAGCTTTGGGCTGTGGTATGATCAGTCAGACATTTCAGACATTTCTTGTCAGTAGCTCTGTTCAAAGTTGTCACTGACCACAAACCCTTGTTGAATTTGAAGAAGGCCCCAGTTGACAATGATCCAACGGGTAGAAGAGCATGTTGGATACTTGAACTTGATGTTCACGACTTCACCATCCTTCACAGAGAAGGAAAGTAGCATAGTAATGCTGATTCCATGTCCAGGCGTCCTAGCTCACCTGTGATAAAAACAGAAGCAGTTCAATGTGTAATTTCAAGCCCCAACATCGCTGTAGGAGTCCCCTCTTCTGACGAAAAGCTGAAAATTTTTTATGTTCTTCCTGACCCTGGTCTGACACTATCGGTTGACTTTAGAAAAGAATTGCAAGCTCAGCAAAGGGCTGATTTTTTTCTAAATTCGGTCATAGACTGGAAAGAGAAAGGTAATCAAAGGACACCACTAGGCAGACTTAAGCATTCCTCTGCCACCTTGAGAAAGCTTTGTCATGAATTTCCCAAATTGTCAGTCCAAGATAGAATTTTGTGCCATAAAGTTAAACCCTCTCCTCATAACCCACATGCTTACCAAATAGTCTTACCTGCAGTACTCATTCCCACTGCTCTTAAATTTTTCCATGGAGAGAAGTTTAGTGGACATTTAAGTGCTGAGCGCACTTTACTGAGAGTCAGGAAAATCTGTTACTGGTCATTCATGTCTCGAGCTATCCAGAAACACTGTGCTGAATGTTTATCCTGTCAGTCCTGTAGTACTACCACTCATCATGAAAGGGCCCCAATGCAGTCCAATCACGCAGAGAGACCATTCCAAAAGATTGCTGCAGATATCTCAGAGTTGCCTGTCTTCACAAGGGAATAGGTATGTGCTGGTTGTGATGGACTATTTCACTCGCTTTGTCAACCTTTACCCTCTGAGAGATCAGCGAGCTACAACTGTTGTGCAGTGCATTTTCGATGATTACATGAAACAGCATGGGATCCCTGAGTCAATCCATACTGACCAAGGTAGACAGTTTGAGTCTGATTTGATTCAATTTTTATGCAATCAACTTGGAATCAAGAAAACACGCACCTCTCCCTGCCATGCACAGTGTGATGGTATGGTTGAAAGACTAAATCACACATTGAAAGATCAACTTTCTAACTATATCTTTAAGAGTGGAGGTGAATGGGATAAATATCTGGCTCAAGTGGAGTTGGCTTATAACTCAAGTGTTCATTCAAGTACTTCTCCTTTCTTTATGGCAGATGGAAGGGAAATGCATTTACCTGTTGACATCCACTTGAACTGTAGTCCTGCAGTGACCTCCTGTACACCAGGCACACCAGCAGAATATGCCAGTGCTTTGACCACACACTTGTCATTTGCCTTCAGAGATGTAGTTGCACAGTCCACAGCTGCTAAGCTGAATCAGAAACAACAGTATGACAAAAGGATATTTTTTCACCCACATTAAGAAGGGGAACTTGTGCTTTTGGATGATCCAGCTCGGAAACAGAATAAGCTGGCTCCAAAATGGAAAGGGCCATATATAGTTCTGGGACGTATGGATAAAGAAAACAGCCCAGGCATAACTTATGAGATCACTGACCCAAAGAATCCCCAGTCAAGGAACTGGGTGGTTCATCACAATCGCTTGAAGCCTTACAAGGGTTCTTTGTTGAACAAGCTTGCCAGTTCCTCTCAAGTATCTGTGCATTCTGATGTTTGCGGTACAAATGCCCCTCAGCATTCCTTTCCCCTCAATGCACTGTCAGGAGCTTTGCCTTTTCGACCTCCTACTCCACCTTATGTGCCTAAGAAAACTGTAAAGCACACAGCTTCTGCTGCAGGAACTGAATGTTCAGCTCAAACTGTTTCTCTGTCTCAGCCTGAAACTGTGCCAATGCCACGTCTACATCCTAGCACCCTGTCCCCTGTTATGGCCCTTCCCCATCAGTAAATTCGTCTCAGTTTACCCGAAGTGGCTGCAAAGTGAGGTTCTAATAAAGGTGACTTCTAATAAAGAAGATGAGTTGAATTACACCGTTATAATCCATGTTTATTTTATGTCATTCACGCCTACGGAGACTGGAGTGTTCACCGATGCAGTCTCACAAAATAAGGGTTCCAATTGTTTTGTTGATCTTTACTTGTAAAAAAGTTAAATATTTATTTTGATAAATGAAGGGGAACTGTCATAATTGGCAGTTTACTGGTTTTAGCCTAAATGTGGCAAGAAAAAAAGGTAGGCAAATATTTGTTCTTGAAGTGTTTTCTCTTTTTTTTCTCTCCAAAAAATGATTGGAATCGGAACCAAGATTCGATAAGAACCGGATTCTATAACCAGAATCGGAATCACTAAAATTGAAACGATACCCAACCCTACTGAAGGGAGGGGTTTGTTTGTTTTGACAGTTGAGTTCGAATATCAACAGTGTTTCTCAGGAATCGCTGAATGCACCTTTGACTCAATGAAGTTCTTGATATTAAGTTTTTAACCACGATGAGCGGCTGAGCACTATCTTGGCTGCACAAATGCTACTACCTTGTTTAGTTTCTATTACATTGGATACATACCTGTTTTTTATGTTTTCGTCATGCCAGCCAACTTGGTAGTCGATGTAATACAGTAGTCTCTGTAGTAACATTCAGGTGTATTGTTTGACTGATGAGTGTGCCTGTGCATGTATGTATGTGTGCATTTGTTTGCTTAAACAGACTTCAGGGGCTAATAAAGCTGCATGCAGACAGAGATATGTTCATTAATTTCTCTTTTTTTTTTTTCATTGCATCACAAATTCATGGACTCGAATGGACTCGTAAAAAATCCTGAGTCCCAAAGTCTCGAGTCTGAGTAAAAATGCATCCAAGTCCATGGCATTTAAATTGGACTTGTGACTCGGACTCAAATTATGCTTTGTGGCACTAGTGGTGCAGAAATTACACACTTCAGCTTTAAACCCAAAACAAATTTCATTGGCACAGACTACAGATAACATACATCTGTTAACATTGATAACCTTTATAACAGACTTTCTAAATAGAAGCTAGTTTAAATAATACACAAATGTTCCACAACATTATATAAAAGAAGTAATGTTTAAATGGTAAATTCTAGTCTAAACTTTGGAAATACTAGTCTGTATTTTTCCCCATTGCTTTGTGAAGAGGTGTGCTGCAAAAGTTCTTATCCTGTTTATAAACTCACAACATAGAATTTCCTCAAAACACAAAACTGCACCACTCCTCATGAATATCAAATGACCAGAATATATTAATCTGTTAAACTTTTAAAATTTAACAACTGTTTCCTTTTTCTTGGGCTTCTGAAACAATCCCTTGTCAGTAAATCTTTAGTACATCCCGGAATGTCAAATCCCCATGTGTTGGAATGGCTGATTTGGGTTGATAGTTCTATTAAAAGCAGTTTTTCAGTTCTGCTGAGTGACAGGTCTCTGCCAAGCTGGCTCATGTTGAGGGTAAATATTGCAGGAGGGCAAGGTCTCGAGAGCATGTGTGGTCGGGAGCTGTGATCTCTGATCTCAGGGAGAGCAAACAGCAGGACGTGATTGCTCGCCGCTACTCAGTCCGACACTCGACACGCACATTTCACACTCTCTCTGCAACCCCAAACCTCTGCAGCTCAGCTTTGAATGTCAGAAAAATACTCCAGGCTCCTGTTCAGAGCAGCACATCACAGCTTTTAGCTCAAACAACTGCTTGTTGCTGATCACTCAACTCTCCCTGGGCTGCAGGTGAAAGTTTCCACTGGCATGGTGTGCTGCAGTGCACTATAGATATTTTGGTTCTATATAAAGCAGATTGTTATAGAGCAGCTTGGTTTTAAAGTGGTGCTTGCCTGTTTTAAACTTGCCATCATGAAATTGTAGTTGGCTTGAAAGCTTCCCAAGTATTTGTGTGTTCTGTTTTAAAGGCACCACTAGTTTGTTCTGGCTGATTGCTAGGGTATTGCTTTATGTTTACTATGGTAGTGGAGAGGTTGCATCGGTAGTTTGCTTGCTACCTTGAGTAATAACATCCCACAGTGTGTGGCCCCTTTTCAAAAGTACTCTATATATGGGGTCTAAGGGATTTTATTTGCCTGATAAAATGGGCAAAAAATCTTGTATCCTTCAATTATCTAGGGCCACACAAATATCTAGGGATCAGAACATCATATACCGTATGTCTGATTGTTTAAAAAGTAATAGACCTAATTCACAGAAGCTTCATCTTTAATTTTTGATGGGAATGAAAATAAGGCTGAGGGATAGACATACCATCTCTTCAACGACATGCACTGTATAAAGCTATCAAAAAGCTCAGAGATCACATCTAATTTTCCACAACTCATGTATTCTGGAGTTTTTTGTCTACTGAATTTCAATGTTTCATCAGGATTTGGAATGATCCAAAAAACACTTAAAAAAATAGTACATCCCATTGAAGAGACTGTAGTCTGTAGACGTTGTCATTCCTGTCAAAAATCAAAGATGGCACTGCAGTGAATAAGGTCTGAATAGCACACCTCACTTCAGTTAGCTGCGTGATTTGAATTATTATTTATCAGTTTCATTTGAGGGATTTACATATGCTGAATGTGCATTAAGAAAAGATGTATTTTTAATATGACAAAGTTCATAATTTCACAGTTCATAATTTGTTGGCCTATATTGCTTTGTTGACACATTATAAAGCCATATAAGCCAATCCAAAATCATATATCTAAAATTAGACTGTAATTTAATAAAATTAAATGTAATTGAACTAATTACATGATTTGCCAATGAAATAATCAAATTAATATTTAAATATATTATTATAAATAATTAAATAAAAAATATATAAATATACATGATAAATATAATAATTCAAATATTTACAATCCATTTCATTATTGTGGCAGACGAGTAAAACATTGAGTAAACAATACAATAAGAGGCTTTTTATTTCCACATAATTAAGTAAGCTTATCATTGGCCTGTAGTCCAAAGCAATCCATTTTGCAACTGAATGTGTGAATCTGTCTGAGGTAAATTTATTACAAGGGTTTTTCTAAGGACGTATTTATGTATATACAGTAAGCATCAGAAGGACCCTTTGGAGCATCTCACTTTGGTTGCATCGTGTCATAAACATTACATTTACATTAACATTTATTCATTTGGCAGATGCTTTTATCCAAAGCGACTTACAAAAGAGGGAAAAACATAAGCGAATCATCTGATGGAGACAGTGATACGATACTACAAAGTTTCACTATCATCAGAATAGTATACAAAACTTATTTAAGTGCAACAAGAATTGTAAATTTTTTATTTTTTTTAGTGACTGGTTAAATGCTCTTTTAGCCGTTTTGGTGTTTTTAGCCATTTCTTGAAGATAGAGAGTGAGTCAGCTTCACGGATTGAGTTGGGGAGGTCATTCCACCAACGTGGTATGATTAAACTGAAAGTCCGGGAAAGTGTTTTGGTGCCTCTTTGTTTTGGTACAACAAGGCGACGTTCCTTAGTCGACCGCAGGCTTCTGGTGGGAACGTAGCTCTGCATAAATGTTTTTAGGTATGCTGGAGCAGACCCAGTAACTATTTTGTATGCCAGCATCAGGGCCTTGAATTTAATACGTGCATGAACTGGCAGCCAGTGGAGAGAGACAAAGTGTGGTGTAACCTGTGCTCTCTTTGGTTCTTTAAAGACTAGACGTGCTGCTGCATTCTGGATCATTTGCAGAGGTCTAATAGCCCATGCAGGAAGTCCTGCAAAGAGAGCGTTACGGTAGTCCAGTCTAGTTATGACAAGTGACTGAACAAGCAGTTGTGTGGCATGTTCAGAGAGGAAAGGTCTATCTTCCTTATTTTGTAGAGTGTAAATCTACATGATCTTTCAGTCTTCGGGATGTGGTCTGTGAAATTTAGCTCATCATCAATGGTTAACCCTAGATTTCTGACCGTTTTGGAAGGCGACACTGTAGTTGGATCCAGCTGCACGGTGATGTTGTGTTCAACATCAGGGTTGGCTAGAAAGACAAGGAGTTCAGTCTTGGCTGGGTTGAGCTGCAGGTGGTGTTTCTTCATCCAGGCTGAGATGTCTGCCAGACAGGCAGCGAACACAGTGATTTATAATGCTATGTCAAGTTTAAAGTCAGTTCAAATGTCTTAAGACCCCCGCATTCGGAGTTGAGATTCATCCAGCTATTTTTGAGCGCAAGAACACGTTCTCATTTTGTGCTGTCTGCTGTCGGTAAATGTGGTTTGCATGCTGCCTATACAGCTGGAGATGCACTTACTTCCCCTCTGCTGGCTGAGATTCACAAAAACTTGAAGCTTGAATTGCTCTGATGGCAGGAATATTCATTATTAAGGTCAGGTGGCATGATTGATTGCTCGATTGACTGATTGACGTTAAATCGACAGCTCCATTGTAAAAGTATACAAATAATTTGTAAATGTTAAGGATGACCGTATTGTGATCTGTAATATCTCTCCAAAAAAAATTTATGAAACCTAAGTGTTCTGTTACATATTTACACATACATTACAACATGCATGTAACAAAACAAAAATAAATGCTCTAAATAGAATGGCTGTAAAATGTATATTACTTGGAGAATTGCAATAAAACTGCTCCAGTGAAAAATGAGGAGTGTCCTTGATGTAGACACAGGATGAGACAGACAATATGCCATTTATATTTACCAGCCAAAAAGACACTAGGAGAGGCTGAGCTGATAGTACAACTGACAAAAACACAGTGGGAGAATTATTGCTGAATTTCAGCATTTTTGCATCATTTGCTGCTGGCCTGCTGGTAAGACAAAGGTCTTTCATAACATGAAGATGGTGGCATTGAAAAGCTGCCTGTGTCTCTGTGAAGAACGCTTCACTCTGTCATTCTGAATCTTTTTAAAAGATAAAGAAAAGTGGAGAGGAAAGCCAGAATTACACATTTAGTTCAATTGTAAAGGGAGCCAGGCACGGGAGGTGTGAGAGGGGAAAAAAAGACAAAGAGGGGGAGTGAAAAACAGCAAATGTATTTCTTCTCCATCCCAATTTTGATGCTGATTTTGAGCACATAAATATTTGATGAAATGGGCCAAAACCGAAGCCATATAACATTCCTGCATTCCTGATGCTTGCTATCCCCGTAAGCCATTAACATTAAAGGCATGATTGAGTGCATTAAAATTAACTCATTCAAAACATTGATTACTTGATGGAGAGTCCCCCTCCTCTAATACAATAAATAGTGCCAACAGAATATTGCCTATTGCTTTTGCATATGGAAAAAGAAGTTGGTGTGGTACGGTGGGTGGGAGGGTCGCAGGTCCAGGCCACATGCTTTTTCCCCAGTGTCCTAGGCATCACGCTTTGTCCCCTCAAATCAATTTTTTTAAATGATGTGTACATTTGGTCTCAGTGGGAAGTTAATTAGGTCCAGAGATTGCTTCAGGTATTGTTCAGGTAATTTAAAATGTCAGAATATGCAGGATGCCTGGTCTGATCCAGGCACACTCGGTACCTCTACAATATCAGGAGTAGCTAATTAATTTTCTTCTTTTGGGCGGCAGATTTGCTGGTAGAAAGAGAACAGAAAAGGAATAATAATTTGAAAAATTAATGAGGTGGGTTTGTTGGACCCAAAAGACTGTTTCAATATATCTCACTGCCAGTAGAATGTTTGCACTCACAGTGAACCTCCAGATATTTCTGCTAGAATTAACTGCGGTTGCTGTGAAAGTGTTACCACTACAATAGTCATCAATTCTACCGCCAGTTGTAGTGGAAATTACTAATGTGACTGCTATTGCACAACTTCTTGAAAGGCTGTTTCTAGCTTTGCCAGCATCTGTTGGTGAAACATCTACTGTCTTTTCTATGATATTGTAATTGTCATGTTTTATTGGTATTCAATTTAAAGAGACATTTGAGGTGGACATGTGCTGTTGCTGCTTAATGCTATTACATCATGTCATAACAAGTTTCCTATGACTTCCTGTGAAGTAATTTATGTCCACACTGAAGGAAAAAAATGCTGTGCAATTTTACAAAACTAATCAGTAGATGTTTGATGGGTGCAACAGTCGGGTTTCAGAAGTTAAATACCATTTATTTTCTCCATAGGCTAATTCATTTTTAACAATAAGTCATAAACATTTAAAGACAGACCAAGTTATTTCAACTTCATTTTATATATATATATATATATATATATATATATATATATATATATACTGTATATAGCAGACATCCTGGTGAAGAGCTACACAAGATTTTATCCACCAATTAGCGACTTGTGGCAACCAAATCGCTCCAAAAGATTTCTGCAGCGAACGCCCTCTTTAATGACGCCCTATGACTAACATGATGGATAAAATTACACTCACTGAGCACTTTATTAGCAACACTATGGTCCCCAAAAAGTTCCAGACGCAATATTCTGCTGTTTGAGGTAGCCCATACGCCTCAAGGTTTGATGAGTTGTGCATTCTGAGATGCTATTCTGCTCACTACAGTTGTCAGGTTTGGGGTGTAACGGAATACATGTTACGGGATTATGTATTTAAAATACAAAATATAAGTAACTGTATTCCACTACAGTTACAATTTTAATCATTGGTATTTAGAATACAGTTTCTTTCAAAAAGTATTTTGATTATTGAAGAGATTACTTTGCATTTTATTTTCATTTGTTTCATTTAATATTTAGTCCTTTCAGATGGAAAACATTTATACAAATAAATGATGTGATCCAATGTGCATTTAAACAGCGGTGAAACACTTTCTCATGATGTGTTACATTCATATGGGCAGACAGAGAAGTAAGTTTGAAGTAAGTTTGGAGCGGAGGAAATAGAAATATACATTGTGTAAACTATCAGCTTTAAGCTAAGCTAAAATGCTATTTCTAGCCATTTTACATGCACGTTACCAGGCACGATCGTATTTTTTTTTTTTTTTATCAAAAAAAATCACGTTTATCATAATTTATTTTTTCTAGTAAGACCTTTGATATTAGGGCAAAAAAATCATATTCTTGATAATTTTTTTTTATTTTTTTTCCTATAAAAATATATAAAAATCATTTAAAACAAGATAAATTTGATTTATCTTGTTTTAGAATCGACACTGCATAAGATATTTATGTTTTTTAGAGATTGTATTTTTAACGTGTATTTTGTCTTACTGTACTGGCAGAATTTTTATAGTGAAAACAAGTGAATAAATCTACTAGTGCTGAAGAATCCAAAGTATTTAGAATACGCTACTGACCTTGCGTAATCTAATGAAATACGTTAAAAAAATTACATTTTACAGCATGTATTCTGTAATCTGTAGTGTACATTTCAAAAGTAACCCTCCAAACCCTGAGAGTGGTTATCTGATTTACTGTAACCTCAAACTAGTCTTGCTATTCTCTGTTGGCCTCTCTCATCAAGAAGGTGTTTCCTTCCACAGAACCGCCACTCACTGGATGTTTTGACACCATTATGAGTAAATTCTAGAGAGTATTGTGTGTGAAAATCCCAGGATATCAGCAGTTACAGAAATACTCAAACCAGCCCATCTGGCACCAACAATCATACCACGCTCAAAATCACTGAAATCATTTTTTTTTTTTTCTCTTAATTCTGATGGTTGATGTGAACATTAACTGAAGCTCCTACCCCTCAATGCATGATTGTATTCATTGCTCTGCTGCCACATGATTGGCTGATTATGTAATCACATTAATAAGTAGGTGAACAGGTGTTCTTAATAAAGTACTCAGTGAGTGTATATTGGTATACAAATATTTTAATATTTTACAACACAAATAAAATACATTGTTCCTATACAAATAATCAACAACAATTAATCAATAGTTTTATATTTTTCCATCAATTTCATCAATCACTATGCTTCATGGGATTGTAGTTCATTCCCTCACGAAAGATAAGTACACAGTCTTGAGATACATCCAGAACCAAGTTGACTGAAAAAAGTGGCCAAGCAGCTTATATAGGCAACAGTTATGAGGAGCGGGACATTGGACCAGTGAGAGTGGCTATGACTATCTTAATAGAAAGAAAGTGATTGACAAAATGCCATGTCTTTATATGGAGGTGGATGATTAAGGGGAAAAACATACTTTACACGGTGATAGCTTTTATCGCTTGTTGCTTTATCACAACACACCTAGTTAGGACACAGTGTACACTTAGAAGACTCACTTCCTCTGTCCATCAGCGTCACAAACACGATTTTGGTTTCTCTGGTGTTGCTGTTTCCATGATGTCTAACAGATAATTATGAAGGCACTGGCCTCTTTCAGATGTAAGGTGCCTATAGTGTGTTGCTACCAAAAGCAGACATGAAGCTGTGGCTGGAGGATCAGCCTGAGGCATTGGACACTCAAAGACATGACAGCTCCCTCTGTTCAGCTCACACTATAGATCTGCACTTACTGAAGCTGTAGAGACCACAGCAGCTAACCAGCTAACAGATATGCAATTACACTCTCACACTGCAATTATTGCAGTAATAATGTTTTTATATACACAACCAGTTACACTTCACTTAGCCATAAGACGTGAACACTAAATGTGTTAACATGATTTTGGTGTGATAAAATTGCCCTAACCTTGTCTGTGTAAAGTTAAATCCAGTTTTACAACTTCTTTGAAATAACGACATAATGTTGTAAACCCTAAGACTATTGTAAAAACATTGATTTAAACAAATTCACAAGCTCAAATAATACACATGTTTTAACAGAAGAATTAATGTAAGTTCTGTTATAAAATTATAAGCTTCACATTTCTGTAAATTTCTTTAAACCAGACCACATCTCAAAGACTGCAAGATCATGTAGATTTACACTCTTCAATATCAGGAAGATAGACCTTTCCTCTCTGTACATGCCACACAACTGCTTGTTCAGTCACTTGTCATAACTAGACTGGACTACTGTAACGCTCTCTTTGCAGGCCTTCCTGCATGTGCTATTAGACCTCTGCAAATGATCCAGAATGCAGCAGCACGTCTGGTCTTTAATGAACCAAAGAGAGCACATGTTACACCACTCTTTGTCTCTCTCCACTGGCTGCCGGTTCATGCACGTATTAAATTCAAGGCCCTGATGCTGGCATACAAAATAGTTACTGGGTCTGCTCCAGCATACCTAAAAACATTTATGCAGAGCTACGTTCCCACCAGAAGCCTGTGGTCGGCTAAGGAACGTCGCCTTGTCGTACCAAAACAAACAGGCACCAAAACACTTTCCCGAACTTTCAGTTTTATCATACCATGTTGAATGACCTTCCCAACTCAATCCGTGAAGCTGACTTACTCTCTATCTTCAAAAAACGGCTAAAAACACATCTTTTCCAAGAGCACTTAACCAGTCACTAAAAAAAATAAAAAAATTCTTGTTGCACTTAAATCTGTTTTGTATACTATTCTGATGATAGTGAAACTTATCACTAGTGTAGTATGGCACTTTTCGTACCACTGTCTCCTTAAGATGATTCGCTTATGTTTTCCTCTTTTGTAAGTCGCTTTGGATAAAAGCATCTGCCAAATGAATAAATGTAAATGTAAATCCTCCAAAAATTTGCCCCATTCACTTCCATTTAAGTGTCTCATTATAACCTTTTTTTTTTTTTTAAGAAAATGAGGGACATTTTTTATTGTAATATGACACAAATGCTGCCGATTGATCTTAGCTTGTCTTGAACCCAAATATTACTTTAAAATCATTTCAGATGGCTTCTTTATGAAGTTGGTTGAGAGAAACCCCAGAGTGTGCAGAGCCACAGGGAATGAGTGGATACTTTGCAGAAACTAAAATAAAAGAACAATTTTTTTATTTTATTTTATTTGGCACTAGAAACTTTTTTATTACTCTAAAACTTGGATATGATAATAAAGAATGAGTATAAGGGTTCAAACATTTGACTGGTTGATAAAGGCTTCTCTAATCTATTTGAGTTCTCAGCAACTTTCTGATGACAAAAGTGCAGCACAGGTGTAGAAAAAAAAGAATATTTTCTACTTTTAGCCTGATTACCCACACCATTCACAATAATTATTATTATTACTATTATTATTATTTTATAATTAAGGCTTCAATTACTTGTATTTTTTGTGTAGTAGTTTTAATCAAAACTAAATCCAGTGAATTAAGGAATCCACAATTTAGAGACACCAGCCAAATTAAAATGATTTCATTTCTTGTGATGTATAGCATTTCCCTAGCATTGTGTTAATAAGTGGAATACGTTAATTTTTAACCTTGTTCTTACTGAATTATATATTCATAGCACTGGAGGAATGTACATTAAGACATTAACAGGGGTATTGTTAAATACACAACACCGCAATGGACAAGTTGCCGTTCAATATATTCTTTCCATTTGATGAATCATCCTGACCATAAAAGTACAGCAATTTAGATTCCATAGTCTCTTTAATGTGCCTACACACAAGCTGTCCATTTACTGTAATAAGATCCACATGTGGATCACACATAATAGGTGTATGTCATCATTCCAATCTTATCTATTTAACCCTCATTCCACAAGCTTTTAGTTTCTGTACAGAAATTCCATCGGCATAACAAACAACACAGCAGCAGATGGTTAACTCTCCCATTGTCTTCCCTATTCTGTGAGGGGAATACCTATTGAACCAGCAGATTTTTGATCTACAGGGGAAAAATGACAAAGATTCTTTTATATTCAAATGAGAACATTATCATAAGGCACCCGACAATAGCAAAGTCCCCTTCTGTTAGTGTCTCATTTGAATAGCTCATATCTTCAAGACACCTCATCACGAGATTCATTTGGGCTTTCATCCCTAGCACGGGACACCTCTGTAGTTGGGAAGTATCATGCATCCAAATCTGTAATTCAACATTAAAGGAACCCTTTCAGAGATGAGCAGAAATAACTGCCAAAGTGGCAATGAGTGATGTAGATACAAAAGATTAATTAGGCTAAGAAGAGTTGTACTTGTGAGTCAAATCACTCCATGGAGGCATAGATGTGCCCACCAAACATTGTCTTTCCCATTCTGAAAAAGGAAAACTGTCCATCTTTTGTCAATCGTTTCAAAATGGGGCTGATCTGAGGGAAGTCTTTTTGTGGCACCTGTGGCAGTCTTAGCGTGTACGTTGAAGACAGAGACAGAGAAGCCACCCTCGATTAAAGATGGAGACCAAAAGAGGATCAGACGCTAACATGTCAGCATCTTTTAATATGTATATCAAGTCTTTCAGGCATCTCAGGAAAGGCAAACAAAACAGAAATGACAAGCTAGTGTTTGGCAACTCAGAGAGTGAGGAGGCAGGGGGTGAGGGGCTGCATAGAAAACTTTTATTTCTCCAATCATTCTCCACAGGGAATACTTCACTCCTCTATCATCTCAATGAAATATAATTAACCTGTTTTTCTTTTTCGTTTTTTTCTTGTACTTTCCCTCCTCCTTTCTTATGACAAGGGACCCATTGAGGCATTTCTGTGTTTGGTAATTTCATTTAAACACTATAATTAATGTAGGTGATTTTAAATCACTAATTATGGTTAACTGACTTCTGCATCTTCAAAGCGTGTCTGACATGAATACTTGACCTGAAGATTGATCACGTAATCAGCACAGTGAAGCATGCACATTAGATAACACATCAGCTGAGCAGTTGCATAACCATATATCCATGTATATACACTGATACAGTTACTAAATTAATACCTATAATTTATCTTTAACATTAAGAGTACACTGGCGTGAATTACAATGTTGAAAATATTTTAGATGTACTCATTAATCTTCAAATAAATGTCAATGCTAAGCATTGTAAGACTCACAAAATAGATGTAACTTGATTAGAAAAACCAATAATTGATATTAAAATATTATTAGAATTATATTTATTGCTATTTATTTTTAGGGAAATTCTAATTAAATTATCTATTATTTAAATATATTTGTTAAAACATGTAATAAATAAATACATAAATAAATAATGTTAAATGCGTTTCTTATGGACTCATTAATATTCAATAAAATGTTAATCCTATCATTATAAGACATACAAAAATGGATGTAATTCGACTAATATAAATGTCTGTGAGGTTTTTGTTCTTCAGATGGACTTGTGTGCAACCATTTAGACAGCAAGCCATTCCTTCAGAGTTTTTCATTTTATTTTTTACATTTTATTTTTGATTTTTTATTTTTTTTTAAGGGTTATTTATTTATTTATTTAATCATAAAAGGTCAAATTATTATTAAATAAAATATTGTTTAATAAATAAATAAACAATGTTAAGTGTGTGCTCTTACTGTATGTACTCAATAATCTTCAATTCAATCTTAATCCTAGCATTATAAGACCTACCAAATTAATTTAACTCGATTAATATAACCAATAACTGTCTTTGAGGTTTTTATTCTGCAGATTCACTCGTTTAGACAGCAAGTTGTTCCTTCTGAGTTTTTTTTATACATTTTTTAAATGTATATTTATTTATTTATTAAAGGTCAAATTATTCAATTATTATATATATTAATATGAAATGTTATTAAATAATTTATTATTTAATTATTAATTAATTAAATAAATAATGTTAACTGTGTGTTCAAAATTAAATTAATTTACAAAGCAAGATTACTGTCACCAGGTTTTTTACCTCTTTGACATTGCTGTGCACTCTGTCATCTATTTCAGCTGTTCCCTTGGTAGAGCACTCCTTATTACCCCTGTCTCCTCTCTGTCTCTCTCTTCCTAACCTTGCTCTCTCTCTGGCCTGTGTGCTGTCTGGGCCGCCCTCTCCATCAGGAAGCAGTGAGTCTGATCCAGCCTCATCAGGCCGCTCCTCAAGGGCTGTTGGAGGGAGGGGCAGGGGACTTACACCATATGGCTGACCGAAGCCCTGCAGCCTCCCCAGGGGTGATGAGCAAGCTCACTGCTGATCACAGCATAGAGAGGGAATCAGAGAGAGAGAGAAAATACAAAGAAATAAAAGCAGACAGAGAGATAAGATATAAGCTCTGGGAGAAAAAGAAATGTAAGAACACAAAACAAGGCAATATTACTAGTCAGTTGAAGTATTTCAACTTTTCAATACATTTTCACAAATTGTTTGTTTATTTATAAGGGTCATTCATATACTATTCAGTACCTTTAAAATCCCAGTACAACTACAATATTTATAATTTTTTTATTTCAGCATATTACAGATATGCATGCTAAAAATAATAAAGACTAAAGACTTTGACAAAAGTAGGGAATACATCCTTGGATTTCTATGTTTTGTTTTTTCATAAAATTAAGTGTTATGTATTACATTCCTTTCCTAAAATGTATTAATTTGTGGTAAATGTGTCATTTAAACACTGATGATGGAGGTTTTTTGTGTGTCTCTTAACTTCAGTCATGATACTGTGACCTTTAAATATCTATGTTATGATGTCATACATTAGAGATGACATCAGCCAGCAACTCATCTGTTTTATTTATGTTTCCTTTATTTTGTGAGGTTACTCATATGTGGGCAATACATTTATGTTAATAATTTATATTTAAAAAATCTTATGTAATTCACAGACCATATAGTGGCTAATTTTGCTTAATGAATGTCCACCCTGTACACTCCGCATCTCAATTATCCTAGGGGGAGGATATAACAGGATAAACATCTTTTATTTATTTAAGTCATTTAGCTTGTCTTGTATGACTTGTATGAATCTTTAACATGTCCCTTTAATCACAAAATAAAGGTTTCCTTATTCAAAGGTTTCAAAAACTGAAGAGGCACTGAATTGTAGGAATGACCACCAAACAAATAAAATAATAATTTTCATGCAGATGTACTTGTCTGCACCTATTCACCCTAGAAGAGACATTACCAGTAAATGTAGGGACCTCTCACCGTCTGGAGGCCACTCAACAGGCTGCACCCCATCCCACTGAATCCAGCTGTTCAGGGCTGAGCCACCTCGACAGAAAAAAACATCCTGACATTTTGAATATGCTTCTGTGGGGCTTAGCAGCACACCAAATATTTGCATGCTTTTCGTCTCCAAAGGCAAGAGAGATAGGAGAGTCAACATCATTCTCCTCCTGAAGATAGACACGTCTAAATGGAGCTCACATCCCCATACCCCCGACAGGTCTCTCATCGCCCCGTGAAGCTCACCACCTGGAGGGGCCAGTGATTGAGTGGAGCCCTTAGCCCAGCTCTTTTATCCTGGGAATGCTGTTCTGACCCCCCTCTTTAACTGCCTCCACTGAGAGAGAGAGAGAGAGAGAGAGAGAGAGAGAGAGAGAGAGAGAGAGGAAATAGGTGGGCAGGAGAACACATTGGATTATACATCTGAGGACAACACCAGATTGCCAAATTTAACTTCTTAAATAGTTTAAAAGCAGCACTTACACTATTTATAATGATAAGAACAATGTATTCATATTTTTTATACTAGTAATAATACATTGTTGAAAGTTAATTGATAATAATGAAATATCAATATCACAAGAAATTAATTAAAAAAAATGGCATTTGTTTATCTTGTTCCTAACTGATAATTAGCTTCATTTAACACCAGAGCCTCAGCATTTTTAGTATCAGTGAGTATTAGCAAGACTGAGATTGGGTGCCAGAATTTATATGGTTTACAGGGACACCTATTGGCCAGCTGCAGAAGAAAAAACAAAGACAGAATAGAATACATGAGTAGGCTGCATTGGGACAGGGGAGACAGCTTAATATGATTATGAGTATGATGGACCTTATGTTGTTTAGTTTAAAATGTGGCACCTTCTTAGTCATCCTGCCAAATCACTGAATATAAGTAACAGATTATATTAACAGTAACAGATTTTTTCTGATTGATTTTTTCAGTGTTAGATAAACTCATAAACACATTAACCTTTGTGTTCTGCCAATTGAGCTGAATCAAAATGTCATGTAAAAAAAAAAATCACTATTTGATCCTTTGATTCAATAATATAAACTATTCCTGTACATACAAGACATGCCCCCTGTAATCTCAATCAATTAAGAAAAAAATAAAACAAAATAATATATATATATATATATATATATATATATATATATATATATATATATATATATATATACACACACACACATTTGTTTGCAATTGATTTTTTCGGACTAATAAATATAATTAGTACTTTTATATTTTCTATGCAATTATGCTTTGTCAGCCACATTAAAATCAGGACATCATATTTTTACTACTGTATGTGTTATACACTCCAGCGACATGAATGTATCTCCCCCAGGACATGCTAAAAGGTAATTGAGAGTGATATTTTAAACATTTATGCATATTTATAATATGGAGTAAAATAAATAATGAAACAATAGGATTAATAAAACCTTTTTTATGCTGAAGAAATGCATATATAAATATAGATATTTACATATTTACTCCCATGCTCTCTGAAAGGCTACATACCCACACCCACATATTTACAACAATCCTTGATAGATAAAACTTGATATTTATACTATTTTAATTTTCATGTCCTTTTTTATGTTCACACAGCATTGAGTTTGAATCTACCATTTAAGATTCAATAAAAAAATGAAAATACACTAATGGAAAAAATTAAATTTAATATAATCTAACAAAATAACTATTTGCTGGAACGTATTATTTTACAAATGTTTTAATTAGCTAGTTTAATTGAACTTTAAATCTTTGAACTTTGAAGTTTATAATCATTATTTGATGCATTTTCTTTGCTACATTTGATTTGTATTTGCATTTTTATTTTAACAAGTTTTTATTGTTTTCATGTTGTTGTTTTCTTTTTTCTTTTTTTTTTTTTGCATATCCATTGTTTACAGGGGATATCGGATCTAGCTTTAGATCAGTTCCCTGACCTAATGCTTTCTTGTTCATTCCGTTGAGACTGAAATTGGAGCAAACAAAGCTTACAAAGGGAGAAGAAACAGAATGTCTCCCAAACAACACATGTTTTCAAGGCTCTGTTTTTTGGGAACATCCCCATTTTGCTCAACAGGTGTTGTGTGCCACCGTATCAGCATACTTAATGGCAGAGACCTCTCTATGTGTTTCATCTTCACCTTTCTTGGACGAGTTACCTCAGAAAACAGTGTAGGCCTATACAATAAATGGAATAATTCATGAGCTGTCATTAAAAATGAAACTTTCTCTCACTTTCTCTCCTTAGACTGGAGATGAGGTTTGGAATTTAACATAATGGACTCAAGATGCTCTGAAGTTTTCTTTCCTGTACCTTCTTATCCCCAGTAGCGATGATGGAAGCCTCCAATTCCTGTTTGCCTTTCCCCAGAAAAAGGGCCACCTTCACATTAATTGCAACAAGACTTTCTCTCTCAAGCACTCTCTTTTTCTTGTCCTTTTACTTTGACACTGTTTCTAGCTTTATATACTGTAGGTATACGTTAACATTAATGCATTAGGCATCGTCAACAAATTTTGAATTTGGATATTATATATATATATATATATATATATATATATATATATATATATATATATATATCCTAAGGACAAAAAACAATTGCCAATCAACACTTCATAGCACAACAGTGACCTAACACATCAGCTATTTATTTTAAGAACAATTTACAACTGAATACATAATTTCAATACCAGAAAGCCCTTTGTTGGAAGACCTGACAATACAAAGCACCTCTATCAGAATAATTAGAAAAAGCAAACATGGGAAAGAATCTGCCAGCTCTGTCGGATATTTCTGTGTCTCAATTATTCATTAATGTGAAATTGTACTTGTCTCAAATGCAGCTTTGTAATTTCCTCTAGTGACAGATCCTGGTTGCCCCACCCACCCAGCAGACAAAAGTTGTTTAGGAATCTATTTCCACCTTGGTAGCATGGAAATTCTTGATTTATCTTTATCCTAAGACCATTTGTATTACAGAAGACAGCAATAAATAATAAATTATGTATGATAGAGCACAGGACAAATACATGCCACAAGTGTGAATGGTTCTATCTGTGCTGGAAAATATGTTGTGCTCTGGGTTTTGTTAAGTGTGACTAACTTTTGAAAAAAGTTGTTGGATTGGTATGAAAATACAACATTTTGCACTAGACGTTTGTGTGAGTATGTGTGTGTAAAACCTCTCAAGTTTCTTCAAATGTATCATCAGTTGTTCTAATGTCCTGAATTGTAATTATAATTTGGTTTCTCAGACATTATTCAAATAGAGAATCTGCCTTTTTGGTTTCTTCTAAAATGTCCACTAGGAGAGGCAAATGTGATATAAAAGATATTTCATGTAATGACTCAATGAATAAAATAATAGGGGTATGAAAGTCTCTGCAAATGACCCTCAGTGGAAGAAAATTCCTACCTTTTTTAACCTCTCATTTTAGCTGACATACTTTAATAAGTTCTTATTTAAATGTATTCATTAAACATGGTCTGAGGACTTTAATGTATTTTAAATATGGCCTTCAGTTGCTTAGATAAATGGATATTTGGACAAGAGAGAGACATATATCAGGGAGAAACATTGTAAAGGTATCAGAGGTGTAAGATGATCTTAAAAAGAAATATGTTTTGTCATACCATTTTAAAACTACTACTACTAGACACTATTTCAGAAACATATTTCACATCTGTGCAAAAGGATTATTCCATAAGTTGGCTATATTCCAAATGCGCTACATTTTTTGCTGGAATGTCCCCCATAACCCTTGTGTTAATCGATATTTGAATCATAATACTATGAAGATGCAATTGAGGGTAGATGTTCATTCAGTAGTCTCTATCAATAATTTACTCTGCTTTAAGTATGAAATGATACATGATACGCTATCCAACAACAATACAATCAAATTTAATAACAGACCCCTAATTCTGTTCTTTGTGATTCCTTGTGTACATGAAGCATTCTTTGAGTCTTCTGAAAATGTTGCACAGTCTCAGTTCATGCATAATTTGGGCTGTATATGTTACAGGTGAGTGTTTTGTATTGAGAATCCATTTGATCCACTTGAGGATAGCCACAAAAACAACTCTTGTGTATTTAGATTTTTTTTGCCAGATTTGCATATATATAATCACATAAAAGTGAGTATCTCATAAAAGTGAATACACCCCTCACATTTTTGTATATATTTGATTATTTTCACGTGACAACACTCTCCCCTCAAAATAACTCAACACACAGCCATTAATGTCTAAACTGCTGGCAACAAAAGTGGGTACACCCCCAAGTGAAAATGTCCAAATTGGGCCCAATTAGCCATTTCCCTCCCCAGTGTCATGTGACTCGTTAGTGTTACAACGTCTCAGGTGTGAATGGGGAGCAGGTGTGTTAAATTTGGTGTCATCACTCTCACACTGCCTCACACTGGTCACAGGAAGTTCAACATGTCACCTCATGGCAAGGACCTCTCTGAGGATCTAAAAAAAAAGAATTGTTGCTCTACATAAAGATGGCCTAGGCTATAAGAAGATTGCCACGACCCTGACACTGAGCTGCAGCACGGTGGCCAAGACCATACAGCAGTTTAACAGGACAGGTTCCACTCAGAACAGGCCTCGCCATTGTCGACCAAAGAAGTTGAGTGAACGTGCTCAGCATCATATTCAGAGGTTGTCTTTGGGAAACAGACATATGAGTGCTGCCAGCATTGCTGCAGAGATTGAAGGGGTGGGGGTCAGCCTGTCAGTGCTAAGACCATACGCCGCACACTGCATCAAATTGGTCTGCATGGCTGTCGTCCCAGAAGGAAGCCTCTTCTAAAGATGATGCACAAGAAAGCCTGCAAACAGTTTGCTGAAGACAAGCAGACTAAGGACATGGATTACTGGAACCATGTCCTGTGGTCTGATGAGACCAAGATAAACGTATTTGGTTCAGATGGTGTCAAGCGTGTGTGGTGGCAACCAGGTGAGGAGTACAAAGACAAATGTGTCTTGCCTACAGTCAAGCATGGTGGTGGGAGTGTTATGGTCTGGGGCTGCATGAAGGCTGCCGGCACTGGAAAGCTACAGTTCATTGAGGGAACCATGAATGCCAACATGTACTGTGACATACTGAAGCATAGCCTGATCCCCTCCCATTGGAGACTGGGCCGCAGGGCAGTATTCCAGCATGATAACGACCCCAAACACACCTCCAAGACGACCACTGCCTTGCTTAAGGAGCTGAGGGTGCAGGTGATAGACTGGCCAAGCATGTCTCCAGACCTAAACCCTATTGAGCATCTGTGGGGCATCCTCAAATGGAAGGTGGAGGAGCACAAGGTCTCTAACATCCACCAGCTCCGTGAACTCCATGCCCAAGAGGATTAAAGCAGTGCTGGAAAATAATGGTGGCCACACAAAATATTGACACTTTGGGTCCAATTTGGACATTTTCACTTGGGGTGTACTCAATTTTGTTGCCAGTGGTTTAGACGTTAATGGTTGTGTTTTGAGTTATTTTGAGGGGACAGCAAATGTATACTGTTATACAAGCTGTACACTCACTTCTTTACATTGAAGCAAAGTGTCATTTCTTCAGTGTTGTCACATGAAAAGATATAATCAAATATTTACAAAAATGTGATATATATATATATACTACAGCTGCTGCTTAGCTATATTCAGCCTGCAACAGATTTCAATATATTTTCACTCTAATTAAGGCAAATATTTTAAAAGACATAGATGGAAGACAGAGGATTGTCCTTCTGACACACTTATTGATTTGAATCTGATTTTATCTGACTTTTTTTTGCTATTGTCAGTGAACAGTTTCAAAAAGTACTTTACGGTCTATATATATATATATATATATATATATATATATCATAAATATAATGTATATATACAGTTCAATGAACAAGTACATTTAAAAAAATATACAGCAATATACCTTAAAAAACGCTTTTGTGCACAGAACGACTTTCATAAGCAATGGATCAGAATCTGTTGCAGAGAGAGAGAGAGAGAGAGAGAGAGAGGGAGATATGGAGTGTGTTTGATCACCTGTTGCCACTCCCAAGCAGAGATGCTGTCAGCTTTCTGAAGATCAGCTTTCTCAGTGGAAAAATACCATCCAAGCAGGGGTATTTCTCCCTATTTCGCGGAAGCTGGTGCGCAAGAGTCAATCACTATAGAAACCACAATGTCCTCTGACATTTTAAACAGCACCCATTGTATATTTAATCAGTCTGTAGTGTCTCTCAGCTATGATGAGCCGTAATACTGAAGTTGTTAGTTTAAAGCCGTTTAAAGCTATTTCCTAGCTTTAGTAGTTATAATTGTACCTTATTAATGCATTTACTGCTCTGTTTTTCCATTGTTTTCCTATGTAAACATGCGCTGGATGAACATCCATGCCAGCTGCACTGTGTCTTTCTGTTTCTTCATTGTCTCACAAGACCTGCACGTTTTTAGAGACTGTTTTAAAAGTTAAAGAGAACTTCAGGTCTCAAAAATGCTGTTTCTCTGAACGCTGTTTCACCAAAAACTTCTGTTTTATTCATTGTGCTGCATCTAGATTGTTTTTAGAGCATGTGTCACAAAGATTTAAAGTTCTGAACTAGTATAGGCTGCAAAGGGGTGACTGTTACAATGTATAAAGGTGCTATATCTAAGATTGTCAACAAGCGTTTGAAATGGTTACTGCAGCCCAAATTAAAAATTTTGGAGAGTTGTCTGCCCCACCCCAGACTCGAAGCTCATGCGGGTTGCCAGAATGTTAATACATAAATTAGCTAACACAGCATCCGTTTTAAAGGATTTCTGGGCTTTAAGCTGTCTCCATCTTCCAAAGGCATCTTCCAATATTTATGCTTGTGTTACTACGCTTCTGGTCTTGGTGGTATTTAGACGGATGACGACGCTTTTTAAGTCGGGTGGAATCTGTTATCTCTGATCCAGTTGGCTTCCATGGCTGCAACACGCAGTGTTGTTTGCCTGCAAACTTGTTCAAATCTGGCAACCCAGCGGTGTCAAAATACTATTGGTGAGTGGGCAGTGGGCGGGATCACACAGGCCAAAACACAAACAGAAATTCTGCCTGGAATGGAAACTTCAAAGTTGAATATAATGACTGTAGCATTGTTATTGGAGAAGCCAGTATTTCAACTTAGCATGTTTCCTAATTCTCTAATGACAAATTATATGATGGTCATATTATGATTTAGTACAGTAAATATGACATATAGCATCTTTAACATTATTCCAGATTGTTCTACACCAAGCAAAGTTTCAGTTTTTTCCCCCTTCTAGTGTGCTGAGGGGCCACTGTGCCTTGTATGTTTACTGTTACAATGCTGTAATGAATGTTGCCAACGATGCTAACATAAAATGCAGCCTTTTAAAACATGTGAACAATACACTGCTGTGTTAGAATATAAGCTCCTGGTGAAAGTAAATTAAATAAGACAGAAATACTTTATTATTGTATACAGCAAATCCTCAAAGTAATAATAATAATACTGAATCAAATTATAATGACAATCAATAATTTACTGTTGGCTTATAATAATGATAAATAAAAACTGTAGTAGGTTTTACACACCCTGTTCATTAAAAAAGTGTGTTTTGTAAAAATATATGTAGGTAAATATTTATTTATTTATTTATTCAGTTTTTTGAATGTACTTTGCTACAACGGCTGATAGGATGAATTTAAAATTATGATTTAAAATTCTTATATTTTAAGCAAAATTTTTCAAAATGGGGCCCTGGGTTGATCGGTTGCTTGGGGCCTCAGAAATCATAAAACTGCACAGTGTACAATCTTTTTTGGGAAGAAACAGGAATGTGTATTTCTTCTATTTTGAGCCAGTTTAAATTTTTGTAATTATTACATCACATTACATTTTACATTTTAAACTCCTTTTGTTGACCAAAACTGTCATTCTCTCTCAACCTCTCTTTCACTTGCTTCAGCAGGAGTCAAAGATAAGAGAATTGGTGAAGATGGGCTAAGATATGTTGATGAAAAGGGATGAAAGAGGGCCGTAATCGTATTCCAGTATATTTAAGAGAGTATCTTGGGGTTTTTAAGCAGCTGGCAACCCTCGTCCCCAACGTTTATCAATTATTACTTATCTTGGAGGTTTCCAGGCCCAGGCATCTAAGATAGTTCTAAAGGTTTTTTTTAGCCACTTCACTTTTTTTTTTCTTTCTTTTTTTTTTTTTTTTGCACTAAGCACAGCCCATTTGAGGTGCATACTGTACAGCGTCTCTAAGAAAATTATTGTTTCTGTGACACTTCCAACTGCTCCATCTCCTCTTGAAAGTGACCCAAGCATGAAGAAATGTGCCTGTTAGCCAACAGAGTTTTTAAGGTTTTACAAATATTGGCCAGCAGCATTGGACTTGAACTAAAAAGGGAAGTCAAATCCCTGATTCATCTAGTTCAGTCGAGAGAAAAAGAATGTGCAGAAAGGGTATTGTTTTTCATAGAGTCTTTTTTCAAATCCTTTTGGTTCTTTTGATTATTTTCTGGCAATACTGAAGAGAGATGCTGGAAGTCTGTATCAATTTTCATGGAATCCTTCCCAAATTGAGAACTGTTAGAAAGAACTACTTATCTATGATTAAGACTATTTTAACACTAACCTAATTGTCATTTAATTACACATGCACACATTAATTTTGCAATTTTTTTGTTCGATATGGATCCACTCTCTTTTTCAATTAGGCAAATGAACAGCATATTTACATAAGTACAAGGGTCATTCATAATTCATCATAATTAAACCATTTCCCTGTGTTGCACTCGTGACCACCTGTTGGCATTCACACTAAATATTTAATACCATTTCACCTCCTTTTTTTCTTGGTTTTAGCTCTTGGATGTTTTGTTCCAATTTATCCATTTTTTTACATGTACTTGGTGAATAAGCAAAGAAATAATCCGGATTGTCTCTTTCAGGCTAGAAACTTTGCATTTTAACTTTTTTTTGGAGATCCCTTTTTTCCCCCCTCAATATGAAATATCATCTTTAATAAAAGTGAAAGCGAGAAGAGAAACACTCTAGATAAGTCCGCTCTAACCACACAGAGGCGTAGGTCTCTGGGAGACTGATTATCATCATACCTCAATGCTAGACTTCTCAATAATTAGAGGATGTGCTGCTTTGCTGCTTTGGCCTTGATCTCCCTGGCTAGGCGTATATTATTGCTCTTTGCCTTCTGGCTGATGGAGAGCTTTGCACATGAAAGGTCTGTAAATGTCCTGCATCATGGGAACAGGCACAATTCAGAATTGGTGAACAGGACACTCTGATTGCTGGTGTCATCTGCTTGGGAGTGATGGAGGTCCATCAATCTCTCCTTGATGTAGAGGCTGCAAAAACAACAACAACAACAATAAAACACTTACTCATGCAACAAAATATTTTTAAAAAATGTGTACGGTCCAGTTCTTTTTTTTAAAATGGTAACCGGTAAGAATTATATAAAAGAACATTTTATAACTTTCCATTTTAAATGACATCAAGCTACTCTGTGCTAAGGGTGATGTACCAGTTGCAGTATTGCCAGATCTCGTAATAGAAACAAGGAACTTGTTCTAGAAAAACAAGGAAATTGTCTCACTGAGATTAGCAAAATAAGCTATTAAATATTTTCCCATGTGAGGAATTCCAGCACAGAAATCAATACAAACAAAGCTAACCCTATCCCTAACCCTAAATTTTTAAACCTTGGTGTGCCCACAGAAAGTACTAGTTTTTAACTGTGCATGTATATGTAGTAATGATATACACTAACTGAGCATTTTATTTGGAACACTGTGGTTTTAATAATGTGCTCAATGTGGTCTTCTGCTGTTGTAGCCCATCCGCCACAAGGTTTGACATATTGTGCATTCTGAGATGCTATTCTGCTCACTACAATTGTACAGAGTGGTTATCGGAGTTACAGTAGCCTTTCTGTCAGCTCGAACCAGCATTGTAATTCTCTGTTGACCTCTCTCATCAACAAGACATTTCCATCTGCAGAACTGACATTCACTAGAGGTTTTGGCACCATTATGAGTAAACTCTAAAGACCATTTTGTGTGAAAATCCCTATAGATCACAGTTACAGAAATACTCAAACCAGCCCATCTTGCACCAACAATAACGCTATGGTTGAATCACTAAGATCACATTTTTTTTCCCATTCTGATGGTGAACATTAACTGAAGCTTCTGACCCCTATCTGATGATTTTATGCACTGCACTGCTGCCACACGATTGGCTGCGTCAATAACCACATGAATAAGTAGGTGTACATGTGTTCCTAATAAAGTGCTAATTGAGTGTATATTTGTTAAAAAGGTCTTCAACATGTTACAGAAGGCTACTTCCACAAAGTGCAGTTAGGAAAAATAATGTGTAACGCATTTTAGGTTATTATTTTTGTTCCTTGAACCGTTTTTATTCCCTGCAATTTATACAGTAAGTATTGTCTTTTAGAGCATGCGCACAATGCCAAGGCAAAATTGATTAATCATAATGTGTATACATGCAGGACAAAGCAGACCTACAAACACATTATCTAGGTTGGTTAGTATGAATACAAACAATCTGGACAGACGATTTCAGTTACATGACATTTTAAAAAGTTAAATTATTGTTTTAACTGAATATTGAGCATACTGTTACCTGCAAATCAGAATGGTAAACATTAAAACTCTTTAATTTAATTTAAATGAGTCATCTCAACAGTGCACCAGAAACATAGGCTATAATTATCCACATGAGTGTCAGAGTGAGAGACAAAATAAAACAACTATCTTGAATGTGTTATGAATGGCACTAATAGTGCTACGATCTGTCTAGTAATAGGCCACAACAGAGCGTTCCCTTCTCCAGTTGTACTTTGCTCTCTAAAATATAAATAATTACCAACACATCCATCCACCATTACCCATATTCAAAGACCTTTTGAGACCAATCTAATGGTTATTCTCATCCATTCTGTCGCAGTCAAATTCAGTCATATTTCTTACTAATTCCAGATAATAACATTGTGTTTAATTAACATTAGACAATTAAAGCAGTAATTATTAATCACAGCTAGCTCCCCACAGGCACAAGACACAAAGATGTTTTTAACTCATTATTGGAGTTCCTCCAGCACTCATTTTGAAGACAATTGTCCTCATAGGCATTGAGTTCAATTACATAATAACACTTGTGTTTATATCGCCATTGTGGAATGTGTAACGGTCAGAGTTCAAATAAGATCCTGCACAATAGTGAAAAAATGTATAAGTCTTTATATGTTTTGCTCCCAAGAGAGAAAATCTCCATTACTGTCTTTTCAATTTTTGGGACAATTTCACATGGCAAGTTGTGTACATTTAATACCTGCAATATGATTGCCATCAAACCCTTTCTGGTTTGCTCTATATATAAATAGAAATCATTGATTGGTTTGGTGACAGCTTTGATTCCTATTAGGGTCTATTCTTTCTTTGTTGTCATAGGAATAAGCTTGTGAAATGTCACAGTGACAGCTCTTATTTGCCTCATAGGTTCTATGGGTCTGGCTTGCCCAAGGTTATATGACCTTACTCCACTCAGAACAGAGAGAGGGAGATATATAGAGACAGAAGCTGTGTTATCGGCAGTGTGAATGGAGGCTTTGAGGTTATAAATCTACCACACCACCTGCTGTGGATCAGGGTTATTGAATGGATATATCAATCACTTGTCGGGAAGCAACATTTCTTGAGAGTTTGATGATATTGTAAAGAATCAGATCGCTAAACATTAGCATCTGCTGAGGAATGTGATTTTCACATTATAGGAATAAGAAGAACACATTATCTGTGGTAAGGCTATTTTTAAAGTATATATAAATATATAACAACGTGTTTATCAACATAAGATGATGTAGAAGTGAATTAATATAGAAACTTGCATAGCATGGTTTATTTTCAGGTTACGATTTATAACAATTCAGTTTCACTCATGTAATGAAATATCAGCCATATCTAGAGAACACCAGATTTCCCATATCCTACATCAAAATTAATAATCGTCATCATCAATAATTTAGTTTTCATTTTTTAAGTACATGCCAAGCTGAGGTTCCATTAATATAAAAACCCAATAACCATGCAGTGTTTAATACACTCCCCAATTAAAACACAGAGTCCTATCAGCTACATGACAGCCCATCAATGCAAAAGCCCAAGAGCATAAGGCTTTTCAGTGTATCAGAACATGATAGCCGTCTACTATCCTTCCACCCTTTCTTGAAGGTGATCAATTTCACAGCCGCTGAGCTGTTGAGAGCGCCCAATATGAATTTTTACCCTGTACTAATAAATGATGATGATGCGGCCTGTCAGGGCACTAATGAGTATCGTGGTAATCTTAATGCATGTTTGGGACTTGGCCTAGGGAGCGTGCTCTTTTTGTGGTCTGCATGCTCCCTGGAACTGCCAAAGAGCTGCACTAATTAACCCAAAATCAAGGCCTCTTTAGTCAGTCTGAGTGTTTAGAATTTCAAATGCTGTTCAACCACAGTTAATGGGCACATCCTAATTAATTTCCTTACAACATCTGAATTTGAATGGGGGGGGGGGGGGGGGGGGGGGGAATCAGCTCTGTTTTAAGTGCAAAAATACAGTCCATGTTTGCTTGGTTCCTTCATATTTATTTGAAATTGTGTATTATTTGAAATTGTGTTGATTACATTTTAATCATCATTTACATTAATGTTCCCATTGTTTAATTGTATATAAATGGGTTCATTATTGACTATTAAGTCATTTATAAATGCATTATAAATCATTGATATGCAGTTATAACACTATGTGTATGTAGAAAAGAGGCAACTTTCATGCAATACTTTCCAAATGATCATTTTAACTATGTTAAATACTTAATACAGTTATTTGTACCTATTAATAAAAAATTTAAAAAATAAACTGAAAAACGGTGGTGCAGCGGTTAGCACTGTCGCCTCACAGCAAGAAGGTCGTGGGTTCAAACCCCGGTTGCCCCGGCCATTCTGTGTGGAGTTTGCATGTTCTCCCTGTGTCTGCGTGGGTTCTCTCCGGGTGCTCCGGCTTCCTCCCACCATCCAAAGACATGTAGGATAGGTTAATTGATGTCTCCCAAAAAAATTGCCCTAGGTTTGTATATATGTGGCCCTGCGATGGACTGGCGACCTGTCCAGGGTGTTCCCTGCCTTTCGCCCAATGTTAGCTGGGATAGGCTCCAGCCCCCCGCGACCCTGTACAGGATAAGCGGTTATGGATGGATGGATGGATGGATGGATGGATGGATGGATGGATGGATGGATGGGCTGCAATGTCTTGAATCACTTGCATTGTCACTTTCTTTGTCATGTTGATGTCAAAAGAATGGTGCTACTCTGAGTGGCGTCCCTACTTACCTAGTCCTAGTTACCTAAAGTCCTCTGCAAAAAAAAAATTCAAGTCTTCATGCTCATTCACAGCTTATAGCCTTCATGCTCATTCACAGAATATATCGTATTATAAAGCCTGATGACTATTAAACCATACCGAACTTTGTGTAGAGGATGTATATTAATTAATGCTTAATTTTGTCCACTTTAAATTTAGGTATATTTTCTTAGGTAACTAATACTGAATAAGTGTTATTAAACATTTATAATCTGTAGGGTAAAATGTCTTTTTTTTTGCATGAAAGTCATCCTTTTTATGTATATTGTTATAACTGCTTATCAATGATTGCATTTGTAAATGAATAATTAATCATTAATGAACCCCTTCATCAACCCATAACAAAGGAAATATTAATCTAAAGTGTAACCTGACTTGAAGATATAAGGACATTATTATATGGTCAACTGTAGGCAATTCTAGTTGTAGTTTTTCTGTAGGCAGAAGTTGTAGCAAGGCTCCATGTACTCTAGTGTCCTCCTGTCACGATGTACGCCTGATGCCTACAGACTGACAAAGGCATAGCCGTCCTTCTGAAACACCAGGGCCCCACTACACCGTCTGAGCCATACAAGATGAACTACTCTCAGTTTCCATAACATTTCTTTTTTTCATTATCCTCTCCGGAGCATGTCAGAAAAAAAAAATAGAAAAGATCTGAACATTTTCCTTTCTGCATTTGAATTTACATCTTTTGCTCATTTCTCAGAGTCTGCCCCTCACCAGGAGTATTCTAATGAAGGGGAGAGTAAGGGCTCTGCTGGGATCCCTAAGAACCTGGAGACAGGAGAGAATGCAGGCCGGTGACGGCACGGCAGCCATGATTTCCATATGAGTACAATCAGTTTGCCGACTTTTAAAGTGAATGTTTAAGTAGGCTAAGAGATGGGGCTTTGATTTGCCCTCTGATCAAGCCCAAGACGTCTCATTCAGAGAATAATGATTTTCCCCCTTAATTTCACTGTGTTTCCTTCTTATCTCTGAGCTTACAGGTAGTGTAAAACCCAGTGGTATTGTCTTCCCAGAGTTGTGCGGGAGAGAATTGCCTTTTTTCTAGTAGATTAGAGATGTGCGTGGAGGGGAGCAAGATGAGAAGAAGAATTTCAAATGGAGATTGGGGTAGTCATTAGATACTGGACAGGTTGTCAGGGAGAATGCCTTAAACTTTGACTTGCATTTCACAACCCTGGATAAGAGTAGAAAGAACCATATTTAAATGTATATTTACATGAATACACAAAAAATATCATGGACTCTAAGTAGATGAAAATAAATGGATTGAAATGTTTAATTTTCTGAATGCTGGTGTCAAAGAGAAGAGTGAAATACTTCCCACACACACTTCAGCAAAAATTCCATCAAACAAGTATTTTCTTTTTTTACAGAGATAAGAGTGGCATAAAAACTTGTGCAAAAAAAGGCTCATGACAAATAATAATAGAATGAGATGGGCGAAATCAGCTGGCTCATAGAAAAACATACAACTTAAATAAATGAAAGAAACCACAGGGAAAAATAAACGAAGCAACAAACTATGTAATTAAAATTTTTTCTACTCCTATCCCAAACCTAAACCAAACCAAACCATAAAGTCTAACCCCTTACTCAAACCTAAACATGATTTCCATAGGATAATATTTTGTTGTGTACCACGGAAGAAAGAAAACATCGGGTTTGGAATGAAAGATAAGCGTATCACAGGTTATTGACATCAGTTATTTGTATTTGTTATCGTCACCCACCTCTTCAGAGGGCCATTCTTTACCCAGGCTCACAATTTGAGTAGGCAGTAGAGAGAGAAGAGGGGCCTGGTGACTTTTCCGGCATGTGATGGGGCGCACCTGAACACAATGAAGATCCTCATCACCGCTGACTTTAAAAAGCAAGAGCGTCTCTCCTCGAAAGACTGGTCTCTACCCCTTGGCATCTTCTTAAGACCAGGAATGGAGTGGGGAGGGTCCGGTGCAAGTTAGATGCATTGATTGACCCACACCCCGAACCCCAATGCAAATTAGATGTGACACAGTGTGATTGGAGCGCACATCACAGACGACAGGCAGGATACCAGGCTGCTATTCCCTTCAAATGCTGAGGAAATGCGTGAGTCCGCAGGACACCACCCACTATCACCTGGACCTTACCTTCTCATCACTACCCTTTCTTGTATGTGAGGTGAGAATTCAGGTAAGGTACAAAGTCTATGAACACAGTCTTTGGTCATGCAGTGAACTAAGGCGGAAAGCACAGATCCACAAATGGTTAATGCCAAACCAGCATGTGCCCAAACAGAGAGTCAGCCACAGTCTCGGTAAGACCATGTGATATATTCCCACTCTAAAGCCCCCCTCCTGGTGTGCTGGATACGAGGCACACAGAGCTCTGCCCATCTCGCACCGTCAGTTCATGTAAGACAGTTCTGTAGTTGTGGCGTTTTCCATAGGGACCCCTAGCGTCACTACATCGACAACATCAATGTTGAGTGAGTGACAGAAGGGGAATGTCATGTTACTAACGCAACCTCCATTCCCTGATTGAGGGAACGAGTCATTGTGTCCCTCCTACCACAACACTGAACTACTTGCTGAAATGGCCAGGATCTTGTCTCGTCTCCTCAGTGCAAAACCTGAGTGAGTGGTTGCATTCCAGCTACTTATATACCCGTATGTCTGGTGGAGTGGCATGCAAATTCCACTCAGCAATTTTCATTGGCCTTTTCTCAAAGATCAGAGATGTCTGGGGCTCCCAGGAGCAACCCCTAGTGTCACTACATCGACACAATGTCTCGTTCCCTCCATAAGGGAACAGAGGTTACGTTAGTAACCAAGACGTATTCCACTGTGGCAGAGCGAAAGGGAAGTCCAAGGTACCTACAACAAGGCCGGCACTGAATGTGTGAGTGTGGGGTTTAAGTGCAGGTCAAAACAAGATGATAATGAGCTGCAAGTGTGCGTGATTAACAATCAGGTGAGTGAGAGCAGGTGACTGACGGTGAGGGAGAGCCCAGTGCACTCATGGCAAGTATGAATGTATGTCTTGTGGCAGGGCCCTTTGTGAAAAAAATTTACTTTCATTGGAAAGATCCTTGGAGGGGCATCCTTTTCCCACAGTGCCCTTCAAGGATGCAAAAATGCAGTTGGAAAATGCCCTTAGAATAAAAAAATTGCTATAATATTTATCTGGTTTAAAGAAAATCATAAATATTTGGGATGGCATAAGAGTGAGTAAATGATGAGAGAATTTTTATTTCTGGGTGAACTGTCACTTTATTGTGTTTAAAAAAACTTATTAGTTTGAACGTGGCCTGAAAGACTGCAAACTATTAAAAAAGACTTGACATTCATAACAGAAGAAACTATTAAAATACCCATTTATTGACTCCCCTCAGACATTACTTTTTCTGAGACACACAGTTAATCATTTAAGTCACAGGGAACTTTTTCCAAACTTTCTTTGCCGTTGGAAAAACAACCTTCACCAACTCTGTATATCAGAGTTGAACCAGCAGACCTGTACATTTTTGCTGCAAGCTATTACTCTTTTATGCCCCCTATTTTTTCTGTGGAAAGGTGCCTCACCAATTATTTTGAGATGGATGCAGGGATGCAGAATGACTAGAAGCATCAGGTTCTCTTATATGTTATTCCAGAGGTCCATGCCTTAGGTAAGGGCAGAATGGCCAGAGGCTACGGTAGCTCCCGGGGGACACATGGGGCTCATAAACTGTGAACCTGACATCTCTCATCTATTACCTCTGCTAACTAGACCTTTAAGAAACTTGACAGCCTGTGTTACATGTCTTTTCCCCCCTACCTGATATTTTTCCACAAATATGGATCTCAGTTGCTCTGTTTCCAGTACTGACTCATAATCATGCACGTAATCTTATATCAAGGACATGCCATCTTAATTCAATCCCAAAACTTCAATAAAAAAACTTTTCAATACAGTGCAGATTTTTTTTCCTCTGTATTCACTTTTATTTCATTTTTTTACAGATTGAATTATATGATACATTATATATTATATATGCTGTATATGTTATCAGAGCCTATAGACACAGATGCAATTTAAAAGTGAAATGCTGGTCAAGTTTCTGGCCACTTCCAGCGTGCTGGTGATTATGTGCGAAAGGCTAACATTTTAAAGCCTGTAGCTGTGGTTGCTGTTCCCCTGGCGATGCTGTTCTGAATCATACAAGCCTTGCAGGATGCCTGCAGGAATGTTCCTTCAATCACAGGGAGACTCATCACTCTCCTGTGCGAAAGGAAGCTGCTCAGAAACCCTGTCACCTTCACTTAGCCCCACGCACAGACAAGTCCCACTGCGGTCTCTGCTTGTAGATTCTCAGTCAGCAGACACACACACACACACACACACTTACAAACAACTGTCTTTCCATTGGAACAGAATCTTTTACAGTTGTCTTAAAATCAAGATAAATTGCTGGATTCATAAACATAAACATTACAACTGTAGTGAAAATTCTTCCTTTTGTGTAAAAACATGTTCCCTTAATGTTAAGCTTTAACACATTTTTCAACAAAAGAACAGTTACAGAGCCCCTGTTTTTTTCTGTCCAAAAAGTTAAAATATTTCTCAAACATTTCACCTGTTAAAGATGGTTTTTCTATTAAATCATAAAATATATACTATGAGGGTGAGTAAATGATGAGAGAATTAAAATTTTGGGGTAAACAGTCACTTTAATGCGTTTTAAAAAAGAAACTTTGGACTTGGCCTAAAAGACTGCATACTATTAAAAAATACGACATTCATAACAGATGAAACAATGAAAATATCCATTTATTGACTCTCCTTGGACATTACTTTTTTTGAGACATCATTAATCATTGAAGTCACAAGGAACTTTTTCCAAACTTTTTATGCTGTTGGAAAAACAACCTTCACCAACTCTGTGTATTGGAGTTGAACTAGCAGATCTGTGCATTCAGCGTTCAGAGTTCTATTCTTCTCTCTGCTGTTCCAGCAAAGAAACACCTCTTCAAAAACTCTTCCAGGTTTGTAGTGTGTTTACACTGCAACCCCAAAAGAGTATAATGAGAAAAACTTAGTAAATTGCTGAAAAGTACATCTTTTTAAAGATGGAACTGTTTCACATATGTGTTCCACCTGCGAGCGATACATCCCTCTGTCTAACGGGCATGAGCGAAAAGCTGTTTTATAACAGTGCTCATTGAGACTGATTGCGTTCAATTTGAGTGCATGAAAATCTTCATTCTGGAAGCTGAAGCCGCTCCCCTCTCTTCCCACTAACACTTCTCGTCAACCCCCAAGGGACCGTTTGAGTGAGACACGAGAGGAGGGGATATAAAGTGCAGAGATTTTAGGAGGGTTTTTTGGAGGCTCATGCCTTGCATGCTTACTTTTTCTCCATATTAAGCGGCTTGTACATTTAGGGCGAGCACTGTATATAGCCTGGGCAAAGCCCTTTTTTTGCTAGCTGAGCTTTATTGTGTTCATTGCGAACACATGAAACTCAGTACGCTTTGCTCTAGGCAAAACACTTCAGTTCTTAAAACACAAAGCCACTTCCAACTTCTCCCGCTAATGCTCCTTATCGGCAACCGAAGGAGCATATGAGTGAGATGCGAAATGATGGGATACAGAGCATGGAGATTTTAGAAGGTTTTTTTTGGCAGCTCAAGCCTTGTGTATCTCCTTTTTTTCTCCATATTAAGCAGCTTTGCCGGGAAAGTGGCAAATCGGTGTGCTCTGTACAATCACATTATGCGGAGATGAAGGTGATGTTCGCTGGGCTCTCATGAGTGTAAGTTGTATTCTCATGTTGGGAACCTTGCAGTTTTTATACCCGGGATTGGAAATGGGATAAAGTGCCCTCTGAGACTGACTTACTTGACTTTTTCACTTGAGCCCTAAAAACTGAACAAAGACTAAACAAAGTTGGTGCCCAGTCAGTAAGTTTTCTTCCTTGAAATGAAACTCGACTCTGTTGCCACGTCTGCACACATGACCAACTAACGCATTCATTCCATTCTCCTATCCTGGACAAGGTTCAAGCTGGATTCAAGCCCTGCCATTGAAAAAAGGTTTAAGGTGTTCATTATGTTGGCATGCTTTCAAGCTTTGCTGCCGGTGCTGCTCTTTCCAAAGTAGTACATTATTACTTGCCATACTCCCCATTAAGTGAGAGTTCAGGTCTCTGGTGCAACTGCATTTGTGGTGCTTATTAAATGCCAGGCCAAAGAATTGGCACTCCTCCCTGCTGATGCATCTGGGAGGACCTGAAGGAATTTTTATAGCAGTTCTTGCCTAAACCTTAGGAATAAGTTTGATAAGTTAAAGTCAACCTGTATCCAATGACAAGTCCTCTCCTTGGTGATGGTGGGTTCAGAAGGCCCCCTCCCCCTCCCTGCCCTATAAGAGGTGTCTGGCAGTTGTCTTAGCATCATATCTGATGTTGCTGAACATTTGTTGATGTTCATTCAAAAAGGATCCAATCACAGGGTGGCACATCTTCTTCCACACCGGCAGTTAGAGAGGGACCCTGCCATAAACTTGTCCCTGGAATGCCATCATAACTGATGTTCACCACAGCAAACATATTTCAGAAATTCTTGCTTTCCCCACTGTTGTAAGCTGAGTATAGAGTGTGACATCTCCACATTAACACTGGGACGGTAAGCCCTCTTTTTACTGTTGTTGACACCATGCCAGAAGATGTCTATCTTGCAGCACAGAGATTTTAGGTGTTGCATAAGCAGCCTTCTCGGTTTCCCTGCTGTTGCAAGCCGGGAGCAAGTTTGTAGCATGACACAGGTTTATGCCAGAGAACTGTCATGTCACAAACTTAGACCACAATGAAGAAAAGTGAGGCATTTATGCTTGATAGACCCTGTGGAGTGGTTTGTTTCACATTCCCAGTACCACACTCTTGCTATCCCTGTTGTATGCCAGGAACAAGAACACTATTTAGGTCTACACTGTAGATGGTATTCCAGAACTCTGCCATGTCCAAGCACAGCTGACAGACCTTGTAGTGACTGTAAGAGGCACAAACATATTCACAAAAGTTAGCAAAAATCCAGCTGTTTGCGGTGAGCAGTTCACACTGAGCACAGTCAAACACGGTTATGTGCTTTGGTTCGTAAGGTGACCGGCTCACCTCAACCTCAGCAGCATTCTATCCTCCACAATAAGGTATTGTAAATCCACTCAGAGATACAATACCTCCTCGCCAAAATGCGATAGAGTAAGTACCACCATGTGAGGCACAAAACGACATCTACAGCTGTTAATGTTATGGTCACCACGAAGAATGGTGGGCTGTGGACCATAATGGACTTGAGGCACTTGAATTGGACACTTATCCATTAAAAGGTGTCCCATGTCTGTCCACTGGACTGGATTGTCTCAAGAGATTTTCAGATGCATATGTGCAGATGTCCTCTTGCTGCAGGCCATTCTTGAGATTTGCATGCAAGGGGACAGCATTCCAGTTCAAGGTCCTCGATAGCTTAATTGAAGTTCCAAGCGTGCAAGAACAGAGACCTGTCACTAACACATTTTGGTTCAAGGGCATCTGAACAAAGAGTGTGTGAGTGCTCAATCAGATTATGTCCTTCCTTGGAATGAAACTCAACTCGCTAATCATGTCAGCACCTAACCAACAAATGCGTTCAGTTCTTTGTCTTACAATTGACAAGGTTTAAGCTGAGGAGAACGCCTCCGTTGTGTTTCCAGTGAGTGCTGGGCTTGATGGCCGCTACAGCTGCCATCACCCTGCTAGGCTTGCTATGGATGAGACCTCTCTATTGCTGGTTCAGCCAGAGGGTCCATCATAATGGTTGACAACATGGTCACTTTCACCTCATAGTAATGTGTCCAAGCTACACTAGCTATTGGAGGAGAACTGAGTATTATTAGAAAGGTGTGACACTTGCCAAGATGGTCAGGTGCCCACAGACGTGTCCAACACATACTTGGGAGCCTTGTTGAACAGACTAATTCTGTTTGGCACCTGGAAAGGTGCACAAGCTGTGTGGCACATAAATCACCTTGAACTGTTTGCAGTCCTCTTGGTCTTTCAGTCAGACATCAAAGTTCATTTTTTTATTTGTACGGACAGTACTACAGTTGTGACATATATAAATTGGCAAATAGGAATACCGTCATGCCCAATGTTGAAACTAGGGAGCCAAATTCTCGTATGCAGCAAGTCATGTTCTCTACATGTGAAGCACTTCCTTGGTCACTTGAACAGCAAGGCATGTTTACTTCACCGTCAGGGTGCCAGGACAGGGGAATGGAGACAGCACCCTCAATCAATTTAGAGGAATTGGGTGAGGTGAACCTACTTTTTGTGTGCTTTGGAGGCCACTCAATGGGTTTGGCCTTCTCCAAGCAAAGAATTTAGCACTGGGTCATGGATGCTATTGTGCTTGCATATTATTCGCAAGCCATACAATGTCCCCTGGGCATAAAAGTTCCTTTTATGAGGAGCATGGCCTCCTCCTGGTCATGGGCAAAGGACATGTCTCTAGAAGAGAGGGGATGACAAGTTTGCATGACAAGTTTCCCCTAACACCTTTGCCAGGTTTTACAACATTTATTATCCCTCTCCTCCCACGTATTTACAGAGGAAGAGGGTTGATCAAGACTGACCAATTGGTTAATATTGGTATTAGATAAAAAATTGGTCTCTCTATTTCAAATGGTGTGAATGAAAGCATGTGTGCGATGTTTCACTACCCTGTTGGCTAGTGTCATTGTGCCAAAACCCTTGGCTAGGCAATCGTTCTGTTCCCCTTGGTCCTGCTAACATGATTCCCTGAAAGGGGGGAACAAGACACTGCATAGCTGTGCCGCATCTACAGATATTTTGCTGTTTAGGGACAGAGAGATATGCTCTTCTTCATTCAGTCAGAAAATTCTGATGGTGTGGTGCTGTGCCCCGGCTTACATGCTCACAATGATGTCAGCATACGAAGTGCCAAGCTCATTCAGCTAATCAAACTGGCATGATGGTATAGGGTTTCAAAGTCATGCCCTCTGAAGGATACTCCCATTGTCTCAGCTTCCCTCCATTCAGGGAACCAAGGTTACATGAGTGACCGAGATTTTATGTGAATACTATTTAAATATAAAACTTTTTCAATTAAGAAGTGCACCTTTAACATTTGCATGATAGTGGCATTTTACTACACAACTTACAAGGAAGAATATATTGAATTGTGATAATACTTGTACAATGAGTGAAGGCTTATGCTGCATGTTGTCAGCAGTAATTCTGCAACTCAAACAACAGAGTGAAATCAATGAGTCAATATGGAATGACAAGTTGAAGAATAATTGGCTGACGATCGATGGCATTTTGAAAATAAGTCTGGATTTTGCCATATCAAGAGAGTCCAAATTAGAGTTTATTTGGGTATCTAAAGAGATCGATGCTTACATGGTCATGGTTTTATTTGGCACTACGTGTGCCATTAGAGGCATTTTAATAATTCATGGTGCATAGAGGTACTGAAAAGAGAAAATAAATGAAGATTCACCTAACCAGGACAATGTTAATCCCAGTAATACTGCCACTGTGGACAAAATTGTTTGTCATGTCTTCTTGGACTGTACTAAATCGATTTTAGGTGTTTTCATCACTGCCTTCACTTTTGGTGCTCTCTCTTATGCTTATGTTTTTTTATGAATTTGGTTTCTCTCTTCTTTTGCATTAAAATTTGTATTTGAATGTGTGGTACTTTAATTGTGCTCCATACAAATAAGTACTCTTTCCTTTGGAAAGTTATGAAGTCATGTAGAGATTATCATGATGGCAGTGGAATAAATGTGAACTGACTCTTTGTACTTCATTAGAAAACATATTGACCACTGTACGTATCTAATTAAACTGAGGAAACAAATGAAAATTTAAATCAAATGTTTAGAGTAAAACATCTCAGGTTACATGTGTAACCCTTGTTCCCTGAAAAAAGCAGAACGAGATGCTGTGCTTTGCTAAGCGCTATGGGAACAATCCTAGTTGTGAACGAGCTGTGAATATGTGTGTAACACGTCAATGAACATTGACCGGAATTTATAGCCTCGGCTGATGTAGTCATTAGATGCACCTGTGGCCAGGCTATAAATGGATGCGTCACCAGTTGTCGTCAGATACTTCTTTCTGAAGAGCAGTCCTGGGACGTCCCAGTACGGCAAAGAAGCGCAGCATCTCATTCCGCTTTTTTCAGGGAACAAGGGTTATACATGTAACCTGAGACGTTCCCTTTACAAAAAGCTTCACTATGATGCTGCGCTTTGCTAAGTGCTATGGGAACGAAATACCCACGCCGCCACACTGGGGCTGTCCGGACCCCTATGGTTGTGAAGTGTGCTCACAAGAACGCGAGAGGTCTCAGACATGAGCTTGAGATGTCGACTCAAGGGCATAAGCCCGGAGTAACATAAACATCTAACCCATAAAATTTGATGAATGTGTGCGGAGAGGACCAGCCCGCCACACCACAAACTTGACCAGACATGAGCTCAAGACATCGGCTTATGGGCATAAGAGCCCGGAGTAGCATGAACATCCAAACCATAGAGCCTGAAGAATGTGTGCGGAGAAGACCAGCCTGCCGCATCACAAACTTGTTCAGGCATGAAAGATTTAAGCCATAAGATCTGAGAATGTGTGCGGAGAGGACCAGACTGCCGCATCACAAACTTGCTTAGACATGAGCGTAGATGTTGACCCAAGGGCATAAGAGCCCGGGGTAGCATGAACATCTAATAAAATGACCATAAAACCAGATGAATGTGTGCAGAGAGGACCAGCCTGCCGCATCACAAACTTGCTGCAGAGGGAGACCTCTAGCCAAGGCTTTAGAGGAGGAGAGCCCTCTGGTAGAGTGCGCCCTAAAACCTACTGGCGAAGCTTGACCGCGCACCTCGTAGGCCCGGGCAATAATGTCTCTCACCCAAAGTGACATAGTCTTCCAGGAGGTGACCACCCCCGGTCATGGCTTCCAAGTGAAGAATTGCTGCCCTGACTTTACGCCACTAGCAAAAGCGGTGGACATAAGTCTGAAGGGTACAGACTGGACAAAGTCTGATAAGTTTTAGCTGCGACGACAGGGAGCAGAAGGCTTAGAAAATAACCGGCCAAGGGTCGCGAAAGGTACCTTGGGCAGGTAGTTAGGGTGAGGGTGCAAAGAATGCTTTTGGTCATAGCTGGAGCAAACACTAAACAGGCCAGCAAAAGAGACAGAGTCTGTAGGTACCCAAGTCTCCTTAGAGAGACTAAGAAAAACCATCTTGAGAGTCAGAAGTCTACCAAATGCTGATTCTAGAGGTCTAAAAAGGGGGTCTTATCCTATGAAGAGGTCCTAGCAAGGATGCCTCTTAGGGGGCACCCCGCCCACCAAGGCATTGCAAACTGCAGTGGAGGCCACATAGAACCTGGCAGTTGTGAGGCAAGTGCCCGCTGACAGTTCTTTCTACAGAAAATCCAGAACTGAAGCAAACTGGCAGTTAGCTGGTTCTGTAATATGAACTTAGGGGGGGGAACTGGGCAAATCGGGGAGAAGTAGAGGAGACATTGCGCTATCAACAGAGGCGAAGAGGTCCTCTTCTGCCCTGTAAAATCTACCCAGATCAGTTCCAAGTGGAGGGAGCCCTAGCACTTGAAATGGTCTCGATAACCTCAAGAGAAAGCCCTGTGAACCTCAGTTGGTACCCTTAGGGGCCAAGCATGAAAGGTTTCACAATTCGGGCCAAGGATGAGAAGGTCCTCCCTGTTCGGAATCGCCCAAGGCGAGCCGTTGAGGAGAGGTATTCGAGAAACATATCCTGTTCGGCCAGCGCAGCGCCATTAGTAGGAGGCAAGACCCTTGCTGGCGAACCTTGCCAAGACTCCCGGGAGCAGAAAAACCGGGGGACAAAAACGCATACAGATGCATTCAGGGTCATGCATGTGCCTTTAAGTCCAGACCCAAGGGGGCTGGGTGACTTAGGGAGAAGTAGAGGAGACATTGCACTATCATAGAGACGAAGAGGTCCTCTTCTGCCCTGTGAAATCTCACCTAGATTTGTTCACTACCTCAGAGTAAATCTGCTCCCACACATGGGCATCCAGGGATGAAACAGTCCTGAGTGACAGGAGCTGCCCTGGGCCCCGAAGAGGATCCAACGTGCCAGAAATTCAGCTGACGTGAATGTGGATCCCCCCGATGGTTTACGTAAGAGGCTACCGCTGTATTGCCCACCCGCACCAAGACATGGCAGCCTCAGGAGGAAGTATTTCAGGGCCAGAAATATGGCCATCAGCTCGAGACAGTTACTGTGACAACCAAACTGACGACCCTCATATCCCTTTAAGCCGGATGACCACTTAAGGCCGCTACCCAGCCCATCAGGGAGGTGTCTGTCATTAGCAGCCTGCGACAACAAGCAAAGCACGTGGCGCGTAAACCTTATTTGCCTTAGGGGACCGGCCCTTGGATAAAACCCCCTGGCTACTAGCCACAGCTAAAGCGGTCTCATGTGCAGAAGGTCCGAAGGGATCACCACGGACACCCTTGCCATGAGACCTAGTATTCAATGATACTGACGAGCAGTGCAACCTCGACCTAGCCTGACCTTGCTCAGGGTGTTCTGAATGGAAATGATTCATGTGGGAGACGATTGTGCCTGCTTCGTGACCGAATTCCATATAACCCCAGATAAGTGATCCCCTGGGTGGGAGAGAGAACTCTCTTTGACGTTGAGTCTCAAACCCAGAGAAACCATATGAGTTAAGACGATATCCCTGTGCTGAACTGCCAGTTCTTGGAACTGCGCTAGGATCAGCCAGTCGTCTATATAATTCAGAATGCGGATGCCCTGGAGTCGCAGAGGAGCCAGTGCTGCATCCATGCATTTCCTGAATGTGCGGGTTAGTAGGGCTAGGCCAAGTGGAAGAACCCGATACTGGAAGGCTTCGCCCCCGAAAGCGAACCTCAGGAACTTCCTGTGCTGTGGCTCTATATGAAGATATGCATTCATGAGATCGATGGTGACCAGCCAAACGTGATGTTAGGCTTGTGACACGATCGTCTTGATAGTCAGTATCTAGGACTTGAACACCCTGACCGAGCGGTTCAAGCCTCGAAGATCTAGAATCGGACACAACCTCCCACCCTTCTTGGGAACCAGGAAGTATCTGCTGTAATAGCCTGACTCTTTCTCTGGAATGGGAACATGTTCTATGGCCCCTTTAACCAAGAGATTTTGCAGTTCTTTCCACAGTAGACATGCCTGTCCCGGTTTCACGGTAGTGGGAACCACGCCATTGAAACGGGGAGGACGGCGAGCAAATTGAATTCTGTAGCCTCTTTCTACTGTTTCTAGGACCCACATAGAAATACCTGGCAGAAGTTTCCACGCTGCCAGGTTCTCCGAGATGGGTATTATTTCTGACACTTCCTGTTGAGGGGATGTCGAATGTTCCACGTCCTGGATCAAGGCAGGAAGCAACGGTACACCCAACTCTTTGTTGGAAGCCTCTATCACCTGAAACACCAAAGGCGGGAGTGAAGAGGTTTCGTGAGGGTATCGGGAGGGCCGAAGTGCATGATACACATGCCCCGTCCCGAGGGAAACTACCCCCACAAGGCTGGGTACAAGACCATCAGGGTTTCTTTTTATTAGAAATCACGCCCCTGAGGTCTTGCATTGAGGGCTGCTGAGGGTGACGAACTGGACCCCAGTCTATACGAGGGGGAGCACGATTCACCATATTTATTTTAGAGCCTCCCGTCTAGAAGGACCGGGGCGGGCTGGGTGGTTGACGGCCCCTCCTCCTGAGTGAGGTGCCCACACTCAGGTCCTTCAACAGATTTAGCCTAGTACGCTTGTAACACTGCCATAGTGTGCAGGGCAACACCAGCCTGACCTGCTGCCTGATAAGCTTTCCCCACAAGCGTGGAGGTGGTCCTGCACAGCTTTGTGGGGAGAGTAGGTCTCCTTAGCGATGATGCCGAGCCAGGCAAGAAAACCCGCAGGTGTCTCTTCTACCGGCGGCATCACCAAATACCCCCGAGCTTCAGCACCCATGATAGTTGAATACACCAACGTTGAGGGCACAAGACATGGTAAGTATAAATTTCCTCCATAAAGAAAATAGTTGTTATGGAGGTCATAGAAGAAAGGAAGGGACTGATATAGAGTTCCATTCCATCTTTTATTTATTTAATTATTTTGGCCACCAGATAGAAATTTGTCTTATAGTTTGGAGCGTTTGGGGGAGGGTCTCTTGTTCACGTGGCCAGTCTAGCTTTAGTCTGGCCACAGCCCGCGTAATCACCTCGAGTAATTTCTCTGCCGCTTTATTATTGTGCGTGAAATGTACAGAAGTTCAGTGCCCCGCCACCCTCGTGAACCGAAGAGGCGCCGAAGCGTGCTTCAAGATCACGGGAAGAACCAGCTGGGTCTGGGGAGAGAGCGAGGGAAAGGGACGAACCCGTCTCTTGCTCCTCAGCCAGACCCATGCTAGAGCACGAATGAAATGTGGGCGCTGACTCCCGGAAGTGAGCGAGGCGAGCGCGAGGCATTTTGCCTGAAAGCAGATTGCAATGCTCGCATTTGTCTCTTAATTCCACAGCCGCTTTATTATTATGTGCGGGATTTACAGAGGTTCAGTGTCCTCGTGAACCGAAGAGGTGCCGAGGCTTACGAGGATCAGCTGGATCTGGGGAGAGAGCGGGCGAAAGGGATGAACCCGTCTCTCGCTCCTCAGCCAGATCCATACGAGAGCCCCTCCCAAACAGAGCAAAACTGATGCGTGTCCTCTTCAGCTATAGAGCAAGAACACGGCTTTCAGTCATTCTCTCTTTTTCTTTTAAAAATATATATATTTTCTAGACAGAAGAGAAAGGAGAAAATGTTCACTGCACACTGCCTCACAAATTCTAATTCCTAGCAGAGGAGAGAAAGTTTTGACAGGGTTTGTAAAACACACACACAGAGTCGCTCTGAAAAAAGAGGATCAGACAACACCTGGTGACGCATCCATTTAGAGCCTGGCCACAGGTGCGTCTAATGACTACATCAGCCGAGGCTATAATTTCCGGTCAATGTTCATTGACGTGTTACACACATATTCACAGCTCGTTCACAACTAGGAGTGTTCCCATAGTGCTTAGCAAAAGCGCAGCATCATAGTGAAGCTTTTTGTAAAGGGAAGAGTGACAATGTTTACATGGACACCAGTAAGCAAGTTATTGCGAGAAAGCGGTGAATTGGGAGAAAGCAGCATTCTTGTTTACACTTTACTCCTGTATACATGTGGCTCGGTATGCACACTATACACTATGTATACACACTATATACTATGCACTTATAACATATACTATGCACTCAGCCATGTAATGTATGAATTTTCATAGTGTAGTATCATCCCAAATGGAACACTTAAGGTTTTTTTACTACACGGAAGCATTCACTTTTTAACTGAAATTTCACCAGCTACTTCATTCTTCATTATTTACAATTGCTTTGTCAGACCAGCAGCATAACCAGGTAACTCTGCCCATTCTGGTATCTTCGGCAAGACACGTGTGCTGAGTGCATGAAGTGTCCAACATTCCACTCTCCATTTTGTTGGTTGAATAAGTGCATAATCCGGGTACTTAAAGTACACTTCTTTTTGCTGCATTTTCAGTGTAAACATACTGCTCACACTACTTACACTACAAAATAGTGTAGAATAGTGCAGAAGTGTACATATGCATGAACGTGTGGGACCGTGGATATTTTACAATGGTGTTTATAAATGGGTAGAGTTTATAGTGTATGTGCTGTTCCCACTGTACTCTTAGAAATGTTTTGTTGTTTGGCTCCATCCTGTGACGTTTGTTATTCCGTCTGTTCACACACATGCGCAGTCTTCAAAAACACACTAGATTGCCGCTTATGTTTTTACATGGCCACATGAGCAGCTTTCTGCTTAACACACCTAGGAGAAACCTTGGTGTGTTAAACTGCTTTCTCTCAATCCCTTAAACATCGTAAGGAAATCAGCATACTCGTTTACATGATGTTTCAGAATGTCACTTTCTGCAAAAACCCTGTTTCTTAAGTGCATGTAAATGTGGTCAGTGTGTCTATGTTTGTGCATGGCAGGCAGATCAGGGATAAAAGATGGACAACAGGGGACATGTCAGGAGCATTGATAATATTCGGCTCCATTGGCACATGAGAGAAAGAGCTAAAATGTATGTGAGAGATGAAAAGATGAAGAACTAGGAAAATATACAGATTGCTATTTCAGACAGCTGCACATTAGAAAGTGACAAAATGACACAGATAAAGAATAAAGAAATAGTCATACAATTGAATGTGAAGTATAGAGATAGAGTAACATTGAGCTTTATTGATAAAAGGCTGAATTATTTAACAAAGCAAGAATGTATTAAAGACGGGAGATGTGACAAGCGCTCCAAAAATGGGGACAAGCAAGAACTGGATACAAGCCTCATGTTTCCATTCATTGTAATTACAGGCACAGCATGCAAAGTCCTTGCGTATAAGACTTTGGATATACAAATAGTAATCATTTGAATTACACAGTGCTACTTTTTAAATATTATATAACTTTTATACTATGTGAAAGCTTGTCGTGCGCAAAAGTCATCAGTGTTGAATCACCCAGTTTTGAAGCACATTTTTTGTTAGATTTATTTGACTGTTCATATTGATGACTTTACTGTGATTGATTTAAATACAATCCTCTCTACAACACATTTCATTGTGAATCCTGAGATATGGATAGGGCGACACAGTTTAAGGATCCAGGATGGCACATGGTCAAAATCTAGGATACGTGTTAAATATTCATTGTAAAGCAGAAGTACAAAGCACTTTTTTGTGTCATGCTCTCTTTTTTAATGTTCACAGCTATTAACAATCAAGGCAGGAGCCTCATTAAAAAAACGCCATTTCAAATAAAATATTTGCGTGAATAATGTGCTTTTTAATTGGCCTGAACCATAATAAAAGATATTAAGGGTTTTTGTAATTAAACTCTTTTGAGGAACAAGAGTGTAGATAAAGGAATGGCGGGATTACACCAGAGACCTGCAAATTGAGGTCCCCTGTGACCTATCATAGCAGGATCATAGCAGGATATTACATTTTATATAAAGACAAACACAAAGCTAAGAACATGAGCCTTTCTCGTGTTCAGCGATGTGATGCTACTATAAAAGCGTGTGTTAAATTAATGCATTTTTTTGTTGAAATATAGACATGTGAATAGTTTTCGCTTTTACTTCCCTTGCTTTCATCAGTTTTTATAAGATTTAAAAGTCAAAAGTAAAGAAAGTATTGAAGAATAGTACATGAGGAAATATGTCTAATGTTTATTTAATGGACTGCTACTTGATTTCACCTTATTGCAAATTCCGTTCAAAATATTGAAAGCAATTTATGATGCAATTAATCTGTTTTTTTAGTTTTTTTCAATTGAATTTATATGACACCTTTTGATATACTGTAATGCTTTTAATTTAAAATTAAATCTACACAAGAAGTATTCAAAGAATTAGAATACATTTGTGACTTCTAGAAGTGCCAACTCTTTTTTCAATGTTGCTAACTTAAAATACTTTTTAAGTTAGCAACATGGTTTCTTTGTGTAATTTATGGTGATAAGACAAATCATAAATTATATACATTTATCAACCTGTTCTCATAAAACCATGTTACTATACCTTCATTTTTGCAAAAGGACATTTATTACCTACGTAGCATAAAAAAACGGGGTTACCTGGACACGATGCTGGCTTGAAAAATCTGTTATGATGGCGAATGTGGCAAACACAGAAACTTCTGTGAAGACAGCACATAACAAATGTGAGTAAATTGCTTACCATGCTGAATGAATATGTAGGCCTAGAGTATTTGATATAAGTATTGAACTGATGTGCTAAAGCTGCAACAACACATCATGTGCATTTAAAAGGTCACTTCCTTCAGCTGAAAAACTGTGAATGTTTCTGCGTAAAAAAATTTAAAAAAGTGCTCCAATTGAAACAAAACTACCCTTTGAATATTCATACACTAGATGGCTGAGTACATATTATGTTGTGAAAATGGCTAGTGTCAAGTAGGACTGGGTAAAAAATACAGATTTTCCTATGCATCGTGATCTTTGTTTGAACAATCTCAATATATCGATTCTTAAGTCTTAAGATTGATCTTTTACTCTTTATGCAACCCTTTTTAATATTTGTAAAAATCACTCACATATGCAACCAAATTTTGCACTATGAAACTAAAAATGTCTGGGATTTAGCCACTGGCTGGCTAAAATGTTCAGATTTCACTCAAGTGTTTGAATAGCATAGTGGTGAAAATATATCTATATATAAAAATAAAAGTTATGGTCCACTCTCTGGCTCTATGCACTCACGGGCTGATGCTGGTAGTCTTAAAGTAACAGTACCAATTTAGTACATGTTCAACACTTAAACATTTTACAAATTATTAATGTAAACAATTAACGTGTAGCAAAAAATATATATGTAATACAATATGTGCAATTTAAAAATATTTTTTGATGGAATTAAATTAATTTGAAAAAAGTTCAAAAGCTAAAAATGTGACCAATATGATGAAAAACTAATGAAAATATTATTTTCTGGAGAAAACCAAATGTGAAAAGTTCAGATTGCCACTCATGTTTTGACCAGCTAGTCCACATTTCAGCATCTGCAGCTTAGATTTGTACAAGTTGGCTTTATGATAACACCAGTGCACTGCCAGTCAAATATAACAGTGTTTGTAGTTCTGTTTTGGCTACTCCATCAATATTTAGGCTTAGACCTCTCTCCACACACATAAAAGTCAGTGGATGGGAGTCTGAGTTGTTGCCACCACTCCCACTGTTGCTAATTACCACAGTTTGTTTTGTGCAAAGCCTAGCTGCTATTCTGATTGGATTTGCTTGACAAATAAATAAATGATCATCATGAAACTATAATGGCCACCCTATAACCTTTTCCTGAAGTTTGGTCTGCAAGCAACAGAGGACCCAGCGGAAGTTCCTAGAATCCTTTTTTCTTCCTTTTGCGTTTAACCCGGCTTAGCTCTCATGCTGGATCCCATTGTGACATTGCCTATGCTCTCTTAGTTGCCTTCCTATACCTTCAAATTTTATTTATAGAACTTTGTTCTTTTTTGAACTTTTTATTTTTTTTATTTTAACTTTCAAAAAGTTATCTGAGCTTTGCTTCCATTCATCTGGCTATGGCTGCTCAGCTAGGTGATTACTGTATCTGAATGTTTATTTACTTAAAAGTTTTTACTTGCATCATTTTAAATTCTTACACATCAACTAGCTGAAAGGTAAAGCAGGCTTGTTTAATCACTTTGCACAAATTTGAGAGCTGGATAATAGACCATTAAAGGCTGTGAAATTTGTAACCTGGTCTCACACAATCACGTTACTTAAATTGTTTTCAAAATTATTTTATGTGGCTCATTATACGGATGACCTTTATTTACAAGTACAACATCAGTTTATCAGTTCATAAACACTTTCTTTTCAACCTGTTCCTCATACAATGCTAACTTTTGACATCAAAACACTTTTACTATAGCGCATGACTTGTAGGGCAATACATTTTTAAGCATTGCACTTGCGACGTGAAGGATTGCAGCACAAGAATATATATGCAAGTCAACATGTGAGACAAAAGTCTCAAAGAAGCACCAAAAATAATGTGGCTACTTCTGAAATTGTCTTTTTCATCTCACATTTGCTTTTATGACACTATCAGTTAGGTTTAGGCAGGGCCAGATTAAGACTCCTTAGAGCCCCTGGGCAAGTGCCTAACTGCCCATATGGTTATTCCGCCCCTGGGTGGACAGAAATCGTGATATGACTTAGTGTAATTATCAAACTTGAAAAGAATACGATTTAATTAAATAAATGCATGCGCTGCTTCCTTCAAAGTGAAAACGCGGCACTGTTGTGGCACCTGTATTGGCGTGAGTGCATTGCACTTGTCATCTTAGTGGCATGCACTCGCATCAGTAATCTATGTCCGTCTCTCACGACCGCGGATGTGCATTGCGCTCGCTTTGTGTGATGTCTTCACGTTGTGCTGAGGTTTGATCACTTCGGTTTGAGGTTCCGTGTTTGTGTGTGGCCGAATTCTCGCACAGGTGTCCTGTCTTGTTTTTGTCTCCTGTTTTGTGCATCGCATGGTGTTTGCATCGCGATTTACGCTCAGGTTTTGTTTAGTGTGAGAATGCGTGGCATCCCTTTGTTTGGCATTGCTACGCATTCTCTAGTCTTGTTTGTCGGTTTAAATGGGCGTTAAGAGTTGGGGTAGGGAACCCTTACCCTAACACTAACCCCTAACCCTACACCTACTCCTAAACCTACCCATACCTCAACCTAAGTAGCAGCAAATGTGAAGCTTGTCAAATTTAGCAGAACAACATGTACAGTAGTTACACAATATCATTTTATTGACTGTATTTTAATGTTAGTACATAGTACAATAATCTATAAAATATCAGTGTCTACAGATTTTTGCAATTTGATAACTTAATTTTTAAGCTTTTAAGACCTTTATTGATTGAGAGAATTTTGTACCTTTTTTGACAGCCTAGTACTATTTAAAATGAACTAGTAAAAGAAAAAAGTTTTTCTTTTAAAAAAAGGTGGAAAAATTAAAAGTGTTGGCCAAGTTATAGGATGTAAATATAGACTTCATGTGCTTGAAGTTCAAATGACCATGCACATTTTGCAATTTAATTTGTTTATTCCAGATATTGCAGTAATGATTTATAACACTGAGAATATAAGATGTACCTTATAAATCCTAACAGAGCACTGCCCTATCTTGGGACCTGTACAGAATATTTTTGGAGAGCACTTTATTTTTATTTCTTATGCCCTTGGCTTCCTGTAAGTATGTCAGTGAGACTCTCTCTTCTCCTGTCAAGTCTGTGGGATGTGGAAGAGCCACTGTTAGCATGTCGTTAGCATTGCCGCCTCTGTACTTTCAGGTACTTTCAGTCTGTCCCTCTCAAAGCCATTTGGGCTCTTGATGAAATCCTCCTGTCACAAACTCATCACTCTCACAGGCTCTCTGTGTCTGTTTTTCTGCCACTGGATACCGGTGGTTACTCTGGTAACCCTTTTGTGAGGCCCTGACCATTAGCCGGTGAGTGCGTGGGTGAGCAAGTGAGCAAGCAAGGCACGAGTCTCTTCCTTCAGCTCCACTATGACTTTCTGGACTTGCTTGCTCCACTAATTAGCTCTTTGGAGAGTTCTTCACATGGAAGCGGGTTGAAGAGAGGGAGGGAAGGGAGGGCAGGGGGAACTGTGGCAGGCGTGATGGAGGTACTCCATGTCAGAGTAGAAGGGAACAGATGAAAAACTTTGAGCGCAATAGATGTAACTCAGTCCGCGCTCCCCATTTGTTCTGTTCTCTCTCTCTCTCTCTCTCTCTCTCTCTCTCTCTCTCTCTCTCTATCTCTCTCTCTCTCTCTCACTGCTTCCCACACCACCCCAACTTCCCTCTAGTTCAAAAAAGGCCATTTCAATTATAAACGGATAGGTTTAGGCAAATTAAGATGGGAGCAAATTCTTTTGATGCACCAGGCGGCTCTTTCCTTGGCTCTGATTTCGAATTGTATGTGACGATACATAGTGTGGCCGGAGGTTACCTGTCCCTGATATCTGACGAACCTGGCAAGGTAATGAATCTGAACCATGGCCAGATGATTGGTTCCTTCTGAAGGGCCCTGGCCAGCATGAAAGAATCACCCTGGCTTTGTCTTCTGGAGTGTAAATATTGTGCTAGCGGAATATAAAAGTAGTGCAACACTATAAGGTACAAAAACATAGGGAAAAAAGATCAAGAGCGGGTCTTACATCAAGGAGGACCCCGAGGATGTCTTTGTTGTCAACTTCAGAAGGGAAGAGAGGAGCAGAGGAGGAAGCTGGCAGAAGGGGAAAAGATGCCAGAGAAAGGCTCAAAGGAGCATCTCTGGCCAAGGTGATCGGTATTCCTCGGCAGTCTGCCTCCTGGCTCTGAAGTGGGGGAAAGAAGCTGGCAGCCAAGCCAGAGGGCATAACAGCACAAACACCTTCAGCTCGGCAAACTTGCGTTCAAAAACACGTACACATTATCTCTCTGAATTGCTCACACTCTGATTCACACTTTAGCTCTAGACGTACCTTTATACAGTCTGTGCATATTCATGATGCACACTCACAGGCCACACCTCAAACAGGATTTGTATGTGGTAAAGTCTGGGTGGAACTTAAAATGTATAGTTACATATTTAGAAACTTTAACTTTTTTCTTCAACTCTCAAGCCCCTCTTCGTCCTTCTACTTTCTGTTTTGTCATAAATTGTTTCTATCTGGATCATATCCTTGACTGATGTGGTCAATGAAATTGCATGCTTCTAACCTGTTGTCTGCTAGTTAAGATATATATTGGTTAACCAAGAAGACTTCACAGCTTTGAAGGACAGAAAACAGCCAAGTTTATTCTGTCAATATTACAGTAAATCAACATATCTTCATTTTCAAGAACAAAGTAAATAAATATTCACCCAGTGCTAAATCACCTTATTATGCGATGGTAACCTTAGGATTCTAAAAAGGAATATAAATCAATAAAACTAATTAAAGTAAAATTGAATGCATTTTTGTTGTTTTTAATTTGAAACTGCTTTTTAACGATACATATAATCCCCATTATTATTCCATGTCTTCTTTAATGTTGTTCTAAGTTCTGTCAGTATATTTGCGTCTTATGCATTCTTCAATGAGCACCTGTGAGACCACTCAGCAAACTTGGAAACATTCAAGGCTGAGATGAAATTCAATACCTCAACAACATGAGGAAAGAATCGTTATAGCACCTCAAATCTGGCTCACATTGACATTCTGTTTAGACATCAGAGCCTCAAAGTGCGAAATCGCAAAATCTTTGCCAATTTAAGTAGAATCATAATGCCAAAATCCCCATATCTGCATCCTGAATCCTCCGCTCAAGTCCTCGACTCAAGGTTAACAAATGCACATTAGTAGGGAAATGAATTAAATAATAAAAAGAGCAGCAAACAATTAGCAATGCATCAATAGCCGAATCAATAGAGATGTGGGTAATTATCACTTCAGGGAGAAGGGAGATGGCCTTTCCTTATTGATGCTTCAGAGGTAGAAGGATAGATTTGAAATACATGTCTGCGATTTTAATACATCAAACATGAAAAATAAAAGCATCAAAAGTATCGCTATAAATTTTGGTTTCTCTAAACTTCAATTGAAATTCTTTTAAGGATTGATAGGAAAAGAAAGGTCTTGGTGGTCTCACACTGATATTGTGCTCTATTATTTTAGAAGAATGTTGCTATGTTTTTGCTAAATGTTTAACTGTTTAAATTAGATTTTGTGATAATGCAATACATCTTTGTATGTTTAAAAAAATCTAACAAAATGCTTTATCCTCAAAAAGGTTTTTGTTTAATTTGGAAAATAATTTTCCAGACTGGTCAGACAGAGAAAAAAAACCTTTTCTATGCAAACCATCATTCTGCTTTTAAATTTCTTTAAACGACCTAACCTTTGTCTCATACCAAAAAACACATCCAAGTATAATGGAGAACTGACATTTTGCCATTGCATGGGCTATCTAACATGAATTTTATATAAATGTTATGCTTATTACGAGTTGTTGCACAAGCCTCTTTCACACTAATTGAAAAATAACGGGTATGGAAAATGTAAAAGGCCATGTAGTCAAATCCCAAAGCACTTAACCATTCACTGGGCTGCTTTCTGCATAGCCCTTAATTGGCAGTCTATGTTATTGAGCTTCAATTAAACATAACAAGAGAATTGTCTAGAAGAACTGAGGATGTATAATTAATTTCTTTTTGTCATACAATATAACAACTTTTTTTGATTGTCTACATATCCATTTTTATAAAACTCAGATTACTGTCACAACAACAAAACAATACAGAGTTCTAGTTTTATTGTCTAAAAAACAGCTTGTTCAGAAATATTGTCAAAACACACAAATAAAGATAAATGGCTGAGGGTACCAGAGAGTATGGCAGAATGGTTCCAGTGTCACTGCCCGGCATCGCTGGATGATGCAAGGAAAAGCCCTCCCACTCTCTCTCCCTCACTCTATGTTTTCCGCTTTCTCTTCCCCCTCCCCACTTCTGTCTCACTCTGTTCTATCCCCAGAGCCTGTTCGTGCCCAGCTGAGGTAAGAAGTCCCGCCATTGAAGCCAGTATCCTGCACGCGGTGGATTGCACCACCCACAGCAACAAAATTGCCCCACACCCTAAGGTGGAAGTGTCTGCCGATGCAGGTGTTGCTGTGGCACCTGGGCCGGTCTGCTGGAATTGCAGGAATCTGGGACACTTCTGGGATCTATGCCCTGTGATTGAGCTGGGGTCAGTGCTCTGGATCCCCAACACTCCACAGGCTGCCACCGATCGGGCCGGAGCCTACTGGATACCAGTAAGAGTCAAGGGGGGTACTCACCAGCATTGGTGGACACGGGATGTAATCAAATCACTATCCACCAACGCTTGGTTCAACATGAGGATTTGGGCACAACCAAAAGGGTGAGGGTGAAGTGTGTGCATGGGGATTTTCACAACTACCCTGTGGTGACCCTTGTGATTAAATTCCGGGGAACAAAACATAGAGTGGAGGCCGTGGTTAGTTCCCATCTCACCCATCCGCTGATTTTGGGGACTTCAAATGTGCGATGCTCTGGCAGGGGATCAGCTTCACGTAGTGTTGCAGAGGCACTCTTCAAAATAATCTCCTGGGTGGGGATTCCGAAAGAAATCCTCACTGATCAGGGCACAACCTTTATGGTCACAGACACTATGCAAGCTTTATGAATTATTGGGCATTAAGTCAATTTCCACCAGTGTTTACCATCCACAAACAGCTGGCCTTGTGGATCGATTTAATAAAACCCTTAAAAATATGATTTGAAGTTCGAGGATGCTGAAATTGGGACAAATGACTTGGAAATAAATGGAAGAGGGACCGTCAACCAGTAAAAACAAAATTCAATACGTTCTTGATCTTAGAGCAAAACTCCACACTTTGGTGATTTAACACAGGAGAGTTTGCTCCAAGCTCAAGAACGACAGAGCTGACTGTATGACAGGGGACTGCGGGAATTTCCCCTGGGAGTTAAGGTATTCATATTACTCCCCACATCAAGTTCCAAGTTACTCACCAAGTGGCAAGGACCCTTTGAATTCACACGACAAGTGGGGGATCTCGATTATGAGGTTAAGCGAACCAATAGAGGGGGCGCACCTCAAATGTATCACCTCAACCTCCTGAAATTGTGGAGGGAGGCGGTCCCTGTGACTTTGGCTACTATAGTTCCGGAGAGGGCAGAGCTAGGGCCGGAGGTGAATACAAAACACAACCATTTCACCCTGGTTACTTATGGAGACCACCTCTCACCAAATCAGCTCGCAGAGGTTGCCAAGTTGCAACATGAGTTTGCAGACGTGTTTCCCCTCTACCAGGTTGTACACACCTTATCCAGCATCACATCAAGACCGAGCCGGAGTGGTGGTACATAGCCGTCCCTACGGAGTGCCCGAGCAGAAAGTTCAAGTAACAAATGTATTCGCATACCACACTTAGCATAATACCCTTGTAATTACCAGTTTGTAACCATACACATACACACACATACACACAAATACACATTTTTATCTTAAAATGTGTTTCATGTAGTAAAATCTAAAATCAAAAATAATATTTTACATCACTGAATCAACCTAAATGAATACATTAGGTTACACTAACAATATATATATATATATATATATATATATATATATATATATATATACACACACACAATTTATTGCATTCATAATAATTATAATATAGTATATATAATATAAAAAATATGCTGCTTAAAATATGGAGTATAACATGTCACACCAGGATATGCGTTTAGTTTTCAATGACATATTACACTAAATAAATAAAATGAAATAAAGACAGCAATACTGTGTATACAAAAAGTAATGTGTAGCCTTTAAAGGAGATCAAAAATACAAATACAGCTGAATTTTCCAATTATTTTTTTTTGGGGGGGGGGTCTTTCCTTCTTTTATGGTGCATTTAACAGATACTGTATGTAAACACATTCATTTCAATTTAAGGGTCACATCACATGTGTCAGATATCATACACCTACATTCAAATCCTCATATAGAAAGGTGTTTAATTTAATTTCACTAAATGTGAGGCTAAATTTACATTCCCATGGGCAGCTGGTATTGGCATGGTGGGAGTTACTTACCCATGAGATGTCCATTGATTTCTCACTTTCTTCTTCTGTCATGTTATGATTCATTTATTGAATCAAAAGAGCATGTCCTGATTAATGTCTCAACTGCTCATCAGCAAATCCTGAGTACCTAAAAGCCAGAGTCATGGACATCTTTCCATCTACTGTAGTTTGTCCATATGCCTCCATAAAGGTTGGGGAGTACATGTTACAGGATTATGTATTTAAAATACAAAATATAACTAACTGTATTCCACAACAGTTACAATTTTAATCATTGGTATTTAGAATACAGTTTCTTTCAAAAAGTATTTTGATTACTGAAGAGATTACTTTGCATTTTATTGTCATTTGTTTCATTTAATATTTAGTCCTTTCAGATGGAAAACATTTATACAAATAAATGATTTGAACAGCAGTAAAACACTTTCTTTTGATGTGTTACAATCACACGAGCAGACAGAGAAGAAAGTTTTAAGTAAATATGGAGCAGCAGAAATAGAAATAAACCTTGTGGAAATTGTCAGCTTTACGCTAAACTAAAATGCTATTTATAGCCATTTTACATGCACGTTACTAGGCAAGAAAATTCACATTGGATCATAATTTATTTAAGACCTTTGATATTAGGGCAAAAATCGTATTTTTGATATTAATTTTATATTGTTTTCCTGTAAAATATCTAAAAATCTTTAAAACAAGATCAATTTGATTAATCTTGTTTTAGAAATAACACTGCATATGATATTTAGGTTTTTCAGAGAATGTATTTTTAACATGTGTATTTTGTCTTACAGTACTGGCAGCATTTTTATAGTCAAAACAAGTGAAACATCTACCAGTGCTGAAGAAGTAATCCAAAGTATTTAGAATATGTTACTGACCTTGAGTAATGTAACAGAATGTGTTACAAATTATATTTTACAGCACGTATTCTGTAATCTGTAGTGGATTACATTTAAAAGTATCCCTCCCAACCCTGGCGTCCATTGCCTCTCCACTCACATGTGAGGCTTATTGTTAAACCTTTGCTAAACTGGGGGATTTTATGTAAGAACAGACTCTCAATATTATTAATTTGGTCCACGGTGATGAACCAAATTAAAGTTGATGGAAAATAGGCAGTCCATTGAGAACATAATTTGCACACAAGTCGGGAAGTAAAGATTACCTTAATCTACAAAAATGATTAAATCAATTTGCAACAGGATGAGCTTGACATCGGACAGGGCCTGATCTCAAGTACTGCTGTAAATGTTCATTTGCACATGGTTTGAGTAGCAGCACACAGGGCAAAATATTTTTTTATTTTACCAGAAAGGTTCACTAGATGGAGCAAAGATACCTTGTAAAAAGCCCAGTTCACTCTTTCTGTGAATTAGTGGCAACAGGGAAAGGCTTGTGGATCAGGAAAGCTGACAAAAAGACAGGGTAACACAAACCATTTCAAATTGAACACTGGTTCCTAAAGAAACATTTTCAGGGAAGGAACTGGTTGGGAATAATTCAGTGCACTGTGCAGGCCTTTTACTTTCTGTTGACTTTCTGATATTTGTTTATCCATCTTCGTGTACATATTTACAAGCAAAAATGCATAAATGAAGCATAAAAATGTTTGAGAAGCATCCTCATGAAGGGACAAGTTCTTCACTGTGCAATTCAGATGGCAAACAAGTCCAGCTATTCTTTTTAATTTACTGTCAGCTAATCTTAAATGGAAAGCTCACCCAAAATAATTATCTCACCCTCATGTTGTTCCAAATCCATGACTTTCTCTCTTCTCCAGAACACAAAAGTCAGAATTCACTTTAATTGTATGGGGAAAAAAGAAGAGATGTGACTATGTACTGCCTTTTGTGTTCCATTAGAAATTCATACAGGTTTGGAACAACATGAGGGTGAGTAAATGATGACATTTACATTTTTGGGGAAACTATCCCCTTTACATTTATGAGACACTTATTTGCCCAAATTTCAAACATACTAACAACAGACAACAGAGATCTGCCTAAACAATTAATTTTGTGTTATAAATATTTAGCTGTCTTCATATTTCAGTTTAATTATATAAAGTGGTTGCATCCATCTGGTCAGAATTGGAGAATTTATATACCTGTCAAGTGGTTGAAATTTTGTGCATTGCCCTCTGCTAAAAATGTATAATTCTCAAAGGCATCTTGTGTGCGACAATGTGTGCGTGCAAGGGTGTGAAAATGTGTGTGAACTCAAAACGAGACGGTCTGCGCTCACTGCTGGGAACAAGGGTCTTGCTCTGGGACCCCGTGAGTGACTTTCATCAAGTCTACTCATAGTTCTATTGAAGACGACAGGGGAGCTGAGAGACTGAAATGTCATTCACTTTTGTGAATTGAATTATTGTTGATTTGTAGAAAATTGAATTTCTACAATATCCCAGTGAACGAAATGTAATAAATTGTAATTGAAAAACAAGAGCAAGATCTGTATTGTGTTTTGGTATGAAAACTACATTATTAGTGTTATAAAGATTATTTTAATTACAATTAGTGTAAATATGTTTTTTTTTTCTGTTTCTCTAAGACTTTATTCCTAAATAGCAATAAATCAACTATTATGAAATTAATTTAATGATTCATGTGACCAAGATAATAATATATGATATAAAATTATAAATTGTCATAAACACCCTGTTTTTTCTGTGGCCAAAAAGTGTATAATTTGTATAATGTAGATTTGTAGTTATATTTAATACCATATTTGAAAAATAAGCAGATTACCAATAATCTATACAAAATATTGGTGAAAGAGGAATTTATAGAAAACATGCCTATAGGAAACATCTAAAAATACAAATAATCATACTTAGCTAGAATATTTAAGGACACCTTTAAAGGAGACAACTCTGACATCAAGTGGTAACGATATCAAACTACATCATGCATCTATCATGAAACAACAAGGATTCTTCACTATTAACCCGTTTTTCTCTGTTCTGCTGCAGAACTATGGGATCCATAATAAACTAATAATAATTATTATTTATTTATTATTAATTATTATTAATAATAAATAAATATACTGTATATATATAATAATAATTATTATTATTAGATAATTTGAGATCTTAGGCCCTTAGATATTACTCAATATATATTTTAGTAAGGCTTATTTTTCTTTGGCTATGCAGTTGAAAGTATGCAGTGCTCGGCACATTCAGGCTAACTGCCAAATGCAAAGACAGACTTGATCTCTTCCATAACGGTTAAGATGTTCACATGCTTTTCTCAGTCATTTATGGTTTGGCTGTATTTTTATGAAAACTGAAATTTAGAAGGTTATTATCTTCCTGTTTTATAAAACATCTTGCCTTTCATGCTTTAATGCAGTATTTGAGGACTATTAGAAGTCAATATATTAAACCCAAAGTGTGAAATTAAATAATTTGATATTGACATTGTTTAAAATTAAACAAATACAGCCCTCGAGTTGATAGAATAAAAAAAAATATATATCTTTCTTTCTCATTCTTTTATTATTTACTTTCTTTCTTATTCTTTTCTTTGTTTGTTTATTTATTTCTTATTCTTTTCTTTCTTTCTTTCTTTCTTTCTTTCTTTCTTTCTTTCTTTCTTTCACCAATTTTTTTTTTATGTTGAGAGAGTTAGACACCTGCCTAATCCAGTGGATTTAATGTAATGAACAGATATACCCTTTAAATGTATCTGATATTGAAAATTATGTCATAATTTACTCAACCACATGTTGTTCCATATGAATTTCTACCTAAATAAGAGTTCCTTAGATCTTATTCTACACTTTTTTCCTTATTCTATTCTTCTTCTTTTTTTTACTACCCTAAAGATAGTAAAATGATGAAGATTACATATAATGACATAAAACAGACAGTAATATATAATTATTATTAAGGCTAAGTGGTGGTTTGGATGTAACATCACACACTGAAGAGTTAAAAATGGCTTTAAAAAATCTGTCTTTTAATTTCCCTCATTAATGGAAGAGTTTATGCTGTCCCTTACATGTTTTAATTGATATCTATCTAGTTTATGCAATCCAGGAATTTCACACATGCTTCCACTGGAAGTGTTGTAAACTGTATGCATGATTTTAAGGTTAATTGTGTCTTAAATTGTCTCTGATTCTCTTAAATAATGTATCAGTATATTACTGAAATCTGCACATTTTAATACACCCAGAGAAAATGTTTGTAATGCTTTAAATGGCAGTGCCTCAAAGTAGTGTCTATTTATTTAGTATTACAGTATGGAATTCAGTGTGAAATAGACTACCTGTTCCTGAAAAGAGAGAGAGCGAGAGAGAGAGAGAGAGAGAGAGAGAGAGAGAGAGAGAGAGAGAGAGAGAGAGAGAAGAAAATTCAAAGTTTGCTCGAAGAAGTAATAAAAGGTGTACTCCAATTTTATTGACAGTGCCAGTAACACCATGCTTCATTTTGTTTCCAAGCTTTGCCAGAGAATGTAAGCAGTTAAGTTTACATAGTGTAGCTTTCACATTAGTGCAGGCAGATACTCCAATAAATAGCCAATTGCCAAGGTCAATTAGAACCTCCTACAGTTCTCCATTTAAAACCATAACAGAGATCATGCAACACAAATGCAATTTTTAATAGTCATCAATAATAGATAGCAAACAAGCAATATTAAACCCCAATAAACACCAGTTCAATTTACATTTTTTGTGCTCTTTAGAAGACATAACAAGCTGGTGATGATATTCATGTTTTTATATGAAAATCTGCATTGTAATCTTGATGGAATAAAACTTTGCTCTTCTTGTGTCTTTGAACTGAAAGGATTTTCTGTTAGTTATTTAACACTGTTTATCTATATGAGTAAATTGATATTCAGGTGGAGCTCAGTCCTGCACATTCTTGAATGCGCATCAAGAATACTGGTAAACAACGCTTGTTCGACAATCGACATGTATGGTAATGTTAGTAGCAATTTTGTGACATTTTATGATTGCTTTTAAAACTACTAGTCTTGTGAGATATTTGTAATGACAGAATGTACTTGAAAAATCTAAACATTACCTATATTTACGTATCATCCAAAATGAATTACCATAACAAGTCTGGAACACAGTAGTAATAAGACATGGTAGTAATGCTGGTAATTAATTTTTGTCTTGTTCAGTTTTTTTATTTCAAAACATTGTTTTTATACTCTTTCACTCATTCTGAATAACTGACAATTTTTCATTGTGTGTTTTATTTTTATAAGTGTTTTGGAATCATGATGTTTTCTGATTTCATTCAAGGGCAAAAATGTATTTTATTGAAGTAGTTGGAATTATAACAGCTTTAAATAAAAAATGAGTTACATACAGAGAAGTTTACATTCCCGCATTGAAAAGGAAAAATGTATTTGCACCCTGTAAATAAAGATATATTTATTTATTTATTTATTTATTTATTGGATTTTGAAAAATTTAAAAACAAAGAAATGTTATGACATAAAATTAATGGGAAATATATAAGATTCTGCACAATTTCTGGGTCACTAATCGAATAAACAAAATTGTTTTCATAGAAGCATAAAAGATCTTTAAGAGAATTAAAGATTATTAAATATGGGACAACATGGATCATTACGGTTTGCACAAACTTGTGGAAGTGCATGCTGCCATTAAAACAAATATGAAACATAATGCTAAGAAATTTCTAATTTTACATTTTTTACCCAAATTGCTATGCAGAAAATAACAATTTGTAATGAACTGGGTGGGGGTAAGGATGGGGGGGGGGGGGGGGGGGGGGGGCTGCATAAGAAAAATGCAAAATAGAAGCATTATTTTAATTTAAAAAATGTACTGATTTTAGAAATACACTGTACATGCAATTAAACTTTTTATTTTGTTTCTTTTCTGTGGGGGTCACACTCTCAGTGTATTTTGCCTTCAGTCAAAATAGATTTAAATATATTGAAAAGACATGAAGGGCATGTTGTCTATATTTTTGTAAGAAGCGCAAAATCTTTCCTCAGGTTAATAAAAACCACACATGTGGCTTTTCATCATCACGTCTCAGAAGTCACAGGCAGAAGCGATGGGTTCTCCCTCACTCTGTTTCCACTGTTTTCTTTTGTAACTCAGTCACCCGGTGGAGTTCTCTCGGGACCCGTGCTTGGCTTCGTAGCACTGCCCCATGGCTTCGCTCAGGTCAGTGGGGCTACTGTTTTTCTTGGAAGTCTTTTGTGGGATTCTGCTTATACGCTGGGATTCAGCCTTGTAGAAAACAGCTCCGGCCCTGTACACTTCATATACAGTAGATACTGTATGACTATTTGCCCAAAGTCATACCACACTCACACATATGCATGAGCAGCTAAGGTTGGATGGCCATTTTAACAAGAACCTTTAGGCCACCACAGTGGGAACCTCTAACTAAAACAGAAAGTATTCTCAGCTTGTGTTTATTATTAAAGGGCTCGCACCAGCCACTCCCAAGTGCTTTAGCCTCTGTCCTCTATCATGACTCAGTCTTCTGATGATGGATTATTTCTTTGTTATAGTAATGTGGGCGGTGTGATTAGCTTGTTGACCAGTAGTCTCTGAAGGGGGCTCTGGATATGGGTGGGTTGGCTGGGCAGAAGTGTTCAGAAATCAAGAAATAAAGTTTGCATGATCATCATAAAATTGTCAGTTACCTAGATATTGTAATTGCGATAAATTTCGATTAATAGAATTTACTTTCAAATATTTATTTTGCAGACCAAACACACTGTGAATATGGTGAAAGTTTTGCTGCTGAAATTGGTCTTCGCTTATCAAAATCCGAACCACTGCCCCCAGTGGCCGAAGCTGGAAGTGTTGTTGTGTTGAAATGCCCACAGGGTGGTGCCATAGAAGCAAGTTGTTTTTTACTTGTAAATGATATAAAAAAAGAATGAATTAACCTTACCCTCTAATTCTAAACCTAACCATGTAGTTTTAGAGTGAAAAGGACACGGAGCACCATTGAAGTGTGCACTATGTTGTTTATGTGACTCTTTATGTGAACGTTGTTTATGTGAACATTTGTGAATGTAATTACTTCCCATGGGACCACAACCAGTGCTTGAAGTTGGGCAGTATGCAGCAGTACGCAATACCTGCAATTCTATAATTTACTCTACAGCGTACCGGCAGTTTTTCTTGCATGCCACCACTTCTCAGGGTCTCCTGGTATGATGTAATGTCTTTATTTAATATAAGTCAGTGATTTGATGAGGTCAGCCAATCTCTTTATCTGACCTTCCAAATTATTTAGCTAAAATCGCAGTTGTAAACATCCGAGCCCTCTCTACACAAAACTCAGCGGTGAGTTTAACACCACTCAACACGTGCAACAACAGTATCACCGGTCATCAAGCTATCCATGGTCCAGTTCCGGAGGCGCATGCATGTTTAAGCTTGTCTGGACTTAGTTCAGTTACACTCTTTTCCAAAACATGAACCATCATATTCAATCAAATATATTTATGCAAATTGTTTAGCTGTCGGGTGCAGTCAAAGCTACAGACAAAAATGTCAAAGCTGTTACAGCTCATATGCACTTTTTTTCACAAAAGATAAATCAATGATGAAAACCGAAGCTTCAAATAAAATCAATCAAATCAAAATCAATCAAATCACTTTATTGTCACACTACTGTGTACACGAGTGCAACAGCAGGTGAAATTCTTGTGTGCAGTTCCGAGCAACATTGCAGTAATGACAGTGACGAGACATAAACCACTTTACAATAACAACATTTACACAACACAATTTACATAACAAATGTACACATACCTACACAACAATTTACATATCAAATGTACACAATGCACGCAATGAAGAATACACATACACTAGATAAGGGTATAAATATATATATATATATATATATATATATATATATACACTAACTGAATTGGGAGCGAGAATATATTGACAGAATGAAGATTAATAAAGTGCAGTGCTGATTGTTGATCGTGAGAGATCATGTGTTCAAAAGTCTTATTGCTTGTGGGAAGAAGCTGTCATGTAGTCGGGTGGTGCGGGTCCTGATGCTGCGATACCGCCTGCCTGATGGAAGCAGTGAGAGCAGCCCATGACTCGGGTGGCTGGAGTCTTTGATAATCCTCCGAGCTTTATTCACACACCGTCTGTTATATATATCCTGGAGGGAGGGAAGCTCACTTCCGATGATGTTTCTGGCCGTTCGCACCACCCTTTGCAGGTCTTTGCGGTTGTGGGCGGTGCTATTGCTGTACCAGGCGGTGATGCAGCCAGTCAGGATGCTCTCAACAGTACTAGTGTAGAACCGTGTGAGGATGTGTTGGTTCATTCCAAACTTCCTCAGCCGTCTCAGGAAGAAGAGGCGCTGGTGAGCCTTCTTCACAACGGCCTCAGTGTGGACGGACCATGTGAGTTCCTCAGTAATGTGGACACCGAGGAACTTGAAGCTGCTGACTCTCTCCACCGGTGCTCCATTAATGGTGATGGGGCTGTGCTCTCTGTCTTTCTTCCTGAAGTCCACCACAAGCTCCTTGGTTTTACTGACGTTGAGGGAGAGGTTGTGCTCCTGACACCAGCGCATCAGAGTGTGCACCTCCTCTCTGTAGGCTGTTTCATCATTGTCAGTGATCAGACCTACAACCGTCGTATCGTCAGCAAACTTAATGATGGCATTGGAGCTATGTGTCGCCACACAGTCATGTGTGTACAGGGAATACAGGATTGGGCTGAGAACACAGCCCTGCGGGGCTCCAGTGTTGAGGGTCAGTGATGAGGAGATGTCACTGCCCATTCTAACCACCTGACGTCTGCCTGACAGGAAATCCAGGATCCAGCTACACACAGCGAGCTGTTTAAGCCCAGAGCCCAGAGTTTCACATCAAGCTTGGAGGGCACTATGGTGTTAAATGCTGAGCTGTAGTCTACAAACAGCATTCTCACATACGTGTTCCTTTTTTCCAGGTGGGATAGAGCAGTGTGTATTGTAGACGCAATAGCATCATCAGTGGAGCGGTTGTTACGGTAGGCAAACTGCAATGGGTCCAAAGAGGTGGGCAGAACAGAGCAGATGTGATCTCTGATCAACCTCTCAAAGCATTTGCTGATGATGGGGGTGAGGGCAACAGGACGCCAGTCATTTAAGCAAGTGATTTTGGCTTGCTTCGGTACAGGCACAATGGTTGATGTTTTGAAGCATGTGGGGACTACAGACAGGGAGAGGGACAGGTTGAAAATGTCTGTAAAAACACCAGCCAGTTGGTTCGCGCATGCTCTGATGACACGGCCCGGAATGCCGTCTGGACCCGCGGCTTTGCGAATGTTCACCCGTCGAAAGGATTGGGTTACATCCGCAACAGAGACGGAGAGTGAACCATCATCTGTAGTATCGGCCGCGAGTGCTCTCTCCGCGAGGGCGGTGTTGTTGTTATCCTCGAAACGAGCATAAAAAGTATTAAGCTCGTCCGGGAGAGAGGCAGCAGTGTTCATGGCAGAGTTTGAACTGTCCTTCAATTTTGTGCCTGTACTGGCGTTTGGCTGTGCTGATGGAGTTACGGAGGGCATAACTGGCTTGTTTACGCTCCTCCGCGTTCCCGAAATTAAAAGAGGTGGTCCGCGCAGTAAGTGCCGCGCGAACATCGCCGTTAACCCAGGGTTTCTGGTTGGGGTAGATCCGTATAATTTTCGTCGGAACAACGTCCTCTACGCACTTCCTGATGAAACACGTTACGCTATCAGCGTAAACCTCGATGTCGTCATCGGAGGCAGACCGGAACATCTCCCAGTCCGCGTGATCAAAACAGTCCTGTAGCGCAGAGTCTGATTGGTCCGACCAGCACTGGATCATTCTGAGGGCGGGTGCTTCCCGTTTCAGTTTCTGCCTGTAAGCGGGCAGAAGCAGAACGGAAGAGTGGTCGGATTTGCCAAATGGTGGGCGGGGGAGGGATTTGTAGCCATCCCGGAAAGGAGAATAGCAATGATCCAAAACCCGGTCCCCTCGTGTGTTGAAGCTGATATGTTGGTGGTATTTTGGTGCTATTGTTTTGAAGTTGGCTTTGTTGAAGTCCCCGGCAACAATGAACGCAGCCTCAGGGTGCGCGGTTTCCTGCTCACTTATACTGCCATACAGTTCCCTAAGTGCCCGGTCTGTGTCGGCTTGTGGGGGGATGTACACAGCAGTGATAATGACCGCTGTGAATTCCCTCGGTAGCCAGAATGGTCGACACAGAAGCATGAGAAATTCCAAATCAGGAGAGCAGAAAGACCTGATAAAATGTACATTCCTCTGATCACACCATGATTTGTTGATCATAAAACATACACCTCCACCTCTGCTTTTACCTGAGAGGTCTTTCGCTCTGTCCGCTCGGTGCACGGAGAAACCCGTGGGTTCGATGGCCGAGTCTGGAATCTCCGCGGACATCCAGGTTTCCGTAAGACAGATAACGCAGCATTCTCTCGTCTCTCTTTGGAAGGAGATCCGCGCTCTCAGCTCGCAGAGCTTGTTGTCCAGAGACTGAACATTTGCCAGTAGTATACTGGGTAGCGGGGGGCGATTTGCGCGACGTCTTAATCTGATGAGAACGCCGGCTCTTTTTCCTCTTTTCCTTCTGCGTTTCCACGGCCGGGCAGCCCAAACAAAGGGCTCCGCTGGCGTGTTTGTAAACCGCGGGTCGGCATTGAGGAATGTGAAGTCCGGTTTTCGGTGTGTGATTGCCGAACCAATGTCCAAAAGCATTTGTCTGTCGTACACAATAAGGCAGACAACATCCAAGACAAAAAAACACAGAACTGTAAACAAAACAAACAATAAACTGCAGTGTTTTGACGGAGCTCGCGACGCAGCAGCCATACTCGGCGCCATCTTGAGTGTGAAAAATAAAAAAAATACACTTTTTTATGCTTTTTATTCTCAATACTTTTCTGTAGTGCTCGTAAAAAGATTGTGAAGTGTCACTGCACTTGCCTATTCATAAATCCTGCCAGTGTTTAGTTCTACATGCAGATGTGTGTCAGCGTTCACAGTCCTGACCTGAACATCTTCAAATCAGTTTGTTCATCATTTCTTATGATTATTTATTATCGGCACAAGTATCTGGCTCCTGTGTGAAAATTCATGTGTGCAGGACAAGAAAAGGCTAATTGTCCACTCGTTGAATAGGAGGATAATAATAATAATAATAAAAATAATAATAAAGGAAAAAAAGAAATGATTCTCTTTTTTCAGTTTAAGACATTGTTTTGAGTAAAAAGAATGTTGTGTCGAAGAAGTGCCACTAGGGGTCACTCTTGAGCACCGAATATGCCTCTGATCTATGAAAAAAGGCCAATGAGAAGTTGGCAGACAGTATTTGCATACCCCGCCCCCAGACATACGGGTATAACGGCGGGGAAATATATCTAGTTCATTCAGAATTAGTTTTTTTTGCGATCACACGCAGGCAGAATTTTATAAATGGTTCATGTTCTCAGTGTGAACCCCCTTGAACCATCCGCCTCCCTAGCACGCCACTCACAGCTGCCCCCCTCATGACGAGACGTGCATGACGAGTTGAGTAAGCTGTAAAGGGCACCTTTTACTGCCCGAAACTGGCTTCCTCACTCCTCCGCTCTCACTACCCTCGATGACCGCTTCCACCCTGCACGCCATGGCCCCTCCTGCAACCAACACCAGGCCAAGTCACTTCAAAATTTGCACTTGGGTAGTCCTGTTCTTGATGTGCTGCAGGTACTGCGCTCAATGACCGATGGCCACGAATGTCAGAAGCGCCGGCACTGGAACGGGTGATGGCCCCCCTTGTGGTCCAGAAATGTAATCTATGGACTGGACCTGGTCGAAATGTGGGAGGTAGACAAAGCACGCTTTCTCGAATGCCCCCATCTCCCAGCTCCGTCCATTCGGCGGCACCGTTGATGACTCCGCCCAGTAGTTCTCAGCTGTGAAGAAGCAGACAGAGGCAATTTCACACATCCTGTCCTGCCGCAAACCTGCCGCCATGGGCCATGCCCCATCTGCTCGCCGAGGGCGTCCTCCTGCAGCTTCCAAAAAAAAAAAAAAAAAACGTGCTGCTCCGCCTCAACCAAGAGTGGGCCCAGCTCTCAGCCCCAGTGTCGAGCACCCCGCAGGAAGCGTAAGCCCCCCGTCTCACGGACCCCTTGGAGGACCCAGAAGGCTCCCAAGCTCTCCTGAGACGGACGACCCAGAGATCGACACGTTTGCTCCGGAGTTGGTAAACAGACCACTCCATCCCCTGGTGGAGGGCCGGGAAGAGAACCTTCAGTTAAATGTATTTTTTGCACGTTTTTCAATAATAGAGCAATTTCCTCTTTCTGGGTCACCTGGCCCGCAAATGCTGTTCTCACGGCACTCTGCCGCCACACCTCAACATTCCCGGCACGCTGGACGTGGACCTCTCGCCTTCAGCCCCACAACTGTTCGCCGGTCAGTTCTGACGAGTCCAGAGGACACCACCACTGGACCTCCTCCATAGTCACTAACCCTCCTCATGCCGGGTGTGCAGAGCAAGGTAAGTGCTCCGAGTCTTTTCTCAGCACCAGAGCCTCGGGACGCTCCTTTGCCTCCTGACGCCGCATTACCTACTCCGCACCGCTGCGAAGCCCCGCCGGGTATGTCAAAAATATTCGTCCCGTTAGTGCCCCTAGCACAGAGCTTGGATGCATGACTTTCACTTCCCAATCCGTCATGCTGGCTGGCCAGGACCATCCGACTCGGTTACGCAATTCAGTTTGCCAGGCCTCCGCCCCCCTTCGCGGGTGTTCGCTTTACCGCAGTGCACGGCGAATATGCCAAATTCCTGCGTGTGGAAATCGTCTCTTACTCAAAGACGCGATAGAGCCTGTCCCTCCAACCGAGATGAAGAAGGGTCCCTATAGCCCTTACTTCATCGTACCCAAGAAAGGCGGTGGCTTACGACCGATCTTGGACTTGCGAGTTTTCAACCGGGCTTTGCACAAACTCCCGTTCAAAATGCTCACGCAAGACACATCCTAACTTGCATCTGGCATCTAGATTGGTTAGCAGCGGCAGATCTGGAGGACACATACTTCCACGTCTCAATCTTGTCTCAACGTCGACCCTCTCTACGGCTCACGTTCGACGGCCAGGCGTATCAGTACATCAGTACAAGGTCCCCCTGAGTTAGACTCAGTCTCAATGTCAACGCGCCTCACCAACGAGCACACGCAGTCAGTGCTAAAATGCGGTCCCTTTAAAACCTTTCCAGAAGCTCCTGAGGCATATGACATCCTTTTGCATATGAGTTGATGCATATGAGACCTCCTCAGCACTGGCCCCGGACTCGAGTCACGAGACGAGCATGGTGCACGAGCACAGTCCTGGTCATGGCCAACACCTCCAAATTAGGTTTGGGCGCCGTGTGCAATGGGCACGCAGCTGCGGGCCGTAGGAAAGGGGCCCCGCTGTGCTAGCAGATCAATTGCCTAGAGTTGCTGACTGTTTTCTTTGCCCTGTGGAAGTTTCTCCCGTTAGTTCGGGATAAACATGTCCTAATCAAGTCAGACAGCACCACCGCGGTAGCGAACATAAATTGCCAAGGCGGCGTACGCTCCCGCCACATGTCACGACTCGCCCTTCGTCTCCTCCTTTGGAGTCAGCAGCGACTCAAATCCCAGGCAACCTCAATGTGGTAGCGGACACGCTGTCACGACAATGCTTGCCCGGTGGAGAGTGGAGGCTTCACCCCCAGTCGATCCAGCTGATTTGGGAATGATTCAGCAAGGCACAGGTACACCTGTTTGCCTCCTGAGAGACCTCAAACTGCCCACTCTGGTATGCCCGAACAGAGGCTCCCCTCGGGGCAGACACACTGGCACACAGCTGGCCCTCGGGGCTGCACAAGTACGCATTTCCCCCAGTGAGCCTTCTTGCACAGGTGATGTGTAAGGTCAGAGAGGACGAGGAAGAAGTCACCCTAGTGGCTTCCTACTGGCCCACTTGGGCCTGGTTCTCGGACCTCGTACTCCTCGCGACAGCCCCTCCCTGGCGAATTCCCCTGAGGAAAGACCTTGTTTCTCAGGGATGGGGCACTCTCTGGCATCCGCACCCAGACCTCTGGAACCTCCATGTCTGACCCCTGGATGGGACGCAGAAGACCTAGCTGGTCTACCACCTGCTGTCGTAGACACGATCAACCAAGCCAGAGCCCCCTCTACCAGGCAAGTCCTGAAGTGGCGCTTGTTTGCCCACAGAGGTGAGCAGTTAGGTCAGTGCTCTTATTTCTGCAGGAGAGGTGGGAGGGGAGGCTGTCCCCTTCCACCTTGAAGGTGCATGTGGCTGCTATCGTGGCCCACCACGACACAGTAGACGGCAAGTCTTTGGGTAAGTACAACTTAATCATCAGGTTCCTAAAAGGTGCCCGGAGGTTAAATCCTTCCAGGCCATGCCTGTTCCCCTCCTGGGGTCTCTCAGTGGTCCTCTCGGGCTGACTCTTCCTGAAGATGGCCCTCCTGATCGCGCTCACCTCCATCAAGACAGTCGGGGACCTGCAAGCGTCCTCTGTCAGCGACACCTGCCTGGAGTTCGGTCCGGCAGACACTCATGCGATCCTAAAACCGTGACCGGGCTACGTGCCCAAGGTTCCCCTCAGGGTCCAGGTTGTGAACATGCAAGCGAAGCTGCCCTGGGAGAAGGCAGGCCCAGCCCTTCATTGCTGTGTCCTGTACATGCTTTGCGTACCTACTTGGACCACACGCAGAGCTCTAGCTGTTCTGAGCAGCTCTTTGTCTGCCTTGGTGGACAGCGGAAAGGAAACACTGTCTCCAAACAGAGGCCTTCCCACTGGGTTGTTGACACCATTACATTGGCTTATCACACCCAGGCCGTGCCTCTCCACTTGCGGGTCCGAGCACACTCAACAAAGAGTGTTGCGTCCTCACAGGCACTGGCAAGAGGCATCTCCCTGGCAGACATATGCAGAGCAGCGGGTTGGGCAACACCTAACACCCTTGCAAGATTTTACAATCTCAGGGTTGAGTTAGTTTCGTCCCGTGTTTTCTCAGGTCCGAGCTGGTAGAATTCGGTAACACGCTGAAGTATTGACCGGGTGGACCACTTGCGCCTAGCGCCCTTTCCCTCGGCCGAGGTAAAATTGTGCGCTTTTTTGTCCTAGGAGATCCCACTAACTCGGCTCCCTGGATGACTCCTCCCTAGCCCTGTGAGTCTGCAATTCAGCGGAGGAATTCGCTGACCCAATCCACTGCGTTCACTCAAATCTAAGCTGCACTGGAATAGTTGCTCCACAGCTCAGGACTCCTGCGTGGACTTCAATCCTGTGTGTATTTTCCACAGTACGGTCCCCTTACGAGTGGACCCGCGTCTCCCTTAGGCAGTTCCAGCTGCCATTCGGTCGCCGTGTTGTAGCAACTCCCCCCTCCTTGAGGCTGGATCTGGTCGCCTTGTTCCCCTGGGGCCTTGTTTCCCTCATGGGGCATTGGGGAAGGGTATGTGCAGTCTGACACAGCTGGTCACCTTTGTGCATAAAATACCTGCCCGCTCCTGTGTCATCAGTACACGTACATGGCTCAGCGCATCGCGTGATTTAAATTGGACCCTTAGTGTCGCTTCTTCGACACAACGTCAAAGTGAGCGACAGACAGGGAACGTCTAGGTTACGTATGTAACCTCCGTTTCCTGATGGAGGGAACGAGATGTTGTGTCCTTCCGGCCACGTCGCTGAGCTGAGCCACTGTTGTGGCCAGACCATTTCCAGCTCCTCAGAAAAATCCTAAATGAACTAGACATATTTCCCCACCTTTATACCCGTATGTCCAGAGGCAGGGTATGCAAATACTGTCTGCCAACTTCTCATTGGCCTTTTTTCATAGATCTGAGGCATATTTGGCGCTCAAGATATGTTGCTTCTTCTACACAACGTCTCGTTCCCTCCATCAGGGAACGGAGGTTACATACGTAACCTAGACGTTCTACATTAGATTGAAATTGTTCTCTTTTGTGGTTTGATATTGTGAAATATACAGACTTAAGCAGGTCTGAACATTCTTCCTCAGATTTAATTAACAATAACCCTACACTGTATGTTTTTATTTTCAGAGTAAAGTTAATCAAAACCTATTTGTTAGTTGAGGGTGTGAGGTCATGTTTGTTCTTGTTGCTCTTAAGAAGGAATTTACAGCCAGACTCCAATGTTAATTGAGTACCTCTTTTAATGTAAATACATACTATATTAATGTAAATAAATGCATAATATTAAAAGTTTTATTTTTGTGTTTGGTTAGATTGTAATCTGGATTATTTATTCAACTGTGAACTTGGCAGCCATAGGTTTCTCGCCAAAAAACTAACCACATTACAGGATTATATAATTAAATTGGTGTTCGTTTCATTTTTACTGTGTTACTGACACAATCATAACTTAATTGTCACTATGATAACAAGCTTAAATGATGTTATGTTGATGTGTTTCAGTCAGAATATCGCGTTATGTGGAGAATTTTTTTTTTTAATGTGACAGGTTCCCATGCTCAGTCCAGCACTCTTTAGTGAGAGATGATGATGGTGCCCCATTGAACAATACACACAGGAAGCTAAGCTTTGCTCTCTCTCGTAATGCACACATACACACACACCGATGGGGAGAGAGACTTATTGTTTCAATTTAAAACAGATTCAATTCAGACAAAAAAAATCTTGCACAGGCAGACACACACACCATCCAAATTCTCTTTCTGTCCATTGTAAATGAACCACAGACTCACATTAAACGTATACGTACCAACTTCACAATACTCTGTACAACAATAGCAACTTCACATTTCAACAGCTCTGATGTAGATCTTTATTTATTTTACAAACAAACTCCCATCAGTCCAGCGTTTCTTGTAAATGGTTGCTTATCACCAGTTTTCAGAATAAGGTTATTCACCACAGAAAGAAAATGACTATGTGATCCCTCTAGACCATATTTTCATCCTAATTCTGTCCAGCCCTCACTGAGCTGGCTGTTGGGATGATAGCCAAAGATAACTAATGCTATATTGCAGCAAAGAAGCATGTAGACTGATTTGGATCTAAACGTGGGGCAGTTAGGGGAGTGTGAAGTCCATATCGGTGTAGACGAACATTTGGAATGGCCGCAGTGAGAGATGGAGCAGCGGCCAACAGCTAAGGCCATCCAGAGGTCAATAACGGATCTCTGATAGCGTAACGGCGCCATTAGTCATGTCTGCATTTGAGAGTGCATGCTCAGCCAACCTGCCACAACTGTGTAAATACATTTATTCATGTTTGCCAGTCAGCTGCGATGTAGCCTAGGGAAGAAACAGATGGATTGCATTGAGTTGGCAACAGTAAGTCAATCGTTTTTCTGCTGAAATTGGTCTGAGCTTTTTTGAATCACTGCCCCCAGTGGCTGAAGCTGGAGCTGTTGTTGAACAGATTGGCATGTCTGAGCCATGGCCGTGTCATGTTCTGTCTGCACCTGTTTTATGGACTCTTATTTTGAAGTTTTCTCACTCACTACATTTCCCATAAGTCACTTTCAATCACTCCTTCATTGTCCCCACCTGCATGTCATTCCCTTGTTTGGTTCCTGGTGTATAAATATCCTTTAGTTCTGTCTGTCTGGGTCAGTCCTTGAATGCTGCATGTAAGAATTAATGTTGGTATTGTTATGTTTGCGCCTACACCAGTGTTTGCGCCTACACCAGTGTTTGCTCCTACACCAGTGTTTGCTCCTACACCAGTGTTTGCTCCTACTCCAGTGTTTGCTCCTACTCCAGCTCTATTATTAAAGGATTTAAAGTTCCTACTCCTGCGTCTCCTATCCTCCTTGAATCCCAGCACACCCAAACATTACAGGCCGTAACTACCATTGAGGATACCGAGGTCATGTCCTCTGTATTTTTTTCTTGAAGTGTCATTTCATTGGGAAGTGAAAATAACCGACGAGACAATTATCCTTACATCAACGGACCGTCACGTGACACGTACTTGCAGATACCGCTGTCAAGTCAAAATGAAAGTAGTCGGCTGTAGCGGAGTGTTTCCTAAACAAATTAAAGAACGCAACACAGTGTCTCGCACAGTTCACATAAATTCTCACATAAACTTCAAATTGAAATTCAAACTAAAAAAAATCAGAACCAAATTCACAATCACTAAACAATTTCCTTTTTTTCCCCAGAACATCTGAAGTAGTAAGTTAGAAAATTCTAGATTTGCATTTCCAGGAGTTACCAGTGCTTGCAAGGCAGCCAAAGAAATGTGCTAAAGTTTCGGGTAAACTTCAGGTAAGAACAAACCCCTAATCATGATATTTGAGGAATCAAACTGTTTAAGATCAATACAGAGTTGCCTTGCAAGCACTGTGTTAACTTCTCAGTTGTGATTAGCAATAGAGGAAAGTAATATATTGTGAGGGCTGAAGAATTGTCCATTGTTTATGATGATGGCTGGAATTTAAGGATTACATCTGATAGTGATTGGTGGTGAAAGTAATGGTGACCACTGGAGAAACATCTGGATTAAATTGAGCTCTAGCAGGGCTTCAGTTGAGCCTTAATAGGGCTGAAAGGTTTTGTGGTTTCAAGTTTAGAGGATCCAGCTTAGCAGAACAATATTTATGAAGTGAATTTCTTATAAAAATGTTGTTCATGAGCTCATAATTTTTCATTAAATGTTTTGCATTGGTTATTTAGAACTTTAGGGTTAAGACTGTTAAATCTTCATAAGTAGTACAAAAGCAGACCCAAATTTATTTCAAATTTTAAACGTATTCACTGATAATCTATACATTCAGAGAGCTGTTAACCGATGTGGCCGGATCATTAAGTCGCGAGCTGAAAATCGAGAACTGGATCAGTCCGATTCAAGAATTAATAATCTAGATTGGTCTTGTGAACCAAATCAACTGATTCATTTATAATATCCAAATAAAAATAATTATTTGTACATCATTCTATTTCAACATGAAGGGGCATATGGGAAAAAGCCTAATTCTCTATAATTGTATTAATTAACATGTGCATTGTATTAATAAGGAACAGAGTTAGAAATACAACTATCTGAATATTTTTACTTTAAATAAATATATACAGTACATTTAATGTATCATTATGTTATAAATATAATGTATAATGTAGATAATTATATTGGTATTGACAAACAGGAGGTGCACAGCCTGGTATTCCCCATTACAGTAAAGCAGTGATTGTCTCGTCCACATTATTAAAATTTTGTCTTATAATGGTACAATGGTACAATATAATTTGTAGGGTTTCAGTGTTCCATTTTAAGAAGAAAAAAAGAAAGGGAAAAAAGGACTGTTTTTAGGGGGGGGTTTTGTAGTTTTTTTCCCAGCGGTATTATAATGTGTATCATAGAGGTAGGCCTATACTTGAAACAAATTCAATTAAATCTTAAATTAATCCCATCAGTAATCATTTTTTTTTTAAATGTAACTGTAATATTATTCAATTTCAAATGAATCAGATTAAAGTCATTAAATATATGTCAAATAAAATATTTGTAAATAAAATTGTATTTTAAATATGATACATTATTACATATATTCAGGTTCTTCCCAACCCTGGTAGTAAATGTGATTATTTGACATTTAACTTTCTAATCAAAAGTAGTTCAAAGCACACTTGCAGCAGAGACAACCCACCTGGATCAACCTGTAGTTGTTAAAGTGTTATAGTGCCTTTCAGTTTAAGTGATTTGTTTTGACCTTACAGCATTTGTGCTACAAGCTGATCTTTACCAATCTACCAACACCTCTATCAAAAATCTGAAATGGGTAATATCTGTGTCCTTTGTGTGAACAAATACACTGAATATTAGCAGCAGTCTCGCGTACTATATTTCTATGTGATTTCAAATTTTTTCTGCAACTTTTACCCTAGATGATGTGCACAGGGTCACATAATCACAGTACAGCTTCAGTACTCGTCTATACTATTATATGCACTGTTTAAAATATGTTGCAATGTGTTTGTGTTGAAATTAGTTTAACTTTTGTGTGTAGGATAGAATGTGTATTTGTATATTGAATGTGTTTATGTTAGTGACAAACTGGATTTTCCAACACGTAAGTGGATCAATTCATCAAAGACCAGCCCTTTAGTCACGTCGCCTGTGAAGAAAAAGCTCTACATGGAACCTCTCCCTCCTCTTTTCTCACCCTCTATAAAGTCTAGACTCTGTCACTAAAACTGCAACAAATTGAAATATACATTTCAGTTTGATTCCTTTCCAATAAAGTTCTGGTAATGCTGCTGTTGATCATCACTCACAGCCCTGTCCTTTGATATCTTCTGGTGTTTTGTCTGTTGTAAACGGCTACAGGAAATGATGACCAGTTATCTGCATGTGTTTTTAATGAGGCCAGTTCCATGATGGTGTGTTTGTGTATGTTTGTGTATGTTTGTGTTGAGAGAGAGAGAGAGAGAGAGAGAGAGAGAGAGAGAGAGAGAGAGAGAGAGAGAGAGAGAGAGAATAGTAGAGAATGAAAGAAAGAAAGAAATAGAACTGCAAATTTTCTGGGCATGTCAAGTCATGCTCTTTAAAGTCATCATACAAGTACAATGAAATTATTGGGTATATAAGTTTACAAAAGATTTTTTTTAAATTGCGCTCAACTGTGTAGTTATGGGCATAATTTAAATCATGATAATCGAAAATGCTAATAAAATTTTTTTTCCTCACAATGCATTTGGCTAACATCATTTTTTATTTGAAGTTTTTACAGACTTTTAGAGAGATGAGGTACTATTGGATGCTCTACAAACAGAGAAACATCCCAGTGCTATTACATAAAATATTAGAACTTGTGGAATGCCATTTGACAAACCAAATTAATGGACTGGAACAGTATAAAACTAGTTTAGGATTTAGAATTACTGATAAACAACTTCAAAATTTCATTGGAAAAAGTATAACAGATTACAACACAAATCACTTAAATTTGATCTTCATTGTCTATATTTATATTCAATGAGAACTTTATTAGGAACACCTGTACACCTACTTATTCATGTGATTATTTAATCAGCCAATTGTATGGCAGCAGTGCAATGCATAAAATTATTCAGATAAGGGTCAGGACCTTCAGTTAATGTTCACATCATCCATCAGAAATGCCACTCTTTATTTTCACATGTAAATGAGCTTTTGATTTTGCCACAAATGTTTGCCAGAAGTTTGCAGCTCTTCGCCAGTAGTGGTTAACCTCTGGTGAACCTTTGGCAACAATGGACAATTGCCGCATGTTTGCCGTAAATCTCATTTGCATGTGAAAGTTTCCCATGAACTCTCGATTTTAATAAGGCCACTCTGTACAATTGTAGTGAGTAGAATAGCATCTCAGAATGCACAACATGTTGAACCATGAGGCGGATGGGCAACAACAGGACCATAGTGTTCCTAATAAAGTGCCATTGAAAGTCATCTCAGCACACCCTTCACATGCCCAACCAAGAACATGAGGCACACCCATCTCTAGGACACAACAAAGTGTGTATAAAAACCACAGTCACCCATCCATATTTCCCTCTCTCTCAGTGTAGAACCAGTTGGGTGGTGCCACTTTAACTTCTGTTACGTATTTGATTAAAAATCCCAGTGGAGCACGTTTGATATGAGAATGACCGTTTGATGTTTGAAGGACTGTTTGGCTGATTTGGGTCATTACAGAGATGAAGGAAAAGATTGTGATCATACTGTGTACATTCATTATGCTGAGTTTAACAAAGCAGAACTCAAAGCAGTATGTCCATCTGTAAATCACAGGACAACTTTGCATTAAAGGTGCTGCAAGCGATTATTTTTTTCCTGGCTGAGTATGCAAAAGAAAAAAATTTACTCCCCGAAAGATATTAATGAAACAAGTGTCCTGAAATATCTCACCAGTCTCTGTAACAGCAAAAGACTTTGTAAACCGCAAACAAAAAAGCATCTGTGGGCCACGGTCTCTGACACTTTCTGCCTGTCAATTATTTTGCGAGTTCTCACAGTTACTGTAGTTGCTGCAAATTATTGAGGTTTAATGCCATTTTTATACCATGTTGCTCATAACAGTTGTCAGCTGAGGGCGCTATTTTGCTGCTGTTGTTTTTGACACTCAATTAAGCTCAATTTGTATCTTTTGAGTGGGGTTTTGGAAAGTGGGTTGCATGGCTAAAATAACAGGTTAGTTTTGGAAATTCTAGAACAACTAAAATTGCTTACAGCACTTTTAATATAGTCCTAATTCTAGAATGGTGCAGGTTGACAACTTACTTCACCAGTTATTTTAGTTGTAGGTATTGTAAAAATCACTGCAATATACATAGATAAGCCTATATATTAATTTCAGTCTTCATTATTTTATTTAAAGGCTTGTATCATCACGTCATCCTTCTTTTAGATAAACATTAGCTGATAGGTACCCTGGGATATGAGCTTGGAAAGGGTTATCAAGGGTCTATGACTTCTCAGTGTAAGGGTCAGAGATTATTCTATTGCCGGAGGCTATATAGTTGATCACTGGTGGAATTTGCATATTCTGTCTGGAAGAGAAGAAATTAATGCCATAATATGAGTAACAGCTTCTTTCCTGAGATTTAAAAGATTTTTAATTTCTTAAAAAATATGAATAGTTAAATATTTACAATCCTTAAATGGCATCACTATCCATTGGAACATTAATTCAGATAGAGAGTTCAGTAACCTGAAATTGTATTCTGTTTTTCTTGGGGTTTCAGGGTTTAGTTGAAAGAACACACAATCCAGAATTCGTAAAACAATATTGCAAGTTCTTTGCAAAAGAAACCTTTCTGTATCAGGTTGGACTTGCTTCTGGTATCATCATTGTTGGAGACATTCCAGGAAGCCGTCAATTGACAAATCATTGCTCAGAGCTGCAGTAAATCATGCATAGCAACAGAAGTAGAGCAGAGCCAATGATGATTAACTCACATAAATGTTTTGCGCTCCTTTAAAAAAGGCTGAGGGGCAGATACAGTCATTGAGAATGCTTTCATAACAGGCCTCTAATTACTTTGTGGTAATCGTCCATGTGGTAAACATCAAAACTTAACGTTACACTGTTTGCAATTAAGAGAAAAGGGTAGAGAGAGACACAGAGAGAAAGATAAAGAGAGATGGTGAGAGTTGTGTGTTAAGTGTACTTGCAAAATTCTAGACAGGGAGAAAATTCTAGACAGAGAGCTTTTTCACATGAGAAACATCTCTGTGATGGTGGAATAAGCAAGGCTCTGTGGTCGTTTAGTTAGAAAGTTGGGCCCCATTGACTGATTATACTCATTTGCCACTTGTTTGGAACTGCAGCAATAGATGTGTGTTACTGATTTCTAAGCACCTGCAGGTGGTCATTTTCTTCTTTAGAAAGAGCAATTTCATGAGATCAGTTTGAAAATCAAAGTTCAAAACTATGATATGCATGTCAAATGCTTTCAAATTTCTGCAACTGTTATATAAGTACTAAGAACTTTGAACTGAGAATTTTCAGTTAAAATAAGAAACGAAGGAATCATTCAGAGAAACTATAGGGGCCGTTCAGACAGACTGATCTCAATGTGAATTCGACAAGAGCAGGTCGAAAGTTCTTCAACTGAAAACTGTGCTTACCAAATTTTTTACCACTGCCCCCAGTGGCCGAAACAGAAAAGGGTTCTTAACTGTATGGGCATGTGTAAGCTCCAGTTTCCTGGTGAAATGTCCACAGAGTGGTGCCAAAAGCGAGCTGTATAGCAAGTTGTATTTTTAGTTGTAAATTACTTAATACATTTAACAGGAATTCATATACTATTGACCTTTAGCCCTAAACCAAACCCCAACCCTAAACAATAACCAGTAATAATTTAATCTTACAGGAAAAATGCAACCTCTGAATCATACTCATCATTGATTGTGTGAATGTGATTACTTTCTTGTTTCCATGGGACTACAGCCCATGTCTCAGAGGCTGCAGTAGCACCACAGGAAAAGCTAAACAAATTTGAATTGATGCAAAAATGTCTGATTAGAGATGACGCTTGTCAACACTGTCATCCAGAAAAAGGGTAGAAATTTTTATAAATAAATTAAAATTAACTCAGCAAAAAAGAAACGTCAACTGCTTTTATTTTCAGGCAAAATCAAAAGTAACAGTCAGTATCTGGCATTCGCCCCAGAACATCAAAGTGCTGTTACCTCAGATGAGTAACAGGTTCGATATAAAGTCCACTCCATGAATTGTGTTGTAAGTTCATCAAAAGAATATTACTCGATTGCTTCCGCATTTCCAACACCAGGCACCACTAGTGTTATTCATTATAATGAGAAAGGTTGTGTTGCTTTCAGTGATAAAAATGTAATTAGTCTTTGACAGAATATTGTCATTAATTGAAGGAGCTGTCAGGTTAAGCCAAAGCTAGTTTGGTTTTGTTGAAACTAATAAAACATTAGACTAATCACTTTCAGAAAAATACCATTAGGCTATCACAGTACCGCAGCTCCCTATTCACATATTACACTTTGGGCACCAATTCCCTAGGGGGCACATTCATACCATAGGGGGGCACCAGAAACTCCACTGACTGCCCTTTCTCGCATGTTCTAAGTTATTCAAGGACCCTGTAGCATTCGCAGAACACAGTCGATCACCTCATGCTTGCACTTTCTCATCATGCCTTCTCGCAGTGTACCACATTACCAGGGTTACGCCATGGTACTGAATGATTGATCATGTTCATATTTCATGATAATGTCATGGTACTCTAAGCTACTTTTTAAAATACCAAGGTTTTACTATGACACGTCATAAACATGGGGTTATCACAGACCATTTCTGAAAATAAATAAGCAAAGTGTATTACCATGGTGCTTTTTGTAAGAAACATAACAAAATAGGCTAATTGTGAAAAAATATGTACAGTATTGTAAGAAGGAGGACACGGAAGCGGGGATAAACTCAAAGGTAAGGCTTTTTAATTCTAAATAATAACGTGCACTTGCTGAACACAAACTCTTTCTTATAGAACAGACAAATTAGTTCCTCTCTGCTTGCCAACACTAGACTGGCGTAATTCTCTCTTCGCTGGAGGTAGTGAAGCTCTCTTTTATGCCGCTCTCCCCGTGCTCACTGAAATTAGAGACAGGTGTTAGACATAATTTAGCTCAGGCGCAAGCGCCCTTACCGCTTTCCCTCTCCGGACGGGCGCTTGACCACGCCCCCGCTGCCACATACCCACACCGCCCGACTCAGGCCGGGGCATCATCCAGCCTGTCTACCACTCCCCCCCCCCATTTCTGGAGAGGAAGTCGGCGACAGCCATCTGCACCCCCGGTCTGTGGACCAGAACTTTAAAGGCTGGAGAGCCAGACACCAACGGGTGATCCGGGCGTTAGTATCCTTCATGCGGTGGAGCCACTGCAGTGGGGCGTGATCCGAGCAGAGAGTGAAGGCCCACCCCAGCAGGTAGTAGTGGAGCGTGAGGACCGCCCACTTGATGGCCAGACACTCCTTCTCTATGGTGCTGTACTTCGTTTCCCTTAAGGAGAGCTTCCTACTGATTTACAGCACCGGGCGCTCCTCCCCCTCCACCACCTGCGAGAGTACGGCCCCCAGCCCTCTGTCTGAAGCGTCCATCTGTAATAGGAAAGGGAGAGAGAAGTTAAGTGAATACAAGAGCGGCCCTCCACAGAGTGCGGCTTTAACCTGTGTAAACTCCTGTTGGCACTGCTCCGACCACTGGACCGGATCTGGAGCCCCCTTTTTAGTGAGGTCAGTCAGCGGGCTGGTGACATCCGAATAATTAGGTACAAGCCTTCTATAATAGCCCGCCCCAGGAACTGCCTTACCCCCTTTTTTGGTCTTAGGTCTAGGGCAAGTCGCAATCGCTGCGGTCTTATCAATTTGGGGACATACCTGGCCATGACCCAAGTGGAACCCCAGATACCGTACCTCCACACGCCCAATCGCGCACTTCTTGGGGTTTGCTGTGAGCCCTGCCCGCCGCAGCGACTTCAGGACCGCCCTCAAATGTTGTATATGCCGCTGCCAGTCATTACTATAGATAATAATATCATCTAAATAGGCAGCGGCATAAGCGGAGTGCGGGCGGAGGACACGGTCCATCAGACGCTGGAACGTGGCTGGGGCCCCGAACAAACCGAACGGAAGTGTCACAAATTGGTGTAATCCGAACGGCGTGGTGAAGGCTGTTTTCTCTCGGGAAATTGGTGTCAAGGGGATCTGCCAATAACCCTTCATTAAGTCCAGGGTAGAATAAAAGCGAGCAGTACCTAACCGATCGAGCAGTTCATCAACCCGAGGCATTGGGTACGCATAAAATTTAGACACCCTGTTGACTTTTCTATAGTCGGCACAGAACCGCACAGACCCTTGGGAACAAGAACGACCGGGCTGGACCAGTTGCTGTGGGACTCTTCTATTACTCCCATATCAAGCATTGCATCCAATTTATCCCGAACAATTTTCTTCTTATGCTCGGGGAGGCGATAAGGGCGGCTACAAACCACCACCCCCAGCTCGGTCTCGATGTGGTGTTCGATGATGTTCGTACGACCCGGTAGAGGAGAAAACACGTCTGCAAACTCTTTTTGCAACCTGGCAACCTCTGATCATTGGCACGGGGTGAGGTGGTCTCCACAAATGACCGGGGCATTGTGATCGGGCTTTGGATTTACCTCCGCCCTCTCTGGAACCACCGTGGCCAACGACACAGGGACCGCCTCCCTCCATAATTTGAGGAGATTGAGGTGGTATATTTGACGCGCGTCCCCCCTATCGGTTCGCTTAACCTCATAATCGAGATCCCCCACTCGTCTTGTGACCTCAAAGGGCCCTTGCCACTTGACGATTAATTTGGAGCTTGATGTGGGAAGCAATACAAGAACTTTATCTCCTGGTGCAAACTCCCTTAGCTGTGTTCCCCTGTCGTACAGACGGCGTTGGCGTTCTTGGGCCAGGAGCAAATTCTCCGAAATAACATTTCCCGGCGGCTCTGTGGAATCAACAACTGCGTAACATTTTCTTTTGTTTGAGTGTCCTGCGTCACTCTGTATAACCGGTCATTTATAATCGCAAAATAGGGGTATGCGGGAACGATGTCTGGCTGAACACGCTGATCATCAATCGTCTTCACCTGGTTGAAGGCGTGTTTAAGGGTCTCATCCCGCGACTGCTCCAAAGGGAAATCCACGTCAGGGAACTCCCTGCGAAGGGGAGGGGCGGAAGGCCCGCAGGGCTCGTAGATCAGGTGGTGCTGGAGCAGTTTGTCCAACACTTGCCCAGGAGAATGGCGGAGTGGGCCCAGTGCCACCGCCCGGGGTCACGGCTGTGGCTGGAGCGGCCTCCTGGCTGAGGAGGCTCCGGATGGCTTGTCGATCCTCTGGGACGGTGGTAGTGAAGCTCTCTTTTATGCCGCTCTCCCCGTGCTCACTGAAATTAGAGACAGGTGTTAGACAAAATTTAGCTCAGGTGCAAGCGCCCTTACCGCTTTCCCTCTCTGGACGGGCGCTTGACCACGCCCCTGCTGCCACAAGTATATACTGTACATACAAGAAAATGGCTAAAAAAAGAAAATCAGTGCCCTTTTTTATCCTTCCGTTCCTGTCCCTGCCAATGTTTGTGCATGTCACTGCTTGTCAGTAACTCAGCAGAATGGGGTCGATATCAGGGTATCGGAACATTTGGAATCAACATTTCAATTTAGCTTGTGATCATGTTACATTCAGACTGAACTCGTTCATGTTCTAAAAAAAACTAGATGCAGTGCAATGAATCTAAAAGAAACGAAAGTGTTTTGAAATGCTTTTTTAACCATTTTTAAAATGTCATCACTCCTGTGGGAGATGCTGCAAGACGTGTGCAAATGTCAGTGACGTCCATCTAGTGCATGTTTACTCGGATAAACTATTGAAAAACAGTGCACATAGATGTAAAGATGCATTGAGAGTGAATGGTCCCTAAGAAATCATTTAAAACTGTTCCACCAGGTCCTACCCCCTCAACAACACATCAGTAACAGACATTTCTGTGTTTTAAGCAAGCTTAAAGTTCTCCAGACATCATTGATTGCTCTTTTGAGTATTTACGAATATCTAACTCTTGGAAATAAAAGCCCATCTTTGTTGACCTCATGGATGCAATTATTGAATTATGCATTCCTAAAGATTCCACTGATTGAATCTGCTGATCACTCAGGTTTGTCCAGCTGTACAGAGTGTATTGTATATTGTATGCCATTTTAATAATCGTTTGCTGGTGCTTTAAGTTGACCTGCTCCTGGTGCTCCTACTGCATTTCCTGCTCAATTAACATTGCAGGATATTGAAGGAGCACATAAAAATGCTCAGTAGTTCTTGAGGGTGGCTGAACTTTATTTGTTCAGAGTTTAGGACTGAGACAGGAGCTCAAATAGAGCTGTTGAAATGTCCAGGGTCAGTGGCTGATTCTAAATAAGGAGGCTTTTTTTTTTTTTTTTTAACGGCCTCCCTTAGAAAGAGTTGGAGACCTGAAGGATAAGCAGTTATTAAGTCCAAGATGACCCCTGGGTATTTATTTAAAAGCTTACTCAGAAAGCATGTCACAGATATAGCTGTGTGTTCAGACCTTATCACTCTTAGCAGTGAGCGTGTCTGACAAAAGGCAGATTAGGTGAGGGGTGCTTCAGGAATGTGTCTAGAGTCCTACTGACTTTTCTTAGACCCATGCTATCAGTTGCCTACACATTTGGACATTGCCAAGGGACTTAAAGCTTTAAGTTTGGCCATAAATAGAACCTGAAAACTGGAAGCAGGTAAATTGCTAATTTTATAATAGTATTTCCTTATTTTTTTTTGGTCATGCAATGCTAATCAAAATGTTATCAAAGTTAGCACAATACTAAACAAAAGTAACAAAAAAGATATTCTCACTTGCAAAACTATATTTCTGTGAGATGTTCTATGATATTAATGGGATAGTTCATGCAAAAATGAAAATTCTCTCATCATTTGCTCACCCCATCCCAGATGTGTATGACTTTATTTCTTCTGCTGAACACAAATGAAGATTTTTAGAAAAATATATCTGCTCTGTAGGTCCACACAATGCAATTGTATAAGCCTTAAAAAGCACATAAAGGAAGCATAAAAGCAATCCATAAGAATCCAGTGATTAAATCCATGTCTTCTGAAGTGATATTATGGGTGTGGGAGAGAGGAAAAAATCTGTATTATGTCCCTTTTTAATATATATTCTCCTCCCTGCACAGTAGGTGGCGATATGCACTAAGAATGTAAATGCCAAAATCAAAAGTGTGAAAGTGAAGGTTTATAGTAAAAAATGACTTAAATATTAATATGTTTCTCACCCACACCTATCATATCACTTCTGGAGATATGGATTTTACCACTAGAGCATGAATTATTTTATGCTACCTTCATAAGCTTTTTGGACCTTTAAAAGTCTGGTCAGCATTCCCTTGCATTGTATGGACCTACAGTGCTGAAATATTCTTTTAAAAATCTTTGTGTTTAGCAGAAGAAGGAAAGTCATACACATCTTGGATGGCATGAGTGTGAGTAAATAATGAGAGCATTTTTAATTTTGGGTGAACTATCCCTTTAAAATCATTGTTTGCCTTGATTATTGAAGGTGGCACATTCTGTTCACAATGGTGTCCAGCTATTGTGTACAATGCTGTCCACCTGGCCTACAAAAAGTGTCTCAGTATCAAAAACAGTCTATGTAGTTCCCCGTCTGTTGCTCACTTCGACGTTAGGGGTCGACTTTCAACACTAGGGGTCTCTCTTGTGAGCCTTATGCATCTCTGAACTTTGAGAAAAGGCCAATGAGAAATTGGCAGACAGAATTTGCATGTCCCGCCCCCGGACATATGCGTATAAAGGGAGGGAAATACGTCTGTTCATTCAGAAACTTTCTTCGAAGCCGACCGGTTGTGTGAGCAGCAAGCTGTGATTCACAGTCTGTTTCCTCCCATCTCTGAGGCTGTCCGCTTTCTCCTTCTCTGCACGGCAGTGTAGCTTTGCCCCTGGGCGCTTCGACAGTGCTATTAAAAGATACATTTTCCCTAAAAGAGTGTTTTTCTCTAAAAGAGCAATACACAGCAGCGTTGAACGTCCTTTTCAGAATGCATCTTTATAAAGATGCCTTTCCGCCCCTGTGTAGTTCCTGGATGCAGTCGAGTTCTCTCCGCTCCTGATGGTCACAGGTGCTGCCTCGTGTGTCTGGGCCCGCAATCACACCGAGGCAGCATTTGTGGATGGTTTGTGTTCTCACTGCGAGAACCTTACCATGGCAACGTTGCAGTCGTGGCTTTCCTACCTAAACAGGAACGCCACTCCAGCCGCCACTCCAGCCGCCCCCCCACGATGCTCCTTCTTCCCACGGGATTGAGGACGACCCGGCTGGTGGTCTGGTTATGGAGGCGATTTGGGGAAGGCAGCAGGCTCGGATTTGCCGGGTACGTCCCCACGAACCACCCTCCCCCTGACATGCTCATTGACTTCCGCCCGGGCTCGGGGTGAGACCCCTGAGCTGGATGATGAGCTCACCGCTGCAGTGGAGAGTGTTCCGGCATCTGACTTGGAAGACTCGATTGGACTGCCACCTTCGGGTCAGCACGCCCAGTCAGAGGCTGACGCCCAGATGGCCGACATACTTGCCTGGGCCGCCACCAGCGTGGGGTTGGACTGGAATCCTCCGTCCTCCCCACCGCCGTTCACAGCCATGCCCAACCCCAACCCCACCGGTTCTTTTTTTTCCCGGAAGTGCATGATGAGTTGACGAGGTCATGGAGGGCACCTTTCACTGCCCGTAATCGATCTGTAACGAGCTTCAGCTTCTCCAGAGAGGAAGGAGAACACGGAAACGGGGTTGAACACAAAGGTAAGGCTTTTTAATTTCAAACAATGATTTGGGGAGAATATAAACTTTCAAATGTGCAATTTCTCTCTCGACTGGCCAACACTGGACTGGCGAGATTCTCTCTCTCTGGACTGGAGGCACTGGTGCTCTTTTATGCCGCTCTCCCCGTACTCACTGAAATTAGAGACAGGTGTTAGACATAATTTAACTCAGGTGCAAGCGCCCTTACTGCTTTCCCTATCCGGACGGGCGCTTGACCACGCCCCCGCTGCTACACGATCCTCTCGCTCTTCCGCTCTCACTACCCTCTACAGCGGAGCGGTACACGGTACACACCGGTCCCTCAGGGGGACAGGGCGGTTGCGATCTACCTGTGTCCTGAAAATGCCACCACCTGGCGGGATCGCCCTGTGCTCCCCTCCAGGGCCTGTAGGATGACGTCCTCACTGACCTCCAAAGCCTACAGTGCCACCGGACAGGCCGCTTACGCCTTGCATGCCATGGTCCTCCTGCAAGTCCACCAGGCCAAGGCACTTAAAGATCTGCACTTGGGTAGTCCTGACCCCGATGTGCTGCAGGAACTGCGCTCAGCGACTGACCTCGCCCTCAGGGCAACGAAGGTTACAGCGCGGCCACTCAGGCAGGTGATGGCCACCCTCGTTGTTCAGGAAAAACATCTGTGGCTGAACCTGGTCGAGATGCGCGAAGTAGACAAAGCACGCTTTCTCAACGCGCCCGTCTCCCAGTTCAGCCTTTTTGGTGACACCGTCAAGGACTTCACCCAGCAGTTCTCAGCAGTAAAGAAGAAGACGGAGGCCATCTCTCGCATCATGCCCGTCACACTTCCAGCACGGCCGTCTGCCCGACGAGGGCGTCCTCCTGCAGCTTCTAAGAAACGTGCAGCTCCGCCTCAGCCTGGACCCATCTCTCAGCCCCAGCATCGAGCACCCCACAGGAAGTGCACACCCCCCATCTCACAAACCCCCTCTAGGACCCGGAAGGCTCCCAAGCGTTCCTGAGGCAGACAACCCAGAGAGCGAGATGCTTGCTCCAGAGCTGGTAAGCAGACCACTCCGTCCCCCGGTGGAGGGCTGGGAGGAGAATCCTCAGTTAAGTTTATTTACTTTGCCACGCCCCCTTCGGGCTGCAGTACCCACATTCTCAATAAAAGAGGTAAGTGCTTCGAATCTTCAGTCAGCACCAGAGCCTCGGGATGCGCTTTTGCCTCCCGAAGCAGTATTACCTGCTCCACCCCGCTGCGAAGCCCTGCCGGGTACGTCAAAATTAATCATCCCTTTAGTGCCCCTAGCACGGAGCTTGGACACGTGGCTTTCACTTCCCAATCTGTCACGCTGGCTGGCCAGGACCATCTGACTCAGTTACGCAATTCAGTTTGCCAGGTCTCCTCCCCCCTTCGGGGGGCGTCCGCTTTACAGTAGTGCACGGTGAAGACGCCAAATCCCTGTGCCGGAAAACGCGACTTTCTTACTCAAAGACGTGATAGAGCCTGTCCCTCCAGCCGAGATGAAGAAGGGTTTCTACAGCCCTTACTTCATCATACCTAAAAAAGGCAGCGGCTTACGACTGATCTTGGACTTGTGAGTTTTCAACCGGGCCTTGCACAAACTCCCGTTCAAAATGCTCACGTAAAGACACATCCTAACTTGTGTCCGGCGTCTAGATTGGTTCGCAGCAGTAGACCTGACGGATGCGTACTTCCACATCTCAATCTTGCCTCGACATCGACCCTTTCTACGACCCTTTTCTGACTCAAGTCACTGCATGCCACTCACATCCTGGGCAACCTCAACGTGATAGCGGACACGCAATCGTGACAGCATTCACCCAACAGAGAGAGGAGGCTTCACCCCCAGTCAGTCCAGCTGATTTGGGAATGGTTCGGCAAGGCACAGGTAGACCTATTCGCCTCCCGAGAGACCTCCCACTGCCCGCTCTGGTACGCCCGAACGAGGCTCCCCTTGGCCCACAGAGCTGAGCAAGTATGTGCTTCCCCCCAATGAGCCTTCTTGCACAGGTGCTATGCAAGGTCAAGGAGGATGAGGAACAAGTCACTCAGGTGGCCCCTTATTATCCCTCTCAACTTGGTTCTCAGATCACATGCTCCTCAAGACAGCCCCTCCTTGGTGAATTCCCCTGCGGAAGGACCTTCTTTCTCAGGGATGGGGCACTCTCTGGCATCCTCCGGAATCTGGAACCTCCACGTCTGGCCCCTGGATGGGATGCGGAAGATCTGGCTGGCCTACCACCTGCTGTCTTAGACACAATCAACCAAGCCAGAGCTCCCTCAACCAGGCAACTTTACGCCTTGAAGTGGCGCTTGTTCGCGAATTGGTGTTCTTCCCGGGCTGAAGACCCACAGAGGTGCAAAGTCAGGCCAGTGCTCTCATTCGCCGTGTTTGTAGCAACTCCTCCCTCCCAATGAGGTAGAATTTACCACCGCGCTATTCTCCACATGTGACTTAAAAGCCCATGTGATGTATTTCACCACTCTTTACCTCCCCCTTGCTCCCATGCTTGGCACATCACCTTGTTCCCCCCATATCTGGGTGTAAGGAACCAGGTTTTAATAATTTTTTTGGGCGTTGGGGAAGGGTACGTGCAGTCTGGCACAGCCTGTCATTTTGGCACGCAAACTACCTGCCCACATCTGTGTCAGCAGCGCACGTACACGGTTCAGCGCATGGCGTGATTAAAATTGGACCCCTAGTGTCGCTTCTTCGACACAACGTCGAAGTGAGCGACAGATGGGGAGCGTCTAGGTTACTGTTGTAACCTCCGTTCCCTGATGAAGGGAATGAGATATTGTGTCCTCCCGGCCACGTCGTTGAACGAGCCACTGTTTCTGCCAAACCTCATTACCGGCTCCTCAGACAAATCCTGAATGAACAGACGCATTTCCCTCCATTTATACTCATATGTCTGGTGCTGGACATGCAAATTCTGTCTGTCAATTTCTCATTGGCCTTTTCTCAAAGTTCAGAGATGCATAAGGCTCTCAAGAGAGACCCCTAGTGTCGCTTCTTCGACACACGTCTTGTTCCCTCCATCAGGGAACAGAGGTTACAACAGTAACCTAGACGTTATAATATCAAGCCACAAACTTATAAAAAAGTTAGAACTCATAACAAAAGTGTATAGCTAGCTATACACTTTAACACATCAAACCATTATCATCATTAAGCTCCTCAGATCATCATGCTTATTCTTGTTTAAATGACCTCTGGCTCTATTTAAACAGAACCTAAAACCTAAGCTTACCTAGAACCTTTATATCATTCTTTAGCTGCATTTTAACCCCGGTATTTCCTTCAGGAAATCCATATCTAGTTTAAATGCAATAGTGTAATCTGCAGCATAACTGTTTACAGTATCTTCCCTGATGTGTCTGTCTTCCCCCTGTAATACAGAACAGATAATAGCAGGAATTCTCATGACCTTTGACCTTCTGATGTCAAAGTCAGATGACTTTCCCAGATGACTGTACACTTTAAAACATAAATTATCCCTTTTCTACAGCGAAGGGAAACAAGAATTTAGAGAGGACAAAGTGATGCATTCCCAGACTACACTGAAAAATTCCGACCTTTAGGCAATGCTCTACTGTCTACAGTTTCATTTTCATTTGTCATAAATTATTGACCCACATGTACAGTAGTTCCGACCACTTATTAGTTACTTTCTTCTGTGAAACACAAAATATGTTAGGGAGAATGACCAAGCACCTCTTTTCCATTCAATAAATGTGGATGGTGATTTGCAGTATGTGTATGATAAATATAGGTACAAAAATATAGCGCACAAGTAATTTAAACTACATTTTTCAAACTTTATGCACATTTTTTGTCCATTTTGGAGCTTGACAGTATAAATCACAATTCTTTTTCTTTTTTTCTTTTTTTTTTTTTTTGCAATGGAAAACAGAAGCTTGTACATTCTATCTAAAATGTCCTCCTAAAATCTAATTTGGGGGTGAGCTATCCCTTTAAATAACAACATAATGAACAATATATTGCATATGTTCATCTGCACCAGTTTTGAGCCCAGTGCAAGATACCATCATCACACACCCTGTGTCAGTCTGCCAATCAGTCACCACTCAGACAATCAAATTGGCTTTCTTTCCCAATCTTTTTTCCTCTCTCTGTCTGTCTCTCTTTTGTTTTTGGTGCAAGTGCCCCAGTTATGAAACCACGTACATCCCACTCAGTCAGAGGTTTGAGCTCCTGCTCCCTCCCACAGGGTATGTACCAATATGCACGGAGCACATTTTCACAGATGCCATCAGAGAACAAGCATATGAATTACCAGGCAGCCTGCCATATTTGAGTTCAGACAGAATGCCATTAATACCAGATGAAGAGCCCAAACAACAACAGCACAACAACATGAAAGCCCAAAACAACTGGGACCAGGTAAAGGCTTCATCGTTTTATATATTAATGTCTTGATTAACAAAGATTCAACTCCCTCTCTCTCTCTTTCTCACACATACTCTGATGCTCTCTCTCTCTCTCTCTCTCTCTCTCTCTCGCTCTCTCTCTCTCTCTCTCTCTCTCTCTCTCTCTCTCTCTTTCTCTCTCTCTTGCGACACAATTGAAACTACCGGCAGACTTAAGGGACTTTCTGAAAAAGAATCCTGTCAGCAAATCACGTTACGATGAATAAAATATATGCCACTATTGACCATGACTTATTCAAGAGCTATTATAAATGTATGCGTACAATTAAAGAAAACACAATCGTTTTAAAATTGAATGGCAATAAATATTAGTATTACCCAATTAAGTCACAATTAATACTAAGCAGGCAGATAAGCTACAAATGAACATTCCAATTATAAGATACACATACATACTGTACACATACAACGAATAAAAAGGAGAAGAAGATTTCCACCTGGAAATATAATGAGGATATAGAATAGATGCATAGAGAAGCAATTTAGAGGTTATCAGTTGGTATCTTAAATAAAATTGCTGCTACGGTCATTGTGAGGAGAATTTCCAGTTTATGACCATTAAGATTTTTTAGGCTAATAATAAATTGTAAAAGGAAAAGTTACTGTATGACTGAGGTATGATTGTATGAAGTAAAATGTTTCTTTCCTCAGGTGTCAGCCAGAAATCATGTATGAAAATATGAAACTTTCTAGAAATCAGGGATTATTCTGTACAGCCATCAGCCTTTGACATTTGGCAGAATGCCTCTTTACAGAGTAGGGGTGTGCAATGTAGCCACTATCTGTATCTGTAGCTGTATTTGCATCTGTTACTATGACAAAATTATCTGTATCTGTCTCTGTCTTCTGTTAGAACCAGATGTGGGCGTGGCTTAAACCGGAAGTGTCTCAAAACTAATTAAAAAATGTAACTCTTATATGTATAGTTTCTGTATGTAATGGGGAGAAGGCAGGAAATATACGGACTACATTACCATGGTGTAGGACTACAAATTAGTTGGACTACAAACTCCATGAGTCTTGACACTATATAGGGGAAACCAAACTTTTTGGGCTTCCTCTATGTGGTACCATATGCTAAGCAGGAGAAGCTGTGTGGTGTTTTTCAAGGCTGTGTAATAGCAGATGAAAAGACCAGTTGATTAATGAGCAGCATAGATCTGAATTGGGGAGGCAAGGGTTGTGACTATGATGGCTATAGTGGGTTTGCTTGGTTTTAATATTTGTATTTGTTTTTTGTTTTAGTGTCCTTAATGGAGATAAGTTGATTGGTGCCTCAGATAATTAAGCGTATTTATTTAATAATACAGGTACTGATCCTAATTTTTTTTTCGGTTTTATTTGTGAGGAAACGTAGACTTACTTGCAGAGCAATTGCCCTTCTATATGATTGGGGAATCCTGGGGTCTGTGGTGGTTCCAGTTATTGTTTCTTTTTTTTTTTTCTTTTTTTTTTTTTGTGTGTTTGTTTTGTTTCTTTGCCATTTCTAACTACCCTTTGTGTTGCTTTTTTGCAAAGAAACACACTGTGGTTGTTGCCCTCTTGAGTATAGGCCATATAGGCCTATTTAATTATTATTATTATTATTATTATTATTATTCTCTAATTATAACAATAGTAATTCATATTATTTAATTATATTATGTATATTCTTTATTTTTTTCTCACCAAATGAAGCTGAATATGCAGGCTACATTATCTGTGGAATGTGTTTTAGCTGTGGTTTCTCCTTGTATTTTTAACCTTCTATCTGCTGATAAATAATTTTGGTTTATGTTTGCAATGTGCAAGTATAACAATGTTATTCTGGAGGCATGTGGTGTCAGGCAATTGTGAAATGTCAAACACACATTTTGCAGCAAATATTAAATACAAAAACAATCATTAAAATAAATAAGAAAACAAATTAAGCCTACAGGTGAAAGCACCGTAAATTTATATCAGAAAGTTTTATGATAGTCTACTCTTGAGGCTTGTTTTGTGTGCACATATTTTAACATAATGTGGAGGACATAATTACTTACTTAAATTACAAGTGCAGAATTAGCTTAATACAGTAGAATAACTAGCAAGAGTGAGCCTCAATAAATTTCTTGAAGAGAGAAGTAGGGAAAATGAGCATGTTTTGTTTTCTCTGCAATCCTGTGAAAGAATGTGAAAGAATATTCTGAAAAGGTTTACAAATATTTAAACCTCTATGGAGCATTTAAACTGTGGGAATAAAGGCTAAACCATGCAATTATGGTGATCTGGATATAAATGTGGTCAGCTTTATGAGATGGACAGATGAGCTCTGCTATAAAATCATCAATTCTCTGGTCAGGAATTTAACATTGTGTTCAGGTTGTCAGAGTCCTGTCACTTTGGTTCAGTCTTGTTTTCTTCTATTGTGGCAGGATTCTGACATTCTCATTGTTGTTTACATTTTGTTGGTTGTGTTCTGTTAATTATACGTGGCTTTGTCCTGTTAATTATAGCCATGTGCACTTGTGTCTGTTTTAGTTGTATGTTTGGTGCTTTATGTCTGCACATTGCTTTGTGCTTTGTGTTTGTTAGCCATGTCCCTTTCTGACTCTGCCCCCTTGTTACCCTCATCACTCTCCCTCTTTTAGTCCTTGTTATGTTAATTGTCTTCACCTGTTCCTCATGTGTATATATTATGCTAATTTTCCTCTTGTGTTGCTCAGATCGTTTCATTTCTCACGTTGTTCAGTCGGTGTTTGTTTGCTCTGTCTACTAGTCTGGTTCTTCAAAAGTTTGTTCTTCAAAAGTTTGTTATTGTTTTTTGTTTTTTAGTTTTCGCAGTTTTTCCTCCCCTGTGAGAGTTTGTTTCCCCCTGCTTGTATTCTTTTATTTAATCAAATCATTATTTTTTTAGTTCCCGCAGTCAACTTCCAGTAGGTGTCAGCCTTTCCTACTGCAGTGTTTCCGACAGTCCGGAGGAGGAGAAGGAAGTAGAGTAAGGTGCCCGATCTCCAGTTGCCACAGAGGTTGTTCCCCAGATGCTGCCAGTGCTCCCATCCAAGGTGGCCATCAAGCTCTCTGAGGCCGTTGACGAGCTTGTCCTGTTCCCTGTGATCATTGAGTCTGTCCAGTTCCCTGAGGCCATTGACAAGCCTGTCCTGTTCCCTGTGGTTGTCAACAAGCCTGTCCAGTTCCCTGAAGTCATTGAGCCTGTCCAGTTCCCCGAGGCTGTCGACGAGCCTGTCCGGTTTTCCGAGGCTGTTGACGAGCCGGTCTGGTCTCCAGTGGTCACCATCCAGTCTGCCAAGCCTCCTGCGGCCCCAAAGACAAGCTTGCTCATTCCACTGCAGACTGCCAGAAGGTGGAGGAATCCACTGCTCTTTCCACCCACAAGAGGAGGAGGATGTGGAAGATGAGAGGGTTCCCCGCTTTAGGGTCTGCGGCCATGTTCCAGGAGGGGTCCGAGCCAGCTTCAGCTGCTGCCCAGTCAGACCCCTGTCCAGCAGTTGCCCACGTCCAATCAGACCCCTGTCCATTGGTCGACAATGTCCAGTCAGTCCAACTCCATGCAGCTGCAAAAAACAGTCTTTTCAGCCCTCTGGTTCCCTTGCCTAGTCTGTCCAGCCCTTCGGAGACCCTGCCCGGTCTGACCTGTCCTGTGCCACCACTGATCTCTGCCCAGAAGCCGCTACTGACCCCTCCTGGTCTGACCTGTCCTGTACTGCCATTTCCCAGTGGTTAAGGGCTGTCCGGCACTAAACCCCGCTGCTCGGACCTTGCCTTATGCTCCAGGCTCTTCTCCGGCTACACCCTGGCCTCTCAGCCCATACAGGCCTCTTGGCTCTCCTTCGGTTCCACCCTGGCCATCTTGTCACCCTGTTCCCCTGGTCTGTCATCTACCCCTTGGCCTGGTCCTTTCCATTTCCCTGTTCTTCTGACCCCACCCCTCACTAAGCAATCCCCCTGGTTTAATCCACCAACCCTCCCTGGACTGTCATCCGCCCCTCGGCCTGACCCATTCCATTTCCCCTGCCTCCCGACCCTGGCCCTTACTCTGAGCCATCCCCCAGAGTTACCCCACCATCCCTCCCTTGGTTGATACCTCTTGATCCTCAAGTCCTTCCCTGTTCTGTGCTCCCTGTCCCACCCCAGTCTGTGCCTCCAGCCCCACCCTAGTTTGTTTTTTTGTCTGTTATGTTTTGTTTTCTTCCTTTGTGGCAGGATTCTGACATTCTCATCATTGTTTACATTTTGTTGGTTTTCTGCAGTTATATCTCATGTTTGTGAGTGCATGTGGCTTTGTTTTGTTTATCATCGCCATGTGCACTTGTGTCTGTTGTAGTAGTGTTATGTTTTTTTCTGTATGACTGCACATTGCATTTGTGCTTTGTGTTTTTTAGCCATGTATCTCTCTAACTCTGCCCCCTTGTTACCCTCATCACTCCCCTTCATTTAGTGCTTATGTTAATTGTCTTCACCTGTTTCTCATGTGCCCTACATGTATATATCCTGCTCCTTTTCCTCTTATGTTTGTCAGATTGTTATTTTTTCTCATGTTCAATTGGTTAATTTGCTCTGTTTTTCTTGTCTTTCAGTTTGTTGTTCTTCAACAGTTTGTTATTGTTTTTTGCTTATCAGTTTATCACTTTCTCCCCTGTGATTTGGTTTTCCCCTGTTTGTATGCTTTCATTTAATAAAATTGACAAGATTAGATTTCTGAGATGTGCACAATTAATGGAGACTGAAACAGAGTCAAGAATGCAGCCATCTAATGAACTTGAATTCACACCATGCACATTTTCATTCATAATGTTTACACTGTAATAATATTGGCTTCCCAGACTTATACAAAATTATAAAGCAATGAAATGTTTATTTAATATATTGCTTAATACCTGTGCTCATTGGATATCACTCTTCCGAATATTTTTTGGATTATACGGATTATTCTTTATTCGTTAATTCATTATTCATGCCTCTCCGAATAAGGTGTTCTGCTTCGGGCACATCCCTAGTACAGAGAGGGAAACAAGCAAAAAGAGAAACAAAGTTTATACATTTCAAAGAACATGCATGCATTATTCACTAGCTACACATTGTCCTCAATCAGATTCTCAAAATTCTCATATGTATAGCTTCAAATGTAAACTGGTAGATGTCTTTTTAAATGGATATTGCTTATGTACTGTACATGAAAAAATAAATGTAAAAAATTACAAATGCATCACACACATTGAAACAGCCAGAAGCTTCATGCCCATTAAAAATACACATGCACTGTTTTTGAGCCACATGTTTTTGAATGCAATCATGACTTTGTATGCATGGTGATCACTGGCAGTCAAATTCGGATTTGAACCCCAGGTCTTCTTGCAAATGAAAACGATAGCACTATATTATCACATCTTGCACTTCAAAGCAAAACTTTAAATTTAAGTTTTTTTTTTTTTTGGTCATTCAGTGTCTAATCTTGCATTGAGTATCAAGTGAGCCACAATAGGACTTCCCTGGTGCTCCCTCAAAACAAAGAGACTGATTAACAAACAGCCTTGTAAATATCATTTAAGTGTCAATTTCTTTCAGACGTGCTTGAAAGTGAGCTGTGACAACACTGGTGAGTGTTTTATCTGTAAACAGTACAGTTTCTGTATCAGCTCATTGACAAAACTGTTGTTGCACCTGTGGGCTAAACTCAGGCAACCTTCCTGCACTTAGACACCATATCGATAATGGCCCATTTTACTAAGTATAGATGTTTAGGACTGGGTGCTTAATGGACACTGATGTAGTCATCCAGGCACTTTGCTTTATATTAGCATTTTGTTGCAATCGACTTTCTTGAAATCTTGCTGCCAATGCACATAATGAAAAAGTATTTCAGCTCAGAACCAAAATATCTCCAATTTATGCAAGGCTGGTAAGGCAGACTAGACCAGAAGGCTTATGTGGGCTTATATATGTTCCCATGATGAAGTATGGCAGGGTAATCAAAATTTCCTGTCTGGCCACCCACATTGGGATATTTTGGGCATAGAAATTTCAAGGGGTATTTGGCTCTCGATTCCCCACCCTTATCCACCACCCAACCTCTCCTGCTTATCTGTCAGTATCACATCTAAAGTGTAGGACTTGTAGGTGAGCTGTCAGATGAAAATTTTGCTGCTCATCATTTGGGAAAAGGTTATGACATGGTGGCAGGGGTTCTGTCAAGGTGAGAGGATGACACTAAGAAAGATAGGAGAAAAAGAATGCCAGAGGGCGAGAAAACCTCAGGAGAGGATTTGTGATTCCTCCTGATGCTCTGAGCTTCGACTGATTGTCGACAGCCAGGCAGGCTGTGCCTCTCCAAACGCTGGTGTTTCCTTTGGGGCCCCCCTCCCGGCCGAGGGGGGAGGTGGAGAATTGCAATCCCACCCCGTCAAAGTGCTCTCTCTTAAACACTCATGTACACACACATACGGCAACTCTCCACAGGAAAAACTGGAGACAGAATGCGCAGCCCCTTCACAGCAGCTTTGGTGTGTCGTGCAGTCCAAATGGGATCCTGCTATACTTTGATAGTTGCTTAATTACTCATATGATACCACACAGATGTCTCAGGGGCTCTAGCCGAATTCTCGTCTCACTAACTCACTGACTGACTGACTGACGGGACCCTGGGGAAGGCAGACAGTTAAGGAGCGGTAGGTGAAAAACCAGAAGGCATTTATAATTCATAAACATAGCAGTTTATGTGCCAAGCTGATGCTAAACTAAGATGCTACTTGAAGGGCTGTCTACTAAATAGTTGTGTGTGTACCAGGTTGTGGCAGTGACTTTGAACAGGAAACGCATCTTGGCTTAGAAGTGCTCGTTTGCTGTCAAGATAATGAAAGAGGGTTGAAAATTATTCCAAACAAGATGAGAGTTGATTAACTTTTCACAGTTGTGATTCTCTTGTATGAATAGGTTTACATTAGTTTTTGAAGGATAAAAGAATTTAAGTTACTGTACTTGAAAGAGATTTGTGATGGACAACTTTTCAAGTAAAATAATACTGCTCTTTTTGAACAAAGTATCTGATCAGATCAAATCATTTGAAATCTCCTCTTGTTGGACAGCTCAGTAAAATATGGAAAATTAAGTTCAGAGTTTATGAAAATAAATATCTTTAACATTTGTTACTGTGCTGTGTTCCTTCCTTACTCTCTAGTCCAAGCAAATTCTCTGGTAGGAACTGAGAATATTTTTTGTGTATGTAAGCAACAACCAGTCCAATAGTTAAGCTTGTTGTGTCAAAGTGACCAATTGATTAGGAAACAGCCCATCTAAATGCTCAATCAAAACTGAAGGTGGAATGCATTTGTGGAAACCAAAGTGATGAAAGCTATTCAACGGGCGCATTGTAAAAATTACAACTGAAAAACAAAAGCTTGCCAACACTGATGGGTACTTGATGGGAAAGGCAATGTCTCGTCCCCATGGTGTGACAGTAACTCATACTGGCACTCTCCATCTGTGCTCCTCCACTAAATCCCTTTTGAAGTTGCGTTGAAGTTTTGCAGATCTAGTGTGATACTTTTAAGCAATTCTCTTTGATTTTGTTTTATTCTGAGGCCTGTTTGGAACATGTAAGTCTTTTTATTTGGGGTGTGTGTGTGCGTTGAGATTGTGAGACAGTTGAAATATTTGATAACTGAACTCAAACTTGCTTTAACTTAACATGATATCTGTCCTCTTGTTTCTTTTCCCACAGCTGTGGTAAAGAGCACGAACCCGACTCTTATCAACAAATCTGGAAATCAAAGCAAGAACTGTAGTTAAGCAATGGGCTCTACAACACTACATGTGTTTTTGCTAATGGCCATCATGGTCACTGGTGGAATATGTCAGTTAAACAGCACAGTGGAGCTTCAGGACTCTTTCCTTCAAAACTCCACTACCTCTAAAACTAACATCCATATGGGTCTCCAGCCTGCCCGTCAGCCCACCTCAAGAAAAACCCTGATGGGTATCAACACCAAACCTAGGTACACTCCATCCTGCAAGTCTCCCACCTCCATCAAGCTCTGTTTCAAGTATATTAACACAATTATTTCTTGTGCTGTGTTTGTGGTGGGAATGGTGGGTAATGCCACATTGCTGAGGATTATATACCAAAACAAGTCTATGAGGAATGGGCCCAATGCCCTCATTGCCAGCCTGGCTATTGGAGACCTTATCTACATCATCGTAGACATCCCTATCATCGTCTACAAGGTAGGAATACACACCTCTGTGCTTCAAACAGGATGTGTTCTTGATTTCTGTCCACTCAGTTTTTTTAATTGTCTATGTACACATTTCCTACAGTATGTCAAACTGATGTCTTTGGCCATTGTGCCACGTCTCTTTGTTTATTCAGGGTCTTGCGCCACAAGCACCACTTTTTTAAGGAATATCTTAGAATACTTTACTCACACTAATGTCATTCCCAACTCAGTCTCATTTCAAGTCACAACTATAGTACAAAATGGTGAAATCCTTGGAGTTGTCTCAGAAAAAAAAAAAACTTACTAAAAAAATACTCCCATAGAGAAAATATAAATATTTAAATATATATTTTTCTTAAATTTAACCCCAAACCTAAACCTAACCATAAAGTCCAATTCCTTATCCCAATTCAAAAACTAAGTAAGTGGTATATAGGAGGTTATACAGTAGTTAAAATGTGATTTTGTATTGATTTTAAATTGTTTGTTGATTGGTTGGTCTCTGTGATAAAAAAGGAATTACAGTTTCTTAAGAGCCAAGTCGTTTGATGTCTTACGATTTCACCATTTCATACAAGTTGTCATGAGATTATGTTTAATGTTCCAAACCTGTTTGAGTTTCTTTCTTATGCGGAACAAAAAAGGAGATGTTTTAATGAATGTCTTGGACCATCTTTTCAATGCAATAGAATGCAATAGAAGCCTCAATATGTGTAGAAAAGGACCAAATTTACAATAAAGGTAGATCATCTGACTTCTGCGGCACATTCTAAGTCTTTTACAGGCATACAATTGATTTTGGTGAAAAACAACAAGTAATTTTGCAGTAAAAATCTTGACCTCTATTTGCATGTTATTTAGTTCATGAAAGCTCATTTACTGTGACATCCATGTTCACGTGATAATTTGTGTTGGTTTAAGCACTAAACAATGCAAGTCCTCGTCTGAACACACTTTAAGTCTATTTGCCAAACTATAGTAGTTCAGCTTTGAAAGCACTGTGTTTTGATCAGTTCCACTGTACATGTTAAAGCTGTTTTGAAAGCAAGAATGCATTCTCTGTTAAAAGCTACTTAGACTTCTTTCTTCATTACGTTCTATTGATAGGAAATATGACATAAAGCAGTTCTTAAAGGGTGTTTAACAAATCAGGCAGAAAGACCAGCTTATTCAATACAATAAATAGAGTACTTAGGGGCAGGAAGGGAGAATTAGGTGGCAGAGGAAGTTGGTAGAGGAGTTAGATGCACAGGGCAAGGTGTACAATTTATGGTTGTTCCACCATTCCGGTTACAGAGCCCTTCGTGATGAGAGCAGCAGGGATATGGCCAGCTAAAATAAACACAAGTATTAAAGTGCCATCACCCAGATGAATGGTCCTGGTATGACTAGTGCTTTATCACCAACCAAAATTCCCTTGTCAAATTCTCTACTCATCAGTGAATACAGCACTCAACAGTGCTCAGAGGCCAATCTGACAAAGGATTAACAAATTTACTCTATTCAACACATTAAAATGAACATTTAAATCGATAGGTCACCCAAAAATTACTTTGTTTTGTTCATCAAACTAAAGCCTATCTAGCAAGTCAGTCCACTGCCGACCATCTTTGGAATGCTCCAGGAGAGCTATTTCCAGTCATGAAAGCCTCTCCTATCTACTTAAATGGGGAAAGACTGAAATCTCAAAAGCATTTTTGTTAATATTACGATCAAAGAACATATTTAAAATCAGCAGTTAAATCTTACCACACCAGTATTATGAATTGTGTGTTCACAGTTTATATTAGGTGGCCTTAACTACTATGTACTAACATTAATTACAAGACTATGTATTTACTGTGTAACTACATGTTATTCTGCAAAATTCCCAAATTTTCTGCTACTGAGGTTGAGGTATGTGTAGGTTTAGGAGTAAGGGTAGGGTTAGGGTTAGGATTAGGGGTTAGAGTTATGCCTTAAACTTTTTAGTTCAATTAAAGTGGTGCCAAAGTTAAAACATGCAGTAATAAGTTCATAGCACTTTTTCAAAGACTTTGATTTTAATTGCAGAAATTATTGTGACAAGTTAATAGAAACAAAGATGTTGTACTAAGATAATTATGAATATTTTTTTTAATTTAAGGCCAGAAGGCAATATAGTCTGTAAGATTTACAATGCTAAAACATTCTCTGAGCTGATGTGCATACCACTTTGGCGCAGCTTGATTATCTTGAGATTTCAAAGACTGATAAAGCCAGCTATTTGCTTTTACAAATTTAATTTTGAAGGACTTTTAACAGGATATTAGATGGAGATGTTAGATGTAAACATCTAACATCTATAGTCTTGAGAGTTATTCTTAAAACAGAAAGATCAAATTTGTTTAGAATATAACAGTTACCTCAGACACAGTACAACAGTTCACAGATATCTCTCTCTCTCTCTCTCTCTCTCTCTCTCTCTCTCTCTCTCTCTCTCTCTCTCTCTCTATCTCTCTCTCTCACTCACTTTCTCTCTCTCACTCACTCACTCACTCACTCACACTCTCTCTCTCTATTTGTGCTTCTCTATTACAATGAGAGGTGTCCATTTAATTTTGTTAGGTCATAGGAAAGAATGTATATTTCTGTAACAAAAAGGAAGTGTGCCTGTTTGCATGTCTTGTTTTATGACGCACAGATTCATGTGTACTCCAGAACACTAGCTTCCAAAAAACTCGTAAACACACACTTCTCTGGCTGTGACTCTCCCCTCACTGATCAAACGTGGACTCCTCATACATCGCGGCCAGGATACACCCATGAGGAGTTTCCTTTCTAAACTTGAGCAAGATCCACATACTTTTTCTGTTTAACAAATGAGAGAGTCCGTTCAGAGAACATTTTTAAGGCCACTTGAAGGGTAAGATTTTCTAAGGGTCCAAAAATGGACAAAAAAAAATGCTCCTTTGTGAACTGGTGCAATTGTTCATTAATAAGGGATAAAAAATAAAACTGCTCCTTAAACTGATTCAGAAACATGTCAATTCCAGAAATCAAGACTGCTGAAGTTATGATAAGACATCTTTTTTCATTCATATTTTTATAAATAAATGTCCTGACAACAGCATCATTTTAAATAAAGAAATACATTTATCTCAATTCATCACAATTTCATTAATCTCAATGCAATGTATTCTGCTTGAATATTCTGCATAGGGTCATATGGAAAAAGAGCCTCATAGTCATGAATGATTCTAATTTTCTTGCAGTTAATTTTCATAAAATGGCCATTTGATGACAGCTCCTTTGGTGTGTTCCTGTGTAAGCTGGTCCCCTTCCTCCAGAAAGCATCTGTGGGGATTACAGTACTCAATTTGTGTGCTTTGAGTGTGGACAGGTAATTCTCAGTTTGACCATTTTGATATCAAAATGTGAACATGTTGTAATGCTGATATATCATTTTAAATCAAAAGCAGCCAAAAGCCACATGCTGCAAAACATAGCTTCACGTGCCCTGCTGTACTAAAGCTCATCCCAACATGTTAAAATGTTTGTAGTTTTTAGAAACTAACCTTTTTTTAAAGTACTGCAAAGTCAGTTATAACACTTTTAAACTCTTATTTTCTGAAACATTTTTAATGTTTTTATTATTATTATTATTGAAAAATATGTTTTTCATGATTAAGTACTACCAGAACTCCATTATATATATATATATATATATATATATATATATATATATATATATATAAATTCATGTTGTCTCAATCTCTCCATATATGCTTAACATGATCTAATCTTCAGGCTCTAAGATTTCTCTCACTAAATCAAAAACATATGATGCTAACGTCCCTGAGTGTTGTGGAATACATCTGCATTTAAATCAGTTTATATTCTGACAGAAATGCATTATATGTTGCCTTTTCATAAGCTAAGTTAAGGATTGAGATCCTTTCACTGCGTTTTGAGTGTAAAAGTGCCAAAGAAGTCAAAGACAATATCCATGCAATCCATTTGTAATTGATAATGTCTCTTTTGAAACCCTTTCTGTTCTTTACAGTCAGTTTAATTTTTTATTTAATTCTAATAAAGAATCTGTATGGCTCCACTCTTGCTATTATGCACAACTAAAATAAAATGCTGAACTGTCAGAAAAGATTTAGCAATTTTTCTGTACATTTCAAATACTAATATACATATTAATAGTAAATGTTATGCATACAAACAATAAAAATGTACGCCTAACTATAATATATATTAATATACATTATTGTATATATACACCGGTGGCCAAAGGTTTGGAATAATGTACAGATTTTGTACATCATTGAAGGAAATTGGTACTTTAGTTCATGAAAGTGGCATTCAACTGGTCACAAAGTATAGTCAGGACATTTCTGATGTAAAAAAACAGCACCATAACTATTTGAAAAAAGTCATTTTTGATCAAATCTAGACAGGCCCCATTTCCAGCAGCCATCACTCCAACACCTTATCCTTGAATACTCATGCTAAATTTATCATTTGGTACTAGAAAATCACATATCATTATATCAAACACAGTTGAATGTTATTTGGTTCTTTAAATGAAGCTTAACATTGTGTGTGTTTGTTTTTGAGTTGCCACAGTATGCAGTACACTGGCATGTCTTATGGTCAATATTTGGTCAAAAATGGCAAAAAATAAGAAACGGCTTTCTCTAGAAATTCATCAGTCAGTCATTGTTTTGAGGAATGAAGGCTATACAATGCTTGAAAAAAACCTGATGATTTCATACAAAGGTGTACACCACAGTGTTCAAAGACAAAGGACAGAAAGAGATGTGGAAGGCAAGATGTACAACTAAACAAGAGTATAAGTACATCAAAGTCTCTAGTTTGAGAAATAGATGCCTCACATGTCCTCAGCTGACAGCTTTATTGAATTCTACCCACTCAACACCAGTTTCATGTACAGCAGTAAAGAGAAGACTCAGGGGTGCAGGCTTTATGGGAAGAATTGCAAAGAAGAAGCCACTTTTGAAATAAACACAAAAAGAAAAGGTTAGAGTGTGCAAAGAAACAGACATTAGACAACAGATAATTGGAAAAGAGTGTTCTGGATTTTAACCCCATTGACCTTTTGTGGTATAAGATAGACTGTAATGTGCGTGAGAAGTGCCCGACAAGACAGCCACATTTATGGCATGTTCTACAGGAAGTGTGGGGTGAATCCTCTTACTATCCACTTTGGAAGCTGAATTACTTTCATTGTATTCATCTCGCGTTCAGCGGTTTACAAGCACTAAATATAACATAACTTACACGCACATCTGTGTGGGGCAAATGAAAAGTGCTCCAGAGATAAGATCGACAGAGCTCTGGGACAGCATGGAGCGAAATTGTGTTTCAGTCTGGCTTAACTTGATATCGTGGAGGAGACCACAAAAGTTATGTGACCCATTTGAATTGGACAGAAAACATTCTATTATGAAGCTCTATATGGAGGAAGTCAAACCTCTCAAACTGTTAGACAGCCATGACATTATATACAGCACTGTCAAGGTAAAGAGGAGACAAATACACATCAACAGTTTTTAAAATGCACACAATCATCCTTAATAAAAGGTTTTTTGTTTTTTTACTGCAGTAACAATAACTGGTAACTTGTATAAATTCATATTAAATCTATTAGTGCAAATCTAATTAGACTTTGTTTCTATTACAGCAGTGAAAGTTGTAGTTAAATGTTTCTAAATGTGTTTATGCTATTAGTTGTTTCATAACAAATACTTTTATATGTATATGTATTATATGTGTATACACACACACACACACACACACACACACATATATATATATATGTGTGTGTGTGTGTGTGTGTGTGTGTATATATATATGTATATATATGTATGTGTGTGTGTGTGTATATATATATATATATATATATATATATATATATATACACTCACCTAAAGGATTATTAGGAACACCATACTAATACTGTGTTTGACCCCCTTTCGCCTTCAGAACTGCCTTAATTCTACGTGGCATTGATTAAACAAGGTGCTGAAAGCATTCTTTAGAAATGTTGGCCCATATTGATAGGATAGCATCTTGCAGTTGATGGAGATTTGTGGGATGCACATCCAGGGCACGAAGCTCGCGTTCCACCACATCCCAAAGATGCTCTATTGGGTTGAGATCTGGTGACTGTGGGGGCCATTTTAGTACAGTGAACTCATTGTCATGTTCAAGAAACCAATTTGAAATGATTTGAGCTTTGTGACATGGTGCATTATCTTGCTGGAAGTAGCCATCAGAGGATGGGTACATGGTGGCCATAAAGGGATGGACATGGTCAGAAACAATGCTCAGGTAGGCCGTGGCATTTAAACGATGCCCAATTGGCACTAATGGGCCTAAAGTGTGCCAAGAAAACATCCCCCACACCATCACACCACCACCACCAGCCTGCACAGTGGTAACAAGGCATGATGGATCCATGTTCTCATTCTGTTTACGCCAAATTCTGACTCTACCATCTGAATGTCTCAACAGAAATCGAGACTCATCAGACCAGGCAACATTTTTCCAGTCTTCAACTGTCCAATTTTGGTGAGCTCTTGCAAATTGTAGCCTCTTTTTCCTATTTGTAGTGGAGATGAGTGGTACCCGGTGGGGTCTTCTGCTGTTGTAGCCCATCCGCCTCAAGGTTGTGCATGTTGTGGCTTCACAAATGCTTTGCTGCATACCTCGGTTGTAACGAGTGGTTATTTCAGTCAAAGTTGCTCTTCTATCAGCTTGAATCAGTCGGCCCATTCTCCTCTGATCTCTAGCATCAACAAGGCATTTTCGCCCACAGGACTGCCGCATACTGGATGTTTTTCCCTTTTCACACCATTCTTTGTAAACCCTAGAAATGGTTGTGCGTGAAAATCCCAGTAACTGAGCAGATTGTGAAATACTCAGACCGGCCCGTCTGGCACCAACAACCATGCCACGCTCAAAATTGCTTAAATCACCTTTCTTTCCCATTCTAACATTCAGTTTGGAGTTCAGGAGATTGTCTTGACCAGGACCACACCCCTAAATGCATTGAAGCAACTGCCATGTGATTGGTTGATTAGATAATTGCATTAATGAGAAATTGAACAGGTATTCCTAATAATCCTTTAGGTGAGTGTATATATATATATATATATATATATATACATATATATATATATATATATATATATATATATATATGTATGTGTGTGTATATACATGTCTGTGTGTGTGTGTCTGTGTGTGTGTGTGTGTGTGTGTGTGTGTGTGTGTGTATGTATATTAAGTTAAACTGAACAAAGTTATAATGTCCCCTGTATAATTAACAGCATTAGTATGTTCTAATTGCGAGTTTCACTGCTCACATGGACTGTTTATTTATTTATTTATTCATTTTATTTTATTTTTATTTATTCATTTATTTAATTTTATACATTTTTTTCTAATTATTTCTTGCACAATTGACCTCAAATTATGTAGAGGACATTAATCCAGAAAAAAATGTCTTTTGAATAATTTTCTTTCTTTCTAATGTACTTGTTTTAGCTCAGAGGAGACAAAGCACAGATATATATCTTTTGTATAAAAAAACAAAATTAAAAAAAGAAAGAGGAAAAGCTTTATTTCCCATATCATTTCAGTCAGGGTGGTGCCCATGAACAATTTCTTGGGAAACATTAATGGATTTGCTCATGTGGTTTAGGGGAAAGGGTGGGTCGTGAGCTTGCCAAGTCCTTGCCTGAATCAGGGCACTTCCTCCAGTTTATAAGGTCAACTGTAATGGGCACCTCTCATTAGAAAGTCTTTTCCTCATCAGGAGTCTGAAGCCACCTGCCCACATCTGTTTAATCACTACCATAAAGAAGAAAAGGCAGAGAGCATGCGTGATTGTTAATTTGTTGTAAGATTAGACTCTAAAGTTAAAATGCAATTTTCTCTTTTTGCCTATTTGTTAAACTTCAGTCTTGACCATAGACACATTTAGTGTTAAAGAATAGTATAAGTTATAACAATGAAATTATTTACTTGATTGTATATAATATATGCATTTTGTTTGTTTTATTTATCAGTAAAATAGAATTTGACTTGTCAATCTGTTTGTTTGTTTTTTTGTTGTTTTTGTTTACTTTCTTTCATCCTGCACTATACATGGTAAAAAAAAAAAAACTTTTTTAAAAAATGGGGTATTAGCAGCTCCATAACAGTTTTTTTTTTTTGTTTGTTTGTTTGTTTGTTTGTTTTTAGTATTCTATCTTACTCTAAAAAATTACTTTTGTTGGTTTAACCCCATATATATTCAGGTTGTTTCAGCCATATTAAAAAATATTTTAGTCAATTAGTTACATTTAGTTACCATTTGATGTACATTTTAAAGTTTATTTGACAAAACATTTTACAGTGTGTAAGAGTCCATTTGAGCCACAAATATGTAGCAGTCTGTTGCAGTTTTTAAAAAAAAAATGAATCGCTTGAATCAAAAGACTGGTATTAATTTCACCAATGCACAGCTGCTTTCAATTAACTCCTGAATCACTTCGAGGAAATGTTAAGCACATCTCGTTCGATTTGTGTTCCCCATGTTGTGAAAGCTTGGATATCATGTCTTTCTCTCTGTCTGAGCATCTACAAAGTGGATACATCTCCACTATGTGAAATATAAATGCCCCATTGTTGTTAAACAGGAATATTCAAAGGGATCATGAAAAAAATATATAGTTACATATAAAATCTTGATGCACCATTATACAGAAACATCCACGAGAGAAAATATATTAATGAAACAAACAAGTAAACATGACTTTGAGCAATGGGAAACAAGCAGCTAGGCAAACCAGTGACTTTATCCAAACAAACAGCTGAAGTATATGTCTGTGAGCATTTTGATAATATGAATATTAAAATGCAAAGCAGTCTTTTCATTAAACTTAGATCAACCTTTTCTGCTATTGTAGGATTATTGTAGCTCTAAACCAGCATTCCCACTGGATACATTTCTGATTATGTAAACAATTAAACATTCTTCTCTGAGGTCATTTAACAAGCACAACAAGTCATCGACCTATATGTCACTGTTTGTCTCTCTTGCTTGTATGTTTTGAAATGATAAACCATGACCAACAACATGAAAATGAGGAACCTGGTGGGAAATGTTTGCCCTACCCAAATATCAGACTTGATGAAAAGCATCATCATGCCCCAAATATTTTACATCACATCCATTCTGATCTTCAGAGTTTTGGTTTCAGTGCTGTACGGGTTATGTTTAGGGATTTGGTTAGGATTAGGAGTGTGTTAAAGGCATATTCCGGGTTAAGATCAGCCGACAGCATTTGTGGCATAATGTTGATTACCACAAAAAAAAAGCAAAAATTTGAGGTTGCAGTGAGGCACTTACAATGGAATTGAATGGGGCCAATTTTTGGAGGGTTTAAAGGCAGAAATGTTCAACCCTTGGTTAGGAGTATATTAATTAAATTACTTCTCAGATATTTCACTCAAATAATGTTTGCTCATGTCTTGCGTCACACAAACAATCACACTGTGAATTCGCCAAAGGTTTTGTAGCTGATATTGGTTTATGCTTACTGAAATTTTCATCGTTGCCGCCATTGGCCAAAGCTGGAAGTGTTGTTGAGGTGAAATGTCCACAGGATGTGCCAAAAGATGAAAATGTAATTTTATAGCAAATATAAAACCATTATTGCATCCTGGTCTCTACAGGAGTTGAACCCTTGTCTTAGAGATTGGGAATGCAATGTGGCATTAGTAGAGCCATAGGGAAAGGTGAATATGATTGAACTGATCTAAAAATAAGACAGAGCTTGTCAGTAATTCAGGAAAATGGGGTCGATTTCAGGATATATGAATATTGCATTTTTATTTTGTATTTTTTTACTCATTATATCAAAGTGCTTTTCTGGGATCGCACAACTGAATTGTCCAGTCAACTTAACATATGTGTACTTAAGTTGCATTAACAACAGTATTTTTCATTTCAACTCACCCAAAAATGAAAATTCTCTCATCATTTACTTACTCTCATGCCACCCCAGGTGTTTATGACTTTCGTTCTTCTTCTGAACACAAATTAAGATTTTTAGAAGAATATCTCAGCTCTGTAGGTCAATACAATGTAAATGAACAGTGACTTTACATTTTGACAGCAGTCGCATTGGCGTTCATGATTGCAAGCTCGATTACAATTCCTAGTGCTTGACGCATGCGCAGAGCACTAAATGGCACTCTTGGAAGTGTAATAGTGCTTGAAATCACGATTGTGCCTAGAGACTGCAATAACAAGATCTACAGTGAAAAAAAGAGTTATACTTTGGTCTGTTCTGACCCAAAACCAACTGGATCACTTCAGAAGACATTGATTTAACCATTGAAGTCTTTTGGATTACTTTTATGCTGACTTTATCTCCTTTTTGGAGTTCTGGTCACCATTCACTTTGTATGGACAAACTGAAGTTGTCCTAACTTCCTCCAATTTCAGCTAACTAAACTGAACTTTTCAAAACTACATTCAATCAGTTCAGATTACTTTTAATGTTAATTACCATTTTGTTTATGGTCTTTATTTTGTCCTTTTGTGGTTTAGGTACAGGGCTGTAGCCTCTTGGAGCAGAGTGCAGGGGGTAGGAATTCCCCTTTTCACTGCCATTGAGATTGTCTCCATCTGGGTCCTTTCCATTATCCTGGCTGTGCCAGAGGCAGTGGTCTTCGACATGCACTCCTTTACCTACAACAACCAAACCATTCGCACATGCATGATCAAGCCTGAAGCAAGTTTCACTATGGTATGGTTTTAACCAGATTAATTTCATGCTTTTGTTCTTTTTCCTCTGTTGTGCATAAACACTCTCACATTTGTTGACCTCAAGCAGGATTCTGTGAAGGATTTTCTGTGATCTTGTGCAAACTCACAAAACTTTGATCCTTTGCACGACATTTTCTGTAAATCACAGACAAAACAGGGGGATAAGAGTAAAATCTTTTAGTTTTTTTTGCAGTTGCCCAGTGCAGACAATATCTGGAGATGTATTTCACTTTGTTCAGTCCAAAGAAGTAAATTGATGGTAGAACATGAGCCTAATTACATGCTGATATATCTCCCTCAAGCAGAGCCATATGTGTGGATGAGGAACAGTTCATCTTCTCACATGAGCTCGTTTACCATTAATAACAGATTTCAGACAATCCAATACAACACAAGTAATTAAATTATCATCGTATTATATCCCAGTGGTTCTCAACTGTTTTTGCCCAGGACCCAGATTTAACATTGGAAGTGGTGACCCAACATCGTACCAAAATTGTTTACAGAGTGACTATTTGCACCCAGGAATAAATAACACCTGCCACATAGCATGGCTATTTGCTACCCAATAGTCTATTGGAAACTTGGAAATTCATTACAAACTTCATTGTCGCTTCAATTACATTGGGCATAATGTCGGTGAGACTGTTCCTTTTCGACCCGTGTTTGATTCCACGTTTTTCGCACTCTTTTTCCCATTATGTTTCCTGTTTCCTCATTTTAGTTTCTTTAATACCACAAAAATACTATATTAATACAATGGTGATACTGTGGTTACACATCATTGTTAATTTTTGTGAAGGAAGGTTAGGATTTGGTTTAGGGGTAGGGCATGGTGTAGTATGTCTGTGAAAGTCTAATAAACACAATAAACATGCTGCAGTGATGACAATATACTGATAGTATTTAATTAAGGGTGCAAATAGTATTTCCCACTATTTGCACTGGGGTGTGAATAGCATCTACCTTGATCTGGTTAGCTTCTACCAAGAGACAGATTAATTAGTGCCAAAATACTCTAGAGTTTTATTGGATGCAGCTTTTGAAAAAAGCTGTAAAAAGGGTTTGTTCCTCTCTTTTAAAAGCCGATAAGCCTATTTATTTTGATATCCTGATATGCATGGTTGAAATGTTAGTTGAATTTTATTATTTCCATTTACCAATGTTTTTCCCTGCTGTCAAGACCTACCAGCAACCATTGTATTCAACAACTTTGAGTTTAATATACGTAACATTAAAGTATATGGTAGTAACTGGCACCCAGATTATGAGTTGGAGATTACACTTCAGATCTATCACTGAGCAGCCATTCGCATCATAATATGTGCTCACTGTGAAAATACAGAAAAATAAAATACTTTTACATTAAAACAAGATCGTTTGAAAGTCATCTTGTGAAGATTCAGCCTTTATGTTGCCTCTTATGTGTTTCATCTGCTTTCAGTTCTATGTAGAATGGAAAGACTGGTGGCTATTTGGCTTTTACTTCTGTGTGCCGCTGGCCTGCACAGCCATTTTCTACACCCTCATGACATGTGAAATGCTCAACCACAGAAACGGAAGCCTTCGGATTGCCCTTATTGAACACCTCAAACAGGTGGGGGGGAAAATTATATACTAATTCTAAATACTAATGATTTTATCATAAAATATATTGATTCTCTAATTTGATGTGTTAATGAATGATTACAAGATTTTATAATATTCCTTTCAGCCTGTTTTGTTTGCGGTCTTGGGTAAAATTTCTAATGTCTTAACTGCTGTTCCTGTTTGTGTTCTGCAGCGACGTGAGGTGGCTAAGGCAGTCTTCTGTCTAGTGCTGATCTTTGCTCTTTGCTGGTTACCCCTGCATCTCAGCAGACTCCTGAAGAAAATGATTTACGTTCCAAGTGATGAAAGACGTTGTGATCTTCTCAAGTGAGTGAGCAGTCTTTTTATTTGCAAAGAGTTCTGACATATTTTACACCTTGCATACTTGTGCTGCTTGAACATCAAGTATGTTTGGGAAACAGAATATTTTGTGATGTAAAATGTATAGTTTGTTCTCTAAATGTTTATATTTGATTAAAAAAAATTAAAATGCATGTCAACATTTTCAGCTTCCTGTTGATCATGGATTATTTTGGCTTAAACTTGGCCACTGTCAACTCCTGCATCAATCCCATTATCCTCTACTTTGTCAGCAAGAAGTTCAAGAATTGCTTTAAGGTGAGCTTAAATGTGCTTGTTTCCCATATTAATGTGCTGTCCCTTATTAATAGACAAATTCAGAAATTGTTAACATAATGATCCTCATTATGGGTTCTCAGACAATATTTAGGGTGCTAAAAATACAGTGGGGTCCAAAAGTCTAAATCCACATAGAAAATCTTGGATTAAAATTTTAATTTATATCGGAATAAACATAAAGTTTAGGATTTTGAAAAGAAATCTAATATATATGTAAAATGAATATAAGATACTTAAGATTCGTATTTTGGTCGCTTATCAAATAAGCACATTTGTGACATTCACCGGATTTTAAATTCAAACTTTTTAAATCAGCTTTCACTTTAATGGACTGCTACTGCATTCTAGATCAGTCGCGGCTCATGCATTTCTGGTAACAGTGCTCAGGGCACCTACATGCAGAGGTTATTTCTGCTTTTTAGGGCCAACAGTTGATTAAAACAATAAATCATATTTTTGCCGTTTAACGTGATCTCAAATGTATAACTTGCTGAAAGTTGCCTCTAAATGTATTTTGTTCCTTTCCAAATGTAACTATACACCCAGCTCCTGAAAAGTGCATAACCTACAGCAGTTTGGCCGTCTCATTAATGCATGTTTTATTAACTGATGGTATTTAATACCTGTTGAGCTTCAATGATAAATTCCACCGTACAACAATTGCAAATTACTTTACTTTACTTTACTCTACTAAACATCCTGAAGGACTGATTTATAAAATCATTAGCCATTCTCTTAATTTGAACAGCCTTTAAAATCACTTAGACCAGAATGAAGCCGTTTTAATGTCAAATTGGATAGATGCATTAACTGCACTTAAATATGCAGTATTTAACAACACTACACATATTTAATACATTTCATACGTTATAACTCATTGTCTTTGGAAGTTTTTCTACTTAAATATACATAATAATGTTCCGAGTATTTCTTCTCCCGCTCTGAAATGTCCTAGTCTTAAAGAAGGAACTTTATTATAATACAATTTTTGCAAACTGAGTTTCACGTGCCACTTTCTATGCTTTGCTGCAGTTTCCTGGTGAAATGAACACTAGAGGCGCTAAAACAGCTGTGCGTTTTGTTCACTTACACACAAATCACGGCTACTAAGGCTGCTTAGGACTATATAAACACGTATTACTCACATCCTGCTATATATCAAATCAAATATCAAAAAACAATACATTTTATTGCTTATATTTCAGACCCACCTACATTTACACACTTATTTCAATGTGATTAAATTCCACGGTAGCTAATCTGATAGAGTGTTGGAGTATGGACTCTGAAGACCAAGCCTCGAGGCCAGCCAAGCATGCTTGTAACAAAAGTGAAAGTGAAGCGAAAGTGCCATAGAAGCGATAAGAAATGACGTGGTTGCTTCAGTAAATGTGCTTTTAATGTCGCATTTGATTTTAAAATTCTATTGGTTATCTTTAGGTTAAAGTTTTAGGTTGAGGAGGTATGTTTTACTCATTAAAACATGCATCTAAAATTCCCCTTAAAAACCTCATCTGATTACATAATTTCACTCGATTTTGGCACCCCCCACTGGACATTTCACTGGGAATCTGCAGCCAAACGTGTAATGAAGCACGTCATTTTGGTTTGCAAAAATGGTTCCATTGTTAACGTAATTTCATGAGATCAGGCTGGAATATGTCCGTATGTTAAAATCTTCTTCCAAACATTAATTTTAAGTGGAGTTTCAGGAACTAGGCAACTACAGAACTTTGTAAACAATCTCAAAGTATCAAGCCACTTTATTTACCAGGGGAAGTAGGTACGTCATGATGTTCTGTGCAAGTAGTCCATTGTTAGAACTGATAATATTTTGTTGTGGATCCAAGCTGCATTAAATAAAACAAAAATCCAAATAAAGGCATATTATAGAAGCAAGTTCACTCAGACTTTTAAACTCCACTGTACAAGCAAGAATGGACTGCACTCTCAAATTTCCTCGCCTGAGGTGATTTGTGTATGAAGTTATGTGTGGATCCAACAGAAATATTCAATGTTGATTTCCTATGGTCCAAACTTATTGCTGTAGAGACTTAAAAATAGTGCTGCAGAGAAGTTGTTTCATTTAAACTCATTCACCTCTAATTCAATATATGTAAACTACTTTCATATCAGTTCATTTTGCTTTGTTCCTTTGTTTTCTCTTTATTGTGTTACTGTATCAGTCCTGCCTGTGCTGCTGGTGTTACACCAAGAACCAGGTGTCCAGCTCTGGCCACGTGAACGGCACCAGTATTCAGTACAAAAACAATGAGCCCTGCAACCTAAATACCAACAGAAGCCTTCGTAAAGACAGCGACTGATCAGTGAGAATGGAGAACAGCCAGCCAGTATACAATCACGCTTAAAAAAAATTATTACATATTATACATTTATACATATAATTAAAAAAAAGACATCTGACAGCATCAAACTTTGATGTGTATAATGCTGTAATGATTTGTATGACACTAGAGGCCTTTCGTACTTGGCACAGTTTGAGGCTGGTTTTATATATAGCCACAGACTAGACAATGGACCTGATATATTTAAAGTCTCCCACAGACCCAGAGCAGCTGTTCCCATAGACTCTCAGTGTTGCTTTTCTGTATGAAAAGAGGTGGGAGTGAAGAGCAACAGCAACAGGATGCCGCTAAACCTAACAACCACAAATTAATCCTCATCAGGAGCTTGACGTGTTTATCCTACGCAAACACTTCACCATGAAAGCGCTTTGGATCTTCACTGTCCAACGTGAAAGGAAGTTGCAGAAAGGAAGAGTGAAGTGGTTTGTGTCAATATCTTTTCTGTTTGCTCTTTTCTATGAACTTTGCCGAAGAAATTCCTAGCATGTTGCTGAGGATGCAGCCTATCCTTCATATTCAGTATCCGGTTTAATGTCCGTTTGTTATTGTAACTGTGGGCACAGATATAGCTTGATGCAAGATTATTATTAAGAGAAACAGGAACATGAAAGTTGTTTAGGTTGCCATCTTCCTCAAACTTTATTATTTGTTTAGTGAATCATATTGTGCACTGGACATCACCTCTGTTATTTAGTGAGGTAGGAAGATAATGAAGATGTTTTTGTATCGGCCTTTGTGTTTGAATACCGAATTATGTTTTATGTATAAACACTCACTGAGCACTTTATTAGGAACACTGTGGTCCTAATAAAGTACCCGACATGGTCTTCTGCAGCTGCAGCCAATCCGTCTCAAGGTTCGAGGAGTTGTGCATTCTGAGGTGATATTCTGCTCACTACAATTGTTCAGAGTGGTTATCTGAGTTACTGTAGCGTTTCTGTCAGTTCGAACCAGTCTGGCCATTCTCCATTGAACTCTCTCATCAACAAGACGTTTCTGTCCACAGAACTGTCCACAGAAATGTTTTTTTTGTTTTTGGCGCCATTCTGAGTAAACTCTAGAGACTGCTGTGCGTGAAAATCCCAGTTTTCCCAATTCTGATGGTTGATGTGAACATTAAACTGAACTCCTGTCCATATCTGCATTGCAGTGCACTGCTGAAACACGTTTGACTGATTTGATAATCACATAAATAAGTAGGTGTAAATGTAGGTGTTCCTAATAAAGTGCTCAGTGAGTGTATACAGATATGTGTGTGAGGTGGCCTTATTGGTAATGCCTAGCCTTGTATAAAGTGTCTAAAATTAATCTGTTAGCTCAGAATTTATTTTAAAATGTGCTTTACTGAAACACGAAACAGGAACGATGTTCCAGTAAATCTAAAATTCACCAGCTGGATTCACTAATCATCACTTCCAGCAATGAGGGAAATGACATTTTGACCTCAGTGGAATTTAAGAGTAATTTCTTGGAAGGCATCCAATTGCTAACAATTTTGGGTCATAGAGTGTTATACACACACATACACACAATGAGGTAAAAAAAAGGAACAAAAAGAATTCTAAGAAAAAGTGTAATCTGTAATCCAAAACAAAAACGCCTTATTCTGACACTGTGAATTTTAAGAGAGCTCCTAAATGTTGTTAACCTTGTCTACATTACTTCAATATGTCTAATATTTAATGCTTTGGTAGTTGTAAACATTTTCATTTGCTTGTGTATTTTGAAGTTGATATATTTGTATTCTTATATCCAAATTATATGGAATTTTTCATTTTCTACATAACGTAATTTGAAATTACTGGTGTGAATGAGATCTACAGGGCTCCTGTTAAATTACAGGGCTAATTTTTGTGAAGATGAATATGCTTGTGTCTTCGAAAAAAATAGAAAGTAAGAAAAGGTCACATTTGTGGTGAGAACATGATATCACATATGTATTCATATTCTTTACCCCCACTGAGTGAGGAATATTGCACATTTATATAAGGAAAAATTATATTTACGTTTAAACTTATTATAGCACTATAGAAACCAAACAGCTCTGTTTATATTTTATGAGTTACTGTGATTAACTGTACATTATTTTACATATCATGATTTACAGTGGTTATAATACTGTATAACATTTCCTTTCATAGACAGTTCCATTTTTTTAGATAAGCTGCTAGCTATTTTTAAGAGCATTGGACTATTGATCCTACCACTTAAAGCAACATTGTCTTATCTCAAAATGTAATGAGGTTCCAGTGTTCAAAGATAAGTGCCTTGTGATCACTGTCTTTTTGTGGCTTGGGAAGACGTTCCAGTATGGGAGTGATTTGATACGCACTTTGACCCGTTAGGAGACACGAACCTCTGGGTCAACTGTGTCAAGCCAGAGGATGTGAACGACGCATACACAGGAGATTTTATGTAAACTGTGGTGCTTATGCCAAATCTGTTTGCAATGTCTTTTCCGTTAGTGTTTATTTGAACAAAAGTCTTCCATCACTCTGATATTGGTTTGGACAAATAGAGTGTGTTTTGTATTTACTTTTGTGGGTTTTTGTATGTCATTAAAGAAGTATATAATGGAAAATATTGCTTATACAAACATTTATTCTACTAGACAATAAATGATTGGTTGTCTGTTTTTAATACTTAATGGAAATCTATGAAAGAATTATACATTATTTGGTTAATGCAGATTTGTTTGCTCAGAAATTAGTATTATGATGGCTTTTTAAATTATAACGTCGTTGCAATGTAATCTACAATATCCATCAGCAAAAGCATGAAATGATAATTTTTATTTACTGTAAAAAAAATACCATATTTTATCAAGCATGGACTTAATTTGAAAGTCTATTTAGAGAGTTTTGCCAAACTATTGAAATGCTTTGCAGATGCATTACTGAAAATGTGTGGCTTTTCATCAGTGGTTTGAGATATTCTTTTTCATGTTTAAGACACTTTAAAAAATGTTCTGCCTTCAGGGAGAAGGAGAAATGGTTTTAGGTCCAAGGAATTTGGTGGGAACCTCAGAGTTTGCCAAGGAGGAAGCAAATGAAGCAAACAGCAGACACTCTTAGTAACCGAGGCAGCCCTTTATAAAAACCAAACCACACAATCTGAAGTGTATTGCACAATTTATTTGCGCAATGTATTTGCCCCTTTAAACATCCATACATCGATCTATGATTTTTTATTTTTTCTAATCTGAATTTAATTAATTAATTAATTAAGAGTTTAATTAGTTATGACTAATAGTGCATTTACAAATCATTGATATGCACTTCTAACTCATAAAAAGGTGACTTACCTTTAATTATACCTTTATACCTTTGCAATACCTGCCAAATAGTGAGATATTTTACTTTACATGTATTAAATACTTAATAACCCTTATTCAACAGTAGTAACCTATGAAAATGTGCCGTAATGTAAAGTGGACAGCTGTGAATCATTTGTTAAGGAGTTGCAAACATTACGTGTACATTATGTTTTTTGCAGAGGACTTTAGGTAATTAGGACTAGGTACGTTTGAACAGCACTCAAGAGTAGCACCATTCTTTTGACATCAATGCGGACAACACAAGTGAGTCAAGACTTTATAGTAAGTAAAATAAACACAAGACGGACTGTAGCAAAAGGACATCATTTCTCTTTTAATCACACTATAATAATCTGTTTTTTCTGCACTGTGACATAAATCATGAATAAGGGCATTTTAGGATTTTGATTAAAATAAGTATGAATAAGTGTATTAACATGAGCATTTGTAACATGTAATTAAACGCTCATGTCAAAATGCTCACTATTTGGCATGTATTGGATGAATGTCATGCTTTTAAAGCAGGTTGTTATAACTCCATATAAATGATTTATAATACATTTGTAAATTACTTATTATTCATTAACACCCCCATTATAAATCCTTAACAAAGGGAATATTCATGTAAAGTGTTACTGAATATAAATTAACTTGAGGGTTATACCTCAACGCGAAGCTAATGACCCAGTCAGGGTTTATTTTATGATACTGTCTCCCGCTTATTACATCGATACATAAATAAATAAATACATGGACGTACTGATTTAGTAATACAGATATGTTCAAATAAAATGGCAATGGCAATATTGAATTGAGTCAAAATAATTTTATTAGTTTACTTGTAGACTTGTAGAGACCATGGAGAGACAAACCCCCAACACAGCTTTGTAGAATGCCCAGATCATCGGTCAGTTACACAGTGTTGACATGAGCAACAATTTGAAATATTTCACTGCTGAATTCCCTGATTGACCAATCAGAATCCGGTATTCCATGTAAGAAGAACACAACACTCATAACACAAATCTGAACAAATGGATCTCATAGTTTAGCTGTCACAATCACTTTTCTAACCAAACAATTTCATTACATTTACTTTTGTTCAGGCTTCAGTTCAAGTCTTTTAGCGCTATATGTTCTGAAGAAACATCACTTTTGCTTTTTTCAGGCCGCAAGGCCAAGCTCTCCCTAGAACATCAAACTTAGATTAGCTCGGGGTGTATGTTTCTCCATAAATCTGTGTTCTGTCATGGATTAGATTAATAACACATTTCTGGTATTACACAACACCATTGAAATTCTACATAAAAAGACAAGAAAGAGAAGGAATTTGGATCAAACCAGAGAATAAATTGGACTTGACTGTGAGATATTGCAGTGTTTGCTTCACCTTTCTGTCTATTAGAACACATTATTTTTGAACATGAAACATACAGAACATGAGCATCCAGAAATATCTGTAACGAGTTACAAGAACACAGATAACCACGAAGTAATAAGTTATTCAGCAAAACACCTGGCAATGATTGTTTTCTTTTTTTCAAAAGAGTGCATAGTATTGCACATGTTATTATTGTATTGGAGAAATAAATGTAACCCTTGTGCGACCTTCTGGAGATTTTTGTCTTTTTCATATTGTTTTTTTTATCATTTTGTATGTATGTATTTTTGGTGGATGTTTGATATTTCAACCTCAGTTCCTAAAATATATCTATAATACTCTGTACACAAAATATTTACACATAGGAACTTCAGGACAAAAATGTCCCCATTGAAACCCATTAAAACCGCAATATTTCATGCCAGTGCCATTAAAGCATTAAATCATGAATTCTATGACATTACGCTTTCATTCCGGAGCCATGGCTTCAAATTATATATATTTTATATCTTCCACCAGACGGTGACATTCCTCATATTTAGCCTATGGAGCAAATACATGCTTTTTCCCCCTATTTTCTGTTTGCTGTATTATAGAGCACTACAAGTCAATTGAATAAATGATGCAGCTAAAATTGTGTAGGTGTTTTGGTATGGATGTCAGAGTGTGTTTTGTATGTGTATTGAGAAATGTGTGTGTGTAAAAAAACAACAGTGGCATTATGTAAACAAACAGGATTTAAAGGGACAAATTCCTGAAACTGAATGAATATTTGTTAGTTATGATCAGGACTGATGTTGGTTAAAAAAATCTCAAAAAAGTCATTAAAAGTGGAAAATAATATTAATATATAATATTTTTATGGCAGTTTTTTTGACACAGACATGTTTGCCCTCTATGTCCTGAGTGTTCTTTTTTTTTTTTTTTTTTTTTAGCTGACACTGCACAAACAATAATAATGCATAGAAATCATTGTTGTTAATAATTGACATATCCCAGACTGCGATAACACACAAAATAAATAAATAATAAAAATCCCCTTAGCATTTAGTATATGGAAAATAATTCATTTTTTTTGTTTTTTTTCCCCCCATAAAAACAACAGTTATGCAGACAAACTAGCATTTACAGGGTTAAAATCCTGATAGTTAATCAATATTTGGTGGTTATGATCAGGATTGATGTACAAAATGTACTTATTGAAAGTGGAAAATAATATTAAAAATAATATTATTATGGCAGTTTTTTGACGTGGATATTTTTGTCCTCAAAAGGCCTCTGAGTAACTTTTTTTTTATTGACGCACAAGGGTTAATTGATCACCAATGAGTAGATAAGATTGAATCATTTGTGCAATCAAAAATGTTTGTCACAACTCTTTGTCCAGATGTTTGAGATGAATAAATAATCAAACGTACATTTACTCAATTTTCTGTCCTGAGGGTATCCATCTGGCATGACACTAATTCATGAAGATCATAATTCAGACATATACAAAGACATAAATCCATGAACCATTATGCTCTCAATGTGTATTGACATCTATATTAAGTGCAAACTCTAATACTGGGAGTCACGTTAGCTGTTAACTATGGACACCACTCAGCGTATAAAGTTTAAATGTGCATCTAAATTTCTCAAACATACCGCCTGTTTGTCTTCCCTGCCCTGACATGGCTTAGTCCCACATGCTATTTTGCAGAGCTATCCCTTCAAGTAATTCACCAAGGCACTCACATGCGTGTAGCGAGAGCGATTTCTAATTTATAAAAGCCAAAAGGATCGATTCAATATTCATGAACAATCTGTCCCACCACTTTGAGTCATTTCTGTAACTGGGGGGCAGTATGATGACAACAAAGCAACAGCACAGAAACATAAAGGAAAAGTTCTGCCTCCACATATTCAGGACTGGGATTCTTCAACCTACAACTTTAGCCCACATCTTCTTCTGTCCTCAAATGTTGCATTGGCCCTTTTATGGATATATCTTATTTTCATGATACAGGAAAACGGCAGAAGAACAAATGACTGGCAGATGATGCCAGCTTGTTTCTTTACAGATAACATAAAAGGAGAGGGGAAAGAATGAGTATTTTGTTTTACAGGTCAAGCTCCTGCTTTCATCATAGAAAAGTTCAGCTGGAGCTGGTTTTCCATTTTAAAGACCATTTAACTCTTCCTCCACGTTTGGAGATTAATTCAAACAGGATAGTAGGCTATAGCTGGGCTGTTATGTCTGCTAAAACAAGGAGATACTTTTAAAGATAAAATAGGTCTACAATAATAACACCTCAACTTAGAATTGTTCATCACTCAATGTTACACATAATGCCAATTCTAAGCATTTGCTCCCCAACTTCATTAGGTAAACAGCCATTTGCTAAAAAAAAAAAAAAAGTGCTTCATGTGGTAACATCTAATTTAGCTGATTTTATTCAAGTCAAATATTATCTAACATGTCTGAATCAACTTGTCTACATTAGGTTACACCAACAAAAAAATGTAAGCTGCCACTGCCACTAAGAAAAAGACAAGGGACACATTGAAAATGCCTGACTCTTGTGACAAGCAGACTAAAGGAAGAAAATCAAAAGTTCAGAATTACATAGGAACCAATATAGCTGTGTATGTATTTAGGGCAGGCCTATATTATATGTTATTTTATTTGTGGTTTGATGTAGGTCATTTAGTTCCAAAACTCCTTCACTCTGCAATACGGGGTTCAATCACAAAGTGCTTTCGTGCTGAAACAGCATTAAATATAATTAGGTTAGCACACAGAATAATAAAAAACTTTTTTCTCACATCCAAGGAATCTTAATTAGAAACTGCAATTTGGCGACTGTTCTGTTGATCAGAAAAACAAACATAAACATGTGGCGCAATATCTTCCTGCTAATATATATATATATATATATATATATATATATATATATTAAAAAGAACTCTCAAGCTTGGCTTGTCTTTGTTTTGCAACAATCATACTTTCCATGATAACCTGCGCTGGAATTTGAAACCACACAGTGCCATCTAGTGGCAGTACATTAATATAATGACCTTTGTATGCACAGCCAGTTTTACTTCCTCTAATGTATCCAGGTAATTAGATAATTTTGCGTAATATAGGTTGCTTTCTATTAGCTTATTCAATTAACATATTGCCTTAACATAGCCCCCCCCCCCCCCCCCCCCCCCCCCAGTAAATACATAAATAAATAATAATATACATACATTTTAAATATAATAATAATAATAATAATAATAATAATATGCAGTATATATATATATATATATATATATATATATATATATATATATATATATATATATATATATATATAATAAAAACTGAATACATTATATATAATTTAGAATTTCTAGGACCAACAGCACAATAAATGTAGTCCATAATACTTAGGCAAAAAAAAAAAAGATTCCATAAAGAGCAGACACGAAGGTTGGAGGTTACTTGATGGTGAAAAGAATCTCAACATAAAATATTTATTTATTTAATACGGTGGGTATCCGTAGGGGCACAGATTCAAGGTGGGTGGGGAAGAAGTAACCATAACAATATTTAGACCATGATCAATGTGCACATGTAAATGTTTCATGTTGCAACACCACCCACCCCCGTAGCCACAAAGCGTATAGTATAGTATAGTATAGTATAGTATAGTATAGTATAGTATAGTATAGTATAGTATAGTATAGTACAGAAAAACAAACATAAACATGTGGCGCAATACTTTTTTAAATGTGGAAGTTTTGACCAATTACAACACTAACATAGAATGAGTTAATTGGATAAATCTTGTAAAATAAAACGAAGATGCGGTTGCTAAAAAAAAAAAATGTTCTTTTGGAGATCTTTTGTCTTCTTCAGACGTTTGCGCGTCATGATTTGGCGGCGCCGCTGCAGCTCCGATCCAAATGGTGGCGCTAACTGCACAGTTTCCACCTCGAGCGTTTCAAAAGAACAGGCGAAGAACCCACATAATGACAAAAAGATCAACAGAAAGTTCCAGCCAGCTTTGTTTATTAACTTCTAGTCCTTACACTTTCTTACTCTGTAAAGTTGTGTGCGGTTGACGTAATGACTTCGCAAAATTTGTCTTTAAAGAGGACTGCGCGCTGCAATTAATGTATTTGGGAGCGGCAAGCATGAGGAGGTCACTGTGTGTACAGTGAATCAGCTGATTGTTTACCGCGGAAAACCCTGCTCATGATTCTTCTAGATCTTGATCATGTTGTTACGGATCATATGTATCTAAACCAAACCACAGGAGTAGAACTACCAAGGACTTAACGCGGCATTGACAGGCTCAGATTTATTCATCGAGGAAACGGGTTCCTTCTTTCTGAAATCCTATTTAACTGTAATGTAAAAGTTCAGTATCAACGGTAACGATGCCGTGCACATGTGGGAACTGGAGAAGGTGGATTCGACCTCTGGTGGTGCTTCTTTACATTTTGCTCCTTTTGGTTGTGCTTCCACTTTGTATATGGGAACTTCAGAAATCCGAGGTCAGATGTCTTGTTTGTGTCTACACACACACACACACACACACACACACACACACACACACACACACACACACACACACACACACACACACACACACACACACACACACACACACACACAAAAAAACAAATAACGTTTTACAGCTAAAGAGAAAATCTGTCTCTTTTAATAAATATTTTTCTCTCTGCCCCATAGTTTGGTACTCATAATAAGGCATGGTTCATTGCTGGAATTTTTGTATTCATGACAATACCCATTTCACTGTGGGGAATACTGCAGCATCTAGTACACTACACCCAACCTGAGCTACAAAAGCCTATTATCAGGTAAAAATAGATGTATGAATACTAATACTTTACAATTAGTAAATTTTTTTATACAATATTGTAAGCCATTTCTCACTCGCCCACCCTGATTTCTTTCCCTTAGAATATTATGGATGGTTCCTATATACAGTTTGGATAGTGTGAGTATTCACCATATTGTTGTTGCAATGTTGGCTTACAAATCACAAATGATGTCTTTGCTTTACAGTCCAGTTTACCTGTTTGCTGTTTGACATATTTCTTTTTGCTGGCCCTTTTTTGCCTGAGAGTCAGTTAATGAGAAACCTGATGTTGCAGAAGCTCATGACTTAGATTACCTTTTGAGTTTGACTTGAGAATGTCACTCTTTTAAGCAAACTCATGTGCTTTTAATCTGATTTGTGATGTCTCTGGACTGTATGTGGAAGACTGTGGTTACCTGTATATCTGTTTGGTATATTTAGTTCCAACATTATGTTCTTCTGTTTTCACAGTGGATTGCATTGAAGTATCCCAGCATTGCCATTTATGTAGACACGTGTAGAGAGTGCTATGAGGCCTATGTCATCTACAACTTCATGATCTTTCTGCTCAAATATCTGGGGAACCAGTATCCCAGTTTGGTTCTGATGCTGGAGGTGCAGGAGCAGCAAAAGCATCTCCCCCCTCTCTGCTGCTGCCCACCATGGCCAATGGGAGAGTGAGTTCACAAATCATTGTTTATATGAAGTATGAAAATTAGATGGACTTGATTACAGTAGATGCATTTGTTTCAAACTTTGTGTTTTTGCAAAGGCAGGATGTGGATTTAACGGCTTCATTTTTACAGTAAAGGCATAGCTGTTATTAACATTGCTGAAGTCAAGTCCTTGGGAGAAACCAGAATCACAGTGGGGGCCAGTTCCCCTCTGGCTAAACAGCATGAGTGTAATGCCAGTATTAGTTATTTGTGTGCAGTGCAAGTCATGGTTTTATATTTGTAAATTAAACATTAAGTCCAGTGTTTTAAAAATAAAACATTTTTTAAGAACTTTAAGATGAATGTCTAATGTCTTTGAAGTTCATCCTGGATTAACTGCAGAAGATTACATAGATCCAATTGTCCTTTGTTTGTTGGCTGATTAACGCTATTGTTGGCAATTAAATGGTAGTCTATGTATTCCATTTCAAAAGTGTAGTCCATCAATAGACAAAGGTGATGCAGGCAGAGATAAATGATGATGTTAAACTCGGAGTTAAACTTGCAGGTCATTTCAGTGAGGTTTGGTGGGGTCCATTCTAAGTCCAAGGTTCAGGCAGTGGCAAATGAAGTATCTGATGTCTTACAGTTGGAGTTGGCATCAGTTCACCCTCTAAAGGCGGGTGCACACTGTACGATTTAGCCACGATTCTGCTGCCAGAAACAAATTTCGGGAATCCTAAAAGATTTCTCTCGTCGCAGGACAAATCGGCAGTCTTACAAAGTTCAGTGTGAACATGTTCACAGACGGCCGATTAATAGCCTTTGCGATGATCTTCAGCCTCTGACGAAATTTGGACAGTGTCTGAAATTTAGCATCATAGCCATATAGTGTGACTGCTATTATGACGGGTTGAGATATTCCGCTCCTCTCTCGCACCCTAATTCACTTGGAAAGAAACCTGCTCCGTGTTTGCACCACCATAGCAACATTTGTTTCCAGTTATCACTCTACTCAAGCACTTTCAATGTTTTCTCTTCTTTTCATTTTATATAAAAGGTTGTAATAAATAAATGAGCAGAAAATACTTGGAGTAAATTGTAACACGACAGCAATATGAAAGCATTATTCTCTGAATTCAATAAATACAGAGCTTACAAAATGAAAATAAATAAACGATTGCATTTTCTCTTTTTTTTAACATTTATCATGCATTTTCTTTACAACGTTGTTTTCTTTACAACGTTATTTTAATTACGATTTTACTTTTAATGCATTTACTTGAAACCTCTGTAAACTACTTTAGTTAAGATTCACACCACTCCAATTTTATTTCTAAATAAATAAAATAGAAAGATTGAACAATTTATACTGGTAGGTATTTATAGGACATTTTAATCTAAATCAGCAAATACAGTTGGATACAATTATATAAATCTACGTCATGTTTGTGCATCATAGGGAATATTATCAGCCTTTACAGTTTCAAAATTTTGCATGGCTGATAGGCTACTAATCTAAGAGAAGAAAGATGTACTATAACACACCTTTTTGTTTTCTCCAATGTGAACGGAGAAGTAATTTTTCATGCTACAAGTCTTTTTATTTCCACAATGAATATTTGCTTGTGGTAGCTCATTATTTCTGTAGGCTACCTCCCGCATTCATGTTCATTCTCAACATCTGTAATTTTCTGTATTTGTGATCAGGCAGTCTTATTATAGGCATATTTGACAAAATCCATCTTTCTTGTAAATGTTAGCTTATGCTCGTGATTGAGTGATGTTGGAGCAATGGAAATGCTGATGTCCTGACTTTCAGAGAGAGAAAAAAATATGCTCCTCTGTTGTGGGCAAATTTTGCTGTTTCGCATCTATTCCGCAACAATCCCATAACTTGAGTCACGTTCACTGATCAGGACGATCGGAACCACAGTCGGCTACGATGTATATCGTGCAGTCTGACATTACGTCGTACAGTGTGCCATCGCGATATCAATGCGTTCATATCTTACAGTCTGACAAGCAACAATCGTAAAGGACTATTATAAATCGTACAGTGTGTACCCGCCTTAAAGTACAAAAAAAAAACTGAAGTGATGTGTGGCTAGGACCGGCTGTAGTTTGTCGTCATCTCACAGCGACACGTAGCAGTGGAGTCTGACACCAAGCAGGAATTAATCTGGTAGGCTCTGGGAACATCAGGATATGAATTGTTGAGATATGGAAACAAATAGAATAATATTAGAGTAGATGCAATTCAATTGAATGCAGAGTTAAAGATCATGATGGATGTTTCTGGTTCCTGCAGACCTAACTAAAGCAGCCTAGAGTTGAAAGATAAATTAGGTGTGTGCCTGGCTAAATAGATAAATCTTTAGTCTAGACTTGCACTGAGTGAGTGTGTCTGTTTCCCAAACATTGTTAGGGAGACTATTCTGTAGTTTAGGAGCCAAGTATGAAAGCATCTACCTCCTTTTGTGGATTTTGATATTCTTGGAATTATTAACAAGCCAGAATTGTGTGATCGTAATGAACTTGATGGAATGTAGCATGTCAGAAGGTCACTTAAGTACTGTGGAGCTAGACAATTCAAAGCTTTGTATATCTTTATCAGAATTTAAAAATTAATTCGGAATTTAACAGGTAGCCAGTGTAATGATGATAAAAGTGGACTAATATGATAATATTTCTTGGTTCTCGTTAGCACTCAGGCAGCTGCATTTTGAACCAATTGAAGTTTATTTATTGAACTTGCTGGACATCCTCCCAGTAATTAATTACAATAAACTAGTCTTAAGGTCATGAACGCATTAATACATTTTTTGGCATCAGCAACTTAGAGCATGAGTCATAATTTAGCAATATTTCTCAAGTGGAATAATGCTGTTCTACAAACATTGGACATTTTTTTATTTTGATATCAAATATAACATGGTTCTGCTCGTAGATTTGAAATTGGTCTGTAATGAGCAATTTTCTAGGATCAAGCTGTGGCTTCGTAATAAGCGGTTTGTAAACTGCCATTTTAAAGTTTATTGGGACATGTCTTAAGGATAGCGAGGAGTTAATATTAAGAATAGGGATTGGCACGAGGACTCGGGTACTCTGACGTGGCAGCAATGATCGATCATGAAAACAATGTTTTTGAGGGGTACATTTTGGAGGGGCGTGCCTTCAACCCCGTCCCCAGGCAGATGGCCGTGGCTGCTCCTTTGGGGTGGATGATAGTGGTGAGAACTCCACAACGGCGCATCCCTTCTCCTTCCTGGTTTTCGACTCCAGTGTAAAGGAGTTAATGTAAAGGAGGCGGCGAGAACCGGCTTGACAATATATATAATAGTTTGATAAGAAACTTAAACAAAAAGACAAACACACAAAGGTGTCGGACAGCTGTCTGTAAATCTCTCTCTCTGTCGCACTGCCATCTTCGGTCTGCCTTTATCCCTCTCGATGGCTAATTAGCCTGATTATGGGCTGAGTGTGCAGAATCACGACCCGGCCCCGCCCTCCGCCCTGCCACAATTATTTAGTGAGTTTTGTTTTTGGAAGTTTGGGAACAGACACAGTCTCTATATGATATCTAGGTGATGCAGTCTCTATGTGTTTTAGTTTATGTGACGTCTCAAGGCAGCTAGCAGACTTTCGGATTAACCAGTTTGTCTGCTTTCTGACCTGAGCCCCAGTTAGTCAAATACTGTCATTATTCAGACTATGAGCCAAATTACAAGAGAGGAGAGTGGCACCTTCCCTAGTGGGATGGAGTCCGTCTCTCTTTAGCAGGTCAGGTCTACCCAAAATACTCTTCCAGTTGTCTATAAATCATATGCTATTCTTCAGACACCACTCAGACATCCAGCTGTTCAGTGACACTAATCTACTATAAACCTCGTCACCACGATGAGCAGGGAGGGGGCCCGAGTATATTACAGTGTCTGACATTGTTTTTGCAAGTTCACACACCTCTTCAACATTATCTCTAGTGTTCTCCGACAGGCAAAGCCAGACATCATTAGGGCCTACATGAACAACAATTTTAGAAAATCTACGTTTAGCCAGCACTTGTAAATTTGATCTGATGTTAGACGCCTGAGCCAACGAAATGCATTTAACAATGTTGGCTGGAGTCTCTATTTCCACGTTCCTTACAATAGAATCACCAATTATTATTGTTCTTTCAAAATGATTCTCAGTGAGTGCATCACTGAGTGGGGAGAATCGATTGGAAACCTTAACAGCAACGAGAGAGTAGTGTTGCTTTGCTGAGCGAGTATGCCTCCGAGACGTCACCTAATCACCCTGCTTTGGGGGCTCTTCAGCCGGAGCCAACGTGTGTGTGTTGCTTGCTGTACTACCAGCATCTGAAACTGTATATACCGGCTTCTCTTTCTCACTGACCTCCACTATCATTCGGATGCATGCCTCCAGCTCATGAAGTGTAAAGTCAAGTGGTTATGATTGAGGCTTTTTGTCTTGTGAGAATAGATCACCTTTTCACCATCTCCTCCTTTGGAGCCATCTCCAAAGTCGTTTTTTAAAGTTGCTTGCAGAGCAAGGAACACTTTTTCAAGGGTTTTGGCAGCCTATAGCTAGTGCTGCTGACAGCAGCAAGTTTAAAAGTTTGAGTTAGGCAACCAAACTAATGTTTGACACGTTTGTTGATTTAAACCAGCAGTGTTTGAAACTGCAAAAACATATGTTTGTGTTTGAGACAAAAATGCTTTCTGCTGAGAGAACAGTGAAGGTCTATGTTATGTGGCCTTTCACTTAACTCTCTGATGCATGGTGTCCACTGGCCATTTTTAACCTTTCATAGTGTGATGCTACATCCAAACCACAATGGGCCTTAAAGGAATAGTTCACCCAAAAATGAAAATTCTCTCATTATTCACTTACCCTGATGCCATTCCAGATGTGTTTGTCTTTCTTCAGCAGAACACAAATGAAGATTTTTAGAAGAAGAAAGAGCTTTGTCAGGTCCTTATAATAGAAGTACATGGATGCCAGCAGTCTGATGGTCCAAAAGTCGCATTTAGTCGCATGCTACCAATCATTCGTTTCAAACATCAACATTTAATAACTTACAGTAATTTACAGAAAATGAACAGAAATGAACAGCAATGGACTGTGAAAATGCAATTAGTGTATCAAAGAGAATATGCAGTCTTTGTTATTTGTTTTCTCTTTGTGTGCGTGCATTCGCATGTGTTTGTATGTGTTGTGTTCTGCATTCTGTGTTAAGTCTCACCCCCTCATTTATGTGTTTGTTCTGCATTGTGGCTGATTCATACACTGTATTCTAGGAACATTTTCTAATGGTCGTCAGTTTTGAACACAAACAGCAAAGTTGAAAGGTTGAAAAAAGTTGACCGAACAGAATAGGAAGGTTAATATGTATAAAATATCTCACTTTATTTATGGAATGAATATTCTCTTAACAGAGTGCTTTTGCTGAGGTGTAAACTGGGAGTTCTGCAGTACACTGTTGTGAGGCCGGTCACCACAGTCATTGCTTTGTAAGTGTCTGGGAAGTTGTCTTTTGTTTTATGTGTTTTAACACCATTTAAAGATAAAATCTAGAATTGATTTTAGTAGAGGTGTAGTAGAAGTAGAGGCATCAGAAAACCCCTTTAAACAACACTAGCACTTCCAAACGTTTCTCTAAATACTCAAATGTTTTTTTAACAAGACTAAACTATAAAAAAAATTCAGGAAAAATACCGGCTAGTCCCACATCTGTAGTTGCCAGAAATATACCGTAAAAAATATGGTGACTGTGTTTCAGGCTTCACGGGATGTAATTTTGATGCTTGTATATTTTACTGTTCTCTACCATCATTAATGTCATTAAATGTTATAAACTTAATATACTAACCCCCTGGAACTATAAATGTCTTTTTTTCATCATAGTAGCTACAAAGGGCCACATGATGACTTAAAAGTTTTTCATGAGTGGCCCTTCCAGGAGCAATTATTAATACACGAATAAAGACAGTGCATAGTGTTACTTAAACAAATGCAAAACACCATCAGAGTAACATGTGGCACTAAAATAATGCATTAAACATTAACTAAACTACAAAAAAAATATAACACAGAACCATATCTTGGTGTGTCTTGTTAAATATGCTGTATATAATCATTTCAAGGTGTATATATATATATATATATATATATATATATATATATATATATATATATATATATATATATATATATATATATATATATATATATATATTACTGTTGCAATTTTTTGCATTCTTTTACCTTTAAGATTACAGAATGTTTTTACAGTGTGTATTTAGTTAAGTTTGTTTATTTAGAGCTAATACTTGAGGATAAAGTTCCAACAAATTATTATATTTTTAAAGCTGAAGTACGTAACATTTTCAGTGTTAAAATACTTCTATCCCAGCTTAATATGCAGAGACAACTAGAAGTAAGACATGCACAGGTTAAGTCTCTGTGGCACTATAAAATTCCAGCGTTTGTTTTGAGAAACCTGCTGAGACATGCCCCCACAACGGGACTATCTGGCTGTTCGAACAACTGCAGGTGAGGGGCATATTTAGAAAGACGTTTTGAAAACAGTATTTATATTTGCCATTCCGTTTGGTGGCATAGTGGCGCAGAAAGTACATACTTCAGCTCTAAATATGATCTTCATTTTAGCATACAACTTTTCTGAATGAAGCTTTGTGTGTTGGCCAGTAATTTACAGAAACAAGTAATTTTAACATTGTTTGTCATTGCCTGAAATAGAATTTGCCAGCTTTGTGGCGTCTATGATGAAGGCAACTTTAGCTCTAAGAATGCCTGGACGTACCTGGTTATCGTCAATAATGTCTCTCAGCTTGTAAGTACCTCCCCCCCCCCCCCCCCCCCCCCACCCCAAATATTATGTAAGGCTGTCACATGACCTTGTATCACGAGAGCTCTGTGCGTCTGCAGTCCCACACAATAACCAGAAAGATCAAATGTATCCTTTTAATTGTAAAAATCTGCAACAAACATTTGCTTCACTACCAGACCTTAATTCGTTTTAATCATAAAAACAATTTAAGCTTATTGAAAGTGAAGCAGCAACAGTCTTACATGGCAATGGGCTAATGGTGCACTTGTTTTCTCTCTTCAGTTTGCCATGTACTGTCTTGTGCTGTTCTACAAAGCGCTACGAGAAGAGCTGAGCCCTATCAAACCAGTGGGCAAATTCCTCTGTGTCAAGCTGGTGGTCTTTGTATCATTTTGGTAAGCAGGTGTTCTCTATACAAATAACAGTCTTCTGATTGACTTGAAATTATGTTTGTTTAGTAGCATCAAGACTGCCTTATAAATAAATAAATAAAATAAATATTATAAAGTACTGTTTAAATACTTCAATTTCTAAAATAAGTGTTTGAATAAAAAAATATATCAACTATAACATCTCAGTGTATTAGAGTAACACTGTGTAAAAGCTATCTTTCATTTAAATCTTGAGTTGTAGTTTTCTGATGAAGAATGTTTTTTCATGATTACTTTATTATTATTTTATCTGTCTTAGGCAAGCAGTGTTCATTGCACTCTTAGTGAAGGCAGGTGTGATTTCAAACACTCACACCTGGGACTGGGATAGTGTGGAGGCTGTAGCCACTGGATTACAGGTGCGTACTTTACTTTGGTCTGAGCACTACCATATTGAATAGGTTCATATACCTTTTATTTGGTTATCATGTATATCTAATGAAAATTAAAGTGCAGACCATCAGCAAATTATTAGAATTCTGTTTAATTGTGCCTTTTTTGTTTTAGTTTTGTAAATAATTGTGAAGCATTCTAATTATCTTGGTGGTTGGTAACTGGCAAAGTCCAAGCATTGACTTTGGTTGTGTACTGTTAAAATCTAGTGTGTAAAAACTATGCCTTTGTGCAGTTACATTGATTTGCTCCATTAATGGAAAATGGTCATTTTATTTTTTCACAGGACTTTATCATCTGTGTGGAGATGTTTTTGGCAGCCATTGCCCACCACTTCAGCTTTACTTACAAGCCCTACATCCAGGAAGCAGAGGAAGGTTCCTGCTTTGATTCCTTCCTGGCCATGTGGGATATCTCTGATATACGGGCAGACATCTCGGAGCAAGTGCGCAATGTTGGTGAGTCTTGAGGATTGAGAGTGGTTTCTTATGTTGAATGCTTAAGTCTAGGATCACTGTTGCTATAATCATAGAACATGCTTTATCTTGTTCTTTATCTGGTTATCTACTTTATTATTTACAGTGGAAAGAAAAAGTATGAACCCTTTGGAATTAGCTGGTTTTCTGTATTAATTGGTCAAAATGTGATCTCATCTTCATCAAAGTGTAGACAAACACAATGTGCTTAAGCTAACAACACACACAAAATTGTAATCTTTAATGTCAGTCTTTCATAAATATTCACAGTGCTGTGGAAAAAGTAAGTGAATCCTTGGATTTAATAACTGGCCGATCCTCCTTTGGCAGCAGTAACCTCCACCAAGTGTTTCCAGTAGCTGCGGATTAGACCTACACAATGTTCAGAAGGAATTTTAGATCATTCTTCTTTACAGAACTGTTTCAGCTCAGCCATATTCTTAGGATGTCTGGTGTGAAAGGCTCTCTTGAGGTCATTCCAAAGCATCCCATCTATTGGGCTACGGTCTGGGCTCTGACTGGGCCCTGACTGGGCCACTCCAAAAGGTGGATTTTCTTATTTTAAAGCCATTCTGTAGTGAATTTACTTTGATGTTTAGGGTCATTGTCCTGCTGTATCAACCAACTTCTACTGAGCTTCTGCTGTTGGGATGATGTTTTCATGTTGTTATGTGGTTCCCTTTTTACGCCATACATAGTGCTGCATGTTCTTCCCAAACAATTCGACTTGTTTCATCGGTCCACAAAAAAATAATTCCAGTAGCGTTGTGAAGTGTCAAGGTGGTTTTTGGCAAACTACAAGCGCGCAGCAATTTTTTTTGTTGGAAAGTAGCAGCTTCATTCGTGGTGTCCTGCATTGGACACCATGCCTTTTTAAAGTTTTCCATATAGTACTCATGAACAGAGATGTTAATCTGTTCCATTGATTCCTTCAAGTCTTTAGCTGTCCCTCTAGAGTTCTTTTGTTACCTCATTGAGCATTCTGCGGTGTGCCTTTTGAGTCATGTTGGCTGAGTGGTCAGCTCAGTAGCAACAGTATTAAATCGTCTCAAGATAACTTTGCAACACTTTCCAGCGTTTTGCATTCTTGATCATGGGTCTTCTGAGAACTCTTTTTTTTGTGAGGTATGGTCCATGTCAGCAGATGCTTGTGAATTGCAAACTTAGAATGTTTGAGTGCTTTTTATAAGTCAAAGTAGCTCTAACCCACACCTCCAATCTCGTTTCAATAATTGAATGCCTGGTTTTCCAACTACTGACCGTAATTAGCATTAGCCTTTGGGGTTCACATACTTTTTCCAACCTACACTGTGAATGTTTGAATGATGTATTCAATATGAACAAGAACAATGCAATAATCTTTGTGTTATTAATTTAAACAGAGTGTGTTTGTTCATTATGTAACTTGTATGATCAAACCAGATTTTAAGGCAAATTTATACAAAAATGCAGGTAATTCCAAAGGGTTCACATACTTTTTTTTCCCCCCACTGTAGATATTTTGATTTTGTTTAAAACATATAAAGCTATTCGTGTTTTTGTGTCAGACTTGTTTGTTTACTTTTAACCCTAAAGGGAGAACGGTCATGGGTCGGCCAAGGAAAACATATTTTGGCGAAGAGGTTTACCAGGATGAGAACACTGGACTTCTTTCAGATGGTTTGCAGGACCCTAGTGCTGAAGCCTTCTCCACCCCTCCATCCCCCAAGGGCCGTTACCAAGGCATGGGGAAAACTGTAACCCCTCACTCCATCTCCGCTCCTGCCAGCCTCAGCTGTGCACCGTGGGAGGGAGATATTGATGACATTTCTCCTACGGTGCTATCCGGCAATTATAACGATCAACAGTTTTCAGATTACGCTGCTATCACTTAGCATGCCATCTGTGGCGGCTACCAAAGCTATTAAAGTTGAAGCACATTGGAATAATGTGCATTAGCTACTGTGTTGAATATGAAACCACTGTTAATTATGGGTACTTGTATGAATTAGGTACCTGTGTTTAATGTGTGTTCAGAGAGGCTTGGTGAAGCTTTGGTAGCAAGAACATATTTGAAGGACATGGGGCAGGTAACAGGTTAGGTCCTCTGTTTATATCTCCTTTCTGCAGCATTCTGCTGAACAACATGATCAAATTCTAAACTGACCAAAGAGCCAAGCACACAGTTATTTATCATTACATGAATATCAGTTTTAATCATTCACATAACCAGTTGTCCAAGACAGCTGTAGGAATGTTTATTCAAAGCGAGAAACACTAAATTCACTATTTCAAAATATGATTGATGTTCTCTTGGACTTTGTTAGCTAGTAGTTTTAATATTTTCATTTTAACATTGGTTTTACTTTCAAACTATTTTTAAGTGATGTTTGTGGAGCAAAACAGTACAGCTTCATATATATGCATCAAAGTGTATCTTTCATTTTTTCAAGTCCAAAATTATTTGAAAGTAAAAGCATTTATATTTTTGGTTGTTTTATCAACTACAAACATGTCCATGTCTATGTTTTATGTCTGAAACGTAATTAACCTAAAGAAATAGTTAACCAAAATATAAATATTCTTTCATCATTTACTCAGTCTCATCCCATTCCAGATGTGTATGACTTTCTTCTGCAGAACACAAAGATTTTTAGAAGAACGTCTCCGCTCTGTAGGTCCCTACAATGCAAGTGGACCAACACTTCTTAAATTTGTTTTAGGCTCACATTGGGAAATGTTGTCTTTTTCCATTTAAGAAATTGTCTTTCTTTTTTTTTTTTAGTTTGTGAACATTGTGTTGTCATGATGCTTATATTTGCAATCAGTTAATACTTAAGTTGCACACAAGCTGTTAATGTTTTTTATATATATATATATATATATATATATATATATATATATATATATATATATATATATATATATATATATATATTAGGATACAGCCAGGGCTGATAATTTTATTATTATAGGTGTGGACATGTGGGACAAAATTCTATGAACTGACAGTCATGCATAGAGAGATGCATCTTCTGCAATGGGTTGCACAGCTGTTGTATTGCCTTATCTAACAATGTTTGTCACAAATCATTAAACATCATATGGAATTGTACATTAAATGCCTTTGATCCCTGTTTACATTTCTATAAATGTACCTAAAGTAATCAAGCTACACAATTTAGTGGTGAAATATTTTATATTCATAATATGTAAAATGTGTTGTTTTTAAACATATTAACATTGTATAATACAGCAATAATATACAATTGCCCATTAGCTGCGATTTGTCCATTTTGGAGTGTACTTTACGGTATATTTCAGGCTTCCCAGAATCGTAACCCCTTCCCTTCATGAGGTATTGCTTAGGGGTCCCCTCTCTGTAATGGAGTCCATATCTACATGCCCCTCCTCCATGCTGACATAATTAGCTCCAAGCCCTTCCTCTTTAACTGCTGTAATGGAGATGCTGCTCTTGTGGAGCCGGACGTCAAGCTTGACCCATTCTCCTCTGCTCACCGCCAGGGGCTGCTGGAGGACCACCGCTGCCTGCTTCCAGTGAGAGTCTTCACTGAAGGTGCTGACACTCAGCTCAGAGTCCAGATGGATCTGGTACCAGAAAGGGATGGCGGTCACATTGCCAGAAGTGCTGACCTGAAGCTGTCAAATATAAATAATGAATGAAATTAAGTTAGATAGATTACTAAACTAGACCTAGACTCAAAATTACACCACAAATTATGACAGCTTAAGTCAATGCTTCTTTTGGCTACAGAAACTGCCACTTTATGGTCTAACAACCATTTTTAAACAGGGTTCCGACTTGGAAAACATGGAAATATCAGGGAATTTTAATGTTGTGTTTTTCAGGCCAGGAATACTAATGGCAATGAATAAAATCTCTATAAAATAAATTTCTATAGTAAAAATACATTCAATGAATATATTTTTTCTAATTTTTCTCAGCTCTAAAATATTTAATGAGCTAAATCTTAATCTGTGATGTGTGACTCATGAGTGAATCATTCTTTAGAGTCAGTTCTTTTCAATTAACTGGTTGAAAGGTTTCACAAATTGGTCAATCAAAATTATTTTTAAAAATCTATATCCAGTTATCTCAAATGCCTGGAAAGGTCATGGAAGTCATGAAAAAGTTTGCCATAGACAGACATTGTGCACAAGTTTAAAATAATTTGTGCTATGATAAAATTCACAAACAAAACAAACATTACATTAGTATTAAGCATTCAGATAGAGGTGAAAAGGACCAAAACCAAAAACTATTTGAACTCACTTTGACATCTTTGTTGGTGTAATTGGCAGTGCTGTTCATGAGGTCCAGTGTAAAAAGTTCAACTGGTTCACTAAGATGTGTACACTCTAGATTGGATAGGTCCAAAAACATATGAACAGGTACCTGAGGATGTAATAAATTACAGGAGACACTTTAGATTTTACATTAGAGAACAGCATAGAATCCATTTTAAATTGTTCCCAGAATGTATCACTTTTCCCCAAGTGCGGAATTATCAGAATACCCATTGACAGGTATGACAGATGCTGATATGACAGGGATTTTCAATAAGCACCCAAACTCTGCTAGTTTTGATGCATGCAAATAATCCTATGATTCCTTAATATTTTGTTGCATGTACTTAAACATCTAGATAGGTAAACTTTGTCAAGATAAACTGATGTTGACAGACAGACAGATATGTGACACAGAAAGACGGATAAATGGATATGAGACAGTCAGATACAATTGAAGTCAGAAGTTTAAATACACCTTAGCCAAATACATTTTAACTAGTTTTTTTAAAGTTTTTTACAAATTTTTTTTTTACAATTCCTAGAATTTAATCATCGAAAACATTCCCTGTCTTAGAACAGTTAGGATCACTACTCTATTTTAAGAATGTGAAATGTCAGAATATTATGAGGTAAAATTATATATTTCAGCTTTTATTTCTTTCATCACATTCCCAGTGGGTCAGAAGTTTACATACACTTTGTTAGTATTTAATAGCATTGCCTTTAAATTGTTTAACTTGGGTCAAACACTTTGGGTAGCCTTTCACAAGCTTCTCACAATAAGTTGCTGGACTTTTGGCCCAAACCTCCAGACAGAACTGGTGTAACCGAGTCAGCTTTGTAGGCCTCCTTCCTCGCACATGCCTTTTCAGTTCTGCTCACAAATTTTTCAGTTGGACTGAGGTCAGGGCCTTGTGATGTTCACTCCATTACCTTGACTTTTGTTGTCCTTAACCCATTTTACCACAACTTTGAAGGTATGATTGGGGTCATTGTTCATTTGGAAGACCCATTTGCAACCAAGCTTTAACTTCCTGGGTGATGTCTTGAGATGTTGCTTTAATATATCCACATAATTGTCCTTCCTCATGATGCCATCTATTTTGTGAAGTACACCAGTCCCTCCTGCAGCAAAGAACTCCCACAACATGATGCTGCCACCCCATGCTTCATGGCAAGGGATTGGCATGGTGTTCTTCAGCTTGCAAGCCTCACCCTTTTTCCTCCAAACATAAAGATGGTCATTATTGCCAAACAGTTACATTTTTGTTTCATCAAACCAGAGGACATTTCTCCAAAAAAGTAAGATCTTTGTCCCCATGTGCTGTCTTTTTTATGGTGGTTTTGGAGCAGTGGCTTCTTCCTTGCTGAGCAGCCTTTCAGGTTATGTCATTATAGGACTCGTTTTACTGTGGATATAGATACTTGTCTTCCCGTTTCCTCTAGCATCTCCACAAGGTCCTTTTCTGTTGTTCTGGGATTGATTTGCACTTTTCTCCCCAAATTCAGTTCATCTCTTGGAAACAGAATGCATCTCATGGTGTTACCATGGCATTTATACTTGAGTACTTTTGTTTGTACAGATGAACGTGGTACCTTCAGTCATTTGGAAATTGCTCCCAAGGATGAACCAGACTTGTGGAGGTCCACAATTTTTAATTTTTTTCTGAGGTCTTGGCTGATTTATTTTGATTTATTTAGATTTTCCCATGATGTCAAGCAAAGAGGCACTGATTTTGAAGGGAGGGAGAATAAATCCACAGGTAAACCTCCAATTTACTCAATTAGTCCATTAGCCTATCAGTAGCTAATTGGCTAATTGTCTAAAGGCGTGACATCATTTTCTAGAATTTTCCAAGCTGCTTAAAGGCACAGTTATCTTAGTGTATGTAAACTTCTGACCCACTGGAATTGTGATATAGTCAATTAAAAGTTAATTAATCTGTCTGTAAACAATTGTTGGAAAAATTACTCATGTCATGCACAAAACAGATGTCCTAAATGACTTGCCAAAACTATAGTTTGCTAATATGAAATCTGTGGAGTGGTTAAAAAATTTGTTTGAATGACTTCAAACTAAGTGTATGTAAACTTCTGACTTTAATTGTATATAGTTATGTGACAGACAGACAGACAAGATAGATACATAGATGAGTCAGAATAGTCTAAAGGTCTCTGCAGAGTTTGGACGTATGGCAATAAAAAACTATAGGGTTCCCACTCTTTTTAACCAATTAATTTACATGGCCAAACATTTAGACTGTCATTCTAAAAATGGCACCAAAATTACATAATTGAAAAAAGTTTTGATAAAATTTCAACTGAAAACATTTGATTTTACATTTAAGCCACAGGAACTCATTGTGTGAATCCTAAAATGTGCAGGTATTAGCGGCACATCGTTGTCTGTAATTGGTCCGGTATTCTAAATAACATGATATATTTTAAACTCTTCACTTTGTGTTTTTAATCCAGTGCAAAGTAACACCCCGATTAAATATTTTAGGACAGAGCATAATAAATAAATAATTAACAACAACAAAAATAAATTCCATGATTTTGAAGGTTTTATTAATTTCCACAACTTGTCCAGACCTGGACATCACAATTTTAAAATTCCCTGATATTTCCAGGTTTTTCATGACTGTGGGAACCCTGCAACTATATAGGTAAATTTTAGACAGACAGACAGGCAGACAGACAGATGACAGACAGACAGAGATAGATATGTGACAGACTAATAGAAAGATATTTGACAGACAGATAGACAGACAGACAGTTCTGTTAGATGAGCAAGAAGAGTCTGAAGGTCTGTGCAGAGTTTGGACATATGGCAATAAACAACTAGATAGGTAAAGTTTAGACTGACTGATGACAGATAGCTATGTGATCGACCAATAAACCAGACAGACAGAAAGATAGACAGAGAGATAGCCAAGTCAGAACAGTCTGAAGGTTTGTGCATAGTTTGATTGATGAAGCTTGAAAGCTCTAGGACAAGTCAGACATTTCAATCTTGGTTTAGAAAAAAAAAACACTAAATGTCTGAAGAGTAACAGTATGTTGGCTTTGCCAAGCCAACATAATTTATAGAGCAGTTTCACAAACAACATTACAGCATTTTCAAAGATATCAATGAAATTGGCTTAACGTGGCCTTAGTGTATCTGGTATCAAATGTATGCTGAATGTGTGCTGAACACCTCCCACTTTGGCATTTGGTCAAGAACTGATTTTGCAAAGTTGAGTCTTGTAAAAAAAAACTGAATGCAAACTTTACACAGTATTCAGCAGTGAGATCCTTTTACTGTGTGTTGAGAGTAAAAGTTCTGTATAATGTGTCCAAAGACGAGATCCACGCGACCTATTTGTCATTGAATAATGTCTCTTTTAATACCCTTTCTGTTCTCTACAGTCAGTTGTTGATCAAAAATAAATAAAAATAAACATTTAACTCTAATGCATGGCAAAATAAGATGAAGCCATTTGAGTCCTCTCCCGTTAACATGCATTCATCTACAGACGCTCTTTACAGAAATGCCAGTTTTGTTAAAAAGACAGTATCGGTTTTAGCATGTGTAAATAGTGCAAATTATGCAATTAAACAATAATCATGCAACACAAAATAATACATGAAATATAGTATTTGTTCATTTTTAAAAGGCCAAAATATGACCAAATTGCTGAAAAACTAATACAATTTAATTAGTAAAATTAATATATTTCCTAATGTACCTAGTAAAAATGTCCCCAGTATAATTCACAGCATTAGCTGGGAGAGAATTTCTTACAAATATAAAGGGACATTATGACTGAAATATACCCATATGAATCGATATTGAAGCGATATTGGAATGGAATAGAATAGAATAGAGAGCTTGTGAATCAGAATCGAATCGAGTATCAATGCCCAGCCCTACTTAGAAGTTAAAAATAAATACGGAGCCTCATACAGAGAGAGAGAGAGAGAGAGAGACGAGGTGAAGTGCAAGTAGTCGCAGGGTGGTTGAAGGACATACTGTGAATTGATTGATGAATGGAGCAATGTTGAACCCAAGAGTTGGCTCTGTTCCCTGAACAGCACTTTCCCGAAGAAGTGTATCGGACTCTACGAGCGTACCATGGATCACAATACGCTCTGGGAAAATCTGTCCACCGTCCTCCAACAAACACCTAAAATGGCAGTTGATAAGATAAATGTCTGTCCAGAACATAAAATAACAAGGGTTTGTTTTACACTCGAACCAGGATGACATTACCTTGCTAATGTTGCTTTCTCCAACAGTTTCTGTCTAATAAGCCCACAGGTTTCTATGCAGTCCATGATGATGGCACTCCAGAGCTTCCGAGTGGCTGGCCGCTGGAGAACAGCAGAATCATCCTCCATATGTCTCAGCCAAAATTCTAGAGTGCTTTCAGGCATACCATTTCCTTTGGCCAGCAGTCTCAGCATAGTCCGGTGATGTTCCTTCTCCACCGAGCTGTAGGCTTTAACCAACCCAGTGCTGAGTTGTTGGTCTTCACTTGAATCTAAACCTAGCTGGGCTGCCATCAAGGAGAGCACAGAGAAGCCCTCCGACACATCAAGCACATAGGCTGGATCAGTTTCCTGTGAGCTCCTAGTTGACTTTAGAGAAGCTAGAAGTTTACTCATGGCCTTTTGGAAGCTGTTATGATATGTTGTGTTATTGAGGAGGGCAATCTCTGAACACTCCAGCAAGAAATTGTAAGATGGATTCTCCTGGTTGGTTTGAAGGCCAGCCAAGGCACTGCACAGGCCTGCCTCTGAGTTTGTGTTGAGGATTTTGGGAGGTCCTTTATTTACATTGTCTAGATGAAATTTGTGTCCGTCTCTTACAAAAGCAACACAGCACAGCCTCAGATAAGTGTCCTTAGACGAAACTTCCACCAACAGTTCATCACCACATTTTACAGTGTCTGAGGGATGACATGAATAACTGGTCAATTAATTTCCTTACATTAAATGTACAGAGTCTAACTGCCAATAAAGCATTACTTGACATTATTGACATACAGTACATCATGATATACAGCAGAATTCATACAGAATTTAGTTTTTGCAATGCCAAATTCAACTTGTTGCAATTAGACAGGTTTAAACCGATAACTCCTCAGTTTATGCATCTTTTGACCGTTTCATTACACTTTTTGGACTGTATGTTTATGTTTGTGTGCAGACAACGAACTCAATGGGAAGACTTATTGTCTATTTGTTCTCACTATTATTTTCAGAATATTTCTATCATCACATTTAACATTCATTATTTTTACCGTGGCACTGTAAATTCAGTAGTGTCACAGAATAGTGGTGCAAGAAATACTGGGATAGATCACATGTGAATGGAGAGCTAGCCCATGTATTAGCAGGATAGATTCGCCAAATGTGAAATGAGTGAAACTACTTACTGTGAAAGTTAATTGTAACTAACTAAAGTGGGGGAAGCATGCTTTTCTAGCCACTTTCACTTTCATTAATGCATTTTGACTTTTGTTCACAGTGTTAAGGTGAAATCTTTTTAAACCCGATTTTTTTAAACCCGATTGAGACTACAGTCACTTTTGATAGCAAATCCAAATTTGCATAGGTTCACCATGCATGAAACTTAAGCAATGGATGATTTGCTGATTAGGTTTTCATGAGTGCAGTACTCCAATCTGAACACATTTGTTACACACTCGAATAAAAAATGGGAAAGGGTGGTATATGCAATTACATACAGTACTGTTCAAAATCTTTGTTCAAAACATTTGCCTTGAGATGGTTATTTTTATATCTATACATTTATATCTTCAGCTTTAGTGTGTCAATAGGAAATTTTAAGTTTAGACTCCCAAACATTCCTTTTGCAAATCGAATAAAATAGAAGAACAGGCTCTGCAACAGATGGCATGACTCCCACAGAGCCCACCGCTGAATACTGAGTCAATCTGGGATTACAAGAAGACACAGAAGCAATTGAGACTGCCGAAATAGATAGAAGAGCTGTTGCGAACTCTCCAAGAAGCTTGGAACATCCTATCTGCCAACAACCAAGAAAACCAGTGTCCAGGTATATCTTGGAGGATTGCTGCTGTATTGAAGACAATGGTGGTCAAACCAAATATTGATTTATCTTTTTTATGTTTACTGGACTTAGTATGATGTTAACTGATAAATGACATCATCACTATGCAACATTTTTTGCAAGTTCCTAAAACTATTGCACAGTACTGTATGTCTTCTTGCCGTCACACAACAAATTATGAAAAAATGAAATCCGATCTGACCGTTCAAAGAGTTCATTAACAAATATCTGTATTGAGTTGTATTGCAAATCACCAATGAAGATGGTTTGGATAACTGAAACTTTAAAATCTGATTTAATTTGTTTTTTAAACAGCTTTGAAAAAACTAAACAGCTTTTACTGCCTGTCTAATCAAGACTCAATTAATATTTTAGAACGAGTAGTCCTACAATAATGGTCATCTTCTCCACTTTACTGGATACTGTATAAGCAGCTCTTACTGAATGGACTCTGTACAGGATAGATAGCCTGCTCCCAACATGTGTCTTCCTGTGGGCCAGTGGAAAGGTGGTTGTCCTGGTCCAAGTGCAGCTGAAACCACACAGCCAGAGCATCAAGAATTCCCTCCTGAGTCACATGTAGTCGCAACAGCGTCATCTCTCTGGAGCAAAGTCCCTCCAGCTCCTGCAATTTGTTTGCAAAACTTAAGACCTCACAACAATTCTGACGAGTTTTTGGCACTTTGTTTTAGTCACATTATGTAGCAAAAATATTTTTTTTCCCCCCCCAAAGTTCCCAATATGAATGCATTAAAGAAATATTTTGGGTTCAATACATGTTAAGCTCTATCAATAGCATTTGTGGCATAATATTGATTACCACAAAAAATATTTTTGACTTGCCCCTTTGCTTTAAACAAAGCAAAAATCTGGGTTCCAGTGAGGCACTTACATTGGAAGTGAATGGTGGCCAATCTGTAAATGTTAAAATACTCACTTTTTCAAAAGTATAGCCACAAGACATAAACATTATTTGTGTTAACATGACGTAAGTGTGAAAAAAGCACTTACAAACCTTTTCTGTTTAAAGTTATAGCCAATTATACAAATTCGTTGCCATGACGATGTAATGTCAACAAACCCTAAAACCCTACAATGACTGTAAAATTATTTAAACAACATTACAGATTAATAATATACACTCACCTAAAGGATTATTAGGAACACCATACTAATACTGTGTTTGACCCACTTTCGCCTTCAGAACTGCATTGATTCAACAAGGTGCTGAAAGCATTCTTTAGAAATGTTGGCCCATATTGATAGGATAGCATCTTGCAGTTGATGGAGATTTGTGGGATGCACATCCAGGGCACGAAGCTCCCGTTCCACCACATCCCAAAGATGCTCTATTGGGTTGAGATCTGGTGACTGTGGGGGCCATTTTAGTACAGTGAACTCATTGTCATGTTCAAGAAACCAATTTGAAATGATTCAAGCTTTGTGACATGGTGCATTATCCTGCTGGAAGTAGCCATCAGAGGATGGGTACATGGTGGCCATAAAGGGATGGACATGGTCAGAAACAATGCTCAGGTAGGCCGTGGCATTTAAACGATGCCCAATTGGCACTAAGGGGCCTAAAGTGTGCCAAGAAAACATCCCCCACACCATTACACCACCACCACCAGCCTGCACAGTGGTAACAAGGCATGATGGATCCATGTTCTCATTCTGTTTACGCCAAATTCTGACTCTACCATCTGAATGTCTCAACAGAAATCGAGACTCATCAGACCAGGCAACATTTTTCCAGTCTTCAACTGTCCAATTTTGGTGAGCTCTTGCAAATTGTAGCCTCTTTTTCCTATTTGTAGTGGAGATGAGTGGTACCCGGTAGGGTCTTCTGCTGTTGTAGCCCATCCGCCTCAAGGTTGTGCGTGTTGTGGCTTCACAAATGCTTTGCTGCATACCTCGGTTGTAACGAGTGGTTATTTCAGTCAAAGTTGCTCTTCTATCAGCTTGAATCAGTCGGCCCATTCTCCTCTGACCTCTAGCATCAACAAGGCATTTTCGCCCACAGGACTGCCGCATACTGGATGTTTTTCCCTTTTCACACCATTCTTTGTAAACCCTAGAAATGGTTGTGCGTGAAAATCCCAGTAACTGAGCAGATTGTGAAATACTCAGACCGGCCCGTCTGGCACCAACAACCATGCCACGCTCAAAATTGCTTAAATCACCTTTCTTTCCCATTCTGACATTCAGTTTGGAGTTCAGGAGATTGTCTTGACCAGGACCACACCCCTAAATGCATTGAAGCAACTGCCATGTGATTGGTTGATTAGATAATTGCATTAATGAGAAATTGAACAGATGTTCCTAATAATCCTTTAGGTGAGTGCATGAATTTTAACAGAAAAATTAATTTATAAAAGTGCTTTTACAAAATTATAAGCTTCGCATTTCTGCCTTTAAACCCTCCACAAAAAAAAAGGGCTCCTATTTACATTCATTGTTAGTGCCACACTGTAACTTCTATTTTTGCTTATTTTTTTATGTTTTAAAGAAAAGGAGGGACAAGTCAAAATATTTTTTTGGGTAATCAACATTATGCTACAAATGCTGTTGACAGAGCTTAACTGGTATTGAACCTAGAATATTCCTTTAAGACACGCATTGTTTAGGACTGGCCTATTCAACTGGCGCTCCGATGGCCAAATCCGGCCCATTTGTTATTTTCAGTGGCCCGCTTGAGGTTGTCTGTTGTCTTAGGGGCTTTTCACACGAATGTGTTTTGTGTCTGATCGCACTGTTTTTTTTTTATGTTTTCCCTATGTAAACTTACGCTCTCAATGTTTTGCAGGGTTTCGTGCAAGAGCGCCGCTCTTCAGAGGTTGCGCTACAAATAATCATTATCCATAAGTTTATGCAATGCGAAGATTAAATAACTAAAATCATGGACAAGAGTAAGTTAGGAGAAACAAAAAAGTTATTTCCATTTAGTTGGTCAAGAAAACATCCTAGTCAAAAGTTTATATTATTGCATCTTTATCCAACTTCACTGTTATTGTTCAGTACATTTTTTATCAGATGTACTTTCTCAGATATGGACAAATTTTAAAGCATGTTTTAGTTCATTGTTCCCCCTGCTGGATAATCTTTCTCTTGATGTTTTATTTATATAGTGAACATACATTATACACCTACTATAACACAATATTTGATACAAGGTTTTAGTTAACAAAATGTTCTGGTTTGGCCCACATGCCCCGAAGATTTATTTTCCATCTGGCCCACTTGTCTATGAAGTTGAATAGCCCTGGTTTAGGCTGACAACAGTAGCAGGGTTTCAATCCATGTATTTTTATTCACATTTTGGATATTGCATAAACTATGATGGAAACACATTTAATGAATAAACTCCTATTGAATTTATTAGCATTACAAGATACGCATAAGAAGGTCTTGTGGCTGAATAATTTGCTCATAACTGGACTAACAATCAGACAAATCATTGCATCTGAAATGTATCTGATCATCCTGAAATAACGGTGTACTGAAAACCCAAAGCCTGCAAAGAGTTTGCAGAGCAAATAAGTCAAAAACAAACTTTTACTGTGCCGAAGAGCAGGTTTATTGACTCTTTTGAAAAATATATTATAGATCTGCATGGCAAAAACCTGTTGATACGCAATCTATGCGGGAGTGACGTCACTCTGCTTACATTTAATATATAATTTACTGTCTATAAATGCAATTAATGTTAACAAATTATACATCTTTTCAAAGGTCTAAGGGTTCAACAATGATATCAGATCTCTATTTCATAATAGCAATGCTCCAAAAACAGCAATTTGTTATTTGTACCAGGAGTACAACTGAAAACATGCAATATCAAAACGGGACTTCATACCTTTGTTATGAAAACGCGATCGCCAGATGAATCCAGTTTGCCACACTTGGGTCAATTGTCCATGGCAAGCGTTCATTGAAAACATCCAATAGCACTTTTTGTCCATAAAATTGATAAATCTAGGAAATATTAATATATTCTCCATTGTTTACTTGAAATCTCACCTGAAAGAATTACCCTTCGTCATCGTTCGTCAACAAAATAAGCAATCTGAGCAGCATTCATGTTGTAAAACTGTATATGATCTTATATATTAAACAAAACGAGCATGTCTCCAAAGTCTATTTGTAAAAATGCGGCGTAGTTTTATTCATTTTATTCAATAGCCAGGAAGTGTAGTCAGATTTTGTGCCGTCTTGAAAGACAGGGCCTTAATTTTACTCTGTAGGCTTCAAGTGATTTTACAAAGAGAAAAGCTTGCAGGAACCTAATTTTTTTGTTAGAACATCTTCAAATTTGAAATGTAACTTCTTTAGACTTTTGGCTTTGAGAATATTGTATTTCTGGGTTGTCTTGGCACTTTTATTATAGTTTTTTAGATATAAAAACATGTTCAGCACAAAATATTTCCATTGCTATAAACTTCAGCTTCTCTAACTTTAAAAAATAACAACATATATTAATTCTTGGAAAATAAAGCCCAAATTGTCTTCTTTCAAAAGATACTTCATCTGTGACCATACTCCAAAGGGTCCAGTAAATACAACCATTTAAGTTCAGGTATGTCATTTTCATGGTTTGTGCTCAAAAAGGAAAAAGGAATGCATACACATAGTGTTCCCAGAACTGTGAGATGTGCTTTCGCTCCCTGACCTGAGACAAAGCGCTTTACAGTGTTTAGTCTGTGTGCTCTAAACTGTGAGTATTTTATTAACAAAAGAGTCAAAGTGGCTACAATTTCTCAGGAAGTGACGATTTTGTTCTTTTGAACACATGGGATGGAAACATGGCTTTATTCGCACATTGTTTTTGCAATATTATGTTCGTTTTTTTTTTGCATGTATTCAGTTTGCTACTTGGATGGAAACAGCTATGTGACCTGTTAGGCTGTCCATGTCCAGCTTTTACTGACCAACCAAGTTCATCTGGTATGTGTAGCTCACTTGCTCTGGTCAGAATTAATTAAATTCACTGATCTCTATACCTGCACATTATTGAAGTCTATGTCCAGTGCTGTAAAAGGCTGGGTGAGTTGAATGTATCCTCCACGCAGGCGGCTCAGTCTCTCAGTAGTGTAGGGCTCTGTGCTATCCTCAGCATCAGCTGAACAGCTCACAGGACTGTAGATCTGTCCTACTGGAGATAGGTCTAACCCTCCCACTGTAGATGCACACAGTCTGCAGACAAAAGAAAATGACAGCTGATTGGACGGTTAAAGAAATAGTTCACCCAAAAATGAAAATTATCTCATCATCTACTCATCCTCATGCATTCCAGAACTCTGTTTATTCTGCAGAACACAAACAAAGATTTTTAGAATAATATCTCAGCTCTGTAGGTCCATTCAATGCAAGTGAATGGGGTTCAACATTTTGAAGTGCCAAAAAAACAGATAAATGCGGCATAAAGTAATCCATAAGACTCCAGTGGTTTAACCCATGTCTTCTGAAGTGATCCAATCAGTATTGGGTTAGAACAGACTAAAATATAACTCCTTTTTCACTATAAATCTTGACATCAGCAGTCTCCCTGGCGATCATAATTTCAAGTTCGATTACACTTCCTAGCGCCATCTAGCGATCTGCGAATGCGTCAAGCACTAGGAAATACAATCAAGATTTAAATCATGATCGTGCCTAGATATTTCAATGGCAAGATGTACAGTAAAGGAGTTTTATTTTTGTTTGTTCTCACCCAAAATCAATTAGATTGCTAAAGAAGATTTACTGACTCAGAAGACCACTAGAGACCTATGGATTACTTTTATGCTGCCTTTGTGTGTTTTTTGGAGCTTCAAAGTTTTGGTCACTGTTCACTTGCATTGTTTGGACCTAAAAAGTTGAGATATTCCTATAAAAATCTTCGTTTTGTGTTCTGCAGTAAATAGAAAGTCATACACATCTGGGATGGCATGAGGGTTCATTTTCATTTTTGGGTGAACTATCCCTTTAAGATGTGCATTATCACTTATAGTTTATAAGCCTTTAGTAGTTATTTAAAATCTACTGTAATTTTTCTTAGATAAACTCAATAGCTTGCTCCTTTGAGAAATATATTTGTATGTTATTGAAGACCCAAATTAACAATTTTTTTTTTAATTTTATGGCTTGTAATACATGTCTGTAATTATTTAGGCCATCTATATGTTAGTGTACTTCTAAAGGTTGACAATTATCTTAAAGCAGATTTCGACATTTAAAATGTAGTCTCTCTTCAAGTAAAACAGACCAAATATATTGATGATGATGCACCTTGCACTCAAAATTATTGTCCAATAAAATGCCCTCTAGGTGTCTTTCCCATTAATGCCACCTAGGTCGACCCCTTCGATATACTTCCCATCTTCAAAAGGAAATACATCAACACAGGAAATAAAACAGAGCTTATCATATACTGTATATTTGATATAATAAAATTATATAATAGAGTAATATTAGTGTTATCCAATAGAATGTGTCGCTCATACATAAGCAGCTTTGATCTCTCACCTGTGGTGTCTACGGATTTCATGGCACTGCACAGCCACTCCAAAAACAGTTGCACCAGCAGGTATTACACGGCCTGTTTGCGATGGATTGGACGGCCGTTCCTGGGTGTTCTGCTGAAATATTTTAATGCTCAGAAGTGTTGTTTGGTTACTACAAATTCTTTTGCTTCATATAGCCGCTAGGTTGCCCTGTTGGCTACATTTGAAATGCCACCCATTAAGGCTACTCTCTGATACTGATTTGGGAAGAGGCTTGCCATATTCAATCCAGATTAAGGATTTGGTAAAACATTATCTGGCCCTAGGATGGCAAAGTATGGAATCTTTTGCCAAGATTTACATTGACATGTTGGTGCAAAGTAACATAATTTTATAGTGAGGAAATCCCTTGTCATGGCCGGACAAACATTGGATCAGACAGGATAAAGTCATTGGTATAAAACGATTACATTATAATCACAGTTTAGTTCGTGCCATCATGTGAACAGGCAATACCGCATACACATACTGAAATATATGTTCAAAAAGTAACTCACTGGTGGAGGTAACAGTAGGTGTTTCCATGCATGGATCAAACTCTCAATGATGCCCTCACCGAACAGCCCTGCATCTACAGTTTCTGTTACTACGAGTGACACCCTAACAAAGGGGCAATATATACAGGTCAACAAAACAATTATAACTAACAACTTTTCATCAGGTAAAGAAGTAAACTCTTTGCCAATGTTTTCCTTAAAAAAGTTTATATACAAATCAAAAATGCAATGCACCATGCCAGTGTCCCATGCATAATAAACACGTTTTAGCACACACTTACATTACAAGAACTAACACTTTTTCACTTAAAGGGATAGTTAACCCAAAAATGAAAATTCTCTCATTTACTCACCCTCATGCCATCCCAGAGGTGTATGACTTTCTTTAAAGATTTTTAGAAGAATATCTCAGCTCTGTTGGTCCTTACAAAGCAAGTGAATGGTGACCGGACCTTTGAAGTTCCTGAAATCACAAAAAGGCAATATAAAAGTAATCCATAAGACTCCATTGGTTAAATCTATATCTTCAGAAGCAATATGATAGGTGTGGGTGAGAAAGAAAATGTGAAAAAAAGTGAAAGTACAGATTCATAGTAAAAAGGAATTAAATATTGATCCGTTTCTCACCCACACCTATTATATCACTTCTGAAGATATGGAGTTAACCACTGGAGTCTAATGGATTACTTTTATGTGGCCTTTCTGTGATATTTGGAGCTTCAAATGTCTATTCACCATTCACTTGCGCAGACCAACAGTGCTGAAATATTTTTCTAAAAATCTTTGATTGTGTTTTGCAGAAGAAGGAAATCATACACATTTAGGATGGCATGAAGGCGAGTAAATGATGAGATAATTTGTATTTGTGGGTGAACTATCCCTTTAAGAAGTTGAAATAAAAATGTTGCCATTAAACATGCACCATTCATTTTATACAATTGAATGAGCCATTTACAGTAGCAACTATAACAAATTGTACATACATGTTTATACCTTTTCATGTGCAAGTAATTTATATTTGATCAGAATATGCTTTACCAGAAATTAATTATGCCTGCAATACAGCATAGCAAAATATTTAATTATGCATCTGGTTAATTGTTTACCTGTTTGGTATGTCTTTTGGAATTTCCATGTCCAGAGACTTCATGTGAATGATCTGAATGCTTTCTGCCATCCCATTGGCTGAGAGCACCTCGCATGCCAGCTCGTACATTGTCTTTGACAGCTCACAGGCATAAACCTCAGCAGCGCCTGCCATCTTCGCACACATTCTAGCATACCAACCAAACAGTGTCATAACACACTCACTGCAGTATAAATCAGCTGTAGAAGATGTCTGTTAAATAACAATATGTTTCTGTAAAACTCTCACCCGAGGATGCCAGTGCCAGTTCCAATGTCCAAAACAGTGTTGCATCCTCCTTCTACAGCTTTCTGTATAGCCAGCTGGTACTTGTGGTTACGGCCATGGTCGTTGAGCATTAAGAAATGCCAGCGTTCTACCAACCAGTTAGCGACACGATAAAAGTTCTCCTTTGCCTCTGGGAAGTCTGGTCGGAGTTTAAGTGCTTTGTAAAAATGGCCAGCAGCCTCGTCCCGAAATCCCATTCTGAAAACAAAAGAACCCATTCCAAAACTGCCTCAGGACTATGTTTCTAAATAACAACATGAGCCAGCTGGCTGCTTAGCTGCTGACGGTGACTTGTAGTTTTTTGGCACTCAATGTTCCAATATTTGTAATTATATAACACAATCTTGTGTATGTGACAGACTTCGATTTACATAGTATGTATTACTGTTAAAACTTTGATTTGACATGATTTTTGTTATAAATAGCCTACCTAAAGAGATGCTCTCCCATGCTGTTCACTATCACCTCATCGACTGGAAACAACTCCATAGCTTGTTCATAGCAATCAAAGAGGTCCTGAATGCGTCCCAGAGAGTCCAGCTCATCAGCCCATTTAAACAGAGTAAATCTAAAGGACTCCTGTCGATATCAACACACATTTACTACAGATAACTGGAAGTTAATTTCAGATACACCATTCTGCCATGCATTCATGCAGTATTAAGCCTTACAGCGAGGAAGAGGTGCTGGAAAATCAAGCTTACATTTGCAAAATCTTTTAGGGCTGGGGCAAGGTTTAGAGCCAGGATATAGTGAACGAAAGCAGTGCCGTAGTCCTGACTGAACAGACACTGCTGAGCACTTTCAAGTGAGCGAGACACCAGCTCATTTCTCGCAGCATCCTCTCTCTGAGCTCGCCTCTCACATCTCGTACTTTTAGGTCTTGTAGTGGCATTGGGCATCTCTTCTGTGAATGAAATAACTGATTAAAACCTGTCATTCTTGGCTAGATTACTGATTACTTTTGAATAAATAAATTATGGACCAGGGATACAATGGCATAATCCAAGAATACAGGGATCAGTTTAAACATTTCTGATATTATAGATGTGATGGAAGGATGATAGAAGTGGGTGATATTCAAGAAATATGTCAAGAAAATGTTCTAGTCATATTTTACCCCAAATCAATAATAATAATAATAACAATTAAAAAATATGAAATTATGTTTTGCATAAATATAATGAAGCCTACATTTAGGATCTTTATGGGTTTTTTTTTTGTTTATTATCCCCATTTCTCCTTACTGTAATGCGTCCGGGCATTTGAATTTTACTAACCCCATTGTTTTCAATTATGAATCTCATTACCATAACACAGCCATTTCTTACTGTATTACAGTAAAACAAATGCTTTTATACAAAGATTTATTGTCAAAAATTAAAGGTAGTACCAAGGGAGTGCTAGCAAATAGCAAATAGGGAGTACTAGCCCTGGCTTCTTGATTTATTTATTTTTTTTAAATAATGTACAACTACTTTACTATTAAATCTTTTTTCTTCTTCTAATTTGCATTGCGGTAATTTATGACTGTCACAATGTTAAAAGTCATAATGACACTAAAATAAGTTTAATTTTCTATATGCAAAAAAAAAAAGAAAGAATTTGGAGTAAAATACGACCACATAATTTTCTTGACAGATTTTGTGAGAATCTTTTAAACGGATAGTTCACCCCAAAATGAAAATCCTCTCATTATTCACTCACCCTCATGCCATCCCAGAGGTGTATGACTTTCTTTCTTCTGCTGAACACAAATGAAGATTTTAGAAGAATAGCTCAGCTCTGTAGGTCCATACAATGCAAGTGAATGGTGGCCAGAACTTTGAAGATCCAAAATAGTCTTTATTTACTATAAATCTTCACTTTCACTTCCTCATTCTTCTATTGCTTGCTTTTGGCAATTTGCATTCCTTGTTCATATCACCATCTACTGGGCAGGGAGGAGAATTTATAATAAAAAAGGACATAAATATTGATCTGTTTCTCACCCACTACTATCAAATCGTTTCAGAAGATATGGATTTAACCACTGGCATCTTATTGATCACTTTTATGCTGCCTTTATTTGCTTTTTGGACCTTCAAAGTTCTGGCCAACAATTAACATGCATTATATGGACCCATAGAGCTGACCTATTCTTATAAAAATCTTCGTTTGTGTTCTGCAGAAGAAAGAAAGTCATACACATCTGGGATGGCATGAATGTGAGTAAATGATGGGAGAATTTTCATTTTGGGTGAACTATCCCTTCAGGTGTGTGAGTGGACGTGCACCACTATTTTCAAATATCGATACATAAAAGGTATGTGCTTTACAACAAAACAAAACGAGTTTGTGTTTGTTAAGATTGTAATATGATGAATTCCTATTTTTTTTTTAAAAGTTATTTACGTATTTACCTGTTTCAGATCTGCGTTCCAGCCAATGCAAATTTAACAAAAAATGGTCATCCAACCCGTCGTTGTAACTAAAGCCTAGATCGCATTTTGAACATATTTTATATGGTCATATATGAGCCACTCTAGTGCAGCTCAGCTCCCGTGCAGCAGGTACGTGCAGTACAATCAGACGGACAGAAACAGCAGAAAGCCCCTGTTTTAAAGTTCCACGTAAGATTAAATCATACCGACACTGACCAGCGCAAAATGACTTATCATACTAATAGCGTTAATTAAGAAAAATAAGAATATAATACGAATAATAAACGACTTATTTAGGTATGAGCAAAGGTAAACCGCTACGAGCCAATGTCTGCAAAAGGCCATTCCCGGAAAATGTCCCGGTTTTCCAGAATGCCAGGCGTGATGACGTAATTGCGTGAATAAGCCCCTAGAGTCCTGCACGCGGGAGGAGACTGTCATTCTCGGACTCGAAAAAAAAAATCCCTGACTGGACATTACTACTACCTTTATTTAAATCGATATCGCTACAGCCTAGAGCTGTTTACCGTATCTGTTGAGAGTTTAAACCTGGGACATGCTTTGTACAAAAGGACCAAGTTTACTACGAGGGGTTTGACTTTGGTAGAGTTTTGTTTGGAGAAGTTTCGTCGCGTTTGGTCACAGCGAAATATACGAGGACGCGTTTGTATAACCCGTTTTTACTTCAACTTTCTCTTGGTTTTTCTTCGTTTTTAATTCTTGCTGTTTTATTTTGACCAGTTTTTCATTCACGGTTCACCGTTTTAACGAGAATTAGACGCTAGCTAGTCTGTAAACTAGCAGAGTCTTTTGAAAATGGGTTTACACCCGTTGGAGTTCAGTGAATGTTACCTGGACAGTCCTGCTTTCAGAGAAAAAATCAGAGCCCATGAAGCCGAGTTGGACAAAACCAGCAGATTTATCAAAGAACTATACAAAGATGGGAAGAATCTCATCAATGCCATAAAACGTAAGTGTCAACCCATTTCATGTCTCGAGACATTTCACAACACCTACAATGCAAAATGTTTTTGTTATAGCTATGTTTTATTATTTAATGTTTAAATAATTGTGAATTAAATGCGAAAGTGTGTGTCATTTAGCCTAACAGGTCATCAACATGTTATGCAGTCACTATTGATATTTGATATAATAAATCATCAACCCAAATCAATACAACGGTAATTTTGGTCAAGGTCAACGGAACGAGACTTTGCTGGAGAAGTTTTGCTGGAGTACAACTAGTCAAGGGAGAGTAACATGGATCATTTGGTGTTGTGCTCATAGAGAAAATGAGCTTGCGTGGCACACCCGTTGCTGACCTCATCTGATCTTGGCTTATGATTTACATGCATACTGAACTAATTTATGTGCAAATCACCAGGTGTCTTAAAAGTCAGATTTTTTTTGTCGGTTTACATAGGGATTTGCACCACTCAAATACATTTCAATTTATTTGAAAGACCACACTTCTCAGTTTGGGATAGAACAAACGCCTTGTCAGACCTCAGTAGTTATGCATTTTCATATGTGGCTTATCACCTTAGTCAGGTGACCCTCCTTTTCACGTCCATGTGTAATGCTTATTGTAAACATGCCACGCATCCTGCCGTTTAGTCTATGCACTTATTATTTCTGACTTCTTCCTTGGAGTTTAAGAAAGGGCAGAACTAATAAGCTAAAAATAAAACTTGCGTTTTACTTCAGCACACATTGATTGTTCAGTCCTTTTTTGGACTTGTTTGAGTTATTAGGATCTCAGTATCTGGACTTGCTTATCTTTGACGTGAGAGCTTTGAAGTTGTTTCTTGTCATTTTTATTTTTAAAGAACTGTTCATTTTAGATATGATGTTGTCATTGGTTCCTCTTTCTTTTTTCAGTTGTATGAATAATGCAATAAGTTGTGTCATCACTTCCAGAATATGTAATATTGTAAAAGTGGCAAATTTAAAGGAATAGTTCTAACAAAAATTTAAATATAAGACTTTCTGTCTTCTGCAGAATACAAACAAAGATTTTTAGATGAATATCTCAGCTATTTTGGTCCATTCAATGGTAGTGAATGGTGACAAAAAACTTTGAAGCTCCAGAGGCAGTTGTAAGTAATCCATAAAATTCCAGTGGTTTAATCCATGTCTTCTGAAGCAATTCAGTCGGTTTTGGGTTTGAACAAGAGGTGTCAAAATATATTTTATTGTGTATGATACTCGATTTGATATCATATGTATCATATGGTAAATAAATAAAGAGCTGCAAATCTGTCTGCTCCCCAGAGAGGCAGCGCTGAGCGCTCACAGGAAAACAGAGCAACTAGTTTACATAGCCGAGTTGAGAGCTTGAAGAGCGATGGGAACCGGCAATTAGATTGTAGGATTACAGCTGGTCAAATTTGCTAAACAATGGTGTCATTTTGGGGTGCGACTACATCAAACGTGTAGTTTTATTTACCCCAACTGGGGATGCACCGAAATTTTGGTTGCCGAAAATATTTGGTGAAAAATGCTATTTTCGGATTTCAGCCAAAAAGAGAAAAATAGCCGAAAACTCTGAATAAAAACTGTTACTTGAAAATCAAGTATCACGAAGAGAATGCAGTGTTTTATGTGAAAGATGTAAACAGCAGCTATGTTATATATATTGAAGGTAACAGGATTTTGCTTATAACTGAGAGGCGCATCTGTACAGCGTGTGTATATTTACTATCAAAGTCTACATTCCCAAAAGTAATGTAACGATCACTCTCTTGTATGTCAGCACAGGGCTCCAGACTAAAAAAATTACTAAGGAGCCAGTGGCTCCTAAACTGAAACAATTAGGATCCTAATGGCTGTTTTAGTTGCCACATCACAGAATTGCTCGATTTAGATTGTTGTTCAAAAACAAGATAGAAAGCCTAAGAAAAGACAGCTGATAGCTCATTTATTTTGTGTTTAAAATATACACTGTATAGTTGAGTGCACAAAGTTTTCACACTTATTATTTTATGAATTTAAACAAATATAAAAGATAAATTATCTTTATTTAGTAATACCCTTCAGAATCTACATAACCGGTATTTACATAAAGTATAAAATGCGTATACTATAATAGTGTGTTGCCTTCTTGAGCATCAATTAATTTTTGCACCTTGTGTAATAGTTGTGCATGATCACTCAATGGTCCTTAATAAATATATATATATATATATATATATATATATATATATACATATATATATATATACATACATACACACACACACACACACACACACACACACACAGGGCTTGACAATTAGGACTGCCCGATGGCCCGGGCCAGTGTGAGAAAGATTTGGGCCAGTTGCTAGAACTGTCACTTGCCCGATCGGGACAGTGCTGCATTTATAACTTTAGTGCAAGCAAGAGAGCACAAAAATTACACGGAGCGAACAAAGTCTTCTAACCGAGGAGCGAGCGTGAGTATATTTATCTTGCAAAGACGTGCAAATGCAGAACTTACTGAATGCGCCAAGGCACAGTTGCGTGTTCGCACAGGATCGTGCAGACTCCGAGCACACTCTCCTAGCTCTTTTGAGACGAATGAGATGTAATAAACTTTGTTAAACCCCAGTTATACACGTGTCTGGATATCACAAGCTGCTCAATATCCAAAATGTAAGTATATATTTAAATAAGTAATATTTCAAAATGTAAACATTAATTCAAAATGATAATGGCATTTGATATGAAAAGAAGCAAGATCACTATGACTATTAGGCTATTATTATCAGATAATAGGTTGAAGATGAATATTGATACAGTCTACTTCATATAAAACTCAAACACCTTCCATCATCTCTTCCACAGAACTCTTGGCTTAAAAGCACATGTGTAAATGGCAGGACAGCTGAGGTTAACATGATGTATTTATGAATTTATATCTGTATAGCGCATATATGGGATTACATAAGGCATTAATCATATCTTGCAAATTATAACTGATACGATTTTGGGGGACTCTCCCCAATTTGGAATGCCCAATTCCCAATGCTAATTCCTCATGGTGGCGTAGTAACTCGCCTCAATCTGGGTTGTGGAGGATGAATCTCAGTTGCCTCTGCACCTCATACCATCAATACGTATCTTATAACATGGCTTCTTGAGCGTGTTACTGCTGAGACGTAGCGTGTGTTGAGGCCCACACTATTCTCCATGGCATCCACACACAACTCCCCACACGCCCCACCGAGAGCGAGAACCACACATTATAGTGACCACAAGGAGGTTACCCCATGTGACTCTCCCCTCCTAAGAAACCGGACCAATTTGGTTGCTTAGGAGACCTGGCTGGAGTCACTCAGCACACCCTGGATTCAAAATCGTGACTCCAGGGGTGGTAGTCAGCATCTTTACTCGCTGAGCTACCCAGTCCCGTGGGGGGCATTGCGTTAAAACACAAGATATGTAAAAAAATATTTATCTTCAGACATATTTTTTAAAGCAATGATGGTAAAACCAGATATTTGTCATTTTTGTGTTGGGTCCAGTGAAAATTTTGGCAGGGCCAGTAAAAATCTAAAGCACTGTCCTAACTGGGCCAGTAGAACACTTTCTTAGCATTGAGCTCTGATAGATATATACATAAACATCACCTGACACTTGAAAAGAAGCTGTAGAACAAGAGCGAAAAAAACTTTGTAAATATTTTTGGATTTATTGCAAATTGCACCGCTTGCTTTGAACCTAGATGTTAACCCTCTGATGTCGACGGACGCACCGGCACATCCTGCTGGATATTTTCGTCATTACCTCGGAAACAACATAAAATTCTCCTTCATTTTTGGGTATACAGATAAGTGTAAGACATCATTAGAGACTATAAAGGGTCTACTTTTATTTGTGTACACTCACATTAACAACAAAACCTTGTACTTTTGTAAAATAAAGAAAATAAAAAGGGGGTGAGCTCACAGCAGTCTCTGGGTTTGCGAGCATATATCTGAAACGCATCACAAAAATGAACTGAAACTCTGCAAATACTTATCACACAAACATGAAACATATGTCTAAAGAAAGCTTAAAATGTCTACTTTTAAATAAAACAATTCAAATTTAAATAAAATATTCCCCTGCAATGTAATGTATGAAACAAAGCAATGTACAGTTTTCCTAATTATAACTAATGTGATCACACCCACCAGCAGAGCGCGCCATTCATACGCTAATGTGCTGAGGCAGTCAATGCAAATGGTACACGCCCCCAACAGTGAGGTTTGATGTAAACACAATTCAGTCACTTTACTGCGCGTTTGTAACGATACACAGGCGAGGAAACTCCTGGATAGTAAGGAAGAGTTAACATTTTCCTCAGAAGAAGAGCGGGACTCCGATGAACGTTTGTATTTTGAAGCGAGATTTGATCCAGCCGAGGATACAATTTAGGACGATTAGGCCTAAGTCATTTAGTTTTCATTATTTGACATGCTATTTTATATAAACATGTGCATATTTTACTAGTGAGACTGTTTCCAGACTTGTCAGCCAGGATTCAGAGTATTGAAATATGACTCCTAATAAGCAAGTTTTAGTTACATTTAAATGCTGTTTCGGCTAAAGCAGGTATTTAAATTGTATGCTGTATGATATAAATATGATATGTAATATGATGTAAAAATAATATGAGTGTTTAGATTATATTTTATCTAGTGTTTATGCTGCCTCGTTATCATCAACAAAGCTTGTGCTTGCAAATGTGTTAAGGTTAAATGAGTAAAATGCACTTTACATATGCCCATATTAGAAAATCAGCATATTATAATTAATGTGATTTCTGAAGGATCATGTGACACTGAAGACTGCAGTAATGATGCTGAAAATTCAGCTTTGATCACAAATATACAATACCAATTACAATATATTCAAATAGAAAACTGTTCTTTTAAATTGTAAAAATAGTTCAAAATATCACTGTTTTTACTGTATTTTGGATCAAATAAATGCAGTCTTGGTGAGCAGAAGAGACTTCTTTTAAAGGTAGTGTAGGTCTAAAATGAAGTTACGTCTTTATGTAAAGAAAATGTATAGTCAGATTACTTCTTTTAACTTAAAACTTGATTTTGATCATTAAGTCTCCTCACATTCATTCTCTTTGTCACATTCCTCATTGATAGGCCCAGGGGAGGGGTATTTTGTCTCCTCAGGTGTGAATCAACTCAATATTTATGATAGTTCACACCTCCTCGCATATGAACTTTTGAACACTAAAATAATCTTACAAAAGATAAATTACTATATTGTTTTGTATGAATGAGTGAGTGATCAGGATGGTTTTTACATCATTTTGTAGCAAAACCTCTAGGCTACAAGATCCAGTTCTCAAAAGTCTTGTGGACAAGTGTTTTGTATGTGTTATATGGCCTTATTTCAATGACTTCAAATTTTATTTTTTTCAAAAACCATGCATAAACGTTGTTTTCTCAAAAATACAAACCTGTACATACATGTTGCTCACATATTATTATAGCCCAGTTTGTGCTGAATACAGTGTTATCAGAAGCCATAAATGTGTTTTTAAGCAACTGAAATAAGCACAAATGTCAAGGCATGTCAAAACTTCTCCAGGGCCCAAAACACCCTCAGACACCAGAGGGTTAAATGCACTGCAAATGAGCAACAAGACCAAATTAAAATGATCCTGTTCTAATCAAGGTACAGATGCAGTGTAAATAATTGAGTTATGCGGATTTACACAGCTTTGTTTTAAATAAAAGCATTTGTGAGAGTGCAGAGCTTTGTGTGGAGCGTCACTGAGCTTGAGTCGAAATGCAGGTCTCAAACAGTGTAAACCTACAGTGATTGACAGCATTCATTGTATTTGGAGAGTTTGTCGCGTTGCTCGTGTTCTGTGTACAATTTATAAAAAAATGTAATAACAGTTTTTTTTTTTGTCATGTAAATAAAAATTTTTATTGGCAAAAACACTAAAATAAGTAGGCCAACATGAATTTGATTTTTACTAAATGGCAATAAAATAATTCAGCTTAACTGTTCTAAGTGTGTTTTGGAGGTGTAGCCAACATACAGAATATGGCATGAATAGCATATTTCAGGAATCACCTTCATTGTTATCGTGTCTGCTCTTATAAGACCCATTTGCCGTGCAGCTGGTATTGGTAGATTTAACATTTTCACGAATTGCACAAACTCGATCACAAATGACTGTTTTCCAAAGTGCAACCACTGAGGCCAAAAATGATCTAACTATGATTTTACATGAACAAGATCAGGATGAATGGTCCCCTGTCTAGCCATTTAAGGGTTTACTGAATGCAGTAACTTGGTCGATTTAAATCAGCTGTTAATAAGTTTGAATATTGAATATGCCATATTATTTACTGTATGTGGACTAATAATTTAACCAGTAATTTAGCAATAATTCAATTTATTCTATACCATAGATATAAATTTACAATTATTTTCATTTGCCTTACCTTAACAAACATTATTACAATATAAAATACAATACAATAAGATGCTTAAAAGAAACTGGAGCGAAGCTAATATCCACCATTGAAATCTGCTACTCTGAAGAACCACACTGTTGCTTTGTAATGTCACGGTAATTAAAATGGCCACGCCACGGATCCAAAATGTCAATGTAATGATCTCCGAGCCACTTCATTATCACAATTGCCTTGTGACATGGTGCGTCATCATGCTGGAAAATGCACAGATCATCACCAAATTGCTCCTGGATCGTTGGGAGAAGTTGCTATTGCAGGGTTTTGATATCATTCTTTATTCATGTCAGTGTTTTTGGAACCCACTCCAAACAGTCTGAAGGTGGCTTCATCAGAGAAAATATCTTTGCACCAGTCTTCTGCTGTCCATTCCTTGTACTTCCTTCAGAATTTCAGTCTGTCCTTGATGTTTTTCTTGATGAGAAGTGGTTTCATGTCTGCCCTTCTTGACACCAGGCCATTGTCCAAAGCTCTTCGCCTCACTGTGCGTGCAGTGGCACTCACACCAACCTGCTGCCAATATATTTTCAGGTGAGAAGAGTCAAATGAGAGATTATTATAGGCAGCCTGCAGCAGCATTTAGTAATGTAATCAAATGCTGTCAGGTTTTATTGTTTTCCCATGATGTTCCTGACAATGGCAGTATTGTAAATGATTGTCTATCATGCTGTACGAATGCAGCAGCCAATTTGAGCATTTATAAGCTCTGTTCATGGTTTCATTTACAAATGTCTACTGCAGTGTTGATCTTTAGTAAATGGAAACAATTTAAGCATTATTGGTGCAGAGCTTTAGCCTCTCAAAAAAAAACACTAAACAATTAGCTGTGGCAGGACATTAGTAAATACAATAGGCTGCAGCTTGCAGATTTCAAAGACTGCACTTCTATGAAAAGGACCTCTTCTAAATGCCATCGAATTTTGAATTGTGTTATACATTCAGTGTGATAGTTTTAGTTATTTTGCAATAGCAATGAACAATTTTGGCATTACGGAATATAATAATTGTTTGTAATTAAACAAGCAGTTGGTCAGCATGTCAGCAGAGGTTTGGTTTTGCATTGCAATGATTCACACATGTCACTGGGCTGTTGCAGGATATGTGTGGATTATTCCTCAATGCAAAGCTTGTTGTAATGACTGGCTTTGCCCCAGTGCTCAATTGACCTCAACAGTAATGCCTCCTGTACAAATCCTTAAGCAGTGACCTAGTAGAATTAACAGCAGAAATGGCCAATTAACTCCCCCACGAACAGAATGGGAGACCCTGCAGAGATCAAATTATGGCTCCCATGGGTAGTAAAGAGATCATTAAGACTTGGCTTATAGCCAACATATGGTGTATTATAATGTGTCAAAACATTGAGATTGTTTAAATGGTTACTTTATATACTCTCCCATAGGGTTGCAACGGTATGAGATTTTCACAGTACAATAACCGGCTCAGAAAATTTTGTCCATCCATCCATCTTCAACCGCTTATCCGAAGTCGGGTCGCGGGGGAAGCAGCTCCAGCAGGGGGCCCCAAACTTCCCTATCCCGAGCCACATTAACCAGCTCTGACTGGGGGACCCTGAGGCGTTCCCAGGCCAGTGTGGAGATGTAATCTCTCCACCTAGTCCTGGGTCTTCCCCGAGGCCTCCTCCCAGCTGGACGTGCCTGAAACACCTCCCTAGGGAGGCGCCCAGGGGGCATCCTTACCAGATGCCCAAACCACCTCAACTGACTCCTTTCCACGCAAAGGAGCAGCGGCTCTACTCCGAGTTCCTCACGGATGACTGAGCTCCTCACCCTATCTCTAAGGGAAAAGCCCACCACCCTTCTGAGGAAGCCCATTTCGGCCGCTTGTACTCGCGACCTAGTTCTTTCGGTCATGACCCAACCTTCATGACCATAGGTGAGGGTAGGAACAAAAATTGACCGGTAGATCGAGAGCTTTGCCTTCCGGCTCAGCTCTCTCTTCGTGACAACGGTGCGATAGAGCGAGTGCAATACCGCCCCCGCTGCCCCGATTCTCCGGCCAACCTCTCGCTCCATTGTCCCCTCACTCGTGAACAAGACCCCGAGGTACTTGAACTCCTTCACTTGGGGCAATACCTCCTTCCCTACCCGGAGTACGCACTCCATCGGTTTCCTGCTGAGAACCATGGCCTCAGATTTAGAGGTGCTAATCCTCATCCCAGCCGCTTCACACTCGACTGCCAAGCAGTCTAGTGAGAGCTGAAGGTCACGGACCGATGATGCCACGAAGACCACATCATCTGCAAAAAGCAGCGATGAGATCCCCAGCTCACCGAACCGCACACCTTCCCCACCCCGACTACGTCTCGATATCCTGTCCATGAATATCACAAACAGGATTGGTGACAAAGCGCAGCCTTGGCGGAGACCAACCCCCACATGGAACGAACTCGACTTTGTGCCGAGGACCCGGACACAGCTCTCGCTTCGGACGTACAGGGATTGGATCGCCCTAAAAAGAGACCCCCACCCCATACTCCCGAAGCACCTCCCACAGTCTCTCCCGGGGGACCCGGTCATACGCCTTCTCCAGATCCACAAAACACATGTAGACCGGATGGGCATACTCCCAGGCCCCCTCCAGAATCCTTGCGAGAGTAAAGATCTGGTCCGTCGTTCCACGGCCAGGACGGAACCCGCATTGTTCCTCTTCAATCCGAGGTTCGACAATCGGCCGAACCCTCCTCTCCAGCACCTTGGAGTAAACTTTACCAGGGAGGCTGAGAAGTGTGATACCCCTGTAGTTGGCACACACTCTCTGGTCCCCCTTTTTGAAGAGGGGAACCACCACCCCGTTCTGCCACTCCTTAGGCACTGTCCCAGATTTCCACGCAATGTTGAAGAGGCGTGTCATCCATGACACCCCCTCCACATCCAAAGCTTTCAGCATTTCTGGTCGGATCTCATCAATCCCCGGGGCTTTGCCACTGCGGAGTTGTTTGACTACCTCAGTGACCTCCCCCAGGGAAATAGAATCTGATCCCCCATCAGCCTCCGGCTCTGCCTCTGGCATAGAGGGCGTGTTGGGATTTAGGAGTTCTTCAAAGTGTTCCTTCCACCGCCCAATAACCTCCTCGGTTGAGGTCAACAGCGTCCCATCTTTGCTGTATACAGCTTGGATGGTTCCCCGTTTCCCCCTCCTAAGGTGGCGGATGGTTTTCCAGAAGCACTTGGTGCGGACCGAAAGTCCTTCTCCATAGCTTCTCCGAACTTTTCCCACACCCACTGCTTTGCCTCCCTCACGGCTGAGGCCGCAGCCCTTCGGGCCTGTCGGTACCTTGCAACTGCCTCTGGAGACCTCCGGGACAACAAATCCCGGAAGGCCTCTTTCTTCAGTCGGACAGCTTCCCTGACCACCAGTGTCCACCATGGTGTTCGAGGGTTACCACCCCTTGAGGCACCTAAAACCTTGAGGCCGCAGCTCTCCACCGCAGCTTCGGCAATGGAAGCTTTGAACATTGCCCACTCCGGTTCAATGTCCCCAACCTCCACAGGGATGCCTGAAAAACTCCGCCGGAGGTGTGAATTGAAGATCTCGCGGACAGGGACCTCCTCCAAACGTTCCCAGTTCACCCGCACTACTCGCTTGGGCTTCCCAGGTCTGTCCAGGGTCTTTCCCCACCCCCTGATACAACTCACCACCAGATGGTGATCGGTTGACAGCTCTGCCCCTCTCTTCACCCGAGTGTCCAAAACATATGGCCTCAGATCTGACGACACGATTACAAAATCGATCATCAATCTTCGGCCTAGGGTGCTCTGGTACCACGTACACTTATGAGCATCCTTATGTTCGAACAGGGTGTTTGTTATAGATAATCCATGACTAGCACAGAAGTCCAATAACAAACACCCACTCGTGTTCAGATCGGGGAGGCCGTTCCTCCCAATCACGCCTTTCCAGGTGTCCCTGTCATTCCCCACGTGTGCGTTGAAGTCACCCAACATCACTATGGAGTCCCCTACTGGGGCCCTATTCAGGACTCCATTCAGGGTCTCCAAGAAGGCTGAATACTCTGAACTCCTGTTCGGTGCATATGCACAGACAACAGTCAGAGTTTTCCCCCCCACAACCCGTAGGCGAAGGGAGGCAACCCTCTCGTCCACCGGGGTAAACTCCAATATAGCGGCGCTCAGCCGGGGACTTGTGAGTTTTGTCACTGCAGTCTATCTTTCTGGGCTTCTGGAAGAACATTTCCAGAGCCTCTTGATATGGGAAGTCAGAAACGTCTGGCCCATTTATTGAGATCCGCATGCATGCATGCTGCAAGATGGTCTCCTTGCAGCCTATTGCGGATGTTTGTCTTGACCTGCAAATGCATTAACTGTTAAATGTGATAGCTTAACATATAGCTAAAAGCAGCAAATCCTATTGTGAAAAGTTTGTATTACCCTGTTCATGGTTGAGAAGTCCCTTTCACAGTTTACACTACTGACTGGGACCGTCAGAGCAATAGAAGCCAGCAGGCTGTTAGTCTTAGCAGTCAGAACAAATATGTATGTGATTGAGCATTAAGGCCTATATTATACAATTTTTTCGTTCCTTTGAATTAGTTAATTATATTAATTTAAATCGTTTGATTATTCATATCTTAATTTTTTAAAATATTTTTATTAATAGATCCGGCTCTTCTGATATGCGAGCCGGCTCCCAACGTTCACCTACAAGAGTCGGCTCTTAGAGCCGACTTGTTCACGAACGACCCATCACTAGTGACTGGACTTTTGCTGCTTGTCAGAGAAAGGGCGTGCAGCACTTGGGCTCTTTTCTGTACTTGGACTCGGAGCAGTAGCGCTACTCCGGGTGCTACTTACAGGAGAGCGAGTGTTGCCATCTTCACCACCCTGGGAGCGTTTAAAAAATACAGATATTTTTGTCTTCTTTTCAGGTGATTGACGCAACATATTTCCGACGCACGCTTTCCGTCCGCTGGTGGGAGTGTGTGATGGGGAGTCGACTCCAAAGAGTCAATTCCTCGACTCTGAATAGCCCCAGACTCGGGGTCGACTCCATCACAGGAATTGACTCTTGGTGTCGACTCTGTTACTGTGTCCGAAATCACTCACTTGTGAGTGTCTAATCCCTATAAAAATTATATTTTTGCAGTAAAGTCGAGAAGATTGTATATTTTTTTACATTTTGAGTGTATTACTATTTGTTATATGTTGAATTAATGTGACGTCATATCACGACCGTAGTCTCAAAGTCTAGTGTATCCGTGGCATTACACCATGCCAGAGAGCTGTCGTAGAAACTTTGTATTTATTCTACACGTAGCTTGTAGCTTATCTCTTTAGAAATAGATAACAGTCATAGTGATTCTAGTTTGTAATTATGCATACCTCCGTACCAGAAAATCTGGAATCGAACACCCCTATGCTCACCTGTGTGCGCGCGAACGTGTCTGTGTGTGTGTGTGTGTGTGTGCAGGCGTGTGTGTGTGCGCATAGGGGCGGAACTCCGCCGTGCACGATACAGAGAGCCGAGGAGAATAGTTTAGTGCGACCATGTAGAGACAGAAATGCCATGCCGTCGTGTAAATAAGATAAATAACTTAAGGGCTATTTAGTTTGTTTAATAAAAGAACAAGGTATAGACCTGGTCTATTGGAAAGGTAACCTTAAATTATTTCTGTTGTGATCTGGCGCTATATAGAAAATATAATTAACTTTACCTTCAAGGGGGGTGGAGGGTGCCGTTGGGGGGGCGGAGCGCCCCCCTAATATAATGGCAGGGGAAACACTGCATATATATATATATATATATATATATATATATATATATATATATATACACACACACACACACACACACACACACACACACACACATACGGATATATATATATAATATAATATACAGGACATGATAGTTTTTTTTTTTTTTTTTTTATTGGTGATGCAACCTTTAAATTTACAACGTCTCTTTCTCATGGATTACCTTAATTTAAATAATAGAATATTCAACATTCGTTTTTAATGAGCTTAAAATTTATTGGTGAATGCCTATCCCTAATTGCGAGCTGGTTCTGTTACACTCATGCGAAAGTGCAGACGAGAAGCCTTTAGCTGATTGCGAGATTATAATTAAATCTGCCTCGGCAGTTCTAAATAGGCTATACTTGGGCGGCTGCCGAAATATCTTCAATGGAAGAACCATGGAATTGTTATTTCCCTGCTGTCCACGATGCAGTCTGAATAGACCTGTGACCCACCAGTTGAGAAAGACTGTTTAACTCACACACACACTCACTTATGTCATACCCCCCTCGCCTTGCTTTTCTCTGACATTTTCTCCACTGCGTGTGTGTGTGTGTGTGTGTGTGTGTGGCGCAAGTTGATGAGTCTGACAGGCAGTCGAGGAGGAAAGATGCACACGCTCAGGTGAGATTCTCCGTCCGGTTGCATATTTATTCTCAATACCGTAGATAACGAAATGTACATGGTATGATAACCATCGACGTTCATACCGTAGTATACCATGAAACCTGTATATCACTGCAATCCTACTCTCCCTGAGCTTACCTTTTGGCTTAAGCTGGTATGTTTAGTGTTTCCCACAGGATTTTTTGAGACTGATGGGTGGACCTCAGACCCTGTAGGGGAGTCTGGGGGCATGCTCCCCTGTAAGAAAATGTTGTACATATTAAAGCTAAATGCATCAATATGGTGCACTTTGAGAGCAAAATTAAGAGGTTAGATCTATGAAGAACTTTGTGCTCTTGTAAACCGTTTTGTAGTAATTTAATCATAAACTCATTAATATCGATTTGAATGTCACACCCACAAAGCATGGTAAACGAGACTGAGTTTAACACAGTTCAAAAACTGAACTGAACTACTCTGACTACTGCCCCTTTCTCTGCTGTCAAAATCACATGCTGTCCTTCCCTCAGGGGAGGCTGTCTCCCCTGCTGCCCCTATGGGAATTACCTGCCCTGCTGTCCCTCTCTGAATATCTGTCCCTCTATGAGAGTCAGCTGAGGCCGTTTCTCCTGCAGCCCCTGCTTTCTCTTCTGCTACCTGGAGAAGCTGACTTTTCTGCTGCAAACTCAGGCTGGGGAATTCGCTGTGCTGTGACATACCCCCTAATTTCTAGGGAGGGAGCATTGTTACATCAGTATAGTCTCTGAGCCTGACCTGCATGTTCCTGGGAGTGGGAACAGGACAGGGGAAGGGGGAGAATAGAGAGAGAAGAGAAGAGAGAGATTGGCTTGCCGGCCCCGGATACATTGTCAACTGTTTCTCAGCCGCTCCTCAATCCCCAGGCGGACGACAGTTGCTCCTCAATCCCCAGGCGGACGGCAGCTGCTCCTCAATCCCCAGGCGGACGGCAGCTGCTCCTCCATACCCTGGCGGACTGCAGCTGCTGCTCCATACCCTGGCGGACTGCAGCTGCTCCTCTACTTCCTTGCGGACTGCAGCGGTTCCTGGCGGACGGCAATGGCTCCTCCTCCTGGAGGATAGCAGCTGTGAGGACTCCACAACAACGCATCCTTCCTGGGTTTTGACACTATTGTAGCAATTCAAGGATGGGAAATGAGGAAGCTGGAAAATTATTGACAAACACATTGTAACAAGGTTCATAAGATGATCAAGGAGGTGGTGGGAACCAGCTGAAAAGTCAATGTAAAACTTTTTCACAAACTGAACTAAAAAAAAATATAATCTGCAAAACCAACAAAGATGCACACACACACACACAGCTTTGTGCATCTCTCTCTCTCTTTCTCTTTCCCTTTCTCTCTCTCTCTCTCTCTCTCTCTCGGCTAACGTTATATGAATGTTAACTATCAATGGTAACTTATGTAGCAACGTTATATGCTTGCTGTCGTATTTTGCAGAACTCGACATTAAGCATTGTCATGTGTAAATTGGTCATTCACTTGTCTGATTAAAAATGTTCCATGTCCGGAGGGAAAAAAAAAACATTTATGTTACATGCTCAAGAAACATGTCAAAGTTTCTGTTGTATGTTTCCTGAAATTATGACCGATTCCCAACCTAATAGTGTACCTATGCAATCAACTCGGTTCTCTACGACAGAAGCGTAAAGGGCACTGGGTAAGGGAGGAGCATATTATCATATAGTATTTATTTTATGTCATGTATGTTAGTTAAATAAACAAAAGCCTCCATCACCACCAATAGCAGCAGGGATGCTCATTGTTCTATGGAATGAGATCTACTTTTTCATCATGTTATTGCAGCAAGATTTACCATGTACAATCTAGGCTATACAGTACATATTAGACTGACCGATATGAGATTTTTGATACCGATTTTAGAGAAGGGAAATTCACAGATTTCCGTTATGGTGGCCAATATAGTTAATTTTTGAGCTGGAATGAAAACAAGACCTTTTCTATGTGGATTGTGCACTGATATGACTATGCAAATGTATTCAGAAGGCTGCTTTCTTAAACAAATATTTTTATCAAAGTATATTTGACATTATTATACATTGTCAACAAATTCTAGAAATGAGCACTGAGAAAATAAAGAAGAAATAGAAATATAATAAATAGCTAAATAAACATCAGTACTGTATGTTCAGTATCCGTCAGTTGCTTACCATTTAAATAAATTAAAACTCAATAAAAATCTGTACTTTGTTTAGTATACGTCAATGGCTGACCATTTAAATAAACTATAGATTAAAATTATAGCTAAATAAACATCAGTACTGTATGTTTACTATCAGTCAATGGCTGACCATTTAAATAAACTATACATCAAATCAAATCACTTTGTTGTCACACGACCATATACACAAATGCAACATTAGGTGATAGTCTTGTGTGCAGTTCCGAGCAACATAGCAGTCATGACAATGACGAGACACATACCAATTTGCAATAAACAACATATTTACACAACACAATTTACAGTAAACAATATGCACAATATAGAATGCACATACAATAAAAAGAAAAAATGTAAAGTATATAAAAAAAAATTATATATATACTGTAGTTGTATTGTGGAGAATTAAATTATGACAGTCCAGTGTGAGATAATAAGATTAATAAAGTGTAGTGCTGATGTATTGATTGTGAGAGATCAAGTGTTCAAAAGTCTGATTGCTTGGGGGAAGAAGCTGTCATGTAGTCGGCTGGTGCATGTCCTGATGCTGCGATACGGCCTGCCTGATGGTAACAGTGAGAGAAGCCCATGACACGGGTGGCTGGAGTCTCTGATGATCCTCAGCTTTTTTCACACACCGCCGGTTATGTCCTGGAGGGAGGGAAGCTCACCTCCGATTATTTGTCTGGCAGTTTGCACCACCCTTTGCAGGTCTTTGCGGTTGTGGGCGGCGCTATTGCCGTACCAGGCAGTGATGCAGCCAGTCAGGATGCTTTCTACAGTGTTGGTGTAGAACCATATGAGGATGTGGTGGTTCATTCCAAACTTCCTCAACCGTCTCGGGAAGAAGAGGTGCTGTTGAGCCTTCTTCACAATGGCCTCAGTGTGGACGGACCATGTGAGTTCCTCAGTGATGTGGGCACCGAGGAACTTGAAGCTGCTGACTATCTCCACCGGTGCTCCGTTGATGGTGATGGGGCTGTGTTCTCTGTCTTTCCTCCTGAAGTCCACCACAAGCTCCTTGGTCTTACTGACATTGAGGGAGAGGTTGTGCTCTTGACACCAGCGTGTCAGAGTGTGCACTTCCTCTCTGTAGGCTGTTTCATCATTGTCAGAGATCAGACCTACCACCGTCGTATTGTCAGCAAACTTAACGATGGCATTGGAGCTATGTGTCGCCACACAGTCATGTGTGTACAGGGAATACAGGAGTGGGCTGAGAACACAGCCCTGCAGGGGTCCAGTGTTGAGGGTCAGTAATGAGATGTTGCTGCCCATTCTAACCACCTGACATTTGCCTGACAGGAAGTGCACAGCTAGCTGTTTAAGCCCAGAGCCCGGAGTTTCACATCAAGCTTAGAGGGCACTATGGTGTTGAATGCTGAGCTGTAGTCTACAAACAGCATTCTTACATATGTGTTCCTTTTTTCCAGTTGGGAAATAGCATATATATATATATATATATATGTATATATGTATGTATGTATGTGGGATAAACGATTATTTTTTAAACGATTAATCTAACGATTAATTTTTCGATTATTTAATAATTAAAAAAAAAAAAAACAGCGCCGGGAGTTTGATTGACAGGCGATCTGATCAATCAATCATAATACGCCATTTTTGTCCGACAAAGTAGTCAGGAGAGAGAAGATTAACGTCGGTGGATTATAATTTGAATAATGGATTGTAGGCTACTGTACTGACGTCTTTCCGCGGTTAAAACATCAGTCCTTCTGATGTAGGCTACTGTAACAAGTAGAATTAGGTACTGCGCCTTTAAGATGGAACGTACTCTGTTCCTCCCTCGCTCAGAGTGGGCAGTTGATATGGGAAGAGCGAGCTGTGAACATCGCATGTATGCGTGTAAGCCCGTTTTGTGTTTCTGTTGCTCTTATTCTGTTTTTATTTCTAACCAGTAACGCAGTTGTTGTTAGCTGTGTGTTATGCAAACTGCCCATGTGTACATGGGACCGACGACAGCTGATAATAAATCACCACGGTGGAATATCAGGTACGTCTTGTGTGTCTTTGCTTACACCTGACTACAACCATTTAGGCAAGCTATCCGGCCCCTTTTGATCAAGAGTGTTACACTACATTCATGTTTAGCCTATTTGATGCTATAAATTAACCAAGAAAAAGATGATCGGTTCACGAGCAGCTTTAACTGAGGCAATCTGTCACGACACATTAAAGAGCCACAAAATAGTAGGCCTATTTATGGTTTAAATTTCTTTGACTGACCAAATTTGAAAGTTGAGACTTTATTAAATGTTACCTGCTTGGTCCTGTCTGTCAGCGCGTTGTCAGTGTCCTCTATGTATTTTTCACGACATTCATAGCTATAAGCGCATTATTAATAGCTATAAACGAAAACTTTAGGTGTCGACAACGTATTATAGCCTACTCCAATATCGAGTGCAAAGTGGGGAGTTGAAAAAAAAACTTACGGTGCTCTGTCATCTGCAGCTGCTCCGCGTGGCGCCTCTTCAGGTGCTGGTGCATTGCCGTGATACTAGAATGGAAGGCCATCTCCATTTTGCAAAGACGACATATCACGGAATTGTTTCCTTTTAAATTAAAGAATTCCCATACTTTAGAGGAACGAGTGCGTCTTTGTCGTCTTTGCAAAATGGAGGTGACCTTGCACTTCTGATAGTCTGAGGAGCCACTCGTGTTGTTAATACTCTCCGGCACCGCCATCTTTGTTTTGGGTCTGACGAATCGGCGCGAATATTTTGCGTCAACGTATTTTTTGCGTCGATGTCATTGATGACTTCGACGCGTCGTCCCAGCCCTAATATATATATATATATATATATATATTATGTATTATGTATATATTATGTATTATGTATATACAGTCAGGTCCATAAATATTGGGACAGTGACACAATTCTAATCTTTTTGGCTCTATACACCACCACAATGGAGTTGAAATGAAACCAACAAGATGTGCTTTAACTGCAGACTTTCAGCTTTAATTTGAGGGTATTTACATCCAAATCAGGTGAACGGTGTAGGAATTACAACAGTTTGTATATGTGCCTCCCACTTTTTAAGGGACCAAAAGTAATGGGACAATTGGCTGCTCAGCTGTACCATGGCTAGGTGTGTGTTATTCCGTCATTATCCCATTTACAAGGAGCAGATAAAAGGTCCAGAGTTCATTTCAAGTGTGCTATTTGCACTTGGAATCTGTTGCTGTCAACTCTCAATATGAGATCCAAAGAGCTGTCACTATCTAAATAAATATATATAAATATATATAAATATATAATACACACACACACACACACACACTGAACATAGAGTCAGTCTGAGGTTACATAAAGACAAAGGTGGTCACATGAATATTGATGTAGCTCTTTTATGTTTACTGGACTTTGTATGATGTTAACTGAGAAATGAAAGCTATTTATTTAATTATTTTTGAAGAAATCCTCACTCTGCAACATTTTTCAAAAGTGCCTAAAATGTTTGCACAGTAGTATGCATGCATGCATGCATGCATGGCTCCTTAATGTTTCAGTTTAGACATTATTGTAGTCTGGGGCCCTGTATTTGATCATGCATTAGCACAAGCATTTTCAAACACACACATGTTCAATTCACACACATACACTGCCTGTCAATTAAACAGGACACAGCTGTTACTAGATTGCTAGTGAATTATAAAAATACATGTTCTGGATTATTTTCAACAGCAGAATAAGAATATGAACTTTTTAATAATTAACACAGGCCTAGCCTATCTTTCGTTATTGATGTTTTAATCAGCCTGCTTGACTGGTCAGGCAAAATTAAAAAATTAAGTAAAATTATCTTTCACTTGCCCCTTCAAAAATCCACGTTTGTCCTGCACAAACGTTAATGTTGAGCCCTGCATTGATAGTGATAAAATTGTGTTTGGACTAGTGGATAATTGCTGTGGATACTGTAACATTAGTTAAAGTTTCCTCAAATTATGTTGTGTCCTCAAAATGCCTCGGTGTCTTGGATGCAGCCAGGTGGTTCCAGTGTGCATGTGTGTGTGTCTGTGTGTGAGCATGGCACGTATGGGGTAGGATCTGACTGACTGAGAGTGAGAGATACTTTGCTTAGCAACAGCGCAAAACACAACGTTAGAAATCTTTTTGTTATTATGAGAAGTGTAAATGTTTTTGTTTCATTATGAAACTGTGGCGGGACAAATTAGATGGGCCACCACAGTCTAGGTAATTAATGGGGAACACTGATGTTAACAAAAGCATGTGTGGAGCAATCTAACCCGAGAAGCTCACATGACAACTCAGATGTACATTATGATACATGGGTAGTTTTCTGTTTTTTTTTCTATTTCTATAACAACGTCAAATATTAACATCTCACAATCATCATGATATCTCGTAAAACATCCAGCAACATACTAAGCATTTTATTTTCACAGAAATGGGTTTCATAACAGGCGGAAACCTGGTATCATTAAACATTTTTACATGCACGATCTTACACCAATTATCTTATGTTGAATATATGTAAGGCCATCTAAACACTTTAGCTGGCTGGTGCAAACTTACTTACATCTCTACAATTGCTTGCTTAGTGAAAGACCATCATGTCATGCAATTTTTATTTATTTTCCATTAGGGGATCCTCCATGTTGAATAAAACAGTTTTTATAAGGAGTATATATTTTTTAATGAGGAAAAAATACTGAGTGCACCTTTAACTTAGGCCCAAGTTTTAATTTACGAGTAATCAATTTTTTTTTTTTTTTTGTGGGTTAGAGTACTTTTTCACCATCTAACCCAATATGCACTGGTCTTGTGCACCTGTATACGTGCTAACGTCAAAAGCAGAGAATAACCCAATGATTTGAAGTCTCATGTAAACATGCGTTGTCAGATTTTTTTGAATAAGCAAATTTTTGGTGTTTATTATCAGTATATTGTTGTGCATGTAAACACACTTATCCTTTGAAATGGCATTTAACTCAGTTCAGTGCCTGCCAGCTGTGTTATCTTGAATTTAATTGGCTGTATCTGTGAGCCAAATAACCACAAGCCCGTCGACTTCCACTTATGCTTGTTGTTCTTGCAGTTGTGAAATCACCCACATCGGTAGCTGTGTTATGTGTACTAAAATTGAGTTTTTGATAAAGGGATTAATAGTAACCACTAAGATTTTAATCTTCTCATGAATGCAGAAAGACTGATTGGCAGAATCAGAGCTTGTGGCTTGACTTCATAGCGAATTGGGTGTGAATATGTTAATAAACTATGTGGGCTAATTATGATTAGCCTATACAAGTTGCTTTTAATTAGGTAAATAAACCTTTTGAGTTTTATTTACATGGAATATCTTGAGAATGTGCCAAAAATGTACATCACTGGTAGACAAGCAGGACATTTGGGAAGTTTTACTATAACTCAAGCACTGCCGCCTCAATTTTCCACCGTTTGGAAGTCTGGGAGGATGTATCCCGGTCATGGAATCCTTGCTTCAGAGGGACGTGTGACAACAAGGCTGTCAGTTGGTATGGAACAGGAATCTCTGTGAATGAGAAGGACTCAGAGGATGCGCTCCTGTTTCCTCTTTAAAGCAGCTAGTCTTTGTCACAGAACCTTTTGACCTGTCCTCGTATCCTCCCATCTCCCCAGAGGAGATGTGAACCTTATTTGTCACTGTTCATAGGAAACAAATAGTGGGTTTTATATTCTATAGCAAACAGATGCCCTTATGATAATGGTGGAAAATGCTTACATCAGTGCCATATATACTGACAGCATATATTTAGCTCTGTTAAGAAAACATGATCATAACATGACCTCCACAATGAGAGCAGAGTGCTGTATAGCTAACCTGATGTCTTATACATTGTCAGTTTATTGATTATGATTTTATCAAAGCAAGTTGACTGCAGTTTTTCACTCTGCATGTTACTTTTTTTAAATGTCTGTGAAATGTTATGAACTCTTGCAAAGGATTCAGCTTGCAAACAACCCAATACAGTATCTGTCTGCCAACACGCATAATGTTTTTATTAAAATAGTATTAGAGTGGATAAGAGATCATGCAAGGAGGGTTTTTTTTAGGAGAAGAAATGCAAGTCAATCAAATGGAGTTTTTATACTGCAGAGAACAAATGCAAATTTTGCTGTTGTTGGTGTTTATGCAACAATGTCACCATCGTTGTTCGATGATGCCAAAAGGTATGCATTTTTTGAGTTATCCCTCTCTTTTTCCTTTCACTTGCAACACTCCAGATTCCTCTGAATTAGTATATTTTCTTCCACTTCCACTTGATCAGTTTTACTTTTAGTGGTCTCCTGAAACAATAACAAAGTATTCATAACCAAATATTTTTATTTGTAATTTTTTTTAATCTTACCTTAGTTCAGCATGCAGACCTATTGCAGCCCTGGAACAAACATCTGCTATGGTATTCCACAGTAATTATCATATCTTCAACACATTCAGGGAATTAGTGCTGGAACTAAAACTGAGCCCAGAGGGTTGAGGTTGATGTCATTCATTACATGATGAAATAATAATAATAAAAAAATACTGTGCTTAATAAACTTGGAGAAATGCTAGGCTAAAAGAGGCCTTGGGAGAGGAAAATAAAGAGAGGGTGAGAGAGAGCGGAGAAGAAGAAAGGTTTACAAAGATAAGTTAGAGCACAGAAAAAAAATGGGGAAAGAGAGGATCATGTAAACTACTTGTGATATGGCTTGATGATTCGCTGTACCCTTGCTTTCACATCAGAGCTCTAATATAAAAGTGACAACGCTCAAACATGGTAGAGAAATCAGGAATCAGAGGAGTTTTGTGAAAAGTGTTACAAATAAGTAAAATGTAAAAAAAAATGTGGAATCGGTAACTGTTTCCATCCAAGGATAATTTTTTTGTGGAAAAATGTTTAGCGCATCAATATTCATTAATTTTTTTCATTTGGCAGATGGTTTTATCCAAAGCTGCTTACAAAAGAGGAATAATACCTCATAAGCGATTAATCTTAAGGAGACCCTAGTACAAAAAGTTCCACATAACAAAATTTCAATTGCATCAGAATAACAGTATTCAAGACAGACTAGAGTGCAACAAAACGAACTATATATATCTATCTCTCTATCAGTGCCGGCTGGTCCATAGGGGTGCTAGGGGACCGCCCCACCTGGTGGAAATTAAATACATTTTTTAAAACTTATTTTAAGTATGTGTGTGTGTGTGTGTTTGTGTGTATTTAAAATGCATAATAATGTGTAATATATAAATAATTATCAGGGCTCAACGCTAAGGATTTTTTCTACTGGCCCGGTCGGGCCAGTGCTTTAGACTAGGGACTTAAAAGGTTGTATTAAATGTGCTAACAATAAAGAGGACAAAATCATCTTTTGAAAATACCTCTAAATAACATTCACTGAATAAAAAGGGAAAAACTACTTGGATTTTTATTTTTTAATTAATTAAAAATTTCACTGCAACAAATCTCATTGTTATTAAATGTTTTTGTTTTGTTTTCCATTTAACATTGTTTAAAAATCCTTAAAACAAGATACATTTACTTAAGTAGCAACATAGAAGATATTAGTCTTGCTTTAAGAGTATGCATCTTCAATGTAAGTGTTTTTTGTATATAAATGTATTTTTTCACTTGTTCATACTTCTGCAAATGCAGTAAAGACAAAATATACTTATATTCAAGATGCTTTATCTAAAAGCAAGTATAAATATCTTATATGCTGCTTCTCAGGTGACAAATTACTTGTATTTTTAATAGCGATGCAACGATCAACCGGCCAGGGACCGGAATCAGCCGGTTTTCCGCATGCTCGGACCAGTGACCCGGTCAGTCTCACGTCTTTCCGATTCCGAGCCGGTCCGTTTTGTTGCCAGCAGCACAGACAATAACGTCACAGCCGCATGGAAACATGACATTGGCGTGGAGATCTTAACTGTGAGTGAAAAATACATAAATACGCAATTTGTAATATTTGTAAGGCTAAAGTAAACCGTGAGGGAACCACCACAATAACGTTCGGAACAACAAACCCAAGACACATACCGCTTTTAAAAAAGAAGCTAAAAAAGTTAAGCGGCTAAAGCTAGCCAGAGCTCAGAGCCAGCCAAAAGTCAGCATCCTCTCCTATCTTTCCTTGGTATGAGAAGCGAAAAGACCAAAGGAATTACGAGGAAAATGATGGAATTCATCGTCCTGGATGACCAGCCGTTCTCCATAGTGGAGTCTCCATAGTGTCATGTCACACACGCAGCCTGTTACCTGTCAACATTTGGGTACACAAATGCGGGAGGTGAAGTGGGGTGCTGGATGGCAGGCTAAAATACATATAAATTGTACCATTGTGATTTAATGTGCTGAGTAACGTAATTTTTCCCACCGTGTCCGATTTTAAAATCGGTGCGACACACTTTGAAAAGGCGTGGGTATTGTTGATATGGCTTCGGGATATGAAATTAAATGCTTTCGTCCAGCTGTTGTTAAATTTACGTGTGTGTGTGTGTGTGTGTGTGTGTGTGTGTGTGTATATATATATATATATATATATATATATATATATATATATATATATATATATATATATATATATATATTTTTTTTTTTTTCTGCCGGAGCACCAGCTGAGTCTCCTCCCATCTACCAGTGTTGCTTGATTCAACTTCTCACGTCTACAGCAGATTTCAACATAGCAGCTGGGTTTAGGTTGCCAGGTTGAGGTCACAAATTATTAGAAATGTGTATGGTGCGTCGATTGTGTGAGTAGGATGCGTTTCATACAAGAGCTGGCAACTGGACAACCTTGGAATAATATATTGATGTGATTATTCATATAACCTGGTTTGGGCCATACAAATTACGGGAGTTTCCCCGGGAGGGGGGTGGGAGATGGGTGTGAAATACAGGAGACTCCCGGGAAAAATGGGGGTGAGTGACGACAAGCCGATCCCGAAGCAGCAATCAGTTTTACCTCTGATATTTGGTATCTAACGTAAGCTTAATGTCAATGTTGAGTGTATTGGACACTTCAGTTTTGTTCATAGGCTTGTAATATTTGAAATTGTTTCGTTATACGAGTAAAAAATAGAAAAAGATCCATTTATAAAAATAGTGGAAAATGACATCTGTTTTGTTATATAAAGCAACTAGTTTGCAGTTAATTGTTATTTCTACCTCTTTCCAATCATAGAGCACTTTATATATCAGAAGTCAGAGAAGATCCTGTAACTTTGTTTGGGGGAAATTGTAATGTTTAATAATTTATTTTATTATGAAAATTACATTTTGCATTGAAGAAAGGTAGATTTTGTTTGTATATGCGGTCAATAGTTCTTAGAGAGACAATCGGAATCTGAAAAAATCGGTATCGGCAGGTCACACTGATCACACAGGTCACATCGGCCAAGAAAATTGCAATCGGTGCATCTCTAATTTTTAATATTATATTCAATATACTCAGATAAAAAATAATTCTAAAAATTCTTAGTAAGCTGCTAAACAACATGCATGTTGTTTAGCAGCAAACAACAAGCCAAAACAAAGAAAAATCTATTATGTTTAGTTGCAGTGTATAAAGGAAAATCTTTCTCTCTTACCTTTCTGTTCACTTCAATCCATCTTTAACTCACAAAATAAACAAACTCTTTCTTATTAATAAAGCTGTGTATTGCCATTTTTCTTTACGATACGAAATGCACAGTGATGCATATATTATGATTCAATTAAGTCACAAGCCATCATGTTGTAATCTACAGCCATGGCCAAAAGTATTGGCAGTGACACAAATTTTGTGTTTTGCAAAGTTTGCTGCTTTAGTATTTGTAGATTATTTTTTCACATGTTTATATGTTATACGGGAACACAATGATAAGCATTTCATAAAGTGTGAAAGGCTTATATTGGCAAAAACATTCAATATAAGCAAAGAGTCAATATTTACAGTGTTGACCCTTGTTCTTCATAACCTCTGCAATTCGCTCTGGCATGCTGAATATTAGCTTCTGGGCCAAATCCTGACGGATAGCGATCCATTCTTGACTTATTAGTGCTTGGAGTTAATCACAATTTGTGGGCTTCTGCTTGTCCACTCGCCTTTTGAGGATTGACCACAGGTTCTCAATGGGATTAAGATCCGGGGAGTTGCCTGGCCACGGATCCAAAATTTCAATGTAATGATCCCCGAGTCAATGCATTATCACTCTTGCCTTGTGAAATTGTGCTGCATCATGCTGAAAAATGCACGGATCATCACAAAATTGCTCCTGGATCGTTGGGAGAAGTTGCTCTTACAGGACGTTTGGATGCCATTCTTTATTCATGTCAGTGTTTTTGGGCAGAATTGTGAGAGGACCCACTCCCTTGGATGAAAAGCAACCCTACACATTGATGGTCTCAGGATGCTTCACTATTGGCATAACACAGGACTCATGGTAGCGTTCACCTTTTCTTCTCCGGACTACCAATTTTCCAGAAGTCCCAAACAGTTGGAAGGGGGGTTCATCAGAGAAAATAAGTTTTGCACCAGTCTTTTTCTGTCCAATCCTTGTACTTCCTGCAGAATTTCAGTCTGTCCTTGATGTTTTTGTTGGAGAGAAGTGGCTTCTTTACTGCCCTTCTTGACACCAGGCCATTGTCCAAAAGTCTTTGCCTCACTGTGCGCACAGATGCACTCACACCAACCTGCTGCCAATATTAAGCAAGATCTGCACTGGTGGTGACACGATTCTGTATCTGACTCCTCGGGAGGAGACGGTCCTTGAGCTGGCTGGACACTCTGGGACATCCTGAAGCCTTCTTCACTGCAGTTGAACCTCTCTCCTTGAGTTCTTGATGATCCGTTAAATGGTTCTTTTCAGGTGCAATATTCTTTGCAGCAATTTCCTTACATGTGAGTCCATTTTGATGCAACGCGATGATGGCTGCACGTCTTTCTTTAGAGGAAACCATTGCTAACAAGAACACAATGATTGGAAGCACTTCTTCCTTCCTTTTATAGCAATCAGTCTGCTCTTGTAATCCAATCAGAATGAGTGATTTCACCTGACTAGTACTCGTTCACACTTTCCCAGGTGCTCCTGATATGATTATTGAAATGATGTTAGCTGGTCATTTTGTGCCAGGACCAAAAAACAGTGAAATGTGTGTTTTTGTGATAGTTAATTTTTTTGGCCAGTGGTGTTGTTGCAATTATTTAAAATGCATCTGATCACTCTGCACAATAATCTAGAAACAATGTGAGTCAACACCACAACAACTGAAGCAGCAAACTTTGCGAAACACAAAATATGTGTCACTGCCAATACTTTTGGCCACGGCTGTAGCTGCATTAAATGTGCGCGCTCAAGGGATGAGCATCCCAGAGACAGAGTGTGCCTCAGCTGGGTGCAGTTTTAATCTCTTCCCGTTAGATTGGGACATTCCCTCATACTTTGCGATCTACATCACCTGACGCTGTGAAAGTTTAGTGCATCTGGACTGTGAGCTGTGTAATTCTACCTCTCCTCAGTCAGGTGCATCATCATTAGAGTTTCATATGATCTCATGTTATGTTAAATGAGATCAAATGACTATTTGACAACAAAAGTTTTTGTAGACAATATTTTATTGTGAATAATGTCGACTAATCATTTCGGCCCTAGCGAGCAAGGAGGCCTACAAACCTGACTCAGTTACACCAGTTCTATCTGGAGGAATGGGCCAGAATTCCTCCAACTTATTGTGAGAAGCTTATGGAAGGGTACCCAAAAAGTTTGACCCAAGTTAAACAATTTAAAAGCTACTACTAAATACTAACAAAGTGTATGTAAAGTTATGACCCACTGAGAATGTGAAATAAAGAGAAATAAAAGAATGAGAAATAAAAGCTGACTAAATCATTCTCTCTACGATTATTCGGACATTTCACAGTCTTAAAATAAAGTAGTGATCCTAACTAAGACAGGGAATGTTTTCAATTTAATGTCTGGAATTGTGAAGTGAATTGTGAATTGTGAGTTTAAATGTATTTGGCTAAGGTTTATGTAAACTTCTGACTTCAACTTCAACAATATATATATATATAAACGGCTGAACACAAATCTTTTCCATGAGCATTATATATATATATATATATATATATATATATATATATATGTGTGCTGTGTTGGTACAACAAGGTGCCACTGCAGGCTTCCGGTTGAAATGTAGCGCTGCATGAAAATGTTTACCAATAAAGCTAATGGAAATGCAAATTAGCAATAAAATTTCACAAGTGAAATATATCTTCAAAAATATAACATTATCATTTAAAAAGTATATTTTATGTTTACTCAGTTTGCCTTTTGATTATGTTAGATTTTGTTAGAATTTTTGATATGATTTATTATGAAAAAAGACACAAAAACAGAAGAAATCAGGATGGGGGCAAATACTTTTTCAAAGTACTATGTGGATATGTAAAATGTCATGAAAAAACTTCTTTGTAAACATGTTTTGTTGAGAAAAATTGCATTAATGCTAAAAATGTAGCGTCACATTACAGAATTTACATCACATGTGTCCTCACAACAAACAGCATACTGGAGAGATACACTTACAAGTGAATCTGTGCTGTCCAGCCTGTAAGACATATTTATGTTTGTTTAAGCTCTCCAAGTCTGAAGTGGATGATGGCCAAGTGGATTTTGGCTAACGAGAAGACACCAGAAAAAAAAAAACTTGTTTTCTTGCTATAATGTTGCCTGTTCTAATGCATTTTGCCAGATATTCTAATCAATTTCTTCTAATATTCCCAGATACAGATGAGTTAATTCTCCATTTTGATGTTGTCTTCTGATATTTCCTACTACTGCAATTATGTGAAATCAAAATGACAGTCAGCTGGCTAATTTCAATAAATTGTCTCAATACTCACTCCTTTTTACACAAATGTGGGGACTTCTGCGACATGAAAAGTACACAATTTGCAATCTACACAAAATTCTGTTTGCGGCTCAAGGGCAGATTTCTTTTTTTCTTTTTTTTTTTTTTTTAAGACTCACGTCATGATGCACACCATTTATCAGAAAAAAGGCCATTTGAATGTAAACGAGCAGGAGACAGCAGTTTTCTCAAACTAATTGTCACCAAATCAGTTTCTTCTTCAGGCTATATTTTTTATCATCAACAAGGACAGTTCTGGTACTCTCATTTAAAAATGTATTTCTTTCACTAAGATGTGGTCATTATCTTACTTCATCTGGTATGACTTTCTGGACATGGAATATCCACCAGTATAAACAAAAATTAATACCATTCATAGCACTGTTTACTTCACTTTGGTAATAATTAAATTAATGTATTATTTATTATTATCTTACATTGCTTTCAGTGGCTACTGGTTTTCCTTCATTTCTCTGCCTGCACTTTATAGAACCTTAAGCCTTTTTCTTTATATTTTTGCTGTGTGGCTATTGTTGTTGTCATTGCTGTTGTCTGTACTGTCTCCAACTGTACCAAGTCAATTTCCTTGTATAATTTATACTTGGTGAATAAATAAATGGAAATGGAAATTTCTGCATTGTGATCTAAATGTAATCCCTAATAGCTCCCTAAAAGCACATGACAATTTTTAATGTCGAGCCCTGCACCAATAGCAAAATTGCACATGATTGCATCACGTCTCTTCCAGGAAACATGTGACTTTAAAGACTGTACATAATGTTTATGCTTGCAAGTATGCATAATACATGATGTCATGAGTCCCTGATATTCCACATCCTATTTCATCCAACCCTTGGGCCTCTCATAAAGGTTGGTTCATGTGGTTTCAGTTGCTTTCTGTCTTTTCTGTCCTTTTGTGGTTTGTATTGGTGTGAGGGGACACTCAGATTTTTTAGGAATAGATGGTTATGTCTAAATGAATGCTGAGATTGGCCTCTTATGTTCATTAGGGAGATCTTGACCATTTCCAGCATTTCTCCCAGCATACCTTAAAAGGACTTTGTTGAGAGCACCGTGGAATGTCTGTGCTGATCTGGGGTTGTGCTTGTAATCATTCAGACTCTGTTATTAATCTTCTAGGAATTTTACTCTCATAGCCAACCAATGTCTTTATCTGTGTTGATGTGCAGGTGCCAATAATGCAGATTCTTCCAATTGCTTTGTTTAACATGGGTCACATTCCAAGCAACAGATCAAATCTCCAGTGATTTTATAGTTTATTTATATACCTTATACCTTTCCTTTTGTGTGTAACATAGCTCATAGTTTCAAAGCACAAAGTCCTCGCAAAAAGGATTTATTCTCTCTCACAGACAACACTGCTCAAGAACTGCAAGAAAAGGCTGGATGGTAGTCCAACCATTTCTTCCGTAATGTATCTACGTCACTATGTTACACATTTGTATTTTTTATCATACCATGTACATTTGCTTATCTACGGTATTGAGAAAAAAATGCAGCCGGACGGAGAATCTCACATGCGCATCTACTTTCCTCCTTGTCTGCCTGTCAGACTCGTCAACTTGCGATATGCACGTGCGCGCAGTGGAGAAAATGTCAGAGAGAAGCGAGGCTAGGGGGTCTGACATGAGTTTGTGTGTGAGTTAAAGCAGTGTTTCTCAACTGGTCTATTCGGACTGGACAGCAGGGAAAGAACAATGCCATGGTTCTCCCATTGAAGATATTTCGGCGGCCGCCCAAGTGATCGACTATTTAAGACTGCCGACGTAGATTTAATGATAATCTCGCAAACAGCTAAAGCAGACATAGGCAACATACGGCCCGTGGCTCATTTATCGTAAAAGCGTTTTTATTTTTCATTGGATATTTCAGTTAACTTGCATTGGGACCTTGCACACATCCACATGCATTTAACTTGCCAGATAAGAGATGTAACACCACCAGTTTGAGATCTATACTTGCGAAAATTGGAAATATTCCGCCTAATGTTTACTTATGTTGTGCAATCTGGCAACCATGCACGCGAGTGCGCTATATCTATCTGGCTTTCCCCTTTGAACAAATTTGAGGAGCCTTTCCTCCTGTGTAATATGTGTATAAATATGTAATATTAGGTAACAAACGGGATAATAATGGGCTCATATATGTAAATATGTTCTTCAATTTTTAAAAGGTGAGAGAAAACTTTCTGTAGATTTTGACATCAACAACAAAAATAATGTTACTTGATGCATGTCCTTGTACTGGAAAACCATGAAAAAAAACTATGCAACATATAAGGAAATGCAACCCATGATACATTAAATACAAGTTATGTTTAATCTATGGCAGGTCGACACTTGATGTCCAATGTAAAATTTGTCCTGAAGCAAAACCAGTTGAGAAGCACTGAGTTAAAGCTACAGACTGGAGCTGTATATGTTCATTATTAATAATCATATTACTTCAAAAGCTCACACAGCTGATGTTATTTTTCATTTAGTATTTAATTGAATATGCTATGCTAACATGTAAACTAACATGCTTTAGTTATATAACATGTTATAGTTACATGCTATTTTTATCATGTTTATAATTCGGTTTATTCTAATTCTGTTAGCTTTCTTATTCTATTTATTTTATTTATTTTCAAAAGGGAGAATTTTTTTACACATACTTAAATGGTTTCAAGTTTCAATTATAATAAAGTGTTTGCTCAAAAATAAAAAAAATAAAATAAAATAACCCTTCTGTTTTCACTGATAATACTAATTGTGTAATACCGTATACCGCGATACCGTGAAACTGTGATATTTTCTGAGACGGTTATCATACCGTGAAAATCTCAAACCGTTGCAACCCTAGTCTGGAGATGGATTTATTTTTACAAACGGAAATTTTAGATCATTTTACAAAATTTACCTAAAACAAATTGTTCTATATCAAGAGTCTTATATAATTACAAGCTGTAATGTTATGGCCACTATCCACAGTAGTCCATGGCTAAGTTGCTCACTAACTCTCTAATGCACCCGGTATTATGTCCAACCGGGAGTAAGCCACTGTTCTCCGTTCATATCTCGGGTGAAAAAAGTTCGGCTACACCCATTCCAGCAAAAGATGACTAACTTACATGTCTTTTACTTGAAGCTTTGTTAGGTTCACAATAATATGAATATAAAATAATCAACAGTGTACTTGTAAGAAAGCTACAAAAATTAAAACTTTCCACTGTGAAACAACCTGCTGAAATTTTGCTTGCGAAGATGGTTCGGGTCGATCAGCTTGTTCTTCCAAACTTTCATTATTTAATTCATTATCAGATTCGGCCAAAAACCGATGCCAATGTTCTCATAGTTACAGCAGTGTTTACAGAGCTGCCCAGGAAGACTCGGGAGCTGAAACTTGGTTATGGTAAGGAGTGTTACATTTCCAACACACAACACAGTTGACCAATCACAACAGACTAGGCCAGCTGACCAATCAGAGCAGACTGGACTTTTCAGAAAGGGGGGCTTTATAGAGACAGGAGTTAAATCAGAGCGTTTGAGCCAGAGGATGAAGAGAGGGGAAAAGAAATGTTAAAAAAAAAACATTATTTTTCTCATACTGTACATTTAAAGCACGTAAACCTATTCTAGTAGACCCCCAAAATAAAATTATGAACATGAAAATTAGCATTATATGGGCTCATTAAATAAATGACTACAACAATATGGACCTAATAAAGTCCCCGAGGTTTGACGTGTTGTGCATTCTGAGATGCTATTCTGCTCACTACTTCCGAGTTACTGTAGCCTTTCCGTCAGCACGAACCAGTCTGGCTATATTCTGTTGGCCCATCTCATTAACAAGGTGTTTCCATCCACAGAACTTCTGCTCACTGGATGTTTTTTTTTTTTTGGCACCATTCTGAGTAAACTAGAGACTATTTTGCATGAAAATCCCAGGAGATCAGCAGTTACAGAAATATACAAACCAGCACATCTGGCACCAACACACATGCCATGGTCAATCACTGAGATCACATTTTTTTCCCCATTGTGATGGTCGATGCAACATTAACTGAAGCTCTTGACCCGTATATGCTTGACTTCATGCATTGTCCTGCTGCCACATGATTGGCTGATTAGATAATTGCATGAATATGTAGGTGTACAGGTGGTCCTAATAAAGTGCTCAGTGAGTGTTGTGTTAAATAAGCTACAATGAAATTAAACTATCTTGACCATCATCAAATAAATAACACAAGTTATTTTCTGCATGTGCAGATTGTTTGCAATTCCCTTTGTAAAGACTGATTTGGCCTTATCTCTCTCCACTGCTTTGCTTCAAGTACGAATATAAAGAGCATGTGACTCTATTGATCATCAAATGACACAATGATTTTTGTTGATGGAGGGACATCGTGTCTCTGTACTGTTTCTAACAAGTGTTCCTACAGCTTGATGTCTTTACATTATTGGTGGGCTGCACAACTGGCCGTGGCTCTCGAGAAATGAGATTGATCCCAAATGAGATGTGTTGCTGATGTAGAAATAAGATGTCATTTAATTTTGACAAGGAAGTTTTCTGTGTCAGTATCATGAACGAAATAATTGTTTATCAATGCAAAATTAAAGAAAATTTACTGTCATTTTCTGATACTGTTTTGAATGCATAATTTAAAAAAATTAAATCTCTGTATTTGTGCAGAGACAAATCATGTAAAACTGTGAAATCACTCACAATAACATTTCAAATCTTGCTGACACTCGACTAGGATCTCATTTCGTCACTGCACATTTGTAGAGTTATTTCCAAGATGGTGTGACCTCCGAGACAAAACTGAAACTTAAGCTAACTTTAATTTACGTTAATCATCATAATTGTAACTTTTTTTCTTTTGCTTGTTTTGTAACCCAGACAACCTGTATAGCTATTATATTATATTGTATTACATTACATTATATTGTATTATATTAATTATATTATGCAATAGTAAATTCCTTAAATTCTTCACTTTCACACATTATTTTAAGGCTCTCTGATTAACTAAAACTTTAAAAATTAACTAACTTTTATCCCCCAATAAGCACACAACCTTTCCCAAATATTTCACCACAGTTATTGGCCAGTTTCCAGTTATGGGCTGTCCATAAACTGGTGAATCACTGAGATTCTCTTGCAGGCACTATAAAGATTTACTAGGTAGACTGTCCATGCATTACTGTGTCTTGCTTCAGATAATAAGCAGCTGCTAAATGACAAGTTACTGTGTAGCTGAGTTTTCGAAGCACTCATTAATCATTGTTAACTTATGAAGGATTGCAGTGATTCAAAAGATTTAGACTGGGTGTGACTTCAGTCCATAGACTGTTTTAATTTCGGAGTGCATACATTTTTATTTCTGTAGAATTCTAGTTTTATTCGCTGTAGAATAGGCGCATATTGTGATTTGGTTGTCCTTTAAAATGCCTTTAGCAGAAAGTGGAGTCACTCTTCACTGTCATGTCTTGTCATATCATCTGCTTCCACAGATCTCTGTAGACAACTGATGTCTACACACACATTGACTGCACCAGGCCTTCAGTATGGTGTGGGATGTGCTAAAGTACAAATGTTTAAAAAATTTGGTTTCCTGTGATAAGCAATGGGAGGGGCATTTTCCTGCTTTTTCCTGTCTGGTTTCCTGGGTTCAGTGACGTAAACTAGACAAACCAAGATGAAACAAAAGATTTAATGGGGATCTGTCATAGTGGTATTAGCTAATAATCCTTTTTGCACCACTACTATATTGCATAAAATACCTCAAAGGATTTTGTGAAAGATGTCAACAACACTCACACATAATTGCTTAGGAAAGAAGCAATTAAACTTAGACAAAACCCACACTTAGCCAAGTGCCCCTGTCAATAGTCACCTGTGAATAAAGACAGCTCAAACAGAGCAAACATTACAAAGGAGCACAAGAGGTGTGTCTCACATAGACATTTATATGTAACCAGACACAAAGTAACATTGTTGTTACACAACTTGGGCTGAGACAGTGTCTCTTACTATATGTTAGTGTGCTTGTGTTGGTTTTGCTCTGCTGTTTGTGAAACTGAAGATCAGAGCAGTAAGTCTTTCAGGCTTTCTTATTTTACCCCAACATCAAGAATAATGAAGCCTTTGTTTTCTTGAAGACATTACTCTTTCACCAGAACCTATAAGAAACGCTGATGTTATCACTCTATAATAAGCTGAAAAAGGAGCCCATGTGACATTGTACTGTTGTTAATCTTGGTCCTCAACATTCATCCATCAAAGCATTGGAAATGTGTCTTTCCAAAAAGTTTCCTATGGAAAGTCATTAACTTTAATGATTAAAGACATTAAATTGTTCAATTAGGGTTGCATGATATACCGCAATTGAATATTCTAAATAATTAACTGATTTTACTGGCAATATAAAATAAAAGGAATATTCCGGGTTCAGAAAAAGTTAAGCTCAATCGACAGTTTTTTTGTGGTGTAATGTTGATTTAAAACAAAAATTATTTTGACTACTAACATTAATATTTTTAGTGGTGGTTTATGGCTGCACAATTAATCAAAATAAAATTAAAACTGTGACTAGTCAATTGAAATGTAAATAGTCTGCTCGCTTCAAAGTTTATTTGCGCTGCTCTGTCCAGTCTATATCAAGTTAGAGCATTATTACAATGTTTTCAGAGCAGTTCTGTGCCTAACAACTCACGCTTAGAGTAACAGAAGTGCTCAGAGTTTGTTTCCGTTTGCTTACATGAGCTTTATTTACACTTTATACCACAGGACTTTTGAATGCTTGATTCTGATTGGTTGATGGATGTTCTTAAGTGTGTAATTATTTTTCAAGTAATCACAAGGCTATGAAGTAGTTCCAGGTCTTGACCACATAACGGTTCAATATCACCTCGCCAAATGATTTCAGTTATTTCAAAGAGCCCTACAGGCTACCATAACAAAAGAACCAATTAAAACAAAGACATTGGTTAAGTACATCGGATAAGAATGACAAACGATGTCTATAATATCTGACATTTATTTAAATTTCATTTGAAAGCGTCTTTGTATTGTTTGCCTGTAAAAATATCTAAAAATCCTTAAAACAAGATCTATTTGATTTATCTTGTTTTAGAAACGACACTGCATAAGATATTTAGGTTTTTCAGAGAATATATTTTCAACGTGTATTTTGTCTTACAGTACTGGCAGAGTTTTTATAGTCAAAACAAGTGAAAAAAATCAAGGTTTCCACAGGTCTTAAAAAAGGTCTTAATTCGACCTTCTGCAAAATAAGACCTTAAGGTCTTAAATCAGAGCAACAAGTCTTTAATTCATAAGGTCATGGCATTAAATGTTGTATGAGGGATTGTTTTCTGGTTGTGGGATTGTTTTCTGGTAGTAGGGTGACCAGACTTCCTGTTTTGAAGAGGTGTGTCCCGGTGTCCTGACAATTCTCTAAACGTTGTAATTATGTCCTGGTTTCAGCTGGTAGGCTCACTGATTTTTTTCTACTTATATTTAATGTACTCATTTTCCTTCTCACTGTAGTCTTTGGTTTTAGAGAAGAAAAGCAATTTCATTGCATGTTGATTTGATGATAATTTCATTTTAGTTTTTCTGCAAATCTGCTGAAATGTATTTGGATGCCATGGCAATGCCGCCATTCGTTAGGCGCACACTCTTTGTCATCCTGTCCGTCAGCACGTAGAAATGCACCAATAAAAAAAATTTGTTTTCAACAACGAGCTGAAAGAGGCCGATCCATTTCTTTGTGCAGCACGTGAATATGTAAGAGATTATTTATTTATTTATTTATTTATTTATTTATTTATTTATTTATTTATTTATTTTTATTTTTTTATTATTATTTTTTTTTTTGTAATGTTCATTTCCCCACGAGCACAGAGGTAAATCAGACAATGTCACATTTAGACAGCTAAACTGCAATTTTTACGTAGTACAAGCACTTCTATTTTCAGATGTGGGGGTTGGATTTTGAATTTTTGGTTACAATGTTACTAAATTTTGTGTTAAAATGTGTACCTGACATGACAAGTCATTTCATAATTGCACATGCAATATGATATCATATGGATAGGATAGGCTACATGGAATTTGTACAATTAAAAATGCTAAAATGTGGATAAATTGTGAAAAAACTAAATCTAAAATAAAATATACATTTTCACAAACTATATAGCCGATACAGTTAAGTGCAGATGTTTGTATAACCCTTTTGTTTTTATACGTGCCCACACCCCTTTAAGAATGTATACAAATAGCCTATAAGAGATAATTTTTTTTATGTAGTACTGCCCTTCAAAAGCTACATAACACAAAATGTACTCTTATTTTTTACATGAAAAAAAATTCAATTATTTCCTCCCATTTTTCTCCCAATTTGGAGTCTCCAAGTCCTAGTGGTGGCGTAGTGACTCGCCTCAATCTGGGTGGTGGAGGACGAATCTCAGTTGCCTCCATGTCTGAGACTGTCAACTCGAGCATCTTATCACATCTACGCACAACTCACCACACGCCCCACCGAGAGTGAACCACATTATAGCGACCACGAGGAGGTTGTCCCGTGTGACTATCCCCCCTAGCAACCGGACAAACTTGGTTGCTTAGGAGACCTGGCTGGAGTCACTCAGCTACACTCACGAATTCCAGGGGTGGTAGACAGCGTCTTTACGACTGAGCTACCCAGGCCCCCCAAAGTTTGCACCCCTTGGTTCTTCTTATGTTGCCACCTTGAGCATCAATAATTGTTTGCACCTTTTGTTATAGTTGTGTATTAGTCCCTCAATTGTCAAAATCTGGACCTCATATATAGCCACTGTCGGGAAGAACTCAAATGTGCAGAAGATGCTGAGTAACTAAAAAAGAAAAAGAAAAGAGGATATCTTCAATGCTCAGGACAAAGCAGGGATTCATGAATAATTATTACACAAACAACACACCCTATTAGAAACCAAAGGAATGTAAACTTCATAACAGGATCATGTGTGTAAATTCAGTTACTATTTTGTTGTGTGGAATATATGTGTGGATGTGTTGTCAAATAGCTTCTTCGGTGCGTTAGGCCATCCTTAAAAATATTCTTGTTTGCCGTAACCCGACCGACTCTGTCAATTTAGGACTGACCCAATTATTTTTATTTTTTTTTCTTTTAGTCCGACCGACTTGCCGGTTGTAAACTTGCGTTAAGACCGACTGATTTTTTTTTTTTTACTCTTCAAACAACTTATACAAATTCAATAAAATAATATTAATTGTATTTTAGTAAGTATTGTGAATATAAATTGCTTATGCCTACATACAAACGTAGGCTACGTTCTTTCTTAAGAACTAGCTGCTGGTTGGAGTCTTTTGGCAGAGAAAGAAAGCATTAGGGCTGTCACTTTACGTTCGAAAATCGATTCCACAATCGATCGGACCAACCAACACAAGTTTCGAAAACGAAAATAGGGAATCGATTTTAACAGCCTTTTTTTTTTTTTAAACAAAAATGTGTTTTAGGTGGACATATCAATATAGTACACAGAACATGTAGGATGTTGGAAAATAATGTATTTTCTGTTAGCCAAATGCTTTTTAATATTCGCTATTACTTCAATGCAAGTGAACAAGCGTGCCGTTATATTTTATTGCTTAGTGACGAGTGTGTTCAAGTAAGCCAGAAATGCGCAGATTCTGCGCAATACGTTGTATTTAATATATCATGAGGACTCATGAGGAGTTGCGTATTTGCGCTAAATCCGCGCAGCTTTGGCTTACACGAACTTCCCCAGTAAAGGGAGTAAACATAGAAACATGCCAAATTGGCTCGTGATTTGACAGCGTTTTAATTTATTTGTTTCACTTTCATTGAAATCTAGTGGCTTATTTTTTTCTTGATTCTGCCTCATTGTTTTTTCAAATGAATGCTGCTGGAATTAATGCAATAAAGATGTTTCTTGACAAGATTTCAAATTATTTGTGGTCTATATGACCTGCATCAGAATGAGGTTTGCAATGGTGCGCCCGAAGGCACGGTTTGAAGACCCAGACAGTGACGTCACAATATGCAAACATTTTTAAATTTATACCTACGTAATCACCATGACCAAAATTTTACTTTTTTTTTTACATTGAAACTTGAAAAAAAAAATAGACCTACCTACCGACGCTTTTTTTTTTTTTTTTTGCAGCTGTTACTGCAAACCAAAATATTTTTAAGGATGGCCTTACTATATACAAACAAAGTGCAATTTTTATGATCCCTCAATTAAAAAAATGCACACCTGTGGTGGTAATGCATATCATGTGTGTATAATTTTTCATTAATTCAACAGGCCAGTGTCAATTATTCCACTTATACCATAGTTACCACACCTTAAGATATCGTTCAGTGTTTTACCTTATGACATTTTCTGGTTTTCATCCCTAAAACGGTCTTGTGAATGGAACTACATTCTTCCACCACAAATTCAGCATCTTGCTTTGATACAGTCTGAGCCTTTATTGCTAGTTCAAAAACGTCACTTTAGAACTAGCAACGGAGGATGTGCTTCTTTTTGGCATGGAGTAGCAAGGGTGTGTGTGTGTGTGTTTGTGTTTGTGCGTGTGAGAAATAGAGAGAACCTGAGAGAGATCCTGTGTGGAATTACCTGTGTTTATAGTGGATCTACTCAGGAATAACATTGCATCAATTTGCCAAAGTTTAAGTCTCAGCATCAGTGAGTGTCACATTCTTGTTCAGCTTTTCTTTTACTAAACAACTGTTTACAGTCCATTGAGTCGCAGGGGTGCGCTGACTGTGCTCCTGAGAGAGTTTGTGTGAGAGCAAAATAGAGGGGGAGGGTTAGTGCAGTCCTGTCCACTATAGCTATGTGAGGCTGATTAGGACAAAATACAATGAAACATAAAAAGTTTCACACATTCAAAGTTATTTTGGATAATAGAAGCTGTTGTATTGATCAAGTCATGAGGAGTGTGGCCAATTTCTGTTGGTTGTGACTCTTGTCTCAGTGTGTGTGTGTGTGTGTGTGTGTGTGTGTGTGTGAGATGAGAGCAAAAGAAAGAGAGAGAGCCCAAGGATGCTTTTCAATCAAAATTGAAATAAATTTAGGATATTATAGACATTTTCATTCTTATCTGATATACTTAAGCAATATATTTGTTTTAGTTGGTTATTTGTTGGTCGTGACTCTTGTCTCAGAGTGTATGTGTAAGAGAGAGAGAGAGCCCAAGGACACTTTTCAATCAAAATGTAAATAAATGTTGGATATTGTAGACGTTCTTGTTGTCATTCTTATCCGATGTACTTAACCAATGTCTTTATTTTAATTGGTTCTTTTGCTATGGTAGCCTGTAGGGCTCTTTGAAATAATTTGGTGAAGTGATATTGAACCATTATGTGGTCAAGACCTGGAACTACTTCATAGCCTTGTGATTACTTGAAAAACAATTACACACCTTGGAACATTCATCAGCCAATCAGAATCAAGCATTCAACAGACCCGTGGTATAATATAGTATAATGCATTGTAAAATTAAATATAACAAAATAATGAATAAATAGTTCAATTAAATTGTGACAAACTAAACAAATCTTTCACTTTAGGTTTGATTACACCAATGATAATCAGTTCAACTTCAGTTTGACATTAAAGGAATGTTCCGGGTTCAATAAAAGTTAAGCTAAATCAACCGCATTTGTGGCATAATTAGGGCCCTATAAAATCCGTTTTATTTTTTCCCAAATTCCGTTTTATTTTTTCCCAAATTCCGTTTTTTCCGTTTTAATTTTTGCAAATTCCTTTTTTTTTTACCCTTTACTGTTATTTTAGTCGTAAAAAGAGTGTGCTTTTAATGTTAATGATTAAAATATACACAAATAAAATAGGAATGACCTTAAATTTATTGAGGTAACAAACATCACATTTACTCAGTACTTATGAGGACAAATACTGCACGATGCAACATAATACTGCACTCTTAGTAACAACAAAATATGAATGGTTATGAACCAATGGTTATAAATAAAAGTGCTCCATTTAGCTTTTTCTTTCAAGTAAAAAAAATTGGACCAAAATAAAAAACTCTCAATTTCAGAGTTGTACATAAAGTACTTATAAGAATCATCTTTCCCATACAGTACATTAAAGTGCATCAAAAACAAGGCAAAATACAGCAAGTACTCCCTGAGTTATAAAACTAAAGTTGACTTTGTCATGTAACAGACAAAAAACATTTTATCAAAAGTTTTTTTAAACAAGTATTCAAGTTGCAGGACCTTGTGAGCTAACTTTCTTCATTTAAGCTTCCCACCTATCAGAGACATCACCATAGAAATACATGAGTGCCAGCCTCTTTGTGTTGAGTTCAGTGAGTGTCTCTCTCTTGGCAAACGACAACGGAATGTTGACAAAACTTGCAAAACAATAGTTCACCTGACACATAAAAGTCACTGGGGAACTGCTCGACTCGGTACCGAGGGCTTAGGGCCGAGTTTCTCAACCTTTTCGCCGTAAGCAGAGCTGTGGAGAGCCGCATTCGCCATTTTTTCATTGTTTTGATGGGGATGGGAAGCTGAAATGACGGGAGGGGTTGTGTCGCCCAGATTTGCTTCCCCCGGTCTGCATTTTCCCCAGACATACGTTCTTCTCCCACACAAAAACAGAATTTCATTCCAAATATGTAAAATTCAGCGAAATTCCGCGTTAACACTAGATTCCGCGTTAATTTGCCAATTCTGCAATTCTGTCCGCGATTCCGTTAACGCAGAAATTATAGGGCCCTACATAATGGTTATTACCAGAATCGAGGTTACAGTGAGGTCTTTACAATGGAAGTGAATGGGGACAATAAAAGTGCATGTGGCCAATTTTTGGAGGGTTTAAACACAGAAATGTGAAGCTTATAATTAAAACAAAAAATAAAAAAAACACTTACATTACTTCTGTTAAAACTTGTGTATTATTTGAGCTGTAAAGTTGTTTAAATCATAATTTTTATTGACGTTACATCGCTATGGTAACGAAGTTGTAAAATTGGCTATAACTTTTCACAGAAAAGGTTTAAAAGGGATTTTACCACACTAAATCATGTTTACGCACATATATGTTGCCTTGTGGTTATACTTTTGAATAAGTGAGTATTTTAATGTTAAAAAAAAATTGGCTCCCATTCACTTCCATTGTAACTTGTACTCATTGGAACCTAAAAAGGATGAACGAATCAAAAAACATTTTTGTGGTAATAAACATTATGCCACAAATGCTTTCGATTGAGCTTAATTTATATTGAACCCAGATTATTCCTTTAAGCCTCTTTCTTTAGGATTATTTTGCAGTGGCATGCAACATTTTAGGCACCCCTGGTCAAAATTTCTGTTACTGTGAATAGTTAAGTGAATAGAAGATGAACTGATTTCCAAAAGGCATTAAACTCAAAGGCATTAAAGATGAAACATTCTTTAAGCAAGATTAGTGTATTTTTTTTGTTTTATACAATTTTAGATTGAAAAAAAGCAAAGGAGCGCGATGCAAAGGTTTGGGCACCCGAATAGTTTTGAGCTATCCAAGGTCTCAGACCTTAATTAGCTTTTACAATCATCATTTGGAAAGGCCAGGTGATGTAAATTTAAAAGTTTTATAAATACTCCGACCCTTCAAACCTTGTCCCTACAATCAGCAGCCATGGGCTCCTTTAAGCAGCTGCCTAGCACTCTGAAAATTAAAATAATTGATGCCCACAAAGGAGGATAATGCTATAAGAAGATGGTGAAGTGTTTTAATGTAGCCGTTTCCTCAGTTCGTAATGTAATTAAGAAATGGCAGTTAACAGGAACGGTGGAGGTCAAGTTAAGGTCTGGAAGACCAAGAAAACTTTCAGAGAGAACTGCTCGTAAGATTACTAGAACGGCAAATTAAAACCCCTGTTTGACTGCAAAAGCCCCTAAGGAAGAGTTAGCAGACTCTGGAGTAGTTTTGCACTGTTCTACTTTGCAGCGACTTCTGCACAAATATGACCTTCATTGAAGTCATAAGAAGAAAACCTTTCCTGCGTTCTCACCACAAAAGTCAGCATCTGAAGTTTGCAAATGATCATCTAAACAAGGCTGATGCATTTTGGAAATGCAATCCTGTGGACTGATTAAGTTAAAATGTAACTTTTTGACTGCAATGAGCAAAGGTATATTTGGATAAAAAAGGGTGCAGAATTTCATGAAAAGAACACCTCTCCCAACTTTTAAGCATGGGGGTTGATCGATCATGCTTTGGGCTTGCAGCCAGCGGCACAGGAATAATTTTACTGTTAGAGGGAAGAATGGATTAAATTAAATGCCAGCAAATTCTGGAAGCAAACATCACACAATCTGTAAAAAAGCTGAATATGAAAAGAGGATGGCTTCTACAAGAGGATAATGATCCTAAACACACCTCAAAATCCACAATGGACTACCTCAAGAGGCGCAAGCTGAAGGTTTTGCCATGGCCCTCACAGTCCCCCGACCTAAACTTCATCGGAAATCTGTGTCTAGACCTCAAAAGGGCAGTGTATGCAAGACGGCCCAACAATCTACTATCTAGAAACTTTTGCAAGGAAGAAAGGGTGAAAATCCCCCAAACAAGAATTGAAAGACTAGCTGGCTACAAAAAGCCTTTACAAGCTATGATAATTTCCAAAATGGGGTTTTTCTAAATACTTACCATGCAGGGTGACCAAACATTTGCTTCGGCCCCTTTTCCTTTTTTGTTATTTTGAAACTGTTCAAGATAGAAATACAAAAGTAATATTGCTTAAAATATTTAAGCCATTTAAAATAAACTTTTTTTGGAAATCAGGCCATTTTAACTCGCTTAGCTATTCACAGCAACAGAAATTTTGATCAGGGGTGCAGTTCAAATCGCAATCGGATAAAGTTTTTTTTTAATAATTGCAATATTACTTTTTGTCCAAATCATGCAGACCTGTGGGGGTGGTTTTTGTGCTTTAAGTCAAGTCCATTTATACTGTACACCTCAACTGTAACAGCCATCAAAGCACCGCATCAACAATACATTACAAGGCGATCACTGTCGGACATAAAATCCTCTGCTTTGAGTAATGTTACCATATTTGTGAGGTGCTTTGGAGAGATCAAAGTCTTTTGCTGATTGACTAAATAAATAGTTGAAGTTCGTTAAACTGCTTGATGTCATGAAGTAGATGTTTGTACCCACGCTATTATCTTGCAGTTCTGCATTATTGACAGCGCAGTGAGGATCACCATTTAGACTCCCAACCTCAGTGTTTACATTGAAGCATATTATTCTTCATTCATGATGCGCATACGTAGTTTTGTGCCATTCTTTATTGGAGCCTTTCTTATCTCTTTTCTTACTTTGATAATTTTGTGCAAATTTTTTTTTTAGAGATATTTAGCCTTTTTGTTTGTTGAATATCTATAATCACCATGTTGAAGTGCTGCACTTAGCGTCTATATCCCTCTGAAATGCATCTGATCAGGGTATATATTATACATTATTATCCTTCGACATAGACTAGTCGATTATGAAGATTGGTAGTTTTGCACATCTCTATTGGTAATCAATAGTTTGCCTCAAATACTGTTCAATTGAGCTAAACTTGAATTTAACACTGAATATTCCTTAAAGCACGATTGTGAATATTGCAATGATTTTCATGCATTTTTTTTAGCCATTAAGTTTCCTTAAAAGCATGTTAATATTCATTTACACTTTTTTTTTTTTTCCTTGGGACTCACAAATCTGAGATCATTAAGAAAGAGTTGTTTGTACAGAAATATTGCATAAACTACAAATTGTATATCATCAAAAGGCTGAAAAATATATGTAAAGTAGGGCATGGGGATATGGCAAAAAATATTATCATGATATTCTTTTTCATATCATTCGATATCGATATTTATCACGATATTCAATCACATTTTGCACATTGCACATTTTTTTAATTTCCAAAAAAAGAAGAGAAAACAAAATCCTAAATAGTCTTTACAAAACTGCATTGGGGGCCCAGACAGAGCCAATGCAGTGGTGTCTGAGAGATCTTCTATGAAAATATTACAATATTTTATAGAGTTTATCAAATGAGTGCAGTTGGATATGAATGTTATAAGATGATCTGTTCATTTTGAATCATAATGACAGTGTATATATAATTACATTAAAAATAATTTAATATTTCTTTACATACAGATATCCAAGTATGGGGGCATAGAAGCCCTTGTGACTGAGGAATGATACTGTATGGGGGTTCAGAGGTATATCCAGAGAAAAACTTTTGAAAATGTAGAAGTCTGAATGGACCATTTTTCTATTTTCATAAAGACTAGGCTACAAAATAGTAATTGCTTTGTCTTTCATCCTTGTCAGAGATGATGAAATCTGAATTAAATTAGAACAGAAATCTATTTGTTTATTATTAAAGGCTTGGAACATGCTGATTAATAAAACAAAATTTAGAAAGAAAAAACTTTATGGTCTAAAGGCGCTCTGGAAACACGTACCTCATGTTTACTCACATGTGGGGAAAAGAGGAAGCGGGTGCGGACCGGGACAGGGCATCAGTGAAGCGTGATTCAGTGCTAGAGAAAAATATTCAACAATGCAAAACAGAAAGATCAGATATGGTGTAACTGGCATTGTTGTTTTGTTGGGCTGGGACGATTCATCAACGCAATCGACGTCATCGATTACAGAAATACGTTGATTTGCATAACATGCGTCGGTGCGTCGAAATGGAATAATTAAAATGGCAGTGCCCGGTTTAAGCATGGATTCCCCGAAGAACAAACTGCAGCTAAAAAAACTTGCCCATGGTGATCTAAAGCGTGGGAGTATTTTAGCTGGAGACCCAACAATGTGGTGCTGTGTAAGATATGCAAATTGGAAATGGCTTATCATAGCCGTACAACCGCAATGAACAGACACTTGAAGCGAAAGCATCCCGGAGCGCTTGTCAAGACTGCAGCACAGTAAGTCCGGTTTACTTTTTGTCCCCACCCAAACATGATATAGTATTACAACACGTGTTTCTGTTAGTAGTAGTCACTAAAATAGATTTTCTAAATTTTTATCGCCCCCAGGTTAAAATTCATTTCTGCACTGCTGCTAACATAACTTTACATCATGCGTCATCTAATTTTGTTATTTGGACATTTTATATTTTCTGTTTACTTTAACGGCCGTGCAGCCATCTACATTGCGAGTAAATTTCGCACTATGCGACAAAAACGTCTCTTATTAGCCACTGGCAAGTAAATTTTAACATTTCTCTCGCCAGTGAGTGCGGAGGAAAAATCACTTGTGTCTCATTCACTTGAACTCCAAACATCTCAGGGAACCGCACCACGGAGGTCACAAGAGCAGCTCTCTTGAGAGTGTGTGAAGATAAACCACTTCTCAAGTGCTCTGATGAGCACGCCGTCTACAGAGGCGTGCGCAAAACTCCCGCGAAAATATAAACGAGGTATAAACGGATTCGTTTTGTGAACGCAAATCGCTCCAGTTTCAATTTACGGTCATGTAATGTCAAATGTCCGTGGTCATTGTGGGTTTATTCAAGCAGTGTTAACACACAGTGAGAGAGAGAGGAGATGCTCTATTTCTGTGTAGATGATCAAATGCAAGAAACAGAATCTCAAAGTCTTCCTTCATGAGAAATAAGGGCTTGTGAGTTAACCAGAGAGCCTTAAAATAATGTGTGGAAGTGAAGAATTTAAGGCAGAAATAGTTTACTATTGCATAATATAATATATAATGTAATATAATTGCTATACAGGTTAGCTGGGTTACAAAAGAAGGAAAAGAAAACAAAACATTGAAAGTCCAATGGATCAAAAGTAAATCGGACAAATAAGAGGGATATATTTGAGTTATTTAGACATATTTTGATAATTAAAATATTATTGTAATTTATTTTTTAATTTTATTTGACTGTAATTCATAAGTTTTTGAAGCCTGAAAAGGAAATCATATGCCCTTATTTTATTATATGACCCAAGCTAAATTTGTATAAATTACTCTGTTGTGTGCATTTTGAGGTGTGTTTAGGATCATTATCCTCTTGTAGAAGCGCACATAGTGAGTTTGTATGATAATTAATCATCATATTTGTGAAACACCTAAAACAGTAATCATAATCACAATTATTTGTTTGACAATTAATTGTCATCCAAATTTCACAATCGTGACCCCTAATTTTTATTATTAGGTTCCTACCTTGTGAATTGTTTTGTTACAAATGTTTATTTTACTGAGAGTTGATTAAGAATGCACAAGTTTTAGTTATTCCTGTTAGAAAAACATTTAAGTGTTACTCATTGCACTAACTTTACTGTAAAATAATTTTATGTTGGACTAAACTCGAGGTTGCACAATGTTTTGATATTCCTCCTGAAAGTGACTTGAATTTTACATTTTGTTTAATTTATTTTGTTGTTGGATTGCTAAATGTAGATTGCGCTTTCCTTTTACTCGAATTGAACAAGTTCTTAAAATCACTCCAAAATTAAAGTAATTACATTTAGCAATCCAACAACAAAATAAATTAAACAAATGTAAAATTCAAGGGGGAATATCAAAACATTGTGCAACCTCGAGTTTAGCAGTGCAACTTAAAATCTCTCCAAAATAAAATTAATGTTGGACTGTAAAATGGAGATTACCAGTTAAAACAGGGCTATTTTTGATGCAGAATAATGCCCTGCAGTGCACACTTTGTTTCTTGTATATTTGTTTGTGTTTAAGAGAAGATAATTTATTAAAATATTGAAATATTAATGAGAAGTTTTTTTATTTATTTTGGGTTAATTAATTGTTTTATTAATCAAGAAATAATAATAAAAAATCTTTAGAAAAATCTGCAAATTAGTCATTAGATTAATCGACTAAGCGAAAAAAATCATCATTAGGTTAATCGGCAAAAAAATTATCTTTAGGTGCAGCCCTATTGTTTTGTCGCGCTGCTCACTAGAGACGATGAGAGGGTGTAACCGTCATCATGATGTCTTGCAGTCAAGATGGAATCAATCTGGGGTCTGGTTCCTGGAACGTGTTGACCTGCGTAGCAGGGGTATTAGCAACTTCATACAGTCTGAGGCTGCGTTTCCACTGACGCAGAAGAAATCCGCACAAAGCTACTCCCAACACTGGGGAACCACTTGCCCCACGCTGCTGTCTATTTTACAATCCACCACACAAGCTTGACACTCGGCTTCCGTAGGAAGGAGTTGAAATCGCTTGCTCACATTCGCTCACTACACGCCAGTGGAAACATACGATAAGAAAGCCAAACTGCTAGCGTTTTAGCAATATGCATATCTAGATGTAGAACTCAGGCTAAATATCAAAAATTACTCAAAAGTTTATCGTCGATATCACAGAGGTGTTTTTTTTTTTTATCACAATAAATATTGATATTATTTTATCGCCCAGCTCTAATGTAAAGCTATAATATAATCGCCCAGCAATAAGTACAACCAATGGAATGGACTGTATGTCTATCCCTCACAGCCTTGTTTTCATTTGTGTGGAATTAAATGTGCCATTTACCCTGACTAAGATCCCAGAACCCTTGCACTTCAGTTCATATATCAGTAAAGTGTGTCGGTACTCTATTCAGAACCGTAATTTTAAATATAGGTTTCTATATTTAAAACTAAAATATGCACCTCTGCCAGTACCTCTGTTTTGACAATAAGGCACCAAACCCGTATTTAACATTCCAATAATACATAGGTTGACATGAAAAGAGTCGTCAGTTTGCTGGAACAAAAAGTTTTTATTTATTTTTGGCTAAAATGTCATTGTCTACATTATATATTTGTTATAAGAATTGTGTTAATTGTAACCGCAGACTCAACCCTAAGTTTAACAAAATATTATGCTTGGGTCTGCACCAGGGTTCGGCTGCACTCGGAATTTGACCTTAGGAATCACTGTTTCCAGGGTGTGTTGTTTTTGGTTTGTGTTTTCAAAAATGTTGTAGGAATTCCCTTGGATTGACCAGAGAGTTATTTTGAGATTGGCTCAAAACTTCCATGATTGCCTGCTGTCCACACGCCTTGAATTTCCTATAACTCTAACAGATTCCCTGTCTTATTACACATCCTGAGACCCCCTTAGTCACATTCCCTCCAAAGTGAATCAATCATTCACCATGATTATATAGCATGACTCAATGGCATAGGTCAGTTTCAGGTCTCTGACCTTCCTGTTTGTGCCTGCACATTACAAGGAATACGTAACATGCTGCTGGGTCAGCGTTGTTGTATAGACACCAGAGCATGTGGTGTAGATCACTCCTCCGGTTTCTGAACTGCTGGTCTTTGTAACATGTTTGCCATGCAGATATTGCCTCAGTATATTATAGGTGAGTAGAAAATTTTGTGGTCAACCGATATGATGCTTTTTAACGGCTGATGCCAGTACTCTTGATATCTAGAGAACATGGTGACCAATATACAGGGTTCCCACAGATACTTAAAAAGTCTTAAATTCAGTTTTTCAAAATGCATCTTGATATGACCTAATGTGATTGATCAAACTTCAAAAGAATACGATTTAATTTCAGCTGTTGCAGAATCATTAGACCATATTAGAAATTTATGACAAGCGATCATTAAAGACCAACTGCTGATGATGATGATATAGTGTCGATGGGGGTGGGCATTTTCCATTGACAGCCATTGAAAAGTAGCCATGTTTTCTGACAAATTAAATTTTTTCTAGAAAGATTTGAATCTCAACAATTTCATTACAATAAGGTCAATACAATATATCTTCCTCAAGGAACAGATTGTTTTTGATGGACTATTAATAGCATGAAATGGACATGGATTTTCCCCCGTCTGTTGCCACTGACGAGTGATTGGTTATGTTACAGCTGATCAAAGAACTATGTGCCCATGAGCAAATATGCCAGCCTCTATTTCACATACTTCTGGGGAACCTTGCACTTGCCGAGCAGATACCATTGAAACAAAAAGGTGTGTTTATGTAACATTGCAGCACAGAGGCAACATAATTGAATTTACACACAAATATCGACAGTCGACAAACAAAATGCATGCTATTTGCAATTCTATACTGGACAAATCAGAAGTTTTGGACGATTTATTATTTCTTACCATTGGGCTTTTATGGGTGCAAACTCGAAATGTAAGCCTATATGATTTACAGTAAATATTTCTGAAATGCACAATATTTTATTTCAAATCTATACAACATAATGACTCCTGAAACAATTCTATGACCTTTGCTGGAAATTAAATTAAAATGAACTTTAAATGAATACCTCTGCCCTAGAGTGTTGATCATTCACATTTATCTCTTGACATTTTCAGTCCACTCTGTCCAGGGATCAGGCTTAAATGTAGTCAGCAAGCGCACTTTACCAGACTCCCATGATTGAGCTTGGCCCGGACTGGACAAGAGGGTGGAGTAAACGGCTTAATGGATAGCTAGTTCAGTGTTTCCCAACCTTTTTTTCCTGCTACGGCACACTTTTTATGACTAAAAAATTCTACGGCACACCACTAATCCCACATAGGCTAACCATTGTCAATATTTTTCCTTTTCAATAACTTTTCCATATTTTCTGTCCGTCTTAGTAGCGTTTACTTGTAATGTTTGAAATTTGGCTATGAAAAAAAAAAAATTCACATACAGTGCTTGTTCTAGATTTTCATCGTCCATAACTTTGAAGGACAGGGTCAAAAAAATTCCGTCACAATCTATTATTACCCGTCATTTTAATTTTCATATTTTAATGATAAGACCACATTTAATAGCTTTTATTTTCATTCACATTTTCAATTTTAATCATGAACTTACAGGACGAGCATATAGCAGATTATGCATTTATTTATTTATGAAGAGATCGGATGAACAACAGAGACACCACACAAAGCAGATGAATGTTTGGCCACTTAAACACAACATATGAACAATGCAATATTACAAAAAACAAATACAATTAAAATTTGAACAAAACACGCTAAAAATGAACCGAACAGAACTCAATCGACAACTCCAGCTTAAATCGACTTAAACTGGGTGCTCGCCTGTGCGTAATAAAACACATCAAGGGAGACTGATGCTGAGGCAATTGTCATTAGATTTTGCGTCTTTGCCTCGGACAATTGACTTCGTGTGATAGTTTTAATTTGCCTTCCACATGACGAGTTGCAGAAAGCATCACAGAGGGGTGTCAAAAATTGGGAGGTGTGCACAATAAACATTGAAAACGCATATTTGGAAGAGAGAAAAAAGCTTGCAGTTGCATTGATAGCAGAAAGTAATAAAAGGACTCATTTATGTTTAGGTCAAAGCGTTTTCTTGGTGAATTTAAATTAGTTTAAAAACTGGGGTCTCTGATATTTGTAAACGATAAGGTAATATTTAATTAAAAGAAATTGAGACGTTTAATGTCTCTTCACAAATTGACCGTTTTTTAAATATTTCTTGTTGCTTCATACTCTCAAAAACATTATTGGTGAAGCAAAAACATGTGGGAAAAACACTTTTGTGTAAAGTGACGTCACTTCACAGACTTCAGTGTATTCTGCAGCGCTGACGCGAGTTATGTGAAAGACCCTTAACCTTAAACATCACTCACTTTTGCACATTAATCGTAGCTCATCACAAAAGTGACAGATTATGGTTTAAAAATGGCAAATTTCTCCGAAAGGTGAGAAGTTTGGATCCCTGAATGTATTTTTTTTTTCATGCATTTTTTTTTTTTTTGCATTTATTTCTTTTGTGGAATTTGATAATTTTCCTCAGCACACCTGACATTCTTTCACAGCACAGTGGTTCGGAAACACTGATCTAGTTGTCTGTAGATGGAAGGATAGGTCATAGAAAGCTCTAAACATAAGACCTCTAGACTAAACCACACATGTAGATTTAGAATACTCTTTTGGTGTTATCCATGTTTGAATGATAGTGTCTTGAAGAAAAGAATGTGGCCCTTCAAGTCTTACAGGTTATTTTAAACAGGTAAGTCTAGTCCGAGACTAATGCATGAATGAATGATTGAATGGAATCAATTTGAATATCTTAAAGTGGATTACAGTCATGAAAGATTATGAATCACTGACAAATATGGCAAGCAAATTTAGAAAGCACCATATTAAGCAAGAGAAAATGTGATAGGTCTACACTGCCAGCTCATTTCACAGAGACAAGCTCAGCTGTCGATGTTGATGACACCACAGTGCTAGAGACCGCAAATAGTGTTTGTCCTGAAATACACCACTGCTCTGTCCCACAGACCCCAATGAGAGTACACTTATATTGGGATCATCCTTTGGGAATCCACAAAAATGCTGCCTCTGATTACTCCCTAACTCATGTTCTCATCCAAATTCGAAGAAAAAAAAAAAATGCCTTTTAGATATGCATTATGTATTGAGTATTGCCTTATATCTTTGAAGAATATCTAAGTGCATCTTAATTTTTGTGAAGGTATTTTATTCTCTCTCTCTGTTTGGTATTCATATTTTTAATTACCAGGCACATAGTAAATAAATGTGCTTTTCCTTTGCTATACCGTGAGTTTCTGTACCAATTCGTGTTCATCAAATCAAATCAAATCACTTTATTGTCACACTACTGTGTACACGAGTGCAACAGCAGGTGAAATTCTTGTGTGCAGTTCCGAGCAACATTGCAGTTATGACAGTGACGAGACATAAACCACTTTACAATAACAACATATTTACACAACATAATTTACATACAAATGTACACATACCTACACAACAATTTACATATCAAATATACACAATACACACAATGTAGAATACACATACACTAGATAAGGGTATAAATATATATATACACTAACTGAATTGGGAGCGAGAATATATTGACAGAATGAGGATTAATAAAGCGCAGTGCTGATTGTAGATCGTGAGAGATCATATGTTCAAAAGTCTTATTGCTTGTGGGAAGAAGCTGTCATGTAGTCGGCTGGTGCGGGTCCTGATGCTGCGATACCGCCTGCCTGATGGAAGCAGTGAAAGCAGCCCATGACTCGGGTGGCTGGAGAGTGTCATTGACACTGTTACAACTAATTTTCATGATGCTGTTAAATAAGGATTAAAATTGACTGACTAAGTGACCAATCATGAGTTGCTATGTCACTTAAACCATTCCATTAGCATGGTTCTCTGTTCTGAGTATGGTAAGCTAACTGAAATCCGGTCCGGGAACTGTTTGTAATTGTACCGTATCGAACCATAAACCATATCGAACCAAGTGGAATGCTACTGGAACATTAATTACTTTGTTACGATCTGTTTGTCCCCATGGTGAAAAGTGCCTTAAAGGGGTCATGAAATGCTCTATTTTTATTATCTTCCCTGAGGTCCACTGATAATGTTAGTTATTTAAAAAATGTTGGCACCAAAAGTTATGATTTATTAATATGCTATATGATCATTTACCATCCTGTCATTGGCCCTCTGTCTGAAATGCCATGAGAGTGTAAACTAGGGATGGGCACGAGTACTCAAGGACTCGTGTACTCTGACGTGGCAGCAATGATCAATCGTGAAAACTATGATCGATAGTGATCACGCATGATGTAAATACACTTAATTAAAAATCCAGTGACATTTATCTGACAACTAAAAACAAACGTGTCAAAGACTGATCTTATTTGTAATTTTGAGATTGATTACGTTGTGACTTTGAGGGGTACATTGATTATCAGAGACTTCTCATGGCAAACAAACTGATATGACGCTGCATCGTTAAAATAATCAAACAAAGAGAGTGTAATTAACTGTGTTTTGAAAACCTGTCTCTGTAAAACATTTGCTAAACATGCTTTATTATCATTTAATGTAAGAACTTTGACTCGTTAATTGATATTATTTAATAAAAGTGAACGATTGTCACTGACTAAACCTCCCTGCCCTGTGTGACGTATCACACCTGCATCTCGACGAAATGAATGAATATTTCCACTCGAGTTTCGTATTTACATATCCAATATAAAGTGTCATTCCGTTGCAGTTTCTTCAGTTGAAAGGTGGAAATTTGGGCAACACTTTGGGCTTTATTTCCCAAGTTTCCGAATGAATATATAAAAAATATATGTTGTTATTTTTGAAGTTAGAGAAGCTGAAGTTTATAGTAAAGGAAATATATTTTGTGCTGCACATGTTTTTATAATCTAAAAACAATAATAAAAGTGCCAAGACAACCCAGAAATACAATTTTCTCAAAGCCACAAGTCTAAAGAAGTTGTTTCAAATTTACAGATGATCTAACAAAAAATGAGGTTCCTGCAAGCTTTTTTCTCTGAAAATTGTTGCCTGTATACAGAGTAAAATTAAGGCTCCGCCTTTCAAGACGGCACAAAATTTGACCGCACTTCCTGGCTTTTATGAATAAAACTATGCCACATTTTTAAAAATAGACTTTGTAGACATGCTCATTTTGTTTATGGGACTCTAATATATAAGATCATATACAGTTTTACAACATGAATGCTGCTCAAATTGCATAGCTTGTTGAAGCACGATGACAAAAGGTAATTCTTTCAGGCGAGATTGCATGTAAACAATGGAGAATATATCAATATTTCTCAGATGTATCAATTTTATGGACACAAAGTGCTATTGGATCTTTTTCAATGAACTCTTGGCATGGACAATTGACCCAAGCGTGGCGAACTGGATTTAGCTGGCGATCGCGATTTCACAAGAAAGGTATTTTTGAAGCATTGCTATCATGAAACAGAGATTGGATATCAATGTTGAACCCTTAGACCAAAAGATGTATAATTTGTTAACATTAAATACATTTATAGACAGTAAATTATATCGGAAATGTAAGCAGAGTGACGTCACTCCCGAGTGCGGTGAAATTGCGAATCAACAGATTAAGATTATATTTTAACTAGTGTTTATGCTGCCTCATATAAAAAAATCTGCATATTATGATTTCTGAAGGATCGTGTAACATTAAAGACTGCATTATTGATGCTGAAATTCAGCTTTGGTCACAAATTGCATTTTACAATATATTCAAATAGAAAACGGTTCTTTTAAATTGTAAAAAGAGTTCACAATAACACTGTTTTTACTTTATTTTGGATCAAATAAATTACTTCTAAAACTTATAAATGGTAATGTAGAGTCTAGTAAAGTCTATGTATATAGTCAGATTACTTTTAACTTAACTTGATTTTGAACATTAAGTCTCCTCACATTCATTCTCTTTCTGTCACATTCCTTATTGATAGGCCCAGGGGAGGGGTCTTTGTCATCTCAGGTGTGAATCACATCAATATTCATGACAATTCACGCCTCCTTGCATATGACCTTTCTAACACAAAAAGTGTCTTAAAGTTCAGTTACTATATTGTTTTGTATGAATGGGTGATTAGGATGATTTTCACATCATTTTGTAGCAACAAATCTAGGCTACAAGATCCAGTTCTCAGAAGTCTTGTGGACAAATGTTTAGTATGTGTTATATGGCCTTATTTCAATTACTTAAAATTTTTGTTTTTTCAAAAACCACACATAAACTTTATTTTCTCAAAAATACAAACATGTACATACATGTTGCTCACATGTAGCCCAGTTTGTGCTGAATACAGTGTTATCAGACTTTAATATGTTTTTAACAATTGAAAAAAGAACAAATGTCAAGGCATGTCAAAACCTCTCCAGGGCCCAAAGCACCCTCAGACACCAGAGGGTTAAAAACAGTTCTTTTGCAAAGCTTGAATCGTATTATGACTGGTTCACAAGCAACCCACGCTGATATGAGCCGGGAAAAAAAACATACATACTAAAGTATGATGAAGAAAGACACGCATACTCATACAGTATCATCCTGCACACTGCCAGAAATGCATAAAAATGGTCAAAGACGTCCATCCTGTGCATGTATACATACACCAACAATTAAAAATAGCACAGATGTGCGCAGGATCGCATCCAGGATCTGTTTGTGCTCAACACAGAAGGACACAACTCAGCTGAATGAAACAGAATGGGGTCTCCTTTTCAGAGTTGTAACTTGACACTACATCTTTTAAAATGGGTGGAAGATCCATGAAAATGGTCAAAGCCGTCTGTCTATTGCATGTCTATATACAAAAATAATAAAAGTTCAGATGGATCCCCTTTGGTGTTCAGTAATAGTTAGTAGGCCACACTATTCCTGTCTGTCCTGCTCTTTCTCTCTCTCTCTCTCTCTCTCTCTCGATTTACGAAATGAGCACCAGTGGGTGGGGCCAAGGGTGCAATGATTTAAAGTAGGCATTTATGTTGTTGCACTAGAGGCGTAGAGAAGTAGCGAATTATTATCTTCTGAAATTTACAACAATATACATGTATTTATAATAGTGTGATCTCTTATGTCAAAATATAGAGGAAAATTGTATTTTACAATTTTTACAAATTGTAAAATTTGTATTCTACTTGACAAGTCCCCTTTAAGTTGACCCATACTTTTTTTTCTTTCAATTTCTGAAAATATTATGAAGTGTTCTGCCATGTTTTGTTTTGGGTGTTTGCCAGGTGATTGCTATGCAGTTACTTGGATGCTCTCAGTGGTTGTTAGTGCATTGGTGTGTGGTTGATACAGTGCTATAGGTGGTTGCTAGGGAGTTTTTGGTAAATTAACAAATATAATAGTAATGCTTATGTTGGCAATAACCACTAAAATAATCCACTATCTGATGTCTTAAGAGGTCAAAATGGTCCTTCAGTGACTGATATTGAAACTCATTCCAGACATAATCCCTCCCTTGTTTTTGCTGTGAATGTCAACATTGAAATCACCATGTTTCCCAGAGGGAAGTGGATTTCTTAGTATCTACAAGCAACACCTGAAACTTCAGGATGCTTTTGCCAACGCAAGAATCAAGCAGGATGTTTGCAGAGTATGACTTTTATTATTACCAGCTCACATCTGTGAACAAGTAGTATTGTTTAGCTATTCTTCAGGAATACTTTGCTGTGCTCCTGAACAGAGGGCTGGGTGATGTTCAAATATTTACAAAGCAATGGAGGATTATGTGTGCCTTATATTTAAGGTCAAGTCATGTGTTGGTTTGCAGAGATTGAAATATGGCACACCTATTTATGAGTTTGCCACTGCAACATTAAAAAATTAAGCTATTCCTAATTTTCTCTTGTATTTAAAGCTGTTAACTCTCTCCACCTTTCAGAGCTTTCCTTTGCCCAGAGGAAGTTTGCTCAGTGCCTGGGTGAGTTCAAGTTTGAGTACATCGGTGATGCCAAAACTGATGATGAGAAGTGCATTGGTGAGTGTTTTCTGTTTGCATATATTTACATACATGCATATATTTGCATTGATTTGTGCTTGTAAAGTATGCTTTTGTGCTTTTATTTTTATGTTCAGTGTACCTTAATGCATGTTTGCTTATTTGTCATTTTAGATGAATCCATGCAAGAGTTTTCCTCCTTTCTCCGAAACTTGGAAGACCAAAGGGAGCTGATGGTGAGCACAACTTGAGACTTGCCAACCCCACTCTCTGATATCCTTCTCTGTATTTGCTCTCTGATATCATTTCACTCAAATCCTTGCATGTCACAATATACTGTTGGAATGTGCCATCACGACCATTTGCATGCACAGTGACACCGACTGTAATCATCTTAAACACTGATATTGTTAATATAAGAAGAACTACTGCTCTGTACAAATACACATACAGTACTCACACTTGCACATAAGCTACATCAGTCACCTTTTAATATCTGCATGGAGTATGGTAACACATTTTGACTACAGGAAGTGAGATACTTTGCCATCAGTTATTTGTGTCCTCTCTCTCAATGACTTTGCAGTCAGTGTTGACCCTGAGATTACACAAGACCTCTGCTTGTGTTGAGTCATGTCACCTCAACTGAGTTGAGCAGGAACAGTACATTTAAGACAGAATGGTGAACAACCAATGGGACTCCTTTTTGACATTGTTTTTTTTCAAAGTTTGAGATTAAAGGCTAATGTGTAGATTTAAAACCCCTGAAATAGGATCTGTAAGGAAATACACAAAGAAATCACTTTTATAAAAAGTAATGTGCAAAAATAGTTTGCTGCTTTTTAGGAAACGTTACGAAAAAATACTTTAACATATTGGTGTGATTAAATCCCATTGATAAATCATCAAAATCTATATCATATATCAATATATTATCATATTACAAAATAAATATGATGTAAAATATAAAACAATATATTTCTTTCTATCACATATCAAATATTTTGGTTGAAAATATCACCAGGGCAAATACGAATCTTAACTACTGTTCAAACTGGACAAGCGACGACGACGACAACAACAAAGTCATGTCAAGTCATTAAGCCTTGAAATAATTTTATCTTGCATAAATGTGTGACATATGATATACAGTTTTTACATATCGTAAGGCATTTGAGGACTGCATTTTGTAATGAACTTTTTTGTAATGAATTTGCATTTGGATTAAGGAGAATTCTTGTTAAGGTGATATTTTTCAGCAATCTAGTTGTTAGAGCTCATGCTGCATGTAGGTCATGTTAGTTTTTATTTAGTATGCAGCATTAGAGTGCCCATGACTCAAAATACAACAGCTGACAGTTGTTTTGAGCTCAGATAGGAGCCCCACCCTTTCAAAACACCGCAGCAGGCAAGTGATGTTATAGCCCCTCGGCACATTAAATGTGTGTATGAAAGGGGCGGTGCCAGCAGGTCCTGATAGTCAGAATGAGAGAGCAATTGTAGGGTGGAGGTGCACATAGCATGTTTTAATTAGTAAAAGCAGTCATGTCGCCTGTTCCCCTTGTAATGACATTGCCTTATAACATAACGGTTTGTAATTTTAGGATAATGAGCATAGCAAGAAAGTGTTATTTTTGTATTAAAGTTGAAGTGAGTAGTTTCTGCGTCATAGGTGCCACCATACGGAATTGCAAGAATAAATGGCTTACTTTAGTTGTCTGCATATTATGCTGGTATAGGAGAAATTATTTTTACATCAAAAAGTTAAACACTTCAGCTTTAAATTACAGGGCTTGGCCTTTTCAGAATATAGGCTAATTTGTTGCTGAAATTTGCTAAAGACTGGAATATTCTGCTTTAAATACAAGTTGAGCTCCATTGACCGCATATGTTTGCCCTAGACTTTCATTTAGACTTTGATTGTACGTGACTTACTTCCAAACTGATGGACAATTTAGAATGTTTTTTTTTTTTTTCCTGTGGTAATCAACAGCATGCAATAGATGCTTCAGATTATAGAAATAGTTTACCCAAAAATGAAAACTCAACATTTACTCTTTCAGCATTTACTCAACATCACTTGCTAAACAAACATGCAAGGGGATGTGTAGAACTTTGTGAATGATAGGTGTTCAAATTCTCTGGAAATCTGAGTATTCTGAAATTATGGTGGTGCAGTCTCCATGCAGGTTTAGTCAGCACTAGAGATACTTATTTTTAGGGCTGTCGATTTAACGCCTTAATTCATTGGTGATTAATTATATTAAACATAATGCTTTAAAAAAAACACAATTAATCATGTCCCTGGACTGTCATTAGGGCCCTATAACATCCATTTGACTTTTTTTTTTCCTAATTCCGTGTTTTCTGTTTAATCCTTTCTGAATTCTATGTTTTAAAGTTTAATTAAACGATCATCAAAAAAACTGTCTAACCAAATTAATTTTGGAACTTTAATCAAATGAAAACAACAACATACAGATCTGTGATACAGATCCTCACAGCAGAATCCAAAACACGAAATTAGAGTTCTTTTTGAATACAGTGCTGCATAACAATTTTAATGAAAAAATTAATAAAAGCCTTTATTCAGTTCAAAATATGTAAAATTCCATGATATTAATTTTATGGTTAATTCCTTATTTATGACTGGAATCTGCTATTCTGTCCGTATTTTCCGCATTGCGGAAATCATAGGGCCCTACATAATGAGGAATTTTCCTACCATCAGAAAAATTTAAGCTTTAAGTATGGTTTTCAGCAGGGAGCACTAAGCGTCTGCAACAACTAAAAGTCTGACAACACTGTATTCAGCACAAACTGGGCTACAATAATGTATACATGTTTGTATATTTGAGAAAATAACATCTTTGTGTGGTTTTTTTAAAAATCCCAATTTTTAAGTCATTGAAATAAGGCCATAAAACACATACTAAACATTTGTCCACAAGACATGGATCTTGCAGCCACAAAATGCTACAAAATGATGTGAAAACCATCCTGATCACTCATTTATACAAAATAATATAGTAATTTAACTTTTGTAAGACACTTTTAGTGTTAGAAAGGTCATAGGCGAGGAGGCATGAATGATCATGAATATTGATTGTAATTCACACGTGAGAAGACAAAGACCCCTCCCCTGGGCCTATCACTGAGGAATATGACTGAAAGAGAATGTATGTGAGGAGACTTAATGATCAAAATCAAGTTTCAAGTTAAAAGAAGTAATCTGACTATACATTTTCTTTACATAAAATACTTTACTTAATTTTAGACCTACACTACCATTTAAAAGAAGTCTCTTTTGCTCAACAAGACTGCATTTATTTTATACAAAATACAGTTAAAACATTGATATTGTGAACTGTTTTTGCTATTTAAAAGAACAGTTTTCTATTTGAATATATTGTAAAATGCAATTTGTGATCAAAGCTATATTTTCAGCATCATTACTGCAGTCTTCAGTGTCACATGATCCTTCAGAAATCATTATAAGATGGTGATTTTCTAATATGGGCATATTTACATCACATTTGACACATTTACACCTGAAAACATATTTGCAAGCACAAGCTTTGTCGTTGATAATGAGGCAGCATAAACACTAGTTAAAATATAATCTAAGCATTCATCTTATTTTTATATTACATATGACAGCATACAATTGAAATGCCTGCTTTAGCCGAAACCTCATTTAAATGTAACTAAAACTTGCTTATTAGGACATATTTCAAATTTCAATACTCTGAATACTGGCTGGCAAGTCTGGAAACAGTCCCACTAGTAAAATATGTACATGTTTATATAAAATAGCATGTCAACTAATGAAAACTAAATGACTTACTCGTCCGAAATTGTATTCTCGACTGGATCAAGTCACTCTTCAAAATACAAACATTCATCGGAGTCCCGCTCTTCTTCTGAGGAAAATGTTAACTCTTTGTCACTATCCTGGAGTTTCCTCACCTGTGTATTGCGCGATCTTCCAAACGTGCAGAAATGTGAATGAACTTGATGCTTTTTAAGGCACAGTCGGGGGCGTTTACCATTTGCATTGATCATCTCAGCACATTATCGTATGAAAATCTCTGTCCGTGGGTGTGATCACATTAGGGATAATTAGCTGATCCAGGATAAACTGTACATCGCTTTGTTTCATACAGATTACATTGCAGGAGAATATTTGTTTTAAATTTGAATTGTTTTATTTAAAACATTTTAAGCTTTCTTTTAACATATGTTTCATGTTTGTGTGATAAGTATTCGCAGAGTTTCAGTTAATTTTTGTGACTTGTTTCAGATATATGCTCGTGAACCTAGAGACTGCTGACCTTTTTATTTTCTTTATTTTACAAAAGTACAAGGTTTTGTTGTTATTGTGAGTGTACACAAAAGTAGACCCTTTATAGTCTCTAATGATGTCTTACACTTATCTGTATGCTCCAAAATGACAGAGAATTTTGTTGTTTCCACTGTAATGACAAAAAAATCCAGCAGGATGCGCCATTTAACGCGCAGCTCAATCCAAATCCACACCACGACTAGGTGTAACATTTACATGTCCATTCGTCCCTGACTTAAGTTACAATCTCGAATTGCCTTCACAAACTCATGCACTGGGGAGTTTATTCATGCCAACAAACAACATGAAAGAAAGGGCTCGCTTCCGTTTATGCACTCTATCTAAAGCTCAAGCACCATTGTACATTTGCTACCATTAAGACACATTTAAATATAGGTGATTAAAATGCACTTCAGTTTACTGGGGATCATGCACGGGGCAATTCTCATATACTCTCTCTACAAGTTCAGCTGTTCAAGCTCCGTTGTGTATATGCTTCATTGCAGATGTAAGTTCTAATATTGTATTTATGCTGTTGTTGGCTTTTTTTATCTCATATATAAAGTATATACGTATGATGCATTTAAAAATAGGTGATTAAAAAAAGCACTGAATTTTGCTTTGGGATCGGCACTTTCATCTCTTGGCACATTTTAGACGAAAAAAAGCCTTACAATGCTATGACTGGATCATTTGATCAAATTGCATTTGTAATATCTTGCGGTGTTGTTTTTTTTTTCTCATCATACTTTTGTTAACAACATTGAGGAGATTAACACCGCATTCTGGATGTGTATTCAGTGCAGCTGGAAACATCATAGTTCACAAAAAATTATACATCTGACAATTGAAAAGTTTCCAGCAAAGGTAGAACTGAACTATTTAATTATTGTCCAGCTGCAGTATTTTTAGCGATTGAAATGTACATGCTACTGACATATAAGGATATGTGCAATAACAGACAGAAATGGTAAACCAGTAAGTTTTGCAATTTGGGTGTTTTGTGATATTTTACAAAATGCTTAATTTTTATTTTGTGTTCAATTATGCACTTTTTAAAGTTTGATGTACAATAAACATGTAATTTAATTCCCTCCTCCACCCTCCAACCGCCGTATAACACGTTCGCCAGCGGTGATTGGTCCTTTACCACCGCGGTGGTAAAATATTGCCAACATAACGGCCCTAGTTATAACAACGGGTCAGGGCTGGCCGGTATGAAAAATTTAAATCTAACTTTTTATCAGACTTATGGATAATTCATGATTCTGTTTTTTCAAATTGTATGTTCTTTGTCTTTAATGATAAAAGTTAGAATGGAAGGCAACCTGGTTACAGAAATCCAGTTTATTTTCATTATATGAAACAAAGGTGTGCAAGAAAAATTTACAAATGCACCAAATTCACGACAGGGGGAAGTTGTCAACAGTGTGTAAATATAAAATTAACATAGATGTTCAATAAAAAAAAAAAACTGTAAAATAATCCTTAGCCAGTGTAGGTATTAATTTTATCTAAGTCTATCTAGAAATCAACATCTATAAATGATCTTGTTTATCTTGAAAGTACTCATTGTATGTCAAACAATTTATTTGTATATTCATTATGTTGTTGGGTTCAAATCCACCTCAGTCGAGTCTGTCAATTCCAAGTCCAAAAAGGGCCGAGTCCATAACAGCCCGAGTCCGAATGAATCCGTTCATGAATCTGAATTAAAATGGTAACCGTGAACTCAACATCAATATTTTAAGCTTATTTTAAACTTCACAACTACGAAAAACAGTTTGTCAATATACACTACCGGTCAACAGTTTTGAAACACTTATTCTTTATTATAGTAGTTTTTCCCCCACATTGTAGAGTAATAGTAAAGTCATCAAAACTATGGAGTAACATAAATGGAACTATTGGAATTATGTTGTGACTAAACATGTTATATTTTAGTGTCTTCAAAGTAGCCACACGTTGCCTAGAATTTGCAGACATGTATTCTTGACATTTTCTCATCCAACTTCTTGAGGAATCACCCTGGGATGCTATTTAAACAGTATTGAAGGAATTCTCATCTATGTTGGGCACTTATGGGCTGCTTTTCTTTATTATTTGGTCCAAGACATCAATTTTGTGTCATTTTGTTTTAAATAAATTATTAAATCTTATTAAATTAAATAAATTCATATGGTTGCACAATTATATTTTTGTCTACAAAACTAATTTCAAACTTTTAAGCAAACGCCTTCAGATCAAAAGATTTTTGAGATCACGAGAAACATTTCAGTCAAGTGTTTCAAAACTTTTGACCAGTAGTGTAAATGTAACAAAAATGCCTCTGTTGCATTTCATGATTATTATCCTGCTGAACAGACTTCAAAGAGGTTTCAAAATGAAAGCATATGCTTTAGGTGTATGAAAACAAAACATCTGCCAACTGTTTTTGGAAAATACATACTGTACAAATGAGCTAACACAGTAGTAACTTGAAATCCCACTTATAATATTAGGGCCACGTCGTTATGGACATGATTTTCTAGTTAATTTGCGGGAAACCGCACAATGAAGGGCTGTTCTGCATGCTGCTTGTGTACCTAAATCCCTGATGTGTCCATGTGCATCTTGCAGCTGCTGCTGCTGGAAAAAATAATACGTATTGATATTTGCCTGAGCGGCAGCTGCATTGGTCTGCCATCAGTCTGAAATCTTTAAATACCAACCAAAAAAATTTTCATTGAACTTTTTTTTTTTATAATTTTTTTTATTAATACAAATTAATACATAATTTTGATATGCTGTTTTTAGTAAACCGTGAGACATTATATGGGAGACTTGACTCAATGAAGTTCTTGATTTAAAGTTTTTAACCACGATGAAATTGCACCGTCTTGGCTGCACAAACGCCACACGCAATTTTACCAGTTGTCAGGTCCCTTGTCGTGTGAGACTGCCTTGTTTAGTTTCTATTACATTGGATACATACCCGTCTTTATGTTTTTGTCGTGCCAGCCGCTTTGGATACAGTTGTGTCTGTAGTAACATTCAAGCAAATTGGTTGACTGATGAGTGTGCCTGTGCACATGTGCGTGTGCATGTGTGTCTGTGTGTAGTTGCTTAGTGAAACAAGTCTGGCTACATCTAAGACTTCAGGGGCTAATACAGCTGCATGCTGACAGAGGTGTTCATTAATTTTCGAAATTTTTACATTGCATCACAAATGTCATGGACTCAGCTGCTGAGTCCCAGAGTCAGGGTCAAGTTCGAGTAAAAATGCATACAAGTCCAATTTGACTTGTGACTCAGACTTGAGTCCAAGTCCAAACTCGAGTACCACAACTCTAACTCATAAACCCCTGCAGATAGACATGCCCTCTAGTGGTTCACACTGATCAGTGCAGCAATATGAAATAATTTATCTGTTTAATTCAACTAGCAAAGTTTGTCAAAATTATCACTTGCCAAATGTTGGCTATAGATGCAGTACACTTGGAACTTGTCACAGAACATAGTAGTGCTCTATCAGAATCATCATGGCATAAGTTGTTTGATTCTCCCATATATAGGCTCTCTGTGATTTGAAATAATGCGCCCATAACGTCATGTAACTAACACTTTTTTATGGGTAAAAAGAAAAAAAAGTAGACCGTTCATCAACACGAGCACGCAGAGGCCAGTTATGGTCTTAAGCTGGTGTACACCTGCATGATGGTATACAGTCGTACTGGGAATATTAACAGTGTCTTTTATATCAGTCTCTGTGTTGTTAACCTGTCATGTTCATTTTGAGTGCGCCACAAACGTGAAGCTGATCAGATCAGGAGCAGCATTAAGATAAGCACTATGAATTAGTTTTCTCATCCTTATTCAGCCTTTGGTGGATTTACAAAGTATCTAACTTTAGTGTTTGCTAAATCTCGATTTTCGATTTAATACAAAAATAAAAATCTTGTCAAAACACAAGTTCGATTCAATCGGAAAAACCACCCAGCCCTACACAGGAGTGAGTAAACAATGACTGAATTTTCAGTTTAGGGTGAACTATCCCTTTAAGGAGGCATCCTGAAGACAGCATTTTTTCAGTGTTCAGACATAGCTTCTGGCTTGGTTGGCACCAGTAACAGGCCAAGATAAGAATGCATTCTTGTGTTCATAACAGCTGGACAGAGATATGTTCCGATAGCAGGAATCTTGATGTGTTTTTTTAAGTTTCAAGCTACATTAACTAGACACTGTGACCTAAAAACGCTGTTTATGATGCAACACAACCTAAGTGAGATGCTCAAAGTATCTGTCTGATGAATGTGTACATTCACAAGTCCTTAAAGCCTTTCTAATATGTCTACCTCGGACATATTGACAAATTCAATTGCATAATGGCTTGCTGTGGACAAAAGGATGTTCAATAACATGGAAAGAATGTATAGAATGTTCAAATAATATGAAAATAAACTTGATTTTGCTTTCTAAAGCCACTTTTTGTATTTTCTTATGCATTATTTGTCTGCATTTAAATTATTTGAATTATATTTATAATATATATATTATATTTATAATTATTAACATTAGTGTTTAATCATTATATATTGAATTATTGTTATTTGAGGGGCTTTCTCTGAATATATTTATATATGCGATTAATTGCAATGAATTTTATTAATTAATTGCCATGTTATGTAATTAATTTGATTTAAAATTGTAACCAATTGACAGCCATGTCATACAGCTGGAAGGATGCATTGATTTGCCTCAAGTGATAAAATGATAATGTCTTTATTGATGTTTATAACTGAAATCTACAACATGTTTGTGGGAGTTTTGAGTGATGGGAAGCAACTACAATGAAATGAGCTAGTATTATGAAATGTCTTTCATCATTTTATTAAATTGTCTTTCACAGATGAGAAACATCACAGAGACCCTGATGAAGCCTTTAGAAAAGTTTAGGAAAGAACAGCTCGGCTCAGCAAAGGTACAAGCATAAATCGCCCCATCTTCTTCCTTATCCTTAAATTTGGGCTGTGTACATAGATTTAAAAGAACAGAATAGCTGGAAAAAACATTGAAACCAGTGAAGTATTTAAAACTTTAGTACGTTTCTCCATAAAATTGTACTTGGTATTTTCTCTCACTATTTCCAGGCAGAGAGAAAGAGGTACGATAAGGAAACCGAGAAATACTACAGCTCACTAGAGAAACTTTTAAACATGTCAGCAAAGAAGAAGGAGCCACAATTACAGGAGGTACTTCATATTTTCTTCTTCCTACACACAAGATGGATGTCATTCAAATGCTTTCCAAAAATGTTTGATTTCTTCTGTAGCTCATCAGAAAGAAAAAAGATTTCTTTGGATTGGATTAATTCAGTCTTTGTCACAGTGGTTTAGTGTAAGCTTAGTATATTCTTTTTAAATATAGCAGTTCAGCGTTTTCATAACTGCAGTAGTTTAATATCTGACATTCAGAAATACGGTTTCTTAGTGTATTTTACAAGTGCATTTGCAACTTACAGATGCTTTTACCCATTCATTAAATTTTATCCATGCATTCAAAGTATACATTCGCAAAAGTGTGGTTTCGGATTCATTTTCTCCATAGACTAATTGATTTTCAACAATAACTTCTAAACCTTTAAAGACAGATCGATCATGTGCTTAGAAGTAATTTATCAATGGTATATGCTTCTGTTGAAGCAATCAGTTTGTGTTATTTCATGTTTTAAAAATTGTGTTTAATTGTGGAATTCTTGATAAATACCTACACTACCCAGGAATTCTTGATAAATACCTACACTACCCATGAATTCTTGAGAGAAAGATCCACCATCAGAGAATCACAGCAAACTACGGCAAAAGAACTCTACAGCTTACTCACATGAGACTGTGTATTGCTGGGTTTCCATCCACATATTTTTATGCACATTTTGGGATCTCACATATATCTGTTGGATGGAAAGACCAAGATGCGAATAAAATCTCCAAAATGTGCATAAAACTTATACGCTCGGTTGAGGTCGATACATTTTTAATTCGAAAAGAAGTAATGCATATAAACTATGATGAAAACACATTTACCAAATAAATTCCTATTGAATTTATTAGGCATGTAAGATGCAGATTAAAAATGTCATGTGACTGAATAATTAGTTCATAACTGGACTTGCATCTGAAATGTTACTCTGGTCTTCCTGATATCACTGTGTCTAGAAATCCAAAGCCTGCATACAGTTTGCAATGCAAACAAGTCAAATACATACTTGAACTCTGCTGAAGAGCAGGTTTATTGACACTTTTGAAAAATAGATCAAATAGATCACTTCTAGAACCAAGATAACAAAAGTGGGCGGACATTGTTGTGCTCAATAATCTGTTAATTGCTAATATAACATCACTTGAAACTTAAGAATTAGTGTTGTGCTTGTAAGTGAATGTGTGCATTGTACAGTTAGGATAAACTTGTATAGTTGCATTGCTTTTGTTTGCTGTACCTAACTTATGGTTTGTCAGTTGGGAGTGCCTTTCATTTATTATTGTAATTATGATTTTTGTTGTTGTTTTGGGTCATTAATGTGCAGTGTCATTACTCCTATATTTAAGAAACCTTTTCAAGCTGGGATTTTAAAATCAGCAGAGTTGGCAGTACATTATACTGCTTGATCCAGCAATGTCTGGAGAACGTGACCTTTTATGGCGTGCCCATCATGCCTGTATGTTATACATTAAGAATAATAAACACTTGAGACGGTTGACATTTTTACGGTGGGTCGTTATGTTCCCGTGGACCGAATGATGTTTGTGTTTTTGTTTAAGGGCAATGGTTTTAATAGTGGGCTGTTTAGAATCAGTTTGAGGTTCACTCAGCAGCAGGGAGAATTCTATTCAGAGTATCTGATCTCAGCTCAAGTCCAATCATCCAAGTTTGTTGCATGTTTTACAAACTGTTTTCAAATATTCCAGTCTCTGTACAGCATTACTTAATCTGAGTTAATACTAATTTTAACATATACAATTTTAACATTAAATGTTGTATTTATTTTTTGGAGCATGAAAGTAAGTGTGCAGGCCTTTTTCTTATATTTGAACAACATTATTGTAAAGTGATATTCAGTCATAGTCTTTTGCTAGCTATCTGCATGTTTTAAAGGCAGGGGCAGCCACTTAAAACAGGCACGTTCAGCTAGCAGGCATTCTTAACTTATTATGCCTTTTAAATGTACTCTTTTGGTATTTTTCCAATCTGTCTCTTTTTCAGGCAGATGTGTCAGTGGAGGTGATGAGACTGCATTTTCAGGAGTCCTCTCTGGAGTATGTGTGCAAGTTGCAGGAGATACAAGAGAGGAAAAAGTTTGAGTGTGTTGAGCCTGTGAGTGCATGACCCTTCATTCAGATGGTCATTTAACTTCATTTCAGCATAATTTTTTCATCATGTTTTTGTGTATTTCAAGTAAAACTGCTTAAACTCCATCAACAGCATATATGGCATGTTGTCAATTACAAAAAAGTAAAAAATAAAATAAAATGTCCCCAGCTTGCAGAAACATGTTTATAGGTATGCACTTCTTGCAATGGAAGTCTGTGGGTCGAGCTCCGGGACTATAGTTATAAAGTCTTTAACGATCAAATAATAAATTATTTGTACTAAAGTCATGTAAGTGCTTTAAAGATAGAGAATTGCATTTTTGCTTTTAAACCAGTGATTAACAGGCAGAAAGCATTTCTCTCTGTACCTGTCACAAAGAAAAGAAAAAGAAAAGTGTTTGCTGCTCCCCTTACACTTTTTTTGTTGTTAAATGATCCTAGGGCTGCCACAGATGATGGTGTGATTTTACAGGACACATTTTATTCATGATATTTAGCTTATAGCAGAATCAGGGTTTTTAATTCAAAATATTTGCTGTATTTTAGGTCAATGATCAAGAGAGTCTTTGTCTTCTATACTTTGCAGTTAACCTCATAAATCTTACCACTGGAGGTAATCTAGTTCTATTCAGCTAGACGGAGCGCAGTGTAATGGAACAGAATGCAGGGGTCTCAAAAAATAAAAAATATAAATAAAAAAATATATTAATAAAAAAAATTGTGAGATGCTTGTCCCACCCCCACCTTCTTCTTATTGGTTCATGTTTAAACTGACATTGATGCACTGCATAACAAAAAGCTGAACTTTCACTTACACCTTTAAGTGTCTTTTTGAATCTTGGATACCACATAATGATTTAAGCACTGTTTTGATTATGTAATAAACACATGTGAAATTACCCATCTACTCTACATATAATGGACATTCTCATTCTTTCTTACTCCCATTCCCTTCTTTTTCTCTTTCTCTGATTCAGATGCTGGCGTTCTTTCAGACTGTATTTACTTTCTATCATCAGGGATATGAATTGGCCAAAGATTTTGACCACTACAAAAAGGCACTACAAATCAATATTCAAAATGTAAGTATTAAGGTTTTCAGACTAATACAGAGTTTTAGGCAAGTTAAGACTGTTAAGGCATACTCATAAAGATTTACAGAATATACATGTATCAACCCGCTTTCCACATGAATGCTTTTCATTCATGTGCATGAATTAAGTTTTCATCATGCTTTTCATTTATCCAAGATATTTGTGTTTGCGTCAAGTACATTAAATGGCAAATAAGCTTTAAAAGGCAGAGGCTATTGGCACTAAGTGTAAATGGCAACCAAAAGCAGCATCTTTGCACTAATTGCAGATAGTGTTAGATGCTAGTTGCAGATACTATTGCACCTCTATTACTTACTAACATAAAGTATAGGGGCATCATTGCAGCTTGTTTTTTGTGTTTATTTAGAGTCCCACAGACAACCTACACCAATCCCTACCCATAAACCGAACCCATACCTTACAAAAGTTAACCATGGTTTTCCTTCAGCAACCATATTATTATTGCCTTGGCCATTTGTAGAGAAAACATAGTAGCCACAAAATTAAACACGGTTACTATAATAACACCATATAAATATTAATACCATGGTTAATGAATTGCATTAATACTCTGGCTTCTGCTAAAAACATGGTTACTACAATATTGCTCTAGTAAAACCATCAAACCAAATCAAATATTTCTCTTAACTCCCTGACCTTCAGCATGACCAAATCACTACGAGGAAATCAACTTTTACATACATTTTATTTGTGAGTGGAGACAGGAGACAGGATGGGCAAAAGTGGGATAAAGGTGGAGTCGAACCGGGTTGTCTGAATGCAAAAAAGTCATACACCTCACACATTGCATTGACACTAGAGGTGCAGTTTTACTTCAATTTATGTATTTCCACCAGACTATTGGAGTGCAAATAGTCGTGCTGTGTGGCAGGTGATACACCTAGTGCAAATAGTCATCCAAGCTTTTAATCAACACACAAATAGAGGGATTTGGCACAATTGCCTTTCTTCACTCATCTTCCTCTGGCTACACTCGAGTTGCCCTGCTGGGTGACGTGGAAAGAGCTTCTGAGACAGGATACAGCGGTGTTTTGTAAGGGCCAAGGTTTCCAAGGGAAACTTTTAAGGCCTTTGTTTTGCATTGACCTTCCATTGTGTTTCACTTTTAAGCCGGAAGTTTGAGAGCTGACTTCCTACCCCTGTCTGTTTTATTGGTCCACGTCATTCTACTCACTGCAGTATTTGAATCAGTTAGAAGTGGTCAAGGTTAGAATTATGAGGATGTATAGCTTGAGACAGTGAATTGCAAATTAGTGAGATGTTTCCAACAACATTGGAAAATATTTTACCCCAAAATGAAATCTCTTCTCTTTGGTGGTACGCCAAAAGAAATGTAAGGCAGAATGACAGTCTCCGTCACTATTTTCTTTCATTGTTTGGAGAAAAAAAAAATGCAATTAAAGTGAATGGTGATTGAGCTTTACATACTGCCTAACCACTTGTGTTCCATAGATGATAGAAAGTAGTGATTTTCACTATAAGTAGTGATGGTGAGAAAACTAAGGGTTTCATGTGGTTCACATGTCTTCAGTTGCTCTTGTTCTATACATGGTGACAGCAGGAGGAAAATTCCTGCCCATAAACTGTGTCCCAGTTTTGCTGTGTGTCATTACCTTTGTGTAAGAAGAAATAACAGTCAGAACAATTTGAAATGAAATGAAAGTAAAATATAAAAACCTGGGCAATTTGCCTTCACACAGCACATTATAACTAAACTGTCCGGCATGTGTTGCAGACATCTATGGTCTAAGTTTATCAAAATTCCCGCGAACCACCCTGAAACTAATCAAGTGTTGCCCAAAGGCTGACAGAAACTACAAGCGAGTGGGACGTGACTTTTCATGCACCTTTTATAACAATGCACTCAATATGAATCTGGCAATAGAGATATGCACGCTTTTGTTTCTCACCTGCATTCTCTCCACTCACCTACACACTTAACACTGTGTTGAATTTGCAAAGACCGCTAATGCCGCATGGTATATGCGGAATCATTTACGTTGACCCACCGACTAGTCGAATACTTTCTGGGTTACTGGTCGACTAGTAAAATGAGTATTCATGCAAGCCTTATGGGAAACTGAGTTGATTGAGTACCAGTCTTTGTCCATAACTTTTTGTGTGCGTTTCCTTTCAGACAAGGAGTCGTTTTGAGGGTGCACGCTCTGAGGTGTATGAGCTAATGAAGAGAATCAAGGAGTCGCCGCTTGAGTACAGACAGACTAGCCCCATCAGCAGCGAGGGCTATCTTTACATACAGGAGAAACGTATGCAAGAGAACTTTCATGACGTAACTCCATGTAATTTCCTTGTGATTTTAGTGACTGGCATGTGTTGGCATCTCCTCTGGGATTGCAATTAAATAATTTTTTGATTTCTGCAGGACCTCCTCCTTTTGGATCCAGTTGGGTGAAACGTTATTGCACTTTTGTCAAAGAACAGAAAATTCTTCACATGATCACATTTGACCAGAGATCAGGGGGCAAGCTTGTAAGTGAACATATAGTGTTACTGCATCACAGAGAGTTGATTTTGACATGTACTAGCACCATGAATGATTAAACACTAGCTAATCGTCTGTTCATGGAATGTTCCGTATCCTTTCAGGGTGAGACGGACTCCGTCACACTTAAGTCTTGTGTCCGCAAAACCACAGACATGCTTGACAGGAGGTTCTGCCTAGACATAGAGATCACAGATCGGTATGCTCTCCATAGTCTCCTACAGGCCTGCATTTCTGTCTTCATTTCTCTCATACACTAGGGTTCAGTTGGCCTCAATAAGTCCTCTTTGAAAATTTGGGATTCAAGATTTAATTTAAGCCTTAAAATAAATTTGGGATCACAACAAGTGTGTATAAGAAATGAAAAAATAAATAAATTATAAGTAATTTAAATTAAATAAGTAATTTAATGTCTTTCCTTCAGATTAAGTCAGTTTCATTTAGCTGACATTATTTAGTTGGATTAGGTCAAATTAATGTAATATAGTAGTTTTAACTCAACTTCATCTGGTTTGTCAAACACGATTTACTGAGGTTTATTTAATACATTTTCTTATATTGGACCTACTGAATTCATTTGTTTAGTCATTAGTATATGCCAGGTGAGCATGTGTAATGACAGTGAAACTGTTGCACTATCATTTTATTAACAAATGCTTATAGACCTAAACAGCACTCTAATCAAGTATCACCTGAATGTGAAAGTCCATCATCAGTGTAAGCACAAGCGCCATTCTTCACCACAATGTTAACCCACTAAACTCCATCTTAACAGACTTTCTTTTTTTTTAAATACCAATATAACTAAATATAATATAACATTAAAAATTAACAAATCTCTTCCTATTTTCATCTTTTTTAAAAATCCATAAAATAACACTTAATTACAACACTTTTTCTTCCTATCCAGTCCTATGCAAAACATGGTGGGAATTGAAATCCCCTGCCTAGTTTTATCAGTGCTACATTAACACCACAAATAGTATTCACGTAGTCCCAACTCAAATTAATTGACGTAAACTTCCATTTTGCGAATTAAATTGAACAAGCGGCAAATATCCTTTTTATAAAGCCATAATCATATGCAAATATCATCAGTTATTTATGATTGCCCAATACTTGAATGGTTTCAAGAAATAATAACTCTCTAACTCTTGATTAAGCGTTCATTTTACATGATTATAATAAAACTATTCAATAAAATAATTTTAATAAAACTAAATATTCTAATATTAGTAATGTTAAACATTAAAAAAATAAAAATACAGGAAAAAAATAGGAATATAGCACTGAAGACCCTTCCCTTAGAGAGGCTCATATGAGAGTGCGAGACAAGTGAGATTAATTGATGCTGCGGGTAGAGGAAAAGGAAATATAAATATTTTGATCATCCAGGATACACTCAGAGACATCATTAATTAAAGCCTTCAGCCAAAGCCAGCCTGGGCACAATATCATGTGGATCCTCTAGCAATCTTATGTAGATTTAGGTTACTTGCCACAGTGGCTTGTTCACTGGGGGCCTAAAGACTAATAATTTTTAAAGCATGATTTTTTTATTGATGTTTTGTTTTCATTTAAACAGCTCAATGATAACTTAATGACATTACAGAATAAATTTCTCTTCCAGCAATGTTTTCTGTATAACTTCTTTGAAACAATGTGTGTTGTGAAAAGCACTATACAAAAAAAAAAAAGATTGACATGGCAATGGTTTTTGGATTGTTCCAATGTCTGTCGAAAAGATCACAGCATCTTGCAGTTGATTTATTTATATATATATATTTATAGCAACAAACCGAGTTTGTGTGTTTATTTTTCTAGACCAGGCACAGTGGTGACTGTCCAAGCACTTTCAGAAGATGACCACAGATTCTGGATGCATGCGATGGGAGGAAAGGACCCAGTGCGTCGATAAATCATTTAACTACCTGAAATAAACCCAAAAACTTTATTCAATGAAAGCATTTTTTTGGATTTTCAACACAATTCACTAAACCCACTATTAATACTTTTTAATAAATAATTGCATTAGAACTATGCTTCAAACAGTTACTATTAGCAGTATTAGTCTCTTCTTTTATAATAGTAAAGTTGTTTAAAGTTTTTTAACCTAAGTTGGTCTGGTTTGGGTTTTCTGATGTTTATCTTTGACACACAGATGCAGTATCTTAACAGGACACATTCAAGAGAAAGAGGAAGTGAGTAAACTCGAATGATATGATAATTAGAAATAAAGATTATTGTGTTATAACAGAGCTACAAATTGTAATAAAAATGCAGATATGTGTTTAGTGTTTGTGACATAGTTCTTTGATATTTGTGTGTTTCTGTAGTTGATGCCCAGCTGGATGACGTGGGGATAAACTTTGTGAAAAATTCAATAAATGCCATTGAGTCCAGAGGTATCCACCCATAAAATCTTTTAATAAATGAACATCATATCCTAAATAAATAAAGTAAAAAAAAATTAAAAGCATCAGTTGTATAGGTGTGTATAACTTTAACATTATTGGTCCCTTCAGGTTTAGCGGCTTTCAATTTATAATAATATTATATTATTAGGTCTGCAGTTTACTTCTAGAAAATTTTCAGTTTTGTTCTTTATGATTGTGCAACAAATTACACAAAAATGGGACATTTTTGGAACCATTGTGTGCTTTAAGCATTTTCTTCTGGTTTTTAGGACTACAAACTGAACCCTTTAGTAGTTTACATACTGCAGTGACACTTTTTGAGCACTAGAGGGCAGGCTAATCTATCAGTTTCTTAATCCACACTGTACCAGCAACCTGTTGTGCTTGTTAGTATAAACGGGAGCTGCAGCTTGTATTTAGTTTTTTGGATCAGCTGTAGAAAAGTATTTCTGAGTATAGAAATACTGTTAAGCTATCTGAAGTGATTCTGAACTAGTTGTCTGAAGACTTTTTTTTTATTGAGTGTTTTTTTTATTACAGGCATTAATGATCAGGGTCTGTACAGAGTGGTCGGGGTCAGTTCAAAGGTACAGAAGCTTCTAATTTTAATGATTGGTAAGTTGTGGCTTTATTTGTTGTTCATATTTTTTGTGGTTTTAAGTTTATTTGAAACCCAATAATTGTAACTTGAGCCAGTGTCCTGCTGAGTCCCATTGGCATTCAAACCATTCAGTCACCCAGTCTGTCTTTCTGTCCTGTCCTTGTAGGTGACACGTGGCTCCATTACTAAAGGCAATCAGATATCCAGCTGCTTTCTCTCTGTCGCTTTTTCTTGATTCTGTTTCGCCTCTCCCAAAAACCCAACACCTACTGATCACCTTCTTCTATACTACCAATGCTGTCCTGTGCTCTGCCTTTCTTTGTAGCTGTGTTATCCAAAATCCACAACAGATTCTGTCCACACACGAAATGTAGAGCAGACCAAGAAGAGCACTAAAGAAAGCTATGGGCTGAAACGTTTGCTTACTGATCTCACTTAACTCACTGCACTTTGCATTTTTTCATTCGCTATCCAAGTCTAAATTCAAAAATATTTTTTGATAGACATTCTTGGTCTGCTCTTCATTTAATGTGCAGTCATAATTTATTGTGGATTTTGGATATTATATTTATTAAACGAAGACATTTTTGTTTATTAGTTAAAAAAATATAAAAACAACTGGAAAAGCTGAAACAAAACTTAAATACATTTTCATGACTCCAAAACTAACCTAAAATAAAAATAACCCCAAGTTCATTTTTGTCTAATTTTAAGGCTACATTATAAAAATAAAATGAATAATAATATTAATAATTGCTTCTTTCTTTCTTTCTTTTTTCTTCCTTCCTTCCTTCTGTGGTCATACCACAAGCTGCTATCTCTCTGCTCTGAATGCTAAGCGACATGTTGAGTCGGCAGGCTGCCTGAGCCCCTGCTGCTACATGAACTCAGCCACTGCAGTCTAATAGCCATTAACACTATATGGATCCTCTGTCCTCATTCGAGAACAGCCTGAGCCCTTTGTAGTTGGCTCATTCACTAAAAAGTTGTGAAATATCCAGAGCACAACAAAACCACCCCTGTCATTTTTAAAGTTCATTCACAGGTGCTGCAAGGGTTTTGCATGTAGTTTTACAATCAGGGAGCCCAGTCTCTGGATTATATCTATATGCTCTCCTTATTAAAAGATTTGTATTTATTATATTTGTTTGTTTATTTATTTTAAGTAAAATACTTTATCACATTCCATTGTAAATATGCAGATAGACAACTATAAGTATGACCCAAAAGCAAAAACACTGTGACTCTGAGCACAATCCAAGTACTGCTCTGAATGATTGATTGATTGAGCATTCCATTGTGTCATTTTTGCAATTCAGTTTGGTGACGCTAGTGGCAAAGGTCTTAAGATCTGTACAATTATACTTTGAATACTTTTTTTTTTACTGATGATGTAGAATGAAGTGAAACTCTAGAAAACCGAATCTAGAAAAACTGTTAAGCTAGAAAAGCAGAAGATGGGCATGATTGGGAAAATAAACAAAACTCCATATGTCAGGAATCCAAAAACGGAAGTGCAGTAGTGATATAACCATTATTTACTTTAATGCTAAATTAAATAGCTTTATGCCAATACCCGTGTACAGCTACATTTGTTGTCTCAATTGACACTTTCTTTCTTAAGAGACTTAATTATTATTATTATTTATATTCTTATAAAATTAATTATGTTTTCCTGGCATTTCCCCACCAACAAAATAAATAAAAAAATGTGTATATAAAAAAATATATATGCTTGTATAATGTATCCCATTGTGGTTTTCTTATATTCTCTAGAGAGCCATATCCAAAAAATTATTTATAGTAAAAAAAAAATTTCAGAGGGTAGAATTCACTCAAATTATTTTAATTTATGAGGGTTTTGAACTAGGCGTTTGAAACCAACACACAAAATTCTGCCAGATGAAACACCTTTGTGCATTTGGACTTTTGACTCCAAATCTTATTGTTACCGATACATAGCCTTTGTGACAACCTCCACGTGTAACAACTAGCTCTGCTCTCTTCTATTTGTACTGTGTATATAGATACAGTTGAAGTCAGAAGTTTACATACACCTTTAGTTTTTCACAATTCCTGAAAAACAAGAAGCATTTACACTTGCCGAGTCAAGAGATAAACAGCAGCAGCGGTGTTACACCGTATTCTGCTATACAAGTTCAGGGGGAACTTTCAATGTTAGAAAACCAGGCTTTTAAATATTACATTTTGTAAATGCAATGACTGGAATTGTTCGGTTGAAAGGGGTACCAAATTCGACTCCTGAAAAAAACAGTTTGATGAGTACATGTTTACTCATTAGCTTCCACTCAGCTCACAAGGTATGAAAGTAGCTATGTGTTTAGCTAGTTAGCTATAAACTCCATTGTCATGGAGAGTAAAAGAAGGACATTGTTTATTTACTTTCTAGCATTGTATCTCACCAACTAAGTAACAACTTAGCAGGAAATCTACACTCAGCATCACTGCACCGTTGTCTGCTGAGCTGCAAAAAGATGCTCTCAGTTATAGCTGGCTAACATAGCAAAAAGATGTGATAAACATGAGTGACATGGTTGTCAGGTACAAGGTTAAAGTTATATTAGTTATATTGAAAAGGGAAAATTATGGGGGGTCATTGTCTATTGACTTTCCAGTATGTATTTCACAAGCTAGTTAGCAACTTACCATGAAGACACCGCTTAACTCTGCACTGTCTGCAGAACCATGTCAGTTCAGCTCTGTAAACAATGGAGTCGGAACATGGTCTGCTGGATAATATCGGTCTACCAATAAATCAGTCTGGTACTTTTCAGTACACCTCCTATCAGAAGTGAATTGTCTAAAGGCTTGATATAATTTTCTGGAATTATCCAAGGTGCCTAAATGCACAGTTAACAATGTGTGTGTACATTACAGCCCGCCCCCCTCCACTCTGCACTCCTCCAGGCATTGCCTCAGGCCGGGGAGCCCCCAACCCCTTTCTCCGGGGAGGGGCGTGCTTTGCGCCCCGTCTGCCGGCTGTTTATCCCCGCATTCCTCGACCTGGGAGCAGACAGCAGAGGAAAAACAACATGAAAAAAACAAAATAGGCTAGGGAAAAAAGCCAACACGGTGTGAAAGAGAGAGGAAAGAGAGAAAAAAACTCACTCACTGGTTCTCTGATGTACCGTCGCGTGGTCCTCGAACACTCCTCCACACTCTCAATACATAGTGGACAATATCCGCTCCTCCCCTGGCGAACCGGAATCAAACCTCCGACCCCCAGCAGACAGAATGCCCCTCCGCTTTCCTGGTGGCACGTGGGGACACTCCTCCACCCCTGGCAGCGGCCCCACCGCTCCAGGCGGTCAGGGAGTTGCTTCCCTCCTCCCCTCACGGACGTCGGTATTCCCTCGACATCTCTGGGGACGGCAGGGCACTCTTCCGCCCCCGGCAGCGGCTCCATCGCTCCAGGCGGTCGGGGAATCCAGTCCCCATTCGCACCGCGGACGGTGGCTGTTCCCCGCGTCCAGGCGGTCGGCTACTCTGTCACCCGGCAGACGGGGGTTGCGATGGGCAAGGAGGAGGCTAGAACCGGCTTGTCAATATAAATAATGTTTAATGGAAAACTTAAACAAAAACACTCAAACATAAACACATACATGGCAGCCGCCTGTAATTTTCTCTCTCTCTCCAACCATCGTCACCGACCGCCTTTATCCCTCGCACGCCCCATCAGGCCGATTTGGGACCGGGTGTGCGACGTTCCAGCCCGGCCCTGCCCCCCTCCACTCCACAGCCATCAACAATTGTGGAGTTACAAAATGTAAATGTAGGTCTGTTTCTCACTGGAGTATTAAATTGTGGTGTCCCATGGTCATTACCGGCATGTTTAGAGCTGGTTGGAGCAAGTAAAAAAGTACCATAACACCTGTTAAGACAGGGAATATTTTCAATTATTTGCTATTGAAATGGCACAAAATCTTTCAAAATGATTACTCATTTTCGATCAAGAATGAATTAACTGTTTTAAAGTGTTGTGGTGTGCATGAGTAACTTAAGACATTTTTGATTGTCTGCTGTGTTATATATTAATCACTTTACCAAGACATTACCAACAGTTAGCCAGACAGAGATGTATTTTTAGTGAATGCTTTGGCTGAGTGTTAAAGCCCTGGAGTTACACACTCAAAGAGGATCGTTTTACACACACACATCCGCATACACTTTGGCCATCTTCCTAGCAGAAAAATATTTACTGAGTCCAGAAACCCCTAGGCAAACTGTGGTACTACATGAAGGTGTAGAAGATGAATGAAATAAACTGAATAAATAAAATCTCCAGATGTCTGCCCCACACGTCTTCCACACCCTGACCTCCAATCAGACCTCTCTCCCTCTTTGTCACTCATTGTAACTGTACAGTGCATCCTAATCTGGATTTATTCAGCACATAGGCATCTCTGAATAAGTCATTTGAACTTAAATTCTTTAATGTTTTTGTTTTTTTAGATGAGAAGAGCAGTGAAGTAGATTTATCAGCCAATGAGGAATGGGATGTAAAAACAATCACCAGTGCTTTAAAACTTTACCTGAGGTGAGTAAATACTTGCACATTTTTCTGTTTGCAGATATAAAACGGTTTCATTTGTATGTGTGAACAAGTACAGTATGTTACTTTCATGGGCTGATTGTCATTTAACAGAATACATCATGCCCTTTCAGTTGTATGAGGCCACAAGCCAATCTCTGTTGTTTCAAAAGGAACTTCATTGTTTAATATACATTTTTTTTGGCAGTATTTGGACTGCTAGGAAAGAACAATAATCTCAAGTCTGAACACTCATAAAAAATGTTAAACTAATCAAACTCTGCATACACTGCATTCTCTCAACCAACTTCAAGAGAGTGTTCACCAAAAATTTTCCGTTTATGCCAACCAAGATGTGTATGACTGACTTTCTTCTGCTGAACACAAACTGAGATTTTTTTAGAAGAATATTTCAGCTATGTAGTAACATACTAAATCTTCAGAAGTGATATTATAGGTGTGCTTTTTTTTTTTTTTACTGTAAATTCTCCTTCCTGTCCAGTAGGTGGCAATATGCAAAATAATGCAGATTGCCAAACCCCCCCCCCCCCCCCCAAAAAAAGAAAAGATAGTGAAAGTGGAGATTTAAATGACAAATATTGATCTGTTTCTCATCCTCACCTATCATATTAATCTTAAAATCTTCATTTGTGTTTAGCAGAAGAAAGTTTTCATTTCACACAGCAGAGAATTTTCATTTCATGAAGAGAACTATCCTTTTCATTATTTATAAACTTTGGAGGCTTCAGAATTTTGTTAGTTTTAAAGTAATTTATACAAAACTTTTACAAAATCCTTACAACATTTTTACATTTTCATTTTGTAAATAAATGTAGGGATAATTTATATTTGTCTTAAAAATTATTTTCAGTAATTTAAGAATAACACTTTAGGTCAATAGGTTTTTAAGATCATGAGAAACAAATTCATTCATGTGTATACAAACTTTTCTCCAATTATAATCTCAAATAAAAGTATCAATGATAAATGTGTAGAAGTGTAGAATATGTGCGATCGTTTTAACGATTTGCAATGGAGCATTTCTGGAAGACCCAATAGCTCATTTTAGGCTGTTTTAATCAACATTTAATTAACAGAGCTTTTAATTCACTTCTGTAATTGATGTGTCGCAGAACAGCACTAGGTGGCTTTTGGACCGCCTGATGGTATTGGCTCATTTTGTGGTAACAGTACTGGGAAGTCTGCCAGAGTTTGAGTGAAAGTACCTTCGGATGAACTTGGTTATCACGGTGTGTGTGTGTGTGTGTGTGTGATTTTTGTAGTGATCTGCCACATTAATCATAGTGTCCAATAATGCCCAATAATGCCAATAAATCTCTCCCTCTCTCTCAAGGAGCCTTCCAGAGCCTCTAATGACATACGAGCTGTATAAGGAGTTCATCGTCCCTGCAAGTATGCCATTTGTCCTTGCTTAGACAATAATCAAGCTAATCCCCATTCAGTTACTTTACAAATACCATAAACAGTGGATCTCATTTTCTTTAGTTACCCCCCTCTCAAAAATAATATAATCGAAAATAATTTTGTTTTTATGATTTTAAAAGATTAAACTACATTTTCTTTATTCTTCATTAGACAAAAAAGATTTTATTTAAAAATACAATGAAAACTGAATGAAAAGTTATACTTCACTAAAAAAGGATCAAAATTCATAAATTTTTGTCACTAGGTTATTATGTAAATACATAAAAAAATTGTAATAATGCCTATAATCTTTCAAAAGAAAAATAATAATTAAAAAATAATTATGCAAATGAAGACATGCTAATTCCAAATGTTGTCAGCCAATGACTGTATTGCAATAGACACAAATTTTTCTTCCTCCCAGGGGGTGCTTGGTTATAAAAACCATTATAACCACACAATTAATATACATACGTAACCAGCATTTTGTTGCATTCCTTCTGACCGCGAGAGATGTTGTTAAAGTAATGATGACCAGTACCAACAAAATCACTAGGAATTGACAGCAGGGGTTATCACCAGAGAACAGCCGAGCCCGTGTCATGGGATTAGGCAACATTGATGTTGTAGAATCTTGTGAAAGTGCATGGGGATGACCTGGTGGCCGCAGCACAGTTGTCAATGAGGGAAACGCCCCTGAAAGCAGCCCATGAAGTGGAGACTGCCCTGGTGGAACAGCAAGTAACAGTCTCAGGCACTAATTTTATTTTTATTTTCTCCCCTTTTCTTCCCCAATTTGAAATCCCCTATTCCCAATGCTCTCTAAGTCCTCGTGGTGGCGTATTGACTTAATCCGTGTGGCGGAGGATGGTTCTAAGTTGCCTCTGCGTTTGAGACCGTCAATCCATGCATCTTATCATTTGGCTTGTTCAGCGCGTTTCCTCGGAGACATAGCACATGTTGAGGCTTCACCCTTTTTTCCATGGCGTCCACGCACAACTCGCCACGTGCCCCATCGAACCATTTTATAGCAACCACGAGGAGATTACCCCATGTGACTCTACCCTTCCTAGCAACTGGGCCAATTTAGTTGCTTAGGTGACCTGGCTGGAGTCACTCAGCAAGCCCTGGATTCGAACTTGCGACTCCAGAGGTGGTAGTCAGCGTCTTTACTCGCCCCCCCGTTGAGCCTTCTTGTATGCCATGGTGATTACCTCCAAATCCCACCATGAAAGCCTCTGTTTGGACAGAAGGGCACACATTTTAATGGCCCCAAAAGAGACAAACAACTGATCAGATTGTCTCCACTGCACAGTAGCCTCTACATAACATCTCAAAGCCTGCACGGGGCACAAGGAAATAAAATGTCCATCAACATTGGATTCAAGCGCTGTTGGTTGGAAAGAACACAGCTCAGTGGACTGATTAATGAACTGGTACAGGGAGCATCTTAGGAAGGAAGCATCGGTTGGGCCAGAGGGAAACACCTGCACCTTCCGCTTTCCATCTCATGCAGGACTGACTCACGGACAATGCATGCAGCCCTCTCAGTGGAAGCAATGGCCAGAAGGAAGGCCACTTTCAAAGACTTCCACTTAAGGTTTGCATTCTCAACAGTTCAAATGGAGGTAGACAAAGAGATTCCAACACCAAATGTAAATCCCACACTGGGGAATGCGAAGTGTGAGCAGGATTTTGACATCTTGCACCCTTAAGGAAGCTGCAAATCAAACTATGGAAACCCAGAGACCAGCCCCCGACAGGTGAGTGGTGCACTGAAATGGCTGCCACATAGACCTTAAGGGTGAAAGACACTCTACTTTCCAAAACGAAACTCAAAACTGCAGTAACTGTGCAATGCACAGTACAGAATTGTTGTGACGGAACAGATTGTGTACCGATGAACGTAATGGACAGTGTCGGCGAAAGTATGCTGTCTTTTTCTGTTCACCGAGAGACCCAACATGGCAACATGATCCAGCAACCGCTAAGTGTTGTGCACAACTTGAACTCTTGCCCATGCACATAAGAGCCTGTCGTCCAAATAGAGTAAAATTCACCACCAGAACCTTGAACTGTGATATGCTTGGTTCTTGAAACTGAAGCATTGGAACTTCGTGATGCACAGCAATCGAAACATGAAACTATGCATCTGTCAGGTTGATGCTCGTAAACCAGTCTCACTCTGTCACCGACCAAAGAGCGTTGGTTGTGCGCAACATGCAAAAGGGAGCCTCTTTAAGAATCTCAGTTCAGTCTCCTTAAATCTAAGATTGGACGGAAACCTCCGTCTTGCTTTGGAACAAGGAAGTAGTTTGAGTGAAAACATCACTTTGAACTAGGGGTTGAACTTTCTCTCTTGCTCTCTTAAACAAGGAAACAATTTCTGACTGAGTCTACCTCCGCAGTTGGAATGAGTCCCGAAAACTTTGGGGGCCGGTATCGGAACTGAAGAAAATAACCATTTGTTAGAGTTGCCAAGACCCAAGGGTCTAATACTGTGTCTCTCCAGTAACTCAGATGACGAACTGAGAAGCGTCCGACTTGAAAGTGTGGCCTTTTCAAGTTGTGGGGGGTTGCTAACGTGGTCCCCCTGGAGTAGGCGGGAAATGGGTATGATGCACTTGGACATCGTCAGAGCCACAATCTCTGCTGGGTGTGAGGTCAGTTGGTGGGAATTTGACGGGAGAGGGGCTGTGTAGGTGTGATGAGCAGGCATAGTTGGCACCCTGAAATTTGGGGGACGTTGCACCTGTGTTAGTTGATGGGTGGTCACGGACAGCTTCACACACTTTTACAAACAGAGACATTTGGACCAAAATAATGTCCGGGAACAATGGGTAGGTCCCTCAATATTTTTTTGCAGTCCACTGGTAATCTGGCTTGAGCAAACTGTACCTGGCGGCGAGCTGTTAGAAGCATTGCAGTGAGAGAGCCCAGTTCTTGTGTCACATGACCCATGGCCTGGTAGGTAGACTGCAAAAACTGTGGCACAGAGGGGTCAACATCAACAGACTTTAAAGAGCTAGTGGCCACAAGGATCAGTTGGCAGATTTCGGTGCAAGTGAAATAGGCAACAAACTTGCATGCTTTCTTGAGAAAAGAATCCATGGGGCCACGCTAGTTACTAGGGCACCGGACATTCCCTCGCAATGCTTCATCTGGAGATACCACCAAGGCGGCGACCATCTGTTTAACTTCTGGCACATTTTGCACCCCAATGGACACCACCTTACCCATAGAAGCTAAGGAATATGCAGTTTTGGATCGCCTATTGACCTTTTCCTTTCTGGGCACTAGAAAATTCTGACACAAAGCCTTTACATGCAGGCATAGTAAAAGTAGCTGTTGGTAGAGACTTGCAAAAGAACACATTGGACTGAACACACAGTCCCTGAAGAATGGCGTGAGCCTCTAGAGTCACCCAAGTCGGATCCAGCTGGCAGATCCTGAGGATCATCTAACCCGGAAGTGTCAGAGCCAAGGTACTGCTGAAATTGTGTATCAGAAGCACACATGGACATAGTTTCGAGGTGGGATCTATGAGGTAGGATAAGGAGATGCGGTATCCTCTTTGTTTGATAAACATGATTGAGCTTCCTCGGTGGAGGATCCCGTAGTAGCTGTAGAGACCAAGCCTGCTGGTTGAAGAGACTGCAGGAGTCACTTCATCTTCCCCATATTTGACAACAGATGCTCTGCCAAACGACTGCCTTTAGAAGTGGATCTTTTCTTAGCTGGATTTGTGCCAGCAGCTGCAGAGGCACAACACTTTTGAGGTCTCTGCTGTGAAACTGGTCCCGGTTCTACAAGATTAGCTTCCCGGTTGTGGTCCAGATCAGCCAAATACAACTGTCTCTCAGACAAAGACAGCAAGTTACAGTGTGGGTATGCCGCTTCACGTGAGCGTTTCATGCTGGTGTTTAAGTCCCTGGCATGATGGGCAGCGGGTCAAAAGTCTGAACACACCTACTCATTCTTTATTATTATTATTTTCCACATTTAGAAAAAAGTCATCAAAAATCTAAAGTATCTTAAAAATATGGATCGGGCATTGATGGCACATCAGTTAAAATAGAAATTTAAATTCACACCACTCTCGTCTCTCATTGTGAAATATTAAACAAATGTTAAGTATACATGTTGAGTTTCATTCATTTTTATTTTTCTTGTCTACACAGAGAGCGGTAGTCCAGAATCTAGAGTTCAGGCCATTCACTGTCTGGTTCATAAACTGCCAGAGAGGAACAGATTAGTGCTCAGTCTGGTTACCAAGCATCTCGCCAAGTGAGTGGAAACTGCTTTCTGTCTTTCTCTCTGTGTTTACACTAGTCTGACACATCCAGACTTTCTCTCATTTTCGTGTTTGTACATTCTCACTTTTTTGTCTCCTCTTCATTGCCCATCTTTTTCTTTCTCTCGGCTTTCAGCCACCTTTTTCTATAATATCCGACTTTTCCCTCTACCATGGTTACTGGCACTACACACACAAACACACACCCATTATATGGTCACCACTACTAGAAACGTTCCTGACTTTCCGTAGGGTAGCTCTGTTGCTGGGCAACAAAGCAAACAGACAGACAGCACTCTGGAGAGAAGAAAGACTGAACATGTCAACTCCACATGAAGACTTTCGTTCCCTCCACTCTAATTATTTAGTCTAGAAAAAAAAAATGTTTTCTAGATCAAACCTTTTCTTCTATAGAGAATGACCCCTACCCCTCCCATTTCCACCCAACAACTGCCGACTTTTAGAAGAGAGTTAAGCAACATCCCTCTGTAAGCGATTAGATCGGGTAAGAGATTTCCAAATAACGTTAGCTATCATTACAAGGCTTTACCTTGGGCTGCACATTTTTGTATAATGTGAATTTAAGCAAATTGAAGATAAGCACATAATCTCCCTAACCTTCAGCAATCAGTAACTGGGCATCCGCATCTCCTCAAAATATAGAGTGGGACTTTGCTGGCAGCCAAGGATGTGTGTTTGGAAATTAAATTCAGGTTATCCCCCACTAAATTCCACTTGCATCCACTCCAACCCTCGCAAAATGCTTTAGGAATTGGCTCAGTAAGGCACCCATCAGAGATGAAGAGGAAAAAGAAACATTTTGCCCTGCTATCTGAAATGGGATTAGAGAGGTGATTAATTAGTGTTGTCTGTGGCATATTTAGCTTTCAAAGTGCATCCTTTAGAAGTGGTGATACACTGCACTAGCTGAGGTGCCTCAGGAAAGAATACCTAATATTCAGACATGTTTAAAATTTGTCTTGTTGTCACTTCACAGGGTAGGAATGACTTTTTCAACCTTAACCAGGTTGGTAAGGTTAATGTTTCAAATGATTTACAAAATAAACTTCATGGAAAGAATAATCGGCAAAGAATGTTGGCTATAGAAGGCTGATAGCACAAAACTAGCAATATTGATACTTTAGTCCATATTATGCATTTAGTTTATATATATATATATATATATAGGAAATTAAAGCTAGGAAATAGCTTTAAACGTCTTTAAACTGACAACTTCAGGATTAAGGCTCAGAGGCTGAGAGACACAACAGACTGATTTATTACAGAACTCATGTGCTTACCATTTATTGGAGTTTCCACATTGGATACATACAGTTTAAAATGGCGGAGGACACCGCTGTTTCTATAGTGAATGACACTTGTGCACCGGCTACCGTGAAATAGAGAGGAATACCCCCGCTTGGACGTCTATTTTCTGCTGAGAAAGCTGACAGCATCTCTGAATGGGTGTGGGAAAAGGTGATCGCACACGCTCCTCTCTCTCTCTCTCTCTCTCTCTCGCACGCACGTGCACACACACACACACACACACACACACACACACACATCATGCCATTTATCCAATGACTTGTTAGAAACAGCACAAGCCGTGATGCTATTTCTGAAGTGAACTTTTTGAATTAATAATGGAGGCTTGGATGCATCATTTGTTTTGAACCAGCAACGGCAGATTCTGATCCTATGTGTAAGAAAGTAGTTCCAAGCACAAATGCGTTTTTATGACTGTACTCGTTTTTTCCAAATTTTTTTTAAATGTACCTGTTCATTGAACTGTTGTATATAAGCAGTATCATACTCGGAATCGTGCTATATGGTCCTACATCAGCACTGCTGTAATTGAATCACAGCAGTGCTGATATAGGACCATATCGCACTCTTGCTCATGTGCCATCGGCCTTTATCCCTCTCGGAGGCTTGATTAGCCTGATACGGGACCGTGTGTGTGTGTGTGTGTGTGTGTGTGTGTATATACTGTATATATATGTGTATATATATATGTGTATATGTACACACACACATTTATACACACCCGGTCCCGTATCAGGCTAATCAAGCCTCCGAGAGGGATAAAGGCCGATGGCAGACGGTGGTGCGGGGAGAGAGAGATAATTTACGGACATGTCTGTCATATGTGTGTTTGTGGCTTTTAAGTTTATTATTAAAATATTATTTATATTGTCAAGCCGGTTCTCGCCTCCTCCTTGCCCTTGAACTACGTTACAGCCTTTATTGGACAGGACAGTGTATACTTGACAGGAAAGTAAGGGGAGAGAAAAATAGTTGGGGAATTAAATCAGGAATTAACCACAAAAGTTGCAACTCTAAAATACTGTTTGCAATAATGCCAATCCCTTCCAGCTTAATGAAAGTATTTTATGTAATAACTTTTTGCCACATCTCTTACTATTAATTTCTCTATCATCCAATAAGAGTAAATTCTGCAGGAATTTATTGCAATAGAGTGCAGTAGTCCGTTTCCAGAAGTAAAAATAGTACTAAAATATTCCAAGCCATAGGGGAATTCATTATTAACTATTAAACTTGTTAAGACAGACCTGCCGTGAGCTTCGAGGTTGTTAACCTATGATACAGTATATGCATCTGTTGAAGCCATCAGTCTGCATTATTTCAACTTCCTTTCTTAAAAGTGTCTGGTGAAGAACTACATGAATCCTAAAGAGAATTATCATAGAATTGCAGCAAACAAACTGTGGCAAAAGAGCTCAGCAGCAACCTATCAGTCCCATAACACATAGCAGGGTTTCCATCGAAATGTAAAAAAATTTGACGCCACAGTGTTGAAGTGTAATATCTGATATTCTGAGAGTGATAAAATGGGCTGTTATGCTCCCATACACTGCCAGCCTCTGCATAAATATGTGCCCGCTCTCAAAACTGCGAGGCCCACTTTAATGACCAGCTGTAGGTTAAACACTTCTGAATGTCAAGGGCTATATTCAAAATAGTGTGTGCCAAGCAGGGATAGACTGGCCATTGGGAGTACCGGGACTTTTCTCAGTGGGCTGGTCGGTTGACCAGTGAAACGATTTAGCGCTGCTAATAACTGCAGTGCATGGGAAACACCAAGAGTCAAATGGCTTAAAAGTGTGATGAGTGGGACCCGTGTCTCTCACCCATGCAGTGCTGATGATTCTGATCTGCCCTTGCACTACGCTGTCCAGTGTCCAGTTGTGACACATTTTAATTTGACACAGAATTCTCTGTTATATAACTGTGTGATATGAGAACCTTAAAGGCTCTTGTAACACTGCTCTTGACAGGGCGGGGAAAAGAAGGACACGAGGACAGGCTTCTGGACACAGATAAGGGGTTTCTTTAATTTCGCCAGTACACAAAAATAAACTAAAACAGAGGTAACTTGCAATGGACACACTTGGGTTGCCAACACTGGACTGGCGTGGTTCAAACTTGACTGGCGGTGCTGTGGCTCTTTTATGCCGCTCTCCCCGTGCTCACTGAAATTAGAGACAGGTGTTAGACATAATTTAGCTCAGGTGCAAGCGCCCTTACCGCTTTCCCTCTCCGGACGGGCGCTTGACCACGCCCCCGCTGCCACATATCCCCACCGCCCGACTCAGGCCGGGGCGTCATCCGGCCTGGCTACCACTCCCCCCCCCATTTCTGGAGAGAAAGTCGGCGACAGCCATCTGCACCCCCGGTCTGTGGACCACCTCGAACTTAAAAGGCTGGAGAGCCAGATACCAACGGGTGATCCGGGCGTTAGTATCCTTCATGCGGTGGAGCCACTGCAGTGGGGCATGATCCGAGCAGAGAGTGAAGGCCCGCCCCAGCAGGTAGTAGCGGAGTGTGAGGACCGCCCACTTGATGGCCAGACACTACTCCTCCACGGTGCTGTACTTTGTTTCCCTTAAGGAGAGCTTCCTGCTGATGTACAGCACCGGGCGCTCCTCCCCCTCCACCACCTGCGAGAGTACGGCCCCCAGCCCTCTGTCTGAAGCGTCCGTCTGTAATAAGAAAGGGAGAGAGAAGTTAGGTGAATACAAGAGCAGCCCACCACAGAGTGCGGCTTTAACTTGTGTGAACGCCTGTTAGCACTGCTCCGACCACTGGACCGGATCTGGAGCCCCCTTTTTAGTGAGGTCAGTCAGCGGACTGGTGACGTCCGAATAATTAGGTACAAACCTTCTGTAGTAGCCAGCCAGCCCCAGAAACTGCCTCACCCCCTTTTTGGTCTTGGGCCTAGGGCAAGTCGCAATCGCCGCGGTCTTATCAATTTGGGGACGCACCTGGCCATGCCTCTAGTGGAACCCCAGATACCGCACCTCCACACGCCCAATCGCGCACTTCTTAGGGTTTGCAGTGAGCCCCACCCGCCGCAGCGACTTCAGGACCGCCCTCAGATGTTGCATATGCCGCTGCCAGTCATTACTATAGATAATAATATCATCTAAGTAGGCAGCGGCGTTCTGCCAATAACCCTTCGTCAAATCTAGGGTTGAATAAAAGCGAGCAATACCTAACCGATCGAGCAGTTCATCAACCCGGGGCATTGGGTACGTGTCAAATTTAGACACTGCGTTGACTTTTCTGTAGTCCACACAGAACCGCACCGACCTATCACTCTTGGGAACAAGAATGATCGGGCTGGATCAGTCGCTGTGGGACTCTTCTATTACCCCCATATCAAGCATCGCATCCAATTCGTCCCGAACAATTTTCTTCTTATGCTCGGGGAGGCGATAAGGGCGGCTACGAACGACCACCCCCGGCTCGGTCTCGATGTGGTGCTCTATGCGGCTTGTGCGACCCGGTAGGGGAGAAAACACGTCTGCAAACTCCTTTTGCAACCTGGCAACCTCTGATCGTTGGTACGGGGAGAGGTGGTCTCCACAAATGACCGGGGCATTGAGATCAGGTTTTGGATTTACCTCTGGCCCGAGCTCCGCCCTCTCTGGAACCACCGTAGCCAACAACACAGCGGCCTCCTCTCTCCATAATTTAAGGAGGTTGAGGTGGTAAATTTGATGCGCGTTCCCCCTATCGGTTCGCTTACCCTCATAATCGAGATCACCCACTCGTTGTGTGACGTCGAAGGGTCCTTGCCACTTGGCGAGTAATTTGGAGCTCGATGTGGGAAGCAATACAAGAACTTTATCTCCCGGTGCAAATTCTCTTAGCTGCGCTCCCCTGTCGTACAGCCGCCGTTGACGTTCTTGGGCCCGGAGCATATTTTCCTGTGTTAATTTCCCCAAAGTGTGGAGTTTTGCTCTGAGGTCAAGAACGTATTGAATTTCATTTTTGCTATTCGAAGGTCCTTCCTCCCAGCCTTCCCGTAAGACATCTAAGACGCTGCACGGGCATCGCCCATACAACAGCTCAAATGGAGAGAAGCCGGTTGAGGCTTGCGGGACCTCTCGCACTGCAAACAACAGGGGATCTAGCCATCTGTCCCAGTTTTTAGCATCCTCGTGTACAAACTTACGAATCATGTTTTTGAGGGTTTTGTTAAAACGTTCCACTAGGCCATCTGTCTGCGGATGGTACACGCTAGTGCAAATCGATTTAATGCCCAAGAGATCGTAGTGTTCGCGAAGTATGCGTGACATAAAGGTTGTGCCTTGATCGGTGAGGATTTCTTTTGGAATCCCCACCCGGGAGATTATTTTGAAGAGTGCCGTAGCAACACTAAGTGCTGAGATGTTGCTTAGCGGCACTGCTTCCGGATATCGAGTTGCGTAATCCACTAGGACTAACACAAAGCGATGTCCGCGTGCTGTCCGCTCTAATGGCCCGACGAGGCCCATTCCAATTCTTTCGAAGGGAACCTCGATCAACGGAAGAGGGCGCAATGGCGCTTTTGGGGTGGCCGGTGGGTTTACCAGCTGGCATTCGCGGCACACCGCACACCACCTGCGGACGTCACCGCTAATGCCCGGCCAATAAAAACGGGCTATTAGACGGAGAAGTGTTTTTCTTTTCCCTAGATGACCCGCCATGGGATTATAATGAGCCGCCTGGAATAACATTTCCCGGCGGCTCCGTGGAATCAAAAGCCTGAGTAACATTTTCTTTAGTCTGAGTGTCCTGCGTCCCTCTATACAGCCGGTCATTTATAATTGCAAAATAGGGGTGTGCGAGAGCGATGTCTGGCTGACGACGCTGACCATCGATCGTTTTCACCTGATCGAAGGCATGCTTCAGGGTTTCGTCCCGTGACTGCTCCAAAGGGAAATCCTCATTAGGGAACTCCCTGCGTAGAGGAGGGGCGGAAGCCTCGCCCCTCGCCAAGCCGATTTGGAGCAGCTGAGGACGGCCCCGGCTCCGCCTCCCCTGCCAAAGCATCGCACATCGCACATCTCCCTATTTTAGTGCAGGACCCATCCTCACAAATACTCCCTAATAGTTCCTTAAATGCAGGCCAATCGGTCCCCAAAATCAGAGGATGGGTGAGGCGGGGACTAACCGCTGCCTTGACTCTGTTTTTTTCCTTGGAATTTAATTAGCACAGTCACCATCGGATAGTTGTGAACATCCCCATGCACACACCTCACCCTTACCCGCTTAGCCGTGCTCAAAGCCCCGGGTTGAACCAAGCGTTGATGGATGGTGGTGGTCTGATTACAAACGGTATCCAGCAAAGCTTGGTGTGTACCCCCCTGGATTCTTACCGGAATCCGGTATGCTCCAGCCCGACCGGGGGCAGCATGCGGGGGATCGGAGACCCGAACCACCGTCCCCACCTCCATCATCGGACACTGATCACGGAAGTGGCCCGGGTCCCCGCACCTCCAACAGGCCGGTCCAGGCACCACACCCGTACCTGCGTCGGCAGACGCCCCCACCTGAGGGGGAGAGCGGCTGAATGTTGTGGTGGGGGGGTGAGAGGATATGGAAGGTCTCTGCCAGGCTCCTCGCCTGCGTGGGGCAGGAACGGACCCTGGAGAGAAGACAGAGTGAGAGGGGGGAGGGGGATGGGAGAGAGTAGAAAAAAACACAGGGGGAGGGGAAGGAGAGAGAGAGAGAGAGAGGGCTCGTCCGCCCTTGGGATCGCCGCCATGTGGTCCTCCGCTAGCTGAACGGCCGCCTCCAGCGACGCCGGGCGATGGCACTGGACCCACTCCGCCGTTCTCCTGGGCAATCGTTGGATGAACTGCTCCAGCACCACCTGATCGATGAGTCCCTCGACGTCGCGGCCCCCCACTAGCAGCCACTTCCGGCAGGCATCACGGAGCCGGTGGGCAAACGCGAACGGGCGGTCGGCTTTCTCCAACTTCATGGCCTGGAAGAGTTGACGATTTTCTTCGGGACTCCGACCAACCCGTTGCATGATGGCTCTCCTCAAGTCAGCGTAGGCCAGGAGGTTTGTTGCAGGCAGTTGTTGGGCTTCCCCGGACAAAAGAGGAACAAGGCGGGCTGCCCGTTGATCACGTGGCCAGCCCCAGATTTCAGCCGTTCGCTCAAACAAGTCCAAAAATGCTTCTGGGTCGTCCGTTGCCCCCATCATCTGTAACATGGGCGGGGGCAACGGGGAACGATTGTCCGGGGTCACGGCTGTGGCAGGAGCGCCCTCCTGGCTGAGCAGGCTCCGGATGGCATGTCGGTCCTCTGCTTGAGCCCGCATGATCTCAAAGAACCGCCGATCTTGGTCCTCTCGGAGCTCAAGCAGGGACTGTTGGTGGCTCTGATGTAACGCAGCGAGGGACTGGAGGACTTCGGCCAGCTGGGAGGAATCTATGGGGCGACGTTCCATGTTTTGTTGTCCTGGGTTTCGGCACCAGTGTAACACTGCTCTTGACAGGGCGGGGAAAAGAAGGACACGAGGACAGGCTTCTGGACACAGGTAAGGGGTTTCTTTAATTTCGCCAGTACACAAAAATAAACTAAAACAGAGGTAACTTGCAATGGACACACTTGGGTTGCCAACACTGGACTGGCGTGGTTCAAACTTGACTGGCGGTGCTGTGGCTCTTTTATGCCGCTCTCCCCGTGCTCACTGAAATTAGAGACGGGTGTTAGACATAATTTAGATCAGGTGCAAGCGCCCTTACCGCTTTCCCTCTCCGGACGGGCGCTTGACCACGCCCCCGCTGCCACAGCTCTGTACTGAAGCTAGATTAAAACCAGATCAACCCTGACATTCTAAACAAAAAAATATGCAATGTTAATGTTGTTAACTGCATTTGCAGTTGAAAAATTGTATTGTTACTTTTATTGATTCTATTATTTTTAAATAAGGCCCTAAACATAATTAAACATTCATGAGGACTAGGGTTGCAGCATTATACCAGTTTCACGGTATACCACAGTATTAAAATAGACTGTTATCATACCATGTACATTTGCTTATCTACGGTAATGAGAAAAAAAAAATGCAACCGGACGGATAATCTCACCTGCACGTGCGCATTTCCTTCTCGTCTGCCTGTCAGACTTGTCAACAAGACAGGCGAGGAGGTCTGACATAAGGTAGTGTGTGTGTGTGTGTGTGTGTGTGTGTGTGTGTGTGTGTGTGTGTGTGTGTGTGTGTGTGTGTGTGAGTGAGTATAGTGTTTCTGGTCGCAGATCTATTCGGACTGGTTCGTGGACAGCAGGGAAAAACAATGATATGGTTCTCCCATTGAAGATATTTTGGTGCCCATCCAAGTGATAGCCTATTAAGGACTGCTGAGGCAGATTTAATGATAATCTTGCAATCAGTTAAAAGGCTTCCCATCTGCACTTTCGCACGAGTGTAATGGAAACAGCTCGCGATCATGATCTACTCTGCTCACTGACACGCGCGTGCAGCAATCGGCTTCCCTCGATAGTGCGGAGCGTAGACCTCATAACTGATGTGACCAAGAGAGACTTTTCTAGTTTAAAGCGTTATTGAGGAAATCAAGTCGAACCTCTCAAACAGTAGTCAGCCCTGACATGCCAAACAGCACTGAGGAGGAAAAGAGCAACATTGTGCTATGTGCTAATTTTCTTCTTCATTATACATCATCACCTTTACAAAATTGCTTCACGATTTTACATGAGTAAAAGTAACTTTTATATTTTGACAAAATATTTTAGTTTCATATGAAATAATCTGAGATCTATTAGAATCTATTAGACCTAATTTTATATCAACAGTGGCAGTTGTAGTTAAAGTTTAAAGATGTGTTTTTAAGCTAGTATTTATTCATAAATAATATAATTTGTTATTATTATTACTATTATTTAAGACTAGCTACACTGACCTAACCATGGTAATGAGGAGCCTTTCCTCCTGTATAATATGTATGTTCTGTTTGAATTATATTTGAAATTTGGAAACAAACGGGATAATAATGGGCATAAGTAAATATGCTCTTCAATTTTTAAAAGGGGGGAGAGAAAACTTCCTGTCGCTTTTGTTGTTGATGTCAGCAACAAAAATAATGTCACTTGATGCATGTCCTTGTACTTGAAAACCATGAACAAAACTATGCAACATAAAAGGAAATGCAACCCAGGATACATTAAATACAGGTAAGTTTTTACTATGGTGTGTCGCCATGATTTCCAATGTAAAATCTGTCCTGAGTTAAATGTACAGACAGGAGCATTGCACTATCACGCACCTACAGTATATGTTGATTATTAATAATCAAAGGATAATACTTTAAAGGTCACACAGCTGATGTTATTTTTCATTTAGTACTTAATTTAACATGCTATTTTTTGTATAATTTGGTTTATTATAATTCTGTTAGCTTTCTTATTCATTTAATTTTTATTTTTAAAGTGAGACTTTTGTTTACACATACTTCAATTTAAAAAAAATGGTTTCAAGTTTCAATTATAATAAAGCATTTTTTCAACCAAAATAAAGAAAACCCTTCTGTGTTTACTCCTTTAAGGGTCATTGTAACTGATAATAATTGTGTAATACTGTGAAATCTTGAAACTGTGATATTTTTTGAGACCGTTATCGTACCGTGAAAATCTCATACCGTTGCAACCCTAATGGACACACGAGTAGGCCGGATGGGCAGGATTTTTCCAGTTCAAATTCACAGTCCAGTCCTGGTGCACATTTCGGTTGGACATTTCATTGGGCCGGTCACATCACGCCATCGTTCACTCATAACAATTGCATGAAAACACGTCATCATTTTGCAAATAAACTGTTTCAATCACCTTAATGCACATTTTAATTAATCTGAAACTCTAGAAAATCCACCTCCACCTAGCGCATTAAATGTTAAGCCAGTTAGTTTTTTGCATGTCAAGCATTTCCATTCAGGATTTCTTATGAACAATTTCAAAATGTGCATAAAAATAGCTGGATGTAAACCCTTCTACTCTGAATGAGCTAATTGAGTCTCCTAACACTCTCAGACTACTTGTATATTTGTAAATATCTGAATATTTTACAATGTAGTGATTCTATAATTGCAGTCAACATCTTTAAATCAATAGCTTCATAGTTCCAATTTTTTTTTAAAACAATTACGTCAATCATAATGCTTCATGGGATTGTAGTTCATTGCCTCATTAAAGACGTCAAGTACACAGTCTTGTACCTTTTTGTCTTTTTGTCAGATTTTCAAACCATTTTTGCTTCAAATCAATCTTTGTAATGTTGTGATTCAACTCGAAACTGATTGGTTTGGCTCAAGACTTGGACCTCTTTTATGCAGAACTTTATGATATCTTTGCATTGGAAAAGTATTTCCAGAACCAAGAAAAAATGGATGGGCAACTGCATCTAATGTCTCTTTCAGAAGAACATTGCAAAATCCAATGCAAATTCATCATTTAATTTCCACCTTTTATCTTTCTAGTGATTAAATAATAATACACATACACAAGGTCCTACCTTATTATTCCTGTTTATGTGTTTAGTGTTGCTGCCAACAGTAGACAGAACCTGATGACAGTGGCGAACTTGGGTGTGGTTTTTGGCCCTACACTAATGAGGCCGCAGGAAGAAACTGTGGCAGCCATCATGGACCTCAAGTTCCAGAACATTGTGGTGGAGATTCTTATTGAACAGCATGAAAAGGTAAGAGTTCTTGTATTGTCGTCCACAAAAAAAAAAAAAAAAACATAAAAAATCCACAGAAAACACAGCCCATTTTATTCTTTTTAAGAGCCTTTCAAAATTCGGCACTGGTACAACATTTACTATATATAGTGAAATATTGATTGCAAAACATTTGACTTTTCGTCAGAATACACAACTGCTTTTGAATGCCTGGTGTAGTTACAGGAAGCTGCCTAGACCTCCTGGTCATAGGTGCCTATGATAACCAAACATGTTTTCTAGGTAGGCAGGATTTTAGAAACAGCTCAGTCAGTATCACATTATGGAGAGGAGTAATTGTATTTGTAGCTTTACAAGGTGAACATTGTTCAAATTCTGTAAACTCTTGCCATGCTGAAGTCAGTGTTATTCTCATTACAGGCAGGAGGGGGAGCCATGTGTGTTTTGTGTCAGCCAGACCACTGCTCTGTTAGCTTGGCCCTGTCCCAATACCCCCACTTGTGGTTTTGGTATTGCCTACTTACTCACTTGTCCGGTGTTTGGCCAGTGTGCAAGTAGACGTGTGCAAGTAGACGTGAAGACTGTGAATGTGTTAATGACTTTTGATTGCACATTGGGACACTCGTAGACTTAAAGTTCTGTTTGCGACGGCTGTTCTTCACTCAGCTGAAGACTGATTGTATTTGGTAACAGTTATAGCCTACTTAAAATAATAAAAAACTGAATGTTACCCATCTTTTAATTTATTAATACAGAACTGGTTGTTGGGAGTGTATTGTGCTGTAGAAAATAACTAAACATTTTTATAATGTTTTTATTGTGTGGAAATAATTGTAAAAGTTAATAATTTTTACTCAATTTGATTTTCAATACCTTGCACATTAAAATAATTTTAACTGTAAAATTGTGTTGTCCATAACTGCTGTAAAATATGAAATATAAGCAATTCCTTCTACTTAGTCTCTCAATACACTGCATAAAAGTTAATAAAAAAAGATTACAACTTTATTCTATAAACCTGTGTGATCCATTAATCGCTACTAATACAAGCCATTTAAATTATATTCTTTGGCTTGTCATTTATAGAAGACGTCATTGTCTTTTTGTATAAGAAGATTGCTTTACACAACTTATCAGTATGTGGTTTCATACAACAAATTAAAAGCATTAAAACATATATTTTAAATACATAAAAATGAGAAAGAACCAGTGGTAGTACTTGATATAATTTTAAAACAACATTTACTAGACTGGCTGATAAATTACCAAAATGACAAGCAGTATTAGGCAAGAACAAACTAAATAAGGTGATTGTTGGTAGAGGTCAATAACAAAGAGGTATATAAATATACACAAAAATGTATATTTTATAATTATGATGCTGCCATTAAGTCATACCAAACACGTTACATAATGTTGAATATATTTCTTTATTCTAAAATAAATATATGCTTCACTTACATTTCACAATCTGATTATAATAAATAACAACCAAAAATACACAGATCGCTCGGATAGGCGGGTGTGGCCCCCGATCGCGATGAACTCTGACAAAAAACTTAGCCTGAAAGACCGCTCCGAAGCGGTTATCGCACTAGTGTGGATTTAGTGCGGGTTAAGTGCAGTGAGCTTTGGCAGGTTTTAGACATGGGACAGTCTTGAACACTAACTTCCTGGCACGTGCACTCAAGTGGCCAAGACCGCAAGTGTGGGTATTGAGACAGGGCCCTTTTCTTTTTTTTGATGACTTAAATACAGTTGGACCATGATGCTCTTTTGACTAAAATGCAAGTTGAAACACTGATTTAATCATCTTTAGATGTCAGTAATCTGGTTAATCCTGAAATGGGGTTCATTCAGAGGGGCAAAATGAGAATGAGGGTGAGATTTCATAATCTCTGAATTATAATTTTTCCTGCTTTTGAAACAGGGTGATATAATTGCTTGCAAACTATGCACAATGTTGCCAATGTTAGTATTTAAAATAAACTCTTTAATCTAATAATCACATTCAGCCTTAAAATTTGAATTTATTTGAAAAATGCAATAATGACAGAACAACAGAGGGATTTGTTGCTGTTTTTTTTCATACCCAGTATTAATAGACATGCATGCAGCCAAACAAAAGGGTGTTAACATTATTGTTGTTAAACATATTAGTACTTTGACATGGTAAAGAATTATGCAAATATTTCTTAAACATTTCTTCTATCTGAGCCTAAATTATAGTGGGATATTAAGATGCACTTGAAACTGAAATGTGCCACATTAATCAACAGATACATTTGCCATCAGAAGAATCACACAAAATTTAATTGAAGGGCAAATTAACGTCTAAAATATGACCTTGATGTTGTTTTGAGGTAAGTTGAAATAAGTAAGCGATGTGTTGAGATTCAGGGGAAGGAATCGCTCTGCAGAGTGGTAGACTGATTAGCTCCTCTCCTGACTGCTAATACACCCAGATGCACTCAATAGTGTTTTGCATTCAGGTCCATCTGAAGAGAGATAGAGAGGGAGAAGTTGGAAAAGTTGCGAGACAGAGAAGAGACGTGGAGGAAAAAGTGTGTAGACCGAGGGCAAAGAGAGAGAAAGAGGGGTGAGAAGGTAACGAGAAATAGAAACAGAGCGCAGATGGAAAAAGACAAGAAAGAAGGTCTGAGAAAGAGAGATAGAACCTGAGGTGGAAAAAGAGAGAGAGCACAATGTTTTTGCTGTCGTCTGCAGAATTTCACAGTGGTGTCAGATTTCTATCCCTTACCAGGTCTCTCGTTCCTTTGTTCGTCCCTGTTGAGACTTCCACACTTCTGTTAACCTCAGTCACACACACTGCCTGTCTGAGGTTCAAATGTAAACATTGCGTGACTCAAATTAAGAACTTTCATTTTATTTTATTATTTTTTTTTATCAAAGATGCTTCCTGTGTTGTAGCAGAACTGTGACATGCCTGCCACTCGTTCAGTTTCTGCTAATCAGGATTAACTGGGTCTTTTATTTGGTCTTAAATAGATGGTTCACACAAAAATGACAATTCTGTACTCATGTTCCAATCTCGGATTTACTTTCTTCTAAAAGGCAGAATGTTATCATTAACCATCAGTAACCATTCATTTTCATTGCATCTTTTTTTTCCCCCATACAATGAAAGTTAAAGGTGACTAATGCTAACTGTCTACCTAGCCTACTTTTTGTTCCATTGAGGAAGTCATATGGGTTTGGAATAACATGGACAGAATTTTAATTTTTGGGTGAGCTGTTCCTTTAACTCATAAGATGTCTAGTTTATCAGCATTTTGTTAATGGCCAGCAAGTTGGAGTTTGCAAACACTTCTACTGATCTCGAGCACTTTCAGACACTTTGTTTTTACCATGCCATATACGTATTCCCACTCGCACACAAAATCATTGTGAATTTTCTGCAGTCGTCAGCTCCAAACAAACGGTGTATTTCAGTTTTCACACACAAAGCGTATTCAAGTGAGGCAGGAATTTCAATTACTTTTTAATCTTTTAGATTTTTGGGGACACTCCAAGCATCTCTCCATCCTTAGCAACTACGCCTCTCTCCGCTCCAACCAGACAATCCAAGAAGGTCAGCCGACAGAATCGCCCACTGGCCATGTACAACCCGCAGGTGCTGGATATTCAAAAAGGTATGACAGACTAACCACACAGAATATTTTTTTGTCTCTTACTTGCACTATTAAAGGAATAGTTTACTCAAAGATGACAATTGTCATAATTTACTAATTTTGTTCCAAACCCATATGAATTTCTATTTTATGCAGAACTCAAAAGTATCATAAAAGTAGTCCATGTGATTTGTGTGTCATAGTTTTCTGAAGGCATTTTGACAGACAAAATTTTCATTTTTCAATTACTTGACCGTCCCTCATTCACATAGTTTTACTTATTCCCTATCCCTTTGAGTGTTTTTATTAAATGTTTATGCAATTTGAAAATGCTTTCAACTATAAATAAGAGTGTAGTGTTCTCAGATTATCCTTTGTCACTCTGAGCCACAGTGTGTAGTTTTCCAGTCCATATTTAGGTGGATAACCAATGCTCATGGTGTTCTTAGAAATGCATTGTTAGATTCTCTTTTTTGGTTTGTTACACAACCCACAGAAATTATTTCAGACTGGAATCAATACAGGGTTAGACTGGCAAGTTTTTTAACTAGGAATTACATTTTTTTTGTAAAGAACAAATCAGACCATATCTAAAATTGTTTTTCAGTAGAAAAATTATGTGTTTTTTTGATACAGCCTACAGCTGTGCAGGTGTACTCTGATTAGCTTTGACTCTTTTAACGTAGAGAATTGGCACATTACCGGCAGGCTTTTCAAGCAGCGTGGCTTTCGAGGGCTGTACAGTTTTCAGGGAAATATCACACTTTCCACACCAAAGCTAGTAAACACTGGTTATTTGTTTGGAGAGATCTATGTGTTTTGGGATGTTACTGTTGAAAGGAAATGTGGCCACAGTCAAAATAAACAAAATGGGATGGAAAATTGTAAATTTGAGTGGTAATGCAGTCAATTTGGATTCATGAAAAAAAAACAAGCCACATCATCATCCTTGATCTACATTACCATTTTTAGTTCAAAGCGGTGCTTGACGCTGGCGTTGATGCCCTGACGCGTATCGTGAAGGCGGCTTCACAATTACTATAACAAATGGATAGCCAAAGTCTACTGGTAGATTACTATTGTGGAGGGTGAGTGTTTAAGAGATTTAATTCCCATTGCAATGAATATGCAACTGTGTGGGGACTAGTTCTTTCAATTAATCAACCTCCCATATTCCAAATGAGACTTTGGGAAATGTATAATATGTAAAAAAAATTTTTTAAATGTTTAATAAATCAAGTTACTTGAATTGGTGCTATATTAGAGCATTTCTGTATTTATACTGTGGAAGGCTTTGTTTAGAAAATGTTTATAAAGCATTACTGAAATAATGCTTTATAAGGAAATAAATGCAAATTTCAGCTCTTTTAAATCTGCAATTAATCACAATTAACTACGTATAATTATACGATTATTCGCAAATTAGAATTTTGAATCGACTGACAGCACTAGCTATATGGTCATTGATTTACATTGGATCACTACATGGGAGTAAACGATCTCAGGTAAAAAGTAAAAAATGTCAAATCATAAAAAAAAAAAAAATTATATGCTCCATGTACAACAGACATCAGATTAAAGACACCAAATAAAATATTGGGTTATATCATTAACTGGTTTCCTAAGTCTTAGATCAAGAAACAATTGTCTGTTCTGTGTACCCAGAATTACTTTTTTATAGGATGTCATTGCCTCCTGGACATCAGCCTCCAAAAGGAAATACATTATCTTTAAAGGATGAGGGAACCACAAAAGTATCGCCTCAAGATTTATGCATTTAGGAAAAAAATGCCATTTGAATACTGAGACATACAGTGCTTTCAAAAAATCACGTTCTTATATTAGTGGGCTGGAAACAGAAAACCAGCTTGGGGATAATTGCCAAAAAGAGTTTCTCTCATATAGTGTGTTGGACTACTTGGATCATAATATTGTATATTTCTTACTAAATGTTGTCTTAACTTTCTAAATATAAAAATTAAACTACTCAAACACCATCTAAATCAAAGTGTTTGGACTGTGAAATGGTTGCATCTCAGAAATCTCTTTAACATATTTTTAAAGAAACTTCAGTGTCTTCAGTTTGTCCCAACCACACATATACACACACACGTCCTCAAAGTTACCAAAGTCATTTCTTTAGACTTACTTATTTCATATTGTATTCATTAAATCAGTGTCTGAACTGATTTATTTCTCTTGCTCTCTCTCAAATTCAATGTTTTTCATCTTAAGGTAAAGAATTTTCATTTCAGCTCTTTGTAGAAAAAGGTTTTGGGTTTACTTATGTTTGTCTTGTACTGCTAAATTGTCTGGGGGAACAATCCGATCACACTACATTTATTTCTGCTGCAGATGTGCATGTTTTGAGGTGAGATTCCAGATGCAGATCATATCTTGTAGCTTGTATTTTTCAAAGCAGTCTTCTTTTAGCCTTAATTAAAATAGCTGGGGACAAATATCAGTTGTAGGATTTTGGCTTTTATTTGAAGTTTAAAATACAAAACAAAAAACACACCCACCCACAAACTTTCTTTAAAAATAGCCAAATCTGATTGATTTTTCTTTTCATTTTCCTAATGAAAATCAAAAAGTTACTACAGTAACCAGGATTGGTTTTTCCCCATGGTAATTCAAGCCCAAATATAACTGGTGTTGCTGAATGTGTTAATGCAAGACTTTGGTTTTAATCATATTAAGGATTCCAGTCTTAGCTGGCTGTGGCTTTAAAGGAATTCTTAAAATCTTCATTTTTATAGATTAGGCAATGTTTGAAATCACAGAGGATGCTTTATCATTGAATTTTTCTCAAGTAACATTTAGAATTGGATAATATTTAAAGCTTTGAAGTGCTTGAAAAAGATGATTATGGTACCTTGAAAAGTGCTTGAATTTCACTCTTAAAAACCTGTACGAACCATGTATATATCTGTCTGATCTTTCTTGTAATTATTTTCACTTTCTTTTTCCCATTTTGTTTCTTGCTGCTTTCTCTCACAGTTGCTCTGGTTGCAGTCTCTCCGTCCTCTGAGAGTCCAGCTCTGGCTAATGATGAGACATCAGTGGGCAGTAATGAGTCTGTCTCCTCCCAGTCCTCTAACGCCTCTGGAACACCCCCTGAGAAATCTAAGAATTCTCACAGCACCATTAACATGTCCCTGCCAGAGAGTGCTGGGTATGTTGCAAAGACTTGACTCTTTCCAAACTAAGACATAATATCCATTTCACTTGTGTTAAATTATAAAAAAACTGTAATGTCACAAAAGTTTTGTTTTACATTTTATAGATAATATAACTGAGATACATTATAGTACAAGTCAAAGTATGGACAAGGGTACTCATTCTTATTACTATTTTTCACATTTTATAATAAAAGTAGTCAACAAAACCATTAAAATAACACACAAGAAAATATGAGAATATTGCAGTGACCAAAAAGTAAAACAACTATCTTATATAGTTTGCTAGTTCAAATACCAGGGTGTGCTGAGTGACTCCAGCCGGGTCTCCTATGCAACCAAATTGGCCCGGTTGCTAGTGAGGGTAGAGTTACACGGGGTAACCTCCTCTTGATTGCTATAATGTGGTTCGCTCTCGGTGGGGATTGGGGCGAGTCACTATGCCACCACAAGGACTTAGAGCACATTGGGAATTGGGCATTCAAAATTTCGATAAAAAAAACAAACACTTATATTATAGCTTTTTCAAAGTAGCTTTGCACATTACATCTGAGCAGCTTTTCCTTTACTAATTGGTCCAACTCATTCACAACTAAATTATTTCAGTTTTGTAAAGATATGTCCATATAAACATTTTTATTAATATTAATGCTACACTGTTTAATAGTGTATTTCATGCCAGAATAAGTCAACAACAGACAACATCTGGTTACAATTTTATGTTTTGAATGCACTGTACATATTCTGCCTTGAACTCATGACAACAGCAGGAAACAAGTAGCATAACCAGCATCCAACAGTAATACGAATTTGATCGCAGATGCAGTAACCACCACAAACAAATCAATATCAACCAGTGCTGATCTATATTGAAGCCATAGCCTTGCCTTCCCTTCAGTTCTACCTTATTTAGTTGCAGACTTTATTTGTGTTGGTATTTTGTTCTGTCTCTTTGCTCAAGCTTGTGCTTGTCATCTTGAGTTAGTGCATTGGCTGAGAGCCTAATCCTGCACCAATGTCATTTGCCAGAGGTTTTGCCTCTGGTTTCTCAGCTCTTTCACAGTCCTTTATAAGCTGTGTGTTTCTCTGGGCAACTTGTGTTGAATGATTATAGGGGATCTAGTAAAGTACGGACATGCTTGCAAATTTCACCTGCACATTCTGCAGAGTTACCTGGAAATAAACTTTAAACAACCACACCACATCGGTTCATTGCTTCTCTCTCGCTATTTTGCTTTCTCACAGATTTTGAAAGAGTTTGTTCTCGTTCACTTTGTGACATTTAATCTACTTGGTTACACACTCTTTTTCTCAAACCTTGACCTCCATCTGTTCCTGCACCTCCTTCACTCACTCAATCACCCATTCATGTCCTCACATTCCCCTTTTCCCATGTACAGTAGAGCTGCACTCTGAGCACATGCGCGCTCTCTTTTTGGCCGGCAGTCCTGAGTGCAGACGGCACTGGTCTTATGTAACACTCAGTTTCTCTCCCTGCCGTTTCCCACTCTCTGCCATCAGAGGAAGCGGCTCCCCACGCGCCTGTTAATCCAGCCTGCTGTTTGTCCGAGGGACAGGTGGCCACAGCCCTACCCCATAACCACTATTGACTCAGAGAGATGTTTGCCTTGTTTACCCTTCTTGGGGGCGCTGTCGCTTATGGAGCTACTTCTGTCCATATGTCACGCAGTTTTCACCTGTTTATATTTAAATCTCTCAGCCCCTGGCCTTGAATGAGGAATACATAGATCATTGTGATAGTAGTTGTTTAGTCACTGTTAATGCCGAATTGTGCTTTATTACACTTAATACATTTTTTGGGTCTTGACGGTAGTGGTTGACTTAGGAGTTTTTTTTTTTTCATCTTTTTTCTTTGGATGGTGCAGATAACGATATCTAGAGAGCAGGGTGACTTATAGACAACAAATGCAGATATATATATACACAATACATAACTTATTTTATACAACATTTACTTCAAATTAACAAAAAATAAAAACGGAAAATGTTTATTGTCCATTAACCCTCTGGGGTTTGAGGGTGTTTTGGGCCCTGGAGATGTTTTGACATGCCTTGACATTTGTGCTTTTTTCAGTTGCTTAAAAACATATTAATGCTAATGTCTGATAACACTGTATTCAGCACAAACTGGACTACAATAATATCTGAGCAACATGTTTGTATTTTTGAGAAAATAAAGTTTATGCAAGGTTTCTAAAAAAAAGCTATATTTTCAGCATCATTACTGCAGTCTTCAGTGTCACATGATCCTTCAGAAATCATAAGATGGTGATTTTCTAATATGGGCATATTTACATCACATTTGACACATTTACACCTGTACACACATTTGCAAGCACAAGCTTTGTTGATGATAATGAGGCAGCATAAACACTAGTTAAAATATAATCTAAACATTCACATTATTTTTATATCATATTACATATCATATTTATATCATACAGCATACAATTTAAATACCTGCTTTAGACAAAACCACATTTAAATGTAACTAAAACTTGCTTATTAGGACATATTTCAAATTTCAATACTCTGAATCCTGGCTGGCAAATCTGGAAACAGTCCCACTAGTAAAATATGTTCATGTTTATATAAAATAGCATGTCAACTAATGAAAACTAAATGACTTACTCGTCCGAAATTGTATCCTCGGCTGGATCAAGTCACTCTTCAAAATGCAAACGTTCATCGGAGTCCCGCTCTTCTTCTGAGGAAAATGTTAACTCTTTGTCACTATCCAGGAGTTTCCTCGCCTGTGCATCGTGCATCTTCCAAACACGCAGAAATGTGAATGAACTTGATGCTTTTTAAGGCACAGTCGGGGGCGTGTACCATTTGCATTGATCATCTCAGCACATTATCGTATGAATAGCGATCTCTGTCACATTAGGGATAATTAGCTGATCCAGGAGAAACTGTACATCGCTTTGTTTCATACAGATTACATTGCAGGAGAATATTTGTTTTAAATATGAATTGTTTTATTTAAAAGTAAGTTTTAAACATTTTAAGCTTTCTTTAGACATATGTTTCATGTTTCTGTGATAAGTATTCGCAGTTTGTTAATTTTTGTGACGTGTTTCAGAAATATGCTTGCGCACAATTTTTTTATTTTTATTTTACAAAAGCACAAGGTTTTGTTGTGATTGTGAGTGTACACAAATGAAGTAGACCCTTTATAGTCTCTAATGATGTCTTACACTTATCTGTATGCCCCAAAATGATGGAGTATTTTAAGTTGTTTCCGCTGTAATGACAAAATAATCCCAAAAGGTCCAAATGACATTTGATTAATATGCTTCTCCATTCCATCACTACTTGAAGGGTGATGACCAATGTGAAATTTATGAGACATTATATTCTGTCCTTAATGGGTCTCATGCTCTAATAAATGCTTACAAGCAGGGATGCACTGATTCCACTTTTACTCTTCCGATTCTGATACCGGAAATCTCATTATCGGTCGATTGTGATCACTAACAGTGTTGTAGTTTTTTTTTTTTTTTTTTTTTTTTTTTGCATAATCAGTTTTGAATATCTTTACATTATGTGGAACTAATTGGGAGCACACTTTAATATGTAAAGAAACACAAACCTATAACTACACATTATTTAAATATAAATGTATAGCGTATTAAGAAACATTTTATTATTAACTAGTATACTGGATAATGTAGCAGCAAAATTAACCAAAATTTTCCCCAAAAATGTTTCAACTTACATCTGGATTTTTTAAGTAAACTTTAAAGGATTCAGATCTCTTTTTTGTTCAATTTAGTTGTAAGACATCAGTCCACTTTTCATTCATACAGTTATTTTTTTTGAGCCCATTAAATTTAAATATTATTATAAATTGTAAACAAATACTAATGATCACAATAATAATAATACATTTTTATTGATATTATTATTATTGACTTTTAATTTTAAATACAACAGCAATATATTTAAATTGTACACTTTTTAAACTCACACACTTTTATTTTGACATACTAAACTCTCCAGGAATTCCTGTATGTGTCTGTTTGTAGGCAAGTTCACAGTAGTTTAAATCTTATTTTAATTCTGGTAAAATGCACCTCCGGTGCCAATCTAAATTATTGAGCATCTACATCTGAGATGTTGTTCGTGTGTAACGCTCAAATGCTGCTCGGCGTGTGTGTGTGCAAACAGAGCAACACCATTCAATAACGTGCTGGTGCTGCACATACTATATATATTTACTTATTAAACATAGCCTTTTGTGATTCACAGAGCTATCGCACATTTTCAAGTGGCTTTGAATAAGATGTACGAGTCATATGAACTGCTTTAATGGTGTTTTAATGGTTCTTTTATGTCATTTTGGAGCTTGACAGTAACGAACATGACTAACACACAGTATTGGATTTTGATCGGCCCCATCGGACCGATACCCGATAAGTCTAAAAACTTCAGTATCAGAACTGATACCAATCCAGGTATCGGATCGGTGCATCCCTACTTACAAGTTGCATATTTGTGCATACAGAAAACATTCTCAGTCAACATTTCAACAACGATCCACACAGCCACCACCACTGTGTCCTTGAGCAAGGCACTTCACTCCAGGTTGCTCCAGGGGGATTGTCCCTGTAATAAGGGCACTGTAAGTCGCTTTGGATAAACGCGTCAGCCAAATGCATAAATGTAAACATTTCCACCGGATTCACAACAAGTGCGTGTGCACATACATTTGTTTTTGTCTTTGTTATAATGTTGATAAATGAAGAAACTTGTCCTCACAGTTAGAATTTCGCCTAAAACACTCCAGAACAATCTCCATATACTGTAAGGGATTTCCAACAACCTGTCTTGTACAGCGATTTATCACTCTCTTTTAGATGTGCTCTCACCTTACAACACGCACAGCAGTATCTTCGAGATAAGGCAAGTGCCATTCTCAAAACCAGTTGAAACCCATAAAACACTTTTTTATATAGGCATTGACTATACGTGATCAGCTTTAATTTTATGCAAAACCTCTCATATCTATAACACAATCTAGTAAAATAACAAATTATTTTGGGGTGATTTTATTTTTGCAACAGTCCAGGGCGAATTCACTAAACAGTTGTGCAACTTTTGCATGTGTTATTTTTGCACGAAAACCTGCGTCTTGTACACTAACTACCAGCAATCTAGTTTTTGTCATTCCTTTCTGTGCAAATATGTCTCCTTTCAATATAAATTAAGCACCTTATTGATTGAGTTTCATTAACAAAAATTAGCATAATTAACATTACACTTTTAGAGCCAGATGAAAGGAGATGGTAAAAATTAATAGTGGGAGAGGAGATGCTGTACAGTCCCGGCAGAGTGAACCAGATTGTGGCGGTCCACTGCATCCTCTGCTATATAGCAATAAAAATCACTTTGCAAAATTAGAATTGCATAGAAACCAGCACAGACAGTGTGTGCAAATAACTAGCACTTTTCCAGGTGCAATTTGTTCTTAATTAATTTCCCCCTGTTACTGCATGTGTATTTATATTTCACCATGTGGCCAACAAAATAACATCCTAAATTTAGCATAAACACTGTTTTTAAGCAAGTAACAGGATCAGACAGTTTAAAACATTAACTTTGAGCATGAAGTACAAGACGCTTCTCTTTGAATACAAACAAGACTTTATTAAACTATTCTAAACCTAATACATAAACTAATCTAGCACACACAGACACAAACACACAAATTGACCAGTTAAGAAAACAAGATTTTGAATACTGGCAATGTATGAAATTTAGCCAATCATGACAGAACGAACCATCAATCTATCCGTTTCACCTTTGTATTTGACCGAATTAGTGATCGATTTTTATCTAATACATCAGATTAGCGAGACATGGAAATACTGTACTTGGTTACTTGGTCAGTCGATGAATTGTTTCTTTCGTTGTGTCGGAGGTCTGGTAGTTGAGTCAAAGATGACGAGAGGGGTCAGAGAAACGAATTGGCAATGACGAGTCAAGAAATGAATGGGTTTCATTCATAGGCAGGTTGCTGTGATGCGTTCAGGGGCTGAAGGCAGTTGCGGTGAAGTAAACTACTATTGTGAAAGACTTTGTGGAAAACAAAGACTGGATGAAAATGCTAAAATTTCAAAATAAAACGTAGACTCAGCATAGACTTTTTTATTCAGTGTAGATTTGGTGCACAGTATAGACATTGTGTTCAGCATCGATTCTTTGTAGACATGGACTCTGTTTTCAGCATCAACTCCACTCGATGGTTTGTTCAGTGACTTGAGGTTTTAATCTTTCTGACTGGGCACAACCCAGAAGACTTCTGGCCAGTCTGAAATTAACTTGACCATGAGGCGTAAACATCTTTTCCTGCCTCAAGTTAATTAGCATATAATTTTTCTTGTTACATGCTTTTCCTTAGTTTCCTTCTCTGACTAAAGGTATTTCAGTCCTAATCTTTGATAGTAACCATACAATGCAAGTTATATAATTTTACACAACATCAACATTCTGGAAATGAACGATGGACTTTATAAGGGTAATAATTACAATGGTAATAACATTCGTGATAAGCGATCCAAAGAGTAATAAGAATAAAGCATATGGTTAAAGCAGTGATAACTTTATATGAGATACTCTGACAATAGCTAAGGTAGATTTACATATGAGAAAGACAAGAACAATGTTAGTTCCATTTGTTTGATGGTAAAATGTTAGTAAACAGTCTTGGAATTTCACAGCTTCAGATCTCTCTCTCTCTTGAGTGGAGCTGATTACTCCATTAACTTAGAGCATGGTGATGCTTGATTATCTGTTATTGTAGATGATATGATCAGGCTAAGCCTGGTGTATATAGTTATCCTGTATGTTTCACATGCATTGATAATTGGGCTGTGTGGAAAAGTTCAGTCTCTCTACATGGGACTCCCCGAGGGGAGTGCTATCTTTCTCATAGTTCTATTGTTTAGTGACGAGTTACAGAATGCAGCTGGGAGAGACTTTTGGCACCAAAATGTATAGATTCATAGTTGTATGGCCTAGAAAGTCCCTAAGGTCATCCTTCCTGAAGGTTTGCTTTTTGCTTTGTGTCCATAGGAATGGTTTACTCTCTTGTGCACTTAAAGTCCTACTATATATATATATATATATATATATATATATATATATATATATATTTTATTATTATATTTACGGATATTGCATCGTGAATAAACAAACAGAAAGGAGCCACATTTTGCTGTTAAGCACAGTTAATTAGTTTTTTTTTACAGGCCTTGTTTAGTCTTGAACTTTTTTTTTAACTTCTTTCAAAATGGATGCTTGTTTGAGCATCAGAAAATAAGATGTAACACAATTTCAAACTTGGTGCTTTTTTAATAGCTCAAAATAGGAGCGATTTCCTTGGTTAATCTTCATTGTAATTTGTAAAAGCCTTTTGGGTGAAAGCATTTTCAGGTGGTAATGCTGGTTGACAGGGAAACCATATTTAATTTATTATATTTTTTTCCACTTAATTTAGCTTTTCTTAAGAGTTTGACGATTCGAATAAAAGATTGTGTAAACATTGTTTCTTTGCTATTCTGGAGTGATTCTTCTCACAATTACCTTGTGAGCATGGACAGTATGTTTGAACCGTGAGTGAGTGTATGGTGTATTAGCTGGGACTCATGCGGTCAGTGTGTGCATGGCTGGTATAAGGTTAATGAGTGGATTTGCTGCACTGCAGCGCAGTTCGTGTCTTATGCTGATGTGCAGCAGCTGAGCACTCTCACCCTCTGCAGAGTCATAAATCATTGCATCTCTCTCTCTAAACATACTTTCTTATCTTTATCTCTCTCTCTCTTTTTCGTTTCTCTCTCTCTCTCTCTCTCTCTCTCTCTCTCTCTCTCTCTCTCTCTCTCTCTCTTTATGACTCTCTCTCTTTATGTCTCTATCCTTTTGACTCCCCTGCCAGACTGTGCTTCTCCTCATTTGCCCATGTGCTGCCTCTGAGCTGGATCTGATCTCTGAGTCCTTCACTCCCCTCACCTTCAGCACATACACACAAACACACACACACACACATTTCTTCTGTTGATCCTTGTGACAGTTTCCCAGACTAATTTTACACCTATAAAGAGTATGAGTTTTCATAACTGTCATCGGGACCTTGTACGACTTAAAGTCAGCATTAAAAAGTGTCCGTAACCCATTTTACTTCCGTAATGTGACATATTTCCAAGTGAACCAGGACATTCAATAATAAAAAGAATCAAAGAAACAAAGAAGGGCACAGCTTATTTTTATCTAAAGGGAACTGATTGTAAAGTGAAAATTGGGCTTTAATACCAGAATAGATCAGTTGGTTGGAGGGGAGGGAGGGAATAAAAAATTTAGCTAAATAAATGTAATATAATGATAAATGTAGGATAATGACTCTTTTCTAAAAGAGTGTCAAATATTACATTTTGATTTATGCAGGCAAATATACATTTTCTTCTGAATAAAATACACTAAGTCTTGCAAAATAAGACAAGAAACGTGTATTAAAAAAGGATCAGTTCTGACTTCATGTTGACTTTAAGATTCCTGTTCGAAAAACGAAATTGAAACTTTTAGTTTTAATAATTACTATATTACTAATTTGATAATTACTATAATGTTTGCAGTCCATCTCGTTCATAGCCTGATCTTGCTGTCAGCTATTGCTTATGTAATGTGCTAATATGCATCCAATTCTTAGGGACATTGGGCGATTTCCCCATTAACCTTTACATCACTTTACACACACACACACACACTCTCTCTCTCTCTCTCTCTCTCTCTCTCTCTCTCTCTCTCTCCTCTCTCTCTCTCTCTCTCTATATATATATATATATATATATAATTTTTTATTTTCTCTGCGAGACTGTGAGACTTGCTGCTCAGCCTTTGTAAGAGGAAAAATAGAAGGGGTTTGTGTGTGAGTAATAGTGCAGAGAATGTATTTGTCATGTGTTGGTTTACTTTTAACTCTTCTTTGAGTACTTAATTGATTGAGTGTTTGATGTGTTTCTTTTGATGTGCTGAAATGGATGATTACGCCTCTTTTAGTAACTCATGTCTGGCAAGGCCAGAATTTGTGTACTTCATGTGCAATGCAGTGCATTTTCTGTGCAATTTGAATGGAACACACTTAACAACTTCCTCTGCTGCTGAACAATCCATTAGCCTAGTTAATGTGCCCAGAGTTCTTTATGTACCTGCCCAATATTACCAATATTGCAATGGATTAGAGGAGTACAATTTGTGGTCTAAAACATTGTAACGATCAAAGCTTGGGTTGTGGTCCACTTGAGACAGAGCTGCTGACAGCAGTTTTAGAATGGAAAAATTTTACTGTGGGAAGATGGTATCAAGTTTTGTTATTCTCTTTTCACAGAGTATGTACTGCCACAGCATCATGGATGAATTCAGCCTCCCCTGCTTCACTTACACCAATGAAACCTGGATCGGTGGGAACAGAGAAGAATAAACCTGAGGAAAGGTACAGATATAAACGCGCACAAAAAAAGAAAACACATTGCTGTACACTCACACACATCCATAACTAATTTCTCATAGCTTGTAATTATTTTGTAGGGATGTACAAGTAATGGTACTTGTTAAACTATACCAAAAACCTTTGAAATATAGCATATATACTATTACCGACCATGACTTTTACCACACAAATAAATGCTAGTAGCAAAACACACTGTCATCACATCGTTGATGTTTCAAAATAAACATCTGATACAAATGTATTCCCATAAATTTTGAAATAAACAAAATATTAAAAAATGTTATATTGGCAATATTTTATGCCTCTGTACAGCTGCAGAGTACTCATGTAGAGCACAGACAAGCAAGTGTATCCAGTGACTAAAGTTTGACTAATTGTGGTGAATTTCTGCAGTTTGTATATATATATATATATATATATATATATATATATATATATATATATATATATATATATATATATATATATATATATATATATATATAATGCACTTTCCTGTTGTACTTGAGCGTAAGGACACATGAGAGTGTGTGCAATAAGCTTGTTCATCTCTGCTGATATGTGGTTAATTGGGGTCTGCTCTTTCAGCACTCAAACTTTTTGGTTCTGTTCCAAACCTAGTGAGATTCCTTCGGAGGTAGCATTTTAAGACATCATAGGTGCTCTTCCGATGTGAATAGTTAGGTATGCTGTTCCAGTAGGTAGGTTTCTAAATTATGCTGCCACCTATGATATCTCATTTTGGTAAAATTTCAAGGTTGCATGTATCCTTCCCCAGGTAGGCAATCTCAGAATCCACCGCGATGAGCTCGGTAGAAAAATACATCCAAGATGGCGGACAAGACCAGATAAATTTGGATTATAAATATACTTATAATCCATTCAATACGATTTAGCGGTCAACTGATATTAGCCTTCCACAGATATATCATATCGACGTAAATGTTTTCCGATATGCGCAGAAATGAATACTTTGCATAGTCATATTGGTGCAAAATCGGTGCACAATCTACATAGAAGGTTTTTTTCTTCCCAGCTCAAAAATTAACTGTATCGGCCACCATATCAGTATTGAGTTCAATACATTTTAGGCACCGACCGAATTGCCTCTAAACAATTGAGTATTAAAAAAAAATCTTGTCTTTCGGTACCAAATTTCGATACCTAAGGGGTTAATCTTGTCAACATCAGTGATAAACATAAAGCATGCTAGATGTGCCCAAATCTAAAAGTGCCATTGATTGGCTGTGTTTAGACATCAAGGAAAAACACTTGTTTACGCTGGTTACGCCCAGAGATGCCGCTCACACGCGAGGCTGTAGTGTGTATGCATCCCAACCTCCATAGACGTAAAAGATGTGGAAAAGATCAAAAGTGTGGCTACATTTCACCTCGATGCCAACAGTGCTTGATGCAATATTTGCAACAAGATAATTGCTGCCAAGACCAGCAACACGACAAATCTGATGAAGCATTTGACAGTGCATGGAATAAACTTAAGAGCAGAAAGTTGCTCTGTCTTTGACTGCAAGAAGACCGAGCCGGTGCAGTCATCCTCCTGTCACAGAGCTTCCTTCAACATGCACACCACACAAGTCCTCCTCCAAAAATACTGATGAATGCAGCGGTGCTATAACTGGGACTCCGACAGGTAAGGTTAACGTTTAGCAAACAAACCAGCAAAATCTAGCTAACCTGTAGTGGTACATGCTTGTGTACTTGTCAAATTAACGTTTCTGTGCGCGGTGACATAGTCCTATAAACTGGGACCTATGTAACGTTAGATATTGTTTGGATGTGTGGCTATAGATAGCTAGCTAAATCGATGCTAAAAATACTATAGGTTGACAGTAACTGATCAAGTTAACTCACATTTAAACTAGTTATCTTGTTAAACCGTACTTATCCTTAGGGTTGGCTGAATTAACAGTTAGCTTTCTTGGTTTTTTTTTTCCTCTTCACATTAATGTTATAGCCTCTGCCCCTGTCGACACTGGCATGAGGAGACCAGAAGGCTCAGGAGATGAGTCTTTGAGTCTGTAAAATAAGTCAACAAACTGAAAAAATAAAACCAAAATTATTTGAGGTAATGTTTGTAATCTTGTTAAAACGGATTTCTACAAATTGGTATAGAAAAACGTATCGTTTAGGAACCGGTTTCGAAGTCAAGATATCGGTACCGATATCAGATTTTTTTTAGCGATACACAGCCCTAGGTATCAGTTCATGAAAACATTATATATGCTACTCTTAAATCATCAGGCCAACTGTTCTTGATAATTGCAGCATTATTAAAATCAGTATTGGTGTTGGCTTGCAAAAAAATGGTATCGTGCAGCCTTATTAATTTCTTCCAATCTATGTTGATTTAAGTGTCTGGTTGGCCAGTTTTCGCTCAACCTCTCTCTTACTGTCTCATTGATTCTTTAATTCATACTCCAAGTCTCACTTAAGCTCGCAGCCTCAGGCTATTAACTCAATTACACATGCATTCACTCACTTGCAAAGTCTTCATCTGTCATTGTTTAGTCTCAGGCTTGCACATTTGCCAACTTTGCCTTTCCTCTTACACACTGAGACAACTCCGCTCTCTCTCTGTCATCTCTGCTTTCTCAGCTCTATTTACTTATCTACACATTCACGTGCACACACACACATTCTCTCTGTCTCACACTTTCCAAACAGAGGCCATTGCAATTAATTAATAATTAATTGCATTTTTGTTAGAGGTCGACCAATAGGGGATTTTGCCGATACGAGGTGACTAAGGTGGTGGGACAGGTTGATAACAGATTAATCGGCTGATGTTTTTTTTTTTTTTATTATTATTATTTTTTATTATTGATTTATGTAGTATTAAAAAAATAAAAATAAATCTTAGTCTTTCTTTAGTATGTTGGGCACAGGCATCCAAATTAAAAAAAAAAAATCCAAATGCATTTTATTGTGCAACCAAAATCCCAATAATGACCAAAAAAATTAAATAGAGGTGTACTCACTTTTGTTGCATAGTTTGGAGCATAACATAGAACTTTTATATATAAACAAAACCTGAAAAACACTGGGGACTTGGTAAATACTTGCATATAGAGCACTGTAAGGAGTGTTTTTAAGGGCAATTTTAGATGGTTTTAATAAAATGTACCTCCCTTACCTAAAACTTTACCAACATCACTTAAACTTGACAGACATCCTTACCCTTAACCAACTCCTAACCTTAACCAAAAGTGTTATAAAATGCAGAAGCTAAATGAAAAGAACATTTTCTGAAGCAACCATGTCAATTTGTGTCGCTTCTATGTCTCTGTCGTGTCAGGTGTCAGCGTTAGTTCTTATCTGATTTTGATACGTGGTCCTTGGAGTATAAAGTCCAACACACTATGAGGTGTGCTACTGTGCAAGCTAATCATATTGGAATAAGTGTTTATATGTAGGTGGGTCTGTAATACAAGCATTCAAATGTATAATTTTTCAAAAGATGCACTAGAGTAAAAGTGACTTGATATCAAATCATAGCAGGGTCTGAGTAATAAAGAGAAAAATAAGTGTTTATAAAGTCATAATAAGCCATTTTTCAGCCATTGAAGTCATGATTTGAGTGAAAGTTAATAAAACACACAGTTTTTGTAGCACCTCTAGTGTTCATTTCACCTGGAAAATTGTACCTGGTGAAAAATATAATAAGTTTTGCAAAAATGTAGATAAGTCACGTGTTTACTGTGAGACCAGGTTGTCTGCTTTTGTGTTCCACAGAATGTATTTTTATATATATATATATATATATATATATGTTTGGGATAACACTAGGCAGAGAAATATCACAACATTTTCATATTTGCTTGAACTAGCCCTTTTAAATACTGGTGAAGAGAAGTCTGGAGTACTGATTTATGACCTTGTTGCTGAATCCCCAGTTCTGTGTTCTGGTCTTTGGAGAACATGCATGCTCCAAATCCATTCCTGGGAAACTTTAAGGATACACAAAAGCTTGCTTTCAAAATTCATTCCAATTAATTAGCAGAGAATTCATCCCGTTATTGAATTGTGTCTGCTCTTTGATTATCTTCCTGCTTCTTAAAAACTCAACTCAACAGACAGGCGTTAATTGTGCTGACTGCTTTTATTGGTAACTTCAGCGAAGTCCACTTTACAGCTAGATGGAAAGTTGTCTCCTAATCCCATCCTTCCGAATAGTGAGAGACCCACTAACTGATTGCCTCCATTTTTCAGTGTCACCCTCATGAAAGCAAAGGCTGTGTATCCCTGTGAGGCTGAACACGATTCCGAACTCTCTTTCCAAGTTGGGGCAATCTTCCACGATGGTAAGTGTTAACGTTATCAGTGCCATGGGCGCTCACCCGAATCCGTAGGCATATTGGATTTGGTGGGTACGACTAGCACACACACAAAAAAGGGAAACTATCTAAACTCATATCAGCAAGAGTGGAGGCAGAGAAGAGGGGAAGTGGGGCAGGGGGTGTAACATCCTCTAAAATCAATCCACAAAAGAAAAGGCTGAGCTAGAATCACACATGAAGGAAATGAGAGCCTTAACCTCTATCAGAGCCATTGTTTTCTGAATATCATAACTTCAGCTGAAGACTTACTAATTCTTATCCAGCTAACTTTGTGCGAAATCAATACAACTCGAAAGGAACATTTTATTTTATTTTATTGACACCTCCAAAAGACACCAGATTTTGTGTCTGCAAATTTCTTAAACTTGCAACATGATTGTCAAAAGGGCCAGTAGAATATTAAATAACACAATGAAAACTTCACTTGTTTTTAACTTCATTCAGTTATCTAAATCAATGAAAGCACAAAAATCATGCTAGCTAATACTGTACAAACCATGGAAAAAAAAAACTCACATGTTTTGTCACTCACATTCATACTATCATTCAAGTTTGTTCTGTAGTAAGGTGCCAATCAATTTCATAAGATGCAAACCAGCTCTTTAAAAACAAATTCATAAAAAAATTAAAATCATAGTATTTACAAAACAGCCTAACATAAATCTGATGACTGAGAGTATGAGAATGAGAGAATGAGAAACAATATGAGAATGAAAATCTAATTCTGTGGTCTTTTAAAGTTGTTTAGCAACAATTTCGTTATTTAGCTTGTGTTATCTGTCCATCACATTGCTTAAGGAAGATGCTATTTGCACCCCTAATTAAATATTAACAGTATGGGGCATCACTGCAGCATGTTTATTGTGTTTATTTTGAGTCCCATAGACCCCCAACCTTCCCTTACAAAAATGAACCATGGTTTTATTACAGTAACCACTGAATCACTATGGTATTTTGTAGTAAAAACATAGTACCCACAAAATTAAACATGGTTATTATATAAACACAATATTACTGTAGTAATACCATTGTTAATTTCTCAAGTCTATGGTTTCTGACAATGAATATTGCTACTACAAAATTGCTATAGTAAAACTGCCTTTATATAAATTTGTATGTATATGTGGAATTAAAGAAATGATTAAGAGTGGAGATCAGAAAAAGAATGGGTAGAAATAGAAATGCTAAATCAAACCCGGGTCGAAAAGGCACAATCTCATCGGCATAATGATCCACATCACTGAAGCGACACTAACAATGCAGTTTGTCATAAATTTCTGTTTCCATTAGACTATTGGGGTTCAAATAGCCACACTGTGTGTGGCAGGTGTTATTTACACCTAGGTGCAAATAGTCACTATGTTTGTTTAAACGTGTTATTATAAATGTGATTTTCTGTTTACAATTTTTGCATCATCAATATCCTTTGTTCCTTGTGCTTGTGCATTTCACTGTATTTTTCTTTTATTTCACCTGCACTTTTCATCATTCACCAGGGCTTTATAATGCATTACATGTATTAAATTATTTATCGTACTCTGTCCCTCTGCAAAATCATGCATGTTGCCAGGCGATGGTTCAGTCATTTTCTGGAACTCCTGGCTTCTGTCTTATACACAATGCAGCTCTGTTTGAACATCTTCAATATGCAGTGATAATTAAAGGAACATATTATGCCCCTTTTTACACAATGTAATATGAGTCTCAGGTGTCCCCAGAATGTGTCTGTCAAGTTTCAGCTCAAAATACCTCACAGATTGTTTATTTTTCCATGCCTTTATACCCCTGTTTTGTAGCCCTGTTTAAAACGGGCTGTTTTAGTGTCTTTAGCTTTAAATGTAAAGGAGCTGCTGCTCCCCACACTCCTTTCTGGAAGTGGGCTGTGCCTTTCCTGGTGGTGCCATGGATACCCTGGAGTCAACAATGGAGGAGAACCAAAATGGCTGCTACAGTTCAGCAGTACATGTTTGCTGAATTTGTGAAACTTTTGTAGGGTTATTTTCTGCCATTTTGCTATGATGGATGATGTGGTGTTCGGTGCCTAATGCCAACTTTAGCATTCTCCGCTTTCCATTGTAGGGAACCGTACTACTTCAAGAAGCAACAACACACGAAGTACTGTAATGACGTTCGCTAACCGCAATATAGTGACATGATACATTTAGTATAACACAATTTTTTTAATTGTGGTACAGGTGCTCATGTGCAAACTGTGAAACGATGCCTACAGAGATGCTACATTCACAAAGCACAATGCTTTCACAACACAAGTGTTTCGCACAACGTACAAACAAGCGAATTCAGAAAGCCTAATTGCAAACATTAAAAAGTATAAAGTGTGAAACTTATGACTTGCAAATCTGAAGTTTGGTCACAGGGAGTTGGTATCGATCCATCCTTGATAATTAACTTGGAAACAAATCCAGCCTTGTGTTGAACCTTTTTGATGAAGCAGTCCGACGTAAAATGGTTTGTACAAACATATAGGGATTTTGCTATTGTTGTTGGCACAATGCCATCAAAAATAAAACTAATCCACTGGGTCTTCAGTGGCTCAGGTGTCGGGAGTACATGAAGACTTTTGTGTTTTCTCTTGCAGCAGACAACAGAACATTTGGCACGTTGACATTCTCGAGTTAGCACAAATGGCTGGATAAATATGGCGGACTGTGCGCTGCTTGCTCAGGTTTTAATGAGGGCAGATCTAAGCTACTTGGCAGATCTTTTGGCAAGCTCTGGGAGGTTCCTTTCCCCTTTTGACATCATAAGGGGCTGCAAACCTGATCGGCTCGTTCTGAGACACTGTTTTTTATTGATGGGGAAAGGAAAGAAATGACGGCATGGTCTTTTATCATATTTTGTGGTTGTCTACACAAGTATGTTCAAAACATTTTAAAAGTGGATTTTGCATAATATGTCCCCTTTAATATTCACACTTTTGAGTATCCCAAGTATAGATAAAGACTCTATCATGATTCCTCGGTGCTTCAGTTACCTTGCATATGATCCTTTCTTCTCTGACCTAAAAACTCACATCATTTCTTTCTGCTATGACTCAAAATCCCCCTTAACATTTGTTTAAACAAAAACTTTCTTATTCCTGTCTCCTACCCACCTTTGTGTAATATATAATACATTAACTATACAAAACTGCCCTGCAAAGCCAAAAATGCAGTAAATACTCATATTGGACAGTCAAAAACTTTGATGCCACGTGCCTCAGTTCCAGTGTTGGCATATTTACTGCCTTTTGGCTTTGTAGGGCAGAATACTGGTATAATAACTTTTTTGTTTTCCTTTTTTTTTTCATTCAATGAAGAGTTCTTGCTTGTCTGACATGAAGTGTGACTAGAAGAGCTGCAGTAAGAGTTTTACCTGTGTCCGTGGTTGTGCTCTGCAGTGTCTCTCTCCAGGGAGCCTGGATGGCTGGAGGGTGTCCTGGAGGGAAAGCGAGGACTCATCCCTGAAAACTATGTGGAGATCTTGTAACTCAGAAAACCTCACACTGCTTTTTATATACATGGTATCCATGGTCTCGGCTCAGATCGTACTGCTCATCACTCCTTTAGCCCTCTTTAGCCCGCTGAAGACATTGAGAGGGTTTTGTATACTGTTATCTAAAACACATGTTATTAGCACAGGTATTACATAAGTTAAAATGCAAGTTAGGATGAGTCATATACATATACAAAAGGCTGCACTTTTTTTGCCCAAAAGGTTACTTTCAGTTTGGAAAAGAAAATATGGTTTTGCATGGGGAAAACATTGAAATGTCTTTTGTGACTTGTTGTGTTGTCCTTTTTTTAAATTGCATCTCTTGTGATTTTAGAAGATTAGTTTTGATTTTTAAGCATTAGTGCACACGAACATGGTTTTATTTAATATTAAGTTGACAATGCCTTTAATTGGGCATATATATAATGATGTATAAAAGTACATATGGGGATAATATTGAGCACATTATTATTTCGGTGCAGTGACCATTATCACTTTAATCAGTTTTGCTTCTTGGTTGATTTGAACACCTTTAGTGCTCACCTGTTATTGATATTGTCTATTGAAATTAATTGTGATCAGTTAAACATTTTTCCAAAAGTTAAACTAATGCTGTGCCTTAATGTTATTTTGCATGGCATGCGTGGCGCTGTTCAACACTTTGTCAAACAGCAATTTATTATTTTTATTTTTTTCCTTTTTCTATTCTGTGCATAAGATTTAATGTTATGTTGAACACTTGCAATAATAAATAAACAAAGACAATTACCTTTGGTATGACTTCCAATGAAATTTTGCCAAGTCTTACATCTGTGTTGTCTATACATAATTATTTCCTTCACTGACACTTGAAAGTCAACCATGTGTGTCCTCTTTGGTCAAAGGTTTTAAAGGTTACCACATTATTTTTTGCAGAGACTCTCACAATGGCAGGACTTTAGCAATGTTTAATGAGAAAAATGTCATTTTTCCAAGAGTTTTTGTTGCAAAGGTTTGTATTCATGACAGAGTGTACCTCCTGTAATGTAAGACAGTGATTTCAGGCCTCCGCAAAGGTCTTGCCATCAATATAATTTTTTGATGTTGGATCTTCTGTTGATCGATGTTAGATAAATAAAGTGGTTTATTCTTATATCTTTTTGTTTCTATTTTTATTGCAAAAATGAGTGTCTAGCCAGATGCTGTGTGCTCGCTGGGAAATTTAACTAAAAGCATTTGTGTAATGATTGTTTTTTTGATGAAAAATAAAGTAACATTGTGTGTAATGGCGTAATTATGAGAATCGTGAGGTCAGAAATATGCAGTCGTCTTCAAAGATTCTGATGAAAAACTTGCGATTTAAATATTTGCATATAGGAATCTTATATGAATGATAAAGAATATATCATGCTTTTTTATCACCTCAACTTAGAGTGTGTTCTCAGTCTATCAGCAAGAATTTCGACATCAATTCACAACTCCTTTCTGTTGTATGCAAATAAACTAAATCACGATTACATTGCAGCTCAGAGGACAGTGGCTCAGTCTCTCTCCCACACACAGTGCTTGCCCTGGAGCAGCTCTGCAGCATTTGCATTTGAACCTCTTCCCCTTTAATGGATTAAATCCTCATTTCCTAGCAGATTTGGATGGCCTCCTCACATATTGGGCTTGAACTGGAGAACACTGCAGTCTATGTCCTTCCCATACACTAATATAAGCTGCATGCAATGCTCCAAAACAAACCACTTGTTTTTAATATAAATAGTCTGAATCTTTTGGAGCCACAGTTTAGTGGTTAACTCGTTGAGCTGTTGTTCCATACAGGCAATGTGGTCTGGCTTGCAGTATTTCCCATTCTTAATTATTTTCTTTACTGCAGTCATCATATGCACACATTCCTTGCAGCATATCTAGTTTGTGGAAGTGCTCAAATGCTCTTATCTTGATCTTTCCAATTCCCGACTGTTACTGTTTCTGAGTTTAAAGTCAATCTGAAAAGTTTTTCATGACCTATATAACTTCCTTATCCCTTTAAGCTTGGATGGGCCTGCTGGTGGGCCAGCAAGATTAAAAATTGGAAATTATGTTGGTATTGTTTATATGCCACGTTTTCACTTATAACTTCACGAAAAATAAATGGAACATAAAACATATACCATTACGAGGAGGTGATTATTTTTCAAATGAGCCCAAAAACAAGGTAATTGGATGCAAAGATCATTAGATAATCCATATGAAGCACAATGTTGCATATGGCCACCAGGAGATGGTGCCAAGTACATGACACAGACTCGATGATGCATCAAAAGGCTCTCATTCTGTGAAAGCTCATAACTAAAATCATGACCGCATGCTACGCAAACCTTTTCCGTCATTGTTGTGTTTGCATGTGTAATTAGTGCTTATCTACATTTATGTTTTATTGTTTGGAGAGGCTTTTGGACATTATGATCAATTATTTTTTTAATGCTTTAACTTTTGATATATATATATATATATATATATATATATACACACAGGTGCTGGTCATATAATTAGAATATCATCAAAAAGTTGATTTATTTCAGTAATTCCATTCAAAAAGTGAAACTTGTATAATGTATACATTCATTCCACACAGACTGATATATTTCAAGTGTTCATTCCTTTTAATTTTGATGATTATAACTGACAACTAATGAAAACCCCAAAATCAGTATCTCCGAAAATTAGAATATTGTGAAAAGGTTCAATATTGAAGACACCTGGTGCCACACTCTAATCAGCTAATTAACTCAAAACACCTGCAAAGGCCTTTAAATGGTCTCTCAGTCTAGTTCTGTAGGCTACACAATCATGGGGAAGACTGCTGATTTGACAGCTGTCCAAAAGACGACCATTGACATCTTGCACAAGGAGGGCAAGGCACAAAAGTTCATTGCTAAAGAGGCTGGCTGTTCACAGACCTCTGTGTCCAAGCACATTAATAGAGAGGTGAAGGGAAGAAAAAGATGTGGTAGTAAAAAGTGTACAAGCAATAGGGATAACCGCACCCCGGAGAGGATTGTGAAACAAAACCCATTCAAAAATGTGGGGGAGATTCACAAAGAGTGGACTGCAGCTGGAGTCAGTGCTTCAAGAACCACCACGCACAGACGTATGCAAGACATGGGTTTCAGCTGTCACATTCCTTGTGTCAAGCCACTCTTGAACAAGACACAGCGTCAGAAGCATCTCGCCTGGACTGCTGCTGAGTGGTCCAAAGTTATGTTCTCTGATGAAAGTAAATTTTGCATTTCCTTTGGAAATCAAGGTCCCAGAGTCTGGAGGAAGAGAGGAGAGGCACAGAATCCACGTTGATTGAAGTCCAGTGTAAAGTTTTCACAGTCAGTGATGGTTTGGGGTGCCATGTCATCTGCTGGTGTTGGTCCACTCTGTTTTCTGAGGTCCAAGGTCAATGCAGCCATCTACCAGGAAGTTTTAGAGCACTTCATGCTTCCTGTTGCTGACCAGTTTTATGGAGATGCAGATTTAATTTTCCAACAGGACTTGGCACCTGCACACAGTGCCAAAGCTACCAGTACCTGGTTTAAGGACCATAATTGGCCAGCAAACTCGCCTGACCTTAACCCTATAGAAAATCTATCAGAGCAACCTGGGCTCTCATAACACCTGAGCAGTGCCACAGACTGATCAACTCCATGCCACGCCGCATTGCTGCAGTAATTCAGGCAAAAGGAGCCCCAACTAAGTATTGAGTGCTGTACATGCTCATACTTTTCATGTTCATACTTTTCAGTTGGCCAACATTTCTTTTTGTATTGGTCTTAAGTAATATTCTAATTTTCGGAGATACTGAATTTGGGGTTTTCATTGGTTGTCAGTTATAATCATCAAAATTAAAAGGAATGAACACTTGAAATATATCAGTCTGTGTGGAATGAATGTATACATTATACAAGTTTCACTTTTTTAATGGAATTGCTGAAATAAATCAACTTTTTGATGATATTCTAAGTATACGACCAGCGCCTGTATGTGTGTGTGTGTATATATATATATATATATATATATATACACACTCACCTAAAGGATTATTAGGAACACCATACTAATACTGTGTTTGACCCCCTTTCGCCTTCAGAACTGCCTTAATTCTACGTGGCCCATATTGATAGGATAGCATCTTGCAGTTGATGGAGATTTGTGGGATGCACATCCAGGGCACGAAGCTCCCGTTCCACCACATCCCAAAGATGCTCTATTGGGTTGAGATCTGGTGACTGTGGGGGCCATTTTAGTACAGTGAATTCATTGTCATGTTCAAGAAACCAATTTGAAATGATTCGAGCTTTGTGACATGGTGCTTTATCCTGCTGGAAGTAGCCATCAGAGGATGGGTACATGGTGGCCATAAAGGGATGGACATGGTCAGAAACAATGCTCAGGTAGGCCGTGGCATTTAAACGATGCCCAATTGGCACTAAGGGGCCTAAAGCGTGCCAAGAATACATCCCCCACACCATTACACCACCACCACCAGCCTGCACAGTGGTAACAAGGCATGATGGATCCATGTTCTCATTCTGTTTACGCCAAATTCTGACTCTACCATCTGAATGTCTCAACAGAAATCGAGACTCATCAGACCAGGCAACATTTTTCCAGTCTTCAACTGTCCAATTTTGGTGAGCTCTTGCAAATTGTAGCCTCTTTTTCCTATTTGTAGTGGAGATGAGTGGTACCCAGTGGGGTCTTCTGCTGTTGTAGCCCATCCGCCTCAAGGTTGTGCGTGTTGTGGCTTCACAAATGCTTTGCTGCATACCTCGGTTGTAACGAGTGGTTATTTCAGTCAAAGTTGCTCTTCTATCAGCTTGAATCAGTCGGCCCATTCTCCTCTGACCTCTAGCATCAACAAGGCATTTTCGCCCACAGGACTGCCGCATACTGGATGTTTTTCCCTTTTCACACCATTCTTTGTAAACCCTAGAAATGGTTGTGCGTGAAAATCCCAGTAACTGAGCAGATTGTGAAATACTCAGACCGGCCCGTCTGGCACCAACAACCATGCCACGCTCAAAATTGCTTAAATCACCTTTCTTTCCCATTCTGACATTCAGTTTGGAGTTCAGGAGATTGTCTTGACCAGGAACACACCCCTAAATGCATTGAAGCAACTGCCATGTGATTGGTTGATTAGATAATTGCATTAATGAGAAATTGAACAGGTGTTCCTAATAATCCTTTAGGTGAGTGTATATACACAGTACTGTGCAAAAGTTTTAGGCACTTGGGAAAAATTTTGCATAGTGAGGATGTCTTCAAAAAGTAATGACATAAATTGTTTTCATTTAACAATTAACGGCATACAAAGTCGAGTAAATGAAAAAAAAAAGAAAAGCTAAATCGAGATTTGGTGTGACCATCTTTGCCTTCAAAACTGAACCAATTCTTCTAGGTACACAAGGACACAGTTTTACTTGATTGTTGGCAGATAGGATGTTCCAAGCTTCTTGGAAGTACACACACATATATATATATATATATATATATATATATATATATATATATATGGAAAAAAAAAATCAGAATCTACAAATTGTGATCCACTCACTTATTACATCACGATTGGAATATTGCAACTCACTGTACATTGGTCTGACCCAAACTGCGTTATCCAGTACAGCTAGTTCAAAACATGACAGCTAGACTTTTAACAGTGTGAAGAAAGAGGAATCACATTTCACTGGTTTTAGCTTCTCTAAACTGGCTTCTTGTGCAATTCAGGGTCAGTTTTGTCTTGCACTGTTGCTCCCAAAAGCTGTTCATACTACTACTACTCAAATAAATTAATTATTTGATGAAAATTGTTAGCTAATCTCAAAACTAAATAAAGTGTTTTGTCAGATTGCAAATATCTGTACATGTATCTCCCAGCTCCCTAAAATTAAAAAAGTGATGCTTTCCATATGCTGTCAATCACATATATTACTACTTCAATTATTGGCAAAGTCCTGCCCAATTTGATAGATTGACCAACCATCATATAAAGAAGCCAGGCTTCCAGATGGGACAAAAAATACATTGAATGAAAGCCCAATGTCTAATAAGCAATCACATTCAGATTAAACAAAGCTCCTATAGGCTCTCAGAGAAGCATGTCAGGGCAAGTGACAAAAGTATGTGTTTAGAGCCTCTTGTCCAATGAATATCGATCTTTCTGAAATCTAATGTTACTGGTATCTGTTATAGACAGCAATGAAAGGAATATTCCAGGTTCAATACAAATTAAGCTCAATCAACAGCATTTATAGCATAATGTTGATTACCACAAACAAACAAAAAAAAATATATATATAGAGAGAGAGAGAGAGAGAGAGAGACTCATCCCTCCTATTATTTACAGTTTCAGTGTATCTGGAAAGTATTCACAGCGCTTCCCTTTTTTTTCACATTTTGTTGTTACAGCCTTATTCCAAAATGGATTAAATTCATTATTTTCCTCAAAATTCTACAAACAATACCCCATAATGACAACGTGAAAGAAGTTTGTTTGAAATATTTGCTAATATATTAAAAATAAAAAACAAAAATAAATCACATGTACATAAGTATTCACAGCCTTTGCTCAATACTTTGTTGAAGCACCTTTGGCACCAATTACAGCCTCAAGTCTTTTTGTGTAGGATGCTACAAGCTTGGCACACCTATTTTAGGGCAGTTTCTTCCATTCTTCTTTGCAGGACCTCTCAAGCTCCATCAGGTTGGATGGGGAGCATCGGTGCACAGCCATTTTCAGATCTCTCAAGAGATGTTCAATCGGGTTCAAGTCTGGGCTCTGGCTGGGCCACTCCAGGACATACACAGTTGTCCCATAGCCACTCCTTTGTTATCTTGACTGTGTGCTTAGGGTCGTTGTTCTGTTGGAAAATGAACCTTCACCCCAGTCTGAGGTCCAGAGCAATCTGGAGCAGGTTTTAATCAAGGATGTCTCTGTATATTGCTGCATTCATCTTTCCCTCGATCCTGACTAGTCTCCCAGTTCCTGCCACTGGAAAACATCCCCACGATCGCTCAGTTTGTCCGGGCGGCCAGCTCTAGGAAGAGTCCTGGTGGTTCCAAACTTCTTTGATTTACAGATGATGGAGGCCACTGTGCTCATTGGGGCCTTCAATGCTGCAGAAATTTTTCTGTACCTGTCCCCAGATCTGTGCCTCGATACAATCCTGTCTCGGAGGTCTACAGACAATTCCTTGGACTTCATGGCTTGGTTTGTGCTCTGACATGCACTGTTAACTGTGGGACCTTATATAGACAGGTGTGGTCCTTTCCAAATTATGTCCAATCAAGTTGTAGAAACATCTCAAGGATGATCAGTGGAAACAGGATGCACATGAGCTCAATTTTGAGTGTCATGGCAAAGGCGGTGAATACTTTTTAGTTTTTTATTTTTAATAAATTTGCAAAGATTACAAACAAACCTCTTTCACGTTGTCATTATGGGGTATTATTTGTATAATTTTGAGGAAAATAATCAATTTAATCCATTTTGGAATAAGGCTGTAACATAACAAATTGTGGAAATACTGAAGTGCTGTGAATACTTTCCGGATGCACTGTAAGTTACAGTGCGGCACTTACAATGGATGTGAATAGAGCCAATATTTGGAGGGTTTAAATGCAGAAATGTGAAGGTCACAATTTCAAAAAAGCACTTACATTTGTTTTTCTGTTAACTTTTTTTTTTTTTTTTTTTTTTTAGCTCTAAAGTTGTTTAAATCATACATTTACAGTCGTTTGAGGGGTTTAGGGGTTGTTGACAATAAATCTTCATGGTAACAAAGTTGTAAAATTGGCAATAAGTTTATGTAAAAGGAGCTGGTATGTGAAATCTGTGCCTCCCATGCCGGAGACGCAGGTTATACTTTTGAAACAGTTCGTATTTTAACGTTTACGGATTGGCCCCATTCACTTCCATTGTAAGTACAGTACCTCAATGTAACCCAATTTTATTTTTTTATTTTTTTTAGGAAAATGAGGAACGGGTCAAATGATATTTTTGTAGTAATCAATATTATGCCACAAATGCTGTCGATTGAGCTTAACTTGTATTGAACCCGCAATATTTCTTTATAAGCAAGGCTTCATTGGGCTTCTATGGGCATTTTTGTGTGGAAAAAGGTGGATTGCGTTATTTTGACAAACAAGGCGATAGTGATGTATGATTTCTTTACACTTTTATTACGCTCAAATTTAGAAATACAAAAAGAGTAAGATGTCATTAAAATAAATTATTTGTATACGTATTAAACTCATCATTGCCATATTTCTGATAAAATTGTAGGGGAAACTTTACTTTCCGTGGTTTGGTGATATCAGCTGAAATGTAAAGATGGAATTTCCATGTATTAGGATTACAAAGGAATTACAATAAGACCACAATAATGCACAATACATGTATGTGACGAGGAGGATGGCGTGGCTAGGTATCCATTTTTATGGCCCAGCCACACCCTCCTCATCACAGTGTATTAAGAAGAAAAATAGGGTCAATTTTGATTTAATGTTTTCTTTAATTACAGACACAGCCTCTGTCTAATTAGCTTGCAAAGCACCTCCGGACTTTGGTGTGTGTGTGCGTATGTGTTATCTCACTTCAGTGCACCGTATGCATCATTAGCGCACAATGTCTTCCAGACTGCTGTGAGATGTGTGTGCCTGAGTATATGAGTGGCATGTATTACATAATTATCATGACATGGTAGAGTCACATACAACCAATAACTAATAGAACAGATGATAGGATGAGACATCGGAGCGGGCAATAAATAGGAAACGTGTAAAATAGTCTGTGCTTTCATAATCAACTGAGCATGAGCTAATGAGATGGGCAAACTTACCTTCCTACCAGCCCTTTCTCTTTCTTCCCTTCTGTTGTCTTTCCTTCTGTGTCCCCCTTCACCTTTGATACTTTTCATTTCCTTACAAAGTTTCAAATCTGTCATTGTTTTTTTGTTTGTTTTTTCTCAGTTTTGCATGGTCATGAGTTAAAGCGAAACTTCATAAAAAAAATTCATAATTTACTCACCCTCGTGTTGTTCTAAAGGTGTGGCCATATTTGTATTTTGCACTGTGAAATTCTGTGGGTGAAGAAGACGTGGGTGAAAGTTGACCATGTGTAAAATCAGCAAAAAAGCTAACTGCCAAGCAGCTGCTTTTTAAATTTTTTTAATGTTCCACTTTATACTCTGGGAGAGTGAATTTAAAAATAAACTTGCCACTAAAATGATATCCTTGTCCATTGTGAATTTTCAGTGTTTGTGTACGAAGCACCGCCAACAGAGGTCATGGCCAAACCAAGCGACTTCCTCTTGGTCAACATTGCAAAATCGGTCAAAGTTCACCAAACTTAAACTCCATGCAAAATCTGTGAGGGGAAATTCTTTGCCACTTGAAGTCCATTGCACAGAATTGAAGATTGTGCAGATTCTCAATGAGACAACTGTATTTCGCTCTGTGAAGTTAAATGTGACCGCGTCTTCATGCCGTATGACTTTCTTACTCCGTGACACAAAAGGAGATGGTAGGGGTCATACGCACTGAACATATCCTTGCTCTTAACAAAAGAGGAGGTAGCGTCACTAATAAAGCAGAATGCAGGTGCCTCAAAACACATTTTTAACAGTTAAATTTTGCCTTAAACACACATAATTTCAAAGCAGCTTTACAGAAGATCAGGCATTAATAGAAGGTAAAACTGTAATATCTACTATGTCTTCGATTCATCATTGTGTAGTTTGATAAAACACGATTTTGAATTGTGTTTAAAAATAAGTAATTCAATAATAATTGTATTTAGAAAGGAACCCCAGTGAGCAAGACGAAGGCGACTGTGGCAAGGAACACAAAATCTCTAGATGTTAATGGAAAAAAAATAATCTTGGGAGAAACCAGACTCACTGTGGGGGCCACTTCCCCTCTGGCTAGCATCATGAATATAAAGCCAATATTACTTATGTATAGTGCAAGTCATGGTTTAAAATGATTAAACTAAGTAAGTGTTAAGGGTCAGTGTTTAAACAAAGATTTAGCATGAACTGTAAGATTAATGACTAATGTCTTTGAAGTCCATCCTGTATTAACTGCAGAAGTTTACATGGATGCAATTGTCCTTTTTATTTGGATGATGAAGGGTTTTGTTGGCAATTAACTAGTAGTCTATGTATTCCATTACAAGAGTGTAGGTAAAATTTTTGTTTACAATACCCCTTCCATCAACAGTAAGGGGTTCACATGTGATAAATGTAAGGAATTAGTCAGGTTGACGGGGAAGGTTAAGGAGTAAGAGATGCATCCAAACGCTGGTGGATGTCAGTGAGAAAGAGAAGCCAGTAGATACTGTTTCGGATGCGAACAGTACAAAGAGCAACACATACACTTTGGTTTCGGCTGTAGAGCCCCCACAGCAGGGCGTTTGTGTGACGTCTCGGTGGCATACTTGCTCAGCAAAACAACACCACTCTCCTGTTCCTGTTAGGGTTTCCCCTATTGATTCTCCAATTGATTCTCCCCACTCAGTGATGCACCCACTGAGAATCATGTTAAAAGCGCCCTTGTTATTGGTGATTCTATTGTAAGGATTGTGGAAATGGAGACTCCAGCCACTATTGTTAAATGCATTTCGTGTGCCAGAGCATCTGACATCAAATCAAATTTAGTGCTGGCTAATGCTAAATGTAGATTTTCTAAAATTGTTAATCATGTCGGCACTAATGATGCCAGCACTGGCTTCACCAGTTGGAAATCATTAGAGATAATGTTAAAGAGGTGTGTGAATTTGCAAAAACGATGTCAGACACTGTCATATGCTTTGGCCTCCTCCCTGCTCGTCGTGGTGATGAGGTTTATAGTAGATTAGTGCCACTGGATGTCAGAGTGGTGTCAGAGTGTATTAATTTGGCTCATAGTCTTATTAATGATAGTATTTAACTAACTGGGGCCCAGGTCAGGAAGCAGACGAACTGGTTAATCTGAACGTCTGCTAGCTGCCTTGAGATGTCACACAGGTCACATAAACTAGAGCATATAGCAACTGTATCACCTAGATATCTCATAGAGACTGTGTCTGTCCCCGAACTACCAAACACAAAACCCTCACTAAATCATTTAGAAAAAAAACTTGATTAAGGACAAATTTGAACAAAACAAACAAATTAAAGATAAACATCATATAAAGATAAGATATAAACATTTTTTATCTTTCTACCAAAGCATTAATTGTAAATCATAGTTATGATGTGCTCTGTTTGACTGAAACCTGTCTTAAACCTGATGAATTTATTAGTTTAAATGAATCTACTCCCCCAGGATATCGTTTTAAACACGGCCTCGTCTGAAGGGTTGAGGAGGAGGTGTTGCTACAAATTACAGTGAAGTTTTTGGTGTTACTCAAAGGACAGGATATAAATTTAAGTCTTTTGGACTAATAATGCTTAATGTGACACCATCAGATATAAATAAAAAACTCTTTTACCCTTGCTACAGTATATAGATCACCCGAGCCTTATTCTGATTTCCTTGGTGATTTTTCACATTCACATATATAATGATAATGACACATTGGGATTAGCATTTATCAATATTCTTAATTCTCTTGGAGTCAGACAAAATGTAACAAGACCAACTCATCACCATAATCATACGCTAAATTTAATTCTGACAATTCTGCCACAGAGCGTTGAATCTCGGATCATTACCTCATCTCTTGAATGCTGCGATCAGATAATGTTACTCAATCTACACCACACTATTGTTCAGGTAGAATTATTCTTTCAACCACTAAAGATAGCTTCACTAATAATCTTCCAGATCTATCTCATACACAGTAAACCACAAAGCATAGAGGAACTTGATGAAATTACAGAAAATATAAATACAGTCATCTCTAGCACTCTTGATAGTGAAGCCCCCTTAGATTAAAGAAAAATGACCTGCACCATGGTACAATGATCACACTCATGCTCTCAAGAGAGCAGCTCGGAAAATGGAGCGCAAGTGGAAGAATACAAAATTAGAAGTATTTTGCAGTGCATGGAAGGATAGTGTCTGTAGCTACAGACAGGCACTAAAAGCTGCCAGGTCAGCATATTTTAGTAAAGTCATAGAAAATAACCGTAACAATCCTAGGAGTTTATTTAGTATGGTGGCTAAATTGTTTAGGAATTAAGCCTCAATAGAACCAGATATTATGTTGCAGCACAATAGTAATGACTTCTTTACTAATATAATTGAAATAGAAATAAAATTGAATTTATGCAGTCATCTGTCATAGCACCTCAGAAAACAGTGTCTCATAATTTTCCTCACGTGCAACTTCAATCCTTCGCTGTCAAAGGTCATGAAGAGCTAACATAACGTATCGAAACTTCAAAAGCCACAACATGTTTGTTAGATCCAATACCAACCAAGCTCTTAAAAAAGGTATTCCCTGTAATCTCAGAGCCTCTTCTTAATAGTATTAACTCCTCTCTATCCTTTGGACACGTCCCAAGAAACTTGAAAATGGCAGTTATCAAACTGCTTTTTAAGAAGCCACAACTTGATCCTGGAGAATCTGCAAATTATAGACCGATTTCAAATCTCCCGTTTATGTAAAAAATACTAGAAAATGTATTTCTACAGAGAAATAATATATATGAACAATTTCAGTAAGGATTTAGGCCTCAACACAGTACAGAGACTGCACTTATCAGAGTTACAAATGACTTGCTCTTATCATCTGATCACGGCTGCATTCCACTTCTAGTGCTTTTAGATCTTAGTGCTGCATTTTACGTGATAGATCACGATATTCTCTTAAATAGGTTTGAGAATGATGTTGACATTTGTGGAGTTGCATTAGCATGGTTTAGGTCCTATTTAGCAGACCGCTACCGCTTTGTCTATGTAAATGAGGAATTGTCAAACCAAACAAAAGTAAAGTATGGAGACACAGGGATCAGTTTTAGGGCCTCTGCTTTTCTCCTTGTATATGCTTCCCCAGGGAGATATTATCATGTAGATTTAACAGGGCATTCCTGTGTGAGATGTTGACAAAAATGGAGAGATGTGCGCCAGTGGTTAAATTTATCCATCTAGTGCATGTTTTCATGGAAAAACAATCTAAAAACATCGCTGACGGATTCATGTTTGGTGTGAATGGCCCCAAATGTCATTGTATTTAGAAAAAATTAAATGGTGTCAACATGCAACGATATGAGGGAGAGTAAATGGTGACAGAATTTAAATTTTTGATCGAACTAACCCTTTAAGACCAAATCATGAGACTCCTGTTCTTCTATCTCTCTGCCTGCAAACCCTTCTGCTTGGGCATGTTTGTGAGAGAAAGATTAAAAAAAGGGGGACAGCACAATGCAGTACTGCATCCAGTCTCCCATGTAGATGCTGTGTACTTTGGTATTATCCACCAAACTCTAAATGTTTTCATTCCATTTTGTTTTGTGTACTTGACTTGCTGCCAGCATCTCTCTCTCTTTCTCTCTTTCGAGTCTGCTATCCTCTTTGCTCTGGGGAAATAGTTACCACTGTAAATCCTGAACTGTGCTTTGTGGTCACTATGACATAACCAGATTACAATGTCTGTGCTTAAGGATGACTACGCTAACTAGATACTACACATACCCCCTTATAGCTAAGTGGAAAATGTTTCTTTGTGCTCTTGAAGAACACTCCATGCCAAGTTTTCTGCTCTGCCCGGATGCAACTATCTATGAAATAGAGGGAAACTTTTATTTTTTGAATATCAGATGAATATCTGTGAGATATTATACCGTCTGTGAGACGGTAGGAGATAGAGAAAAACAAATGGAAAAAATAGCAAAAGTGTCTGCCACAAGAGAATCTGGGGCACAGAAGCTGCCATGTGTGAAGCCACAGCTCTAAAATCTGCCTGATCCAATAGATTCTGTTTATCTGGCAGGACTACACAGCTTGCACTATTGGCAATCTGGGAGAGATTTGGAGTGGGCTGCGGATTTGCACAAAAGAGCAAAAGTAATTCTGTCTACTCTCACAGTCTGGCAAACAAGCACATTTTTGAGTTTGGGCTTCTAACGAGGTTAATGGTGAATTTTCACTCTGACGGGGTGGAGATGTTACATTGTGTTAGTGCTTATAATCTCTGTCTGAAGAGCTCACTCTCTCTTTCCGTTCTCTGGGCAGTGTTCCATCACTGCTGCACAAGTAAATGCAAACTAGAAGCGAAGCTTGCTCTTTTCTTACTCTCTCATTGCCATAATAACTTACTCCCTCATTCATGTTCACTCCTCTGACAAATATAATTTGCTAAAACTGAAATCTGGTTTCAATTGTAAATTTCTGACTATTAAACTTACTCTGCTCTCTACTTGTATTCTCCATGCATGTTTTATATCTCTCTTTCTTTCTGTTTTCCAATGGGCTTTTCCACATGCTGTATCCAGGTCCATTTGGTTTAATCTGTTTCACTTCTCTTCCCACTCCTGCTCTCTCTCTCTCTCTCTCTCTCTCTCAATCACTCACCACTCACTCTGAAGCATCCCATAACCCAATATATTGTCACCCTAGTATTATTCACTATATTTGACCTTTAGTTTAGATAAAAAGAATTTTAGGTTATTCAATTTAAAATCAACAAAATGTCAACAAATTCCTCAACTAATTATTTATTTATTTTCTGATTTGTAAAATCCAAAAACTAGATATAGATATAGACTAGATGTGTTGCGTATTCCTACTAATATTGTATTTTTGGGCTATATAAAATCGAGATTTTGACATTATTCTTTTTTTTATTCCTACTAAGTGTATTTTTTGACTCTAGAAAATCGATATTTTTGCATAATTTTTTTTTTATTTGTCCTAATAGTGTTTTTTTAGACTAGAAAAGACTGTTATACTCTAGAAAAAGATTTTTATATTATTATTATACATTTTATTTTTTATTACTATAAATTGTGTATCTTTGGACTCGGAAATCAATATTTTGATATTGTTTTTTACTTTGTACCTAATTATTTTTTTAGACTCAAAAATCAATATCTTAACATTGTTTTTTTATTTCTACTAAGTGTATTTTTAGACTCTATAAAATCAAGTTTTTTACATTATTGTTTTTAGTCCTATTAATAGATTTTGACATTGTCTTTTATTTCTACTAATATTGTATTTAAAAAAAAATTAAGAATTTGACTAATGTTTTTATTCCTATTAATAGTGTATTTGTGGACTCTGGAAAATCAAGATTTTGACATTATTGTTTTTTATTTCTACTAAAAGTTTATTTTTGGGCATTTTAACATTTTAAAATGTTATTTTGTGGTCCAGAAGTCAAACAATTTAAAGGCAATGCTACCAAATACTAACAAAGTGTATGCAAAATCACACACACACATATATATATATATATATATATATATATATATAATGTATTTTTTTTTTTTTTTTTTTTTGAGCCGGGGACTTCTGGTTGAGTGGACATGGAATGACCCAGGTTCTATACAGTATGCTAAAATTAGTTCACACAATAGGTATCATTAACTAAAAATAAACATACTCTTGCAACATTTATTAATCCTGTGTAATATTACATTATACACACGTAGACTAATTTGAACATTATCGTTATATACATTAGTATTAGTGAATCTAATTTATTAACTAACGATGAACAATAGTATATTTATAGATTAACATTGACCAAGATGAATAAATTCTGTAAAAAAAAAAAAAAAAGTCCATTGTTAGTTTTTGATACCTAATAAATCCGCTACAGTGTTGTGGAAAAGTAAATGCCCCATCCTGATTTCTTCTTTGTGGATATCTCATAATAAATTGTTTCACAAATTCAAACAAAATCTAACATTAAACCAAGGCAATCTGAGTAAACACAAAATACAGTTTTTAAATGTTGTCGAATACCATCTTGGCCTGTATGAAAATACAGTTTTTAAATGATCATGTTATTTATTGAAGGAAAAAAGTTATCCAATATCAACAAGGCCTGTATAAAAAAAAAAAATATTCCCCCATAGCTACTAAATCCCAAAGTCTATGAAACTGCATTCATAATAGGGTTTAGCTGGACTAGACACCCAGGCCTGATTACTGCCAGCCCTGTTCAATCAAATCAACACCTAAATGGGGAGTATTGGATCAGCATTCTCGTCACGCTCCCTGTCAACTCCGACCTGGTTTCCAGCCAAGATCCGAAGTTGCAATGTTCCAACCAGCAGAATGAATTCCAGCAATGAATCCCAGTCACGTGCCATAACCATCAGCAGATCCCGGCGAGCCAGTGTGCAGTGACTTTCAAATCATTGGACTGACACTTAGAGTTCTACAAATTAATGTCTTGGGTCTGTCTGCAGCCAAATGAACACTTATCAGCACCATAGCCCACCGTCACAGTGTTGATGTCATCAACGACGGACTCAAGGCTCTACACCTGGCTGAACAAGATGCTGTTCTGTGGCTTGACATGCAATGCAAACGCTAAGAAGAACAACACCTAAATATAACTTTTTTTGTTGTTGTTTCCAAAACACACTTTAATGATCCTCAAACCTTTTTGGAGAATGCTCAGTGGACTGATGAGTCGAAAGTGGAACTGTTTGGAAGACAGGGGTCCCGTTACATCTGGCTTAAATCAAACACAAAATTCCACAAAAAGAACATCATATATATGGTCAAGCATGGTGGTGGTAGTGTGATGGTGTGGGGATGCTTTGCTGCTTCAAGGCCAGGGCAACTTGCAATAATTGAGGGAAACATAAATTCTGATCTCTACCAGAAAACCCTATATGAGAACCTCCGGTCATCAGTCCATAAATTGAAGCTCAAATGCATCTGGATAATGCAGCAAGACAATGACCCAAAGCATAGGAGTAAGTCCACCTCTGAATGGCTAAAAAGAAGAAAAATTACAGTTTTGGAGTGGCCTAGTCAGAGTCCTGACTTGAACCCAATTAAGATGCTGTAGCAGGACCTTAAATCAAATCAAATCCCTTTATTGTCACTCAACCATATACACAAGTGCAACAGTGAGTGAAAATCTTGGGTGCAGTTCTAACCAACATAGCAGTATGACAATTACAATAAACATCTGATTTACATAGCACAGTTTACACATCTTGTTACACAACATAATAAACACAAAATAAGAAGACTGTATACAATACAAATAATATACAGTATCCCCCCAATCAGAATCGGATTGGTCTGACCAGCACTGGATCATTCTGAGGGTGGGTGCTTCCAGTTTCAGTTCTGGGTGGGGGAGGGATTTGTAGCCATCCCAGATGGGAGAGTAGCAATGGTCCAGAACCTGGTCCCCTCGTGTGTTGAAACTGATGTGTTGGTAGTATTTTGGTGCTATTGTCTTTTGAAGTTGGCTTTGTTAGCGTCCCCGGTCACAATGGACGTGGCCTCAGGGTGCGTGGTTTCCTGTTCACTTATACTCCCATACAGTTCCTTGAGTGCCCGGTCTGTGTTGGCTTGTGGGGCGATGTACACAGCTGTGATAATTACCACTGTGAATTCCCTCAGTAGCCAAAATGGTCGATACAGAAGTATGAGAATTTCCAGATCAGGAGAGCAGAAAGACTTGATAGAATGTACCTCTGATCACACCAGGATTTGTTGATCATAAAACATACACCACCACCTCTGCTTTTACTTGAGAGGTCTTTCACTCTGTCCGCTCGGTGCACTGAGATCCCCACAGGAGTCTGGAATCTCCGCAGACATCCAAGTTTCTTTAAGGCAGATAATGCAGTAGTCCCTCATCCCTTGTTGACAGAGACTGAACATTTGCCAGTAGAATGCTGGGTAGTGGGGTAGATTTGCGTGACATCTTAGTCTGAGAATGGCGACTCTCCTTCCCCTTTTCCGACTGTGTATCCATGGCTAGGCAACCCAGACAAATGGCTCCGCTGTCGTGTTTGAAAACAGCGGGTCGGCAATGAGGTATTTAAAGTCCGGTTTTTTGGTGTGCTATTGAAGAAACAATGTCCAGAAGTGTTTGTCTATCATAGACAATAAGGCAAACAACATCCAAAACGAAAAACAGCCAAAAAACAGCAAAATTGGGCCAGAGCTCACAGCAAAACAGCCATACTCGGCACCATCTTGAAGCTACGATAAATGGGAAGTTCATGCTCGCAAGCCCTCCAGTTTGTCGAACTAAAGCATTTCTGCAAAGAAGAGTGGGCCAAAATTCCACCACAGTTTTATGAAAGGCTGATCTCCAGTTATCAGAAGTGTTTGGTTGCAGTTGTTGCTGCTAAATGTGGCACAACCAGCTATTAAAATAAAGTTCTTTTCAAATGGATGATATAGGTGTTGGATAACTTTTTTGCTTCAATAAAAAAAAGAAATATATATATATGTGTATATATATATATATATATATATATAATATAACATTTAGAATGGGGACAATTACTTTTTCACAACACCATAGATAACAAAGCCTTATTGTAGTGTTACCAAATACATGTAATAGTTCCATAATTACTCTGATGAAGCTGCTACATCCAATTCTTATGTGCACTTAAAAATATACTCAACTCATAGTAATTGTTCACTAGTCTATAACCAAATATATGTAGGCTAAAATTTAGGTTTTACATACACTTAAAGTTTACATCAAGGTATCATAATGTTCTTATGAATTTCCTTTATAATAATGGCAAAAACTTTGGCACAATAATTAATTGTTAACAGGTTTATTGGAATCCCTTGATGTTTTTGCAAACAGTTATGGCAAGATCTGCATCAAGATATACAGTTTAGACTAGAGGAATAAATTGCATCAGTCTGTTGCTCATGTTGAATATTTCTGTACTGAAGAGATTTGCGAACAAGTACTGTACAAAGCACTGAATTAAAAAAGAAAAAAAAATCAAAATATGAAACAGGACATGCTCTTTTGTCACAAAAGAGATATGGCTTTGTCACTTAAACAATGTACAGTACACACAGATACAGATTTTTGAAGAAAAAAAAAGTATTCATCAACACAGGGGAACATGGTTATTCAAAGGTTGATTGCCTTCCACTGATTAAGTATGAGCTGTGAGTTTTTGCTAGTATGCTGCATTTTATTCTGTTTCAACAAAGCTTGACCATGCTTTGACCTTATTTTACACAAATGTGCTGCTTGTTGGTAATGTGATTTTATTTTTAATTTTTTTACAAATGCATAGTTTCACATGTTATTTAGCCACTTTGTAATAAAAAAAATTACAAAATCTGTCCCTATGCACAGATGAAATAAGAAGCAAATCAGAAGTGTCCTGTGAAACTAACCCAACTATTTCAATATGCATCATTTGACGGTTGAGCGCAATAAATTGCAAACAAGTTGTAACAATCATGACAATCAATATTTATCTTAAAGGTGCACTCTGTAAGTCCAAGATGACACAAAGACAAACATTACTCTGACACCTAGCAGGCTGGATGCAGCATCATTTTAAATCAATAGTTTTCAGTTTCAGATGCCATTATAGAAATTAAGTATTCACAGACAGCCATCATTACTTTAATCAATGAGTGAAAGTGTCAAATAACAGGATGGATACTGAGATTAAGCGAGTAGTATTCAGCTGGTCATGTTATTCTAACATGGCAGCCCACATGTGCGGACCCTCTCCATGTAAAATAAAACAGCTTTTATAAAGTTATTGATGTGACAGGAGTCTTCATTTTAATGTGAGTGGTCATGATTTCCTACATATATTGCAAAGTTACAATTTATGTCTTTAGGACTTTTTTTAATGAGGAAAAAATTACTGAGTGCACCTTTAAATTGGTGATGAACATCAGGCTATTACATTTTGTGACCCATTTCTTAGCTTGTTAGTGTTTTTCTTACTGAAGATTGTTTATTTTTTCAATCATTACAAAATCCATATATTATGTATGTCCATGTATGTAAAATATATATATAAATAATATATATAGTAGCTCAGCGAGTAAAGACACTGACTAACACCACTGAAGTCGTGAGTTCGAATCCAGGGTGTGCTGAGTGACTCAAGCCAGGTCTCCTAAGCAACCAAATTGGCCCGGTTGCTAGGGAGGGTAGAGTCATCTTGGGTTAACCTCCTCGTGGTCACTATAATGTGGTTCGCTCTTGGTGGGTCACGTGGTGAGTTGTGTGTGGATGCTGCGGAGAATAGCGTGAAGCCTCCACATGCACTATATCTCCGCAGTAACGCGCTCAACAAGCCACGTGATAAGATGCACGGATTGACAGTCTCAGAGGCAACAGAGATTCGTCCTCCACCACCCGGATTGAGGCGAGTCACTACGCCACCACTAGGACTTGGAGCGCATTAGGAATTGGGCATTCCAAATTGGAGAGAAAAACAAAACAACAACAACAAAAAAAAAAAAAAAAAAAAATATATATATATATATATATATATATATATATATATTTCTCTCAATGTAAAACTCAGAATTTGTGTGTGTGTGTTTAAAAAAATATATATTTAAAAAAAAGAAAATTGGGGGATAAACATATTTGGCAACCAAAATTAATTTTCCTTTCAGCATACTTCGTTAATCTCTGTTTGAGCACTAGGTTTCAATTTGCTAGATTTGTAGATAGGCAAAGCAAAGTAGAAAAAAACTCAAATATACACAAATAATAGTTCACATTACAATGGAGCACATTAACAAAAGTTCAAAGTTAGTGACTTTAATATTCTGCTAATATAGTGTGTCTCTCTCTATGTAAATATATCCTTTTCATGCTCATGGGGTCTTGCATTCAGTAACTGTTTAGGGTGAATTGTGTGATCTTTGTCCCAAATGTTTGATAAATATTTAATATAGAAATGTTCCATACAAAGCAACATAATAATTCACTAATTTATTTACAATAGATACTGTAAAATGTTAACTTTTGTGAGAAAAAAGGCACAAGTTTCCCTTCTTAAATACACTGTAAACATCTTTTCATGCATAAACATTTCACTTTACAAAAGATCTCATATTCTTTCTTTAGACAAATTACTAATATATTGTCCAGTAAAATAGAATCTCTCAAAAATACTTCACATACATCCTATGAACCTTTTAAATGTATTCTCTTTTACATATCTGTGTATTTTAAAAAGGGAAAGATTGGATAAAGAGACTAAATAACTTTGCAACATCTAGTTTTAGGTCCTTCAAAAACTTCCATAGCGTACAGTGGACTGGACAGTGTATTTGACAGGTCGGTGAAATTAGATTGACTGGGTAAAACAGAATGATTTGTGTGTTTGTTTTTTTTAACTCTTGTAACTATGATCTTATTCTCAGTTTCTCTCTCTCTCTCGTTTTTTTTTTTTTTTTTTTTTTTGTCCTGCAGCAGTCGTTTGCCACAAACCAGCTACAACACAAAGGCAAATATCAAACATTCGTGGACATTTCCAGTACAACTATGTCCCCAAGCACATTACATAACTAACACAATACCAAAACATCTAATATCCGAATAAGTACATTATCTTGTCTGTGCAAAACAAAGTCAGCCAATAGGATCACACTAATCCTATCACAAAGAAAACCAACAATGCCCTCTCAAAAGTGAATCAGCTTTTTCTGTGCCTTTAAGAAATTAAAGAGACAACAAAAACATATCACACACACAACACACTCACACATACATGCTAACACTTTAATTGTCCTCAGACTCACAGAATTAGCAGTTCCTCTTTAATTTACTTCCATCAGTAGCGAAGTGGGATTATGAAACATGAGACAGTGGTCCAGATATTTTTTTTTTTTTTTTTTTTTTTTTTACAATTCTTTTAAAAAAGTTGACTGATGTTTCCCCAAATAGCCTAATTTTTACTGAAAGGTGATTTAAATCAAAAAGTTCCTATGCTCAATAATATACCTACAAGCAACAGACATTTTCGCAAGATAGGTTCACATATACTGTGTCTATTAGTAGGTTACTGTTAATGTTATTTACTAATATGAAAGCAGAGTTTGTCCCATATCTAACTGTACATGTGCTGCTACTAAAAACCTTACATCTACTTTATTTTTATGTTAAGAAAAAAGAAGCACCTTGTTAGAAAATGGCTTCCAGCTGAATTGGTTCTTTGAAAAAACATTTATAAAAAAAAAAATATATATATATATATATATATATATATATATATATATATATATTCACAATAATAGAAAATGCTTTTCCTTTCTGGAACTCTAAATTAGTATTTTTTTTATTAACCTCAAAAGGAAGCTGGTTTTAGTAGCAGCTTGGGTACAATTTACAAAATTTGCTACAATCCTAGCTCTCACACAGAATATGCCATTTGTGTCTAAGTGAGCTGATTTTTTTTTTACAAGGCAAGCCATAATATTTGCTGTGTTAGCTGTAATGTAAAAAAAACAAAAAACCTTCCGAATAGTGTTTTTGTCAAGCTGCCATATTTGTCAGATTATGAATCATCAGGCCACCCCAGCAATACACCAGTGTGACCAGCACTCACTATGTAAACATTTGCCACGGAAATAAGGTGACATCACAATTGCGCTCTCTTTTTTGCTCACACTTTTAATTTAATTGCAGTTTCTTACCTATATCCAATCTCATCTCAGCTCAGCTTGATGATTTTCTCTACGCACAACTCATTGGGCCTCATTCAGGAAACAGGAGCAAAATTTTTTTTTGTGTAAATCATTTGTAAATTCTCGGACACCATATATTCAGAGCGTTATACGGTATGAACAAAATTTACACCTGCTCCCGACCATGTGTAAATCGTGTGTAAGACATCTGAACAAGTTGCGTTCTTTCAGGTAAACAGCCATTAAAACGTTTTGATTGACCTTGGAATTAACCTTGCGCGACCCCCCCCCCATCCACATAGCTTCGCTATACGCAATGCATAATTCAGTGGTTCTAATTGATAATAATTTTGTTTTTACTGAAAATATATATTTTAAAAGATTAAACTACATTTTCTTTCATCTTCATTTGACAAAAAAGGTTTTATTTAAAAATACAATGAAAACTGACTGAAAAGTTTCACTTCACTCCAGGGGTACCTGGCAGCTCAGAAAACTGAATCCTCCATTCATCCGCATTTAACTACTTGAAAGTTTTATATCTTATTGGAGACAATTTTAATCTAGAATAGTTATTTTTTATTTTTTAATTAAAAAAACTGATAATCATAAGGATTCATATCTATGAATAAGCTTCAGCAGTCTTTTTAAATCCTCATCCATTAATAATAAATGACCGTGATTGTTGCATCCTAGCCAGCACTGAAAAAAGTAATAAGTATCACGTGACAGCGCCATCTACTCGCTGTTTCGGTCAGGTCAGGACCTCTGTACAATAATTTGCACTTGATTAATGATACTTATAAACTTGAATAAAAACAGACCATTCCACCATCATTTACTCGTCGTTCAAAATCAGTGTTACTTTTTTCATCTGTGAAACACAAGATTGAGCGATGTGAGGATCGTGTTCGTGGCTGTCCAAGCTCCGAAAGCACACATAAAGCATCATTAAAGTTGTCCATAACACTCGTGCCTTAGATTAAAATTCTTCTGAAGCCATATGATAGTGTTTTGTGATGAACGGACCAAAATGTAAGTGCTAATTCACCTCGTCGCTCATTTGAAACTGGTGTGCACGCAAGAATGACCTTGTTTAGATGAGCACACCTGACATCAACGCTTTGTATTGTCAAGAGCTGCTCACGCAGAATGCACTGCGGTGCCAGGTGAAAGTTCAAACAAGTCAGGAGAAAAGGCAGAGGAAAAGAAACTGCGTACATCGGTTCTTATGTGTATTTTCACTATTTTTGTTGAATGTGTAAACGAGATTTAAGGATGGGTCAGTCTTCCGCTTCCCCCCTACGGGGCGTGCCCCACATATTGAGATCCACTGGCATAATTGAAATGAATAAAAACTGACTGAATGCTGTTCACAAGACACTAGACTGTCATTTAATGGGTTAACTTCTGCCGTACCAAGTAACTTGACACAACAGCATGCCTTCTATTTCCTTGAAGCGCTCCTGCGGTTGCAGTGCCGACAAAAGTGCCTCTGGTAAGACATCTCTTTAAGAATTTTCATTGAAACCTATTTGGGTGTAAATAGTTGAGTCTCTACTTTTGTTTGATATGCCACTTTAAAAAATTTGTTCATTTTTCGTGTGTCAGCGCCCTGATAAACACGATGTCCACATATGTGGACACTGGCACCGCATTTCCTCAAAAGTATATGATAAGTTATTTTGAATAACTTTCAACTCTTAATACATCTGTGGGTCATTTCGCTTCATTTTAATATACATTTTATTATGTTTCATTTTGTTATCACTGTGAATGTTTTTTATTTTTATTTTTTTTGCTTTATTAGGTGCTACTAGATTCAAATCAAAAAGGTAAATGGAAAATGCAGTCACACGGAGGTTAAATAATGATAAAATTAACTAATTGAATGAGTGAAATTAACCTTAAAAAATAACAAATAAATACAAGCTTGTACTTATTTAGAAAAGTTTCTTGCTGCTTGCATTTATTTTTGTATTTATTATTTTTCCAACTTTGCTTATCGTTTTTCAACAGAAGTTTGTGTTTGATTTTTTTGAGAAAAAAACAAACAATTAATGACCACTAACGTAACAGTTGGACAGTTTTTTTAAATTTTTTTATTATTATTATTTGATATAAGCTCTATAATTTAGGCTTCATAATGTAGTATGCATCGGTAAATCATATTCAATTGATGCAAATGCTGTTAAATTCATAAATAAATGTAACGGGCAGGTACGAACACAATACATCGGTCTGTTAATTTCTTTGAAGATTTTTCCAGTTGCAGTTTGCAAGTATATCACGGTTACCATCATGATTTATCCGAGAAGTTTCACAAATGATGCTGGCGATGCACTGCGAACTGAACCAGAGAAGGTTAATGGTGGTGGACCTCATCCTCCCTGCGTAAATGGACATTTTTTTTACACTCATGTCAAACCATTTTTATTGACTTCTTGAACTGTTTGATTTACTAAAGAGCCTCCAATGACAGCAAAAACATGCGATGACAGAAAGTCCTCACTTTCTTTGAGATTCTGTTGTGTTTGCTTAATAAAAATGTTATGACATGAATGCACTTAATTCATAAAAACTGTTCTGAATAGATGTTATAAGCATTAACTAGCGAGTCTGGTGCCTATATGGTGTTTTCATGGACGTGGATTATGATAATTGTGAATGAACGTGCACACGCCCTATTTGCGAATGTTTGGAATTCACTAACATACATTTTACTAACAAATCTGGGGAGTATAAAGCGTTTATGAAAGGTCCATTGTACAAATTACTACAAATTTACTCAAAACGTTTAATGAATGAGGCCCATTAAACGGAACTCTGTTTTTTTCACCATATTCCAATTCTTAATGAGCACATATTTGTACAATTTTTAAATGGAAATGTTATTAAATATTGCAGATCAGTTTAGATTTGATTATTTTAACAATAATAAGAAAGTGTAACTACCATACCAATCAGTCTGGTTTAAAGTTTTATAGCCCTTGGAGTTTGTTCTTCCTCATGCCCTCTTTACAAATACCCTAATTAATCCTCTTTTCATGAAAAGTATATTTCTTTATTAATCAGCGATAAACAGAATGGTTGTAATGCATTTTCTCATAATTTCAAGAATGCCAATGTACATACTGCATCAGTGATTATGTATTTACTGGCAGATTGGACAATTCAGGGAGTCAAGGAAATGTCTAGAGTGTGTGATGTATTTGCGTGTGCCTGTGCACTATATAGCTTTACCAAAGAATATGGCTTCATATCCATATTGAACATTGTCAGAATTGTCTTTGGGGGTAAGGAACGCATTGTCACTAGAAATATGAGTTCTTCTCTGTTGGCCAGGTACAGAGATCCCTCTTTGTCTTTGCTCACTGCCCAAGCCTTATATGGCTTTAAACCTAGCTTCTCGATACGCCTTGCTTTGTGCATAGCGGGCTTGCTCTGTTTCTCTCTCTCCGAGGGCTGGGTGTCCTCTGTTTTTCCTCTCTTTTGATCCTTAATTTTTCCCTCATTTTATGAACTTTCAGTCATTTCTTATGAAAGAAGAGGGTGTGTGTTAGGCCCGACTCCACCTTTGGTATCTGGTCACTGATAATTTCCACCAGCATCTCAGGGAACTCGACCTTCAGAGCCTGTGACTCACGAAAAGTGTAGAAACAAAAGTCCAACAGGCTCCCCACAAGCTGTAAAGAGAGAAAAGAAAACACTTCACAGTCAAGGGAAGTATCCCATTTGATTCAAATTGACAATGGTAATCATTAGAGAGGTTCGGATGTTCTATTGAAACATGAGTCTGGGTAAACATGTATTCATGTCCAAGAAAAAGGGCTCTAAGCAGCAGTGGAGCTAATTTATGGATGTGCTGTCTAACTGACCAAAGCACTTTTAGGCAGAACTTGAATGTCTCTTTTTGCATCTTACAAATTAATAAATCAACATTGCTGTCAAGTGATCTTCACCCACAAGTGCAGTTCGAACGTCACTCTTTTCACAAAGCGTGATTAGAAATGAACTGAGGATCTAATCTCTCAGTAGCTACATGAAAGAAGTGTTGTTTTTATTATTATTATTCACATGCAATCTTGACACTACAACTCCCATTGATCATCTACAGCTGCTGCAATTATTTTATCATTCAGTAATTAGTCAACTGAATATTTCCTTTATTTAAGCATGAATGTTTTTGTTTTTAGCATTTCAAGTTTTTCAGGATATGGATAATTTGGGAGTCAGTTCTTATGGATGCCTCGGTGAGAGAAAACTACATATCGTTAGAAGCTCATTCTGATTTGTTAGACATTAGATTTAGACAATAATAGTAATGTTTAGGTTGCTTTCCAACAGAATTTTTTTTAGGTTGTTGATTATAAGTATAAAAACAATATGTTTTATGTTTATTGCAAAATATTTTGAAATGTACAAATAGACAGTATATGTACAAGTAGTTTAAGGGTGAAGAGGCACTGACTCGGTTAAGTCATTCATAGTGTGTCATGGGAGTAGGTGCTTGCTCCAAGGCACATTTCGCAGGCATGTTTGGCCACAGATCTCTGATTGGTGAAGCTTTCTCTGCTGGACCATGGGTAATGTATTTTTTTTTACCATGAATTACAATATAACCATCAAAGAAACCTTGGAGCTCAAGGTAGGTCTATCTTTAAAGGTTTATGAGTTAATGTTAAAAATCAATTCCTCTATGGAAAAATGAATGGGATTTTTACTTCCGGAACCAGTCTGTGCTCTATGACCCTTCGCTAAGCTCCGCCCACCTTGGTCACTGTTGATGGCTCTGACAAGCTTTACAGAACGTCCCATAGGAATGCACTGGAACTTTTAGTGAACAGCTTAAGTTGAAACAGCATGCTCTTATTTATGCTTCAACTGGTAACAAAGTATATAAACTGTGCCTGATATTTGTATTATCTCTCTCATGATAAAGTGGACTCAAGGAGATTAAAACGGCCTTGCTTGAACCTCATTTGAAATTAGGTTTCACTGTCATTATGGCAGATCTTATAGAAAATCAGATTTGTTGCTGAACTGTTACTGATTTTATTAACTTATTTAATGGCTCTGAGGATTTTTTCCTTTTTTGCAGTTTTTTATCTATCTATTTATTTTTACAGTTTTTCAGTGAAACTGATACAATAGAACACAAATTTTAACTTTTGTCATTCACTAACCCTGCAGTTGTGAGGTAAAACGTTTAACAATTAGACAACTAATTTTAATAACTAAATGTAAACCTCTGAGTTAGATATCCTCTTTCTGGCAACTTATCATCTTACATATTAGTGCTGTCTCAACATCTAGTTTCATTCATTTCAAGCCGCAAACAAGTGCAATTTGCTGCATTATTGGTTAAAAATGACAAATGTAGATTATGGTATATTTATGATTTAAGTATGGATATATAGATGCGGACATGTGCCACTTGAGAGAGCCATTCTAAAAAGTTATTTACATTTTTTGATTTATTTTATTTGTAAAAATGAACTTTCCTGATAATTAGAACAGAACTGAGTCTCTGTCTTTGACTTATGAGCTGAGGTCAATGACGAGGTAGTGGTTTGAAAGTTGATTAAGTTTTGACTCAGCCTTACTCACTTCATGCATGGCATCCAATAGCTTGGTGAGCTGGAAGAAGCGCTGCCATGTCTGGCCAGAATTGTTAGTTGCCTTCCCAACTGAGCGGCGGAGCTCCTTGATGTAATTCACCCTCATCTCCTCAAATGCCCCTTGGTTCTTCAAACCATCTTTGGGCACTGTCAATGAAAAAGATGTCACTGTCAAACAGTGTAAAACAACACCACTTCCTGTTCATTGCATGACATGTTCCTTCTGTCTGTATGTCTGTTTCGAGCAAAAAAAACATTCCTTTGTGTTATGTTAAAAGATTAACTGAAAAGGCAAGAAACCTATTTTAGACAAGTACCTGTACATCCATGTGAATGCTTTGCCAACGTATTGCCACGCAATGTCAGGTTGAACATACGTAAATTGCATTCTTATTTTGTCAGAAACAAACCTCAGTACTCAAGGGGGGGCAATGTTCCCTCAAGAAGTTTGTGTAATTAAACTGGATGTGCTATTATTAAGGTAAGTTGCGCTAAATATATTAACTTATATATTAACATACTTGCTCAGCTATATTGTACTAAAGTGACATTCAGCTACTGGACAGCTGACTAATAAACAGCTTCTTCATGTATCCATCTTCTCTTTTAACAACAACTATTTTGTAGTCACTGGCTGTTTAAATACACAGTACTGTATGTGTACTGTATATCTAACAGACATACTTATATAAATTAGCTAAATGAGCTGAGTTATTTAAAGAGAAATTAAGTTTTTGGTGGTAATTATAGAAAATGGAAAAAAAAAAGAAGAAATTTGTGTGTGTATATATATATGTATATACACTCACCTAAAGGATTATTAGGAACACCTGTTCAATTTCTCATTAATGCAATTATCTAATCAACCAATCACATGGCAGTTGCTTCAATGCATTTAGGGGTGTGGTCCTGGTCAAGACAATCTCCTGAACTCCAAACTGAATGTCAGAATGGGAAAGAAAGGTGATTTAAGCAATTTTGAGCGTGGCATGGTTGTTGGTGCCAGACGGGCCGGTCTGAGTATTTCACAATCTGCTCAGTTACTGGGATTTTCACGCACAACCATTTCTAGGGTTTACAAAGAATGGTGTGAAAAGGGAAAAACATCCAGTATGCGGCAGTCCTGTGGGCGAAAATGCCTTGTTGATGCTAGAGGTCAGAGGAGAATGGGCCGACTGATTCAAGCTGATAGAAGAGCAACATTGACTGAAATAACCACTCGTTACAACCGAGGTATGCAGCAAAGCATTTGTGAAGCCACAACACGCACAACCTTGAGGCGGATGGGCTACAACAGCAGAAGACCCCACCGGGTAACACTCATCTCCACTACAAATAGGAAAAAGAGGCTACAATTTGCAAGAGGCTACAATTTGCAAGAGCTCACCAAAATTGGACAGTTGAAGACTGGAAAAATGTTGCCTGGTCTGATGAGTCTCGATTTCTGTTGAGACATTCAGATGGTAGAGTCAGAATTTGGCGTAAACAGAATGAGAACATGGATCCATCATGCCTTGTTACCACTGTGCAGGCTGGTGGTGTAATGGTGTGGGGGATGTTTTCTTGGCACACTTTAGGCCCCTTAGTGCCAATTGGGCATCGTTTAAATGCCACGGCCTACCTGAGCATTGTTTCTGACCATGTCCATCCCTTTATGGCCACCATGTACCCATCCTCTGATGCTACATCCAGCAGGATAATGCACCATGTCACAAAGCTCGAATCATTTCAAATTGGTTTCTTGAACATGACAATGAGTTCACTGTACTAAAATGGCCCCCACAGTCACCAGATCTCAACCCAATAGAGCATCTTTGGGATGTGGTGGAACGCGAGCTTCGTGCCCTGGATGTGCATCCCACAAATCTCCATCAACTGCAAGATGCTATCCTATCAATATGGGCCAACGTTTCTAAAGAATGCTTTCAGCACCTTGTTGAATCAATGCCACATAGAATTAAGGCAGTTCTGAAGGCGAAAGGGGGTCAAACACAGTATTAGTATGGTGTTCCTAATAATCCTTTAGGTGAGTGTATATATCTATATATATCTATATTCAGTTTTTCACAATTCCTGGCATTTAAGCTGCGTACACAATGCCAGCGACTTTGTAGCTGCAAGTCGCCAGTGGCAGGCATTTAGGTCGCTAGTGGGTGTTCCCACTACTTGTTGCCTAGTAACGTTTATAAATGACTTTGACGGATGCCATTCCATTGCTGTTGACAGCGAATCAGTTTTCTTGCCACTAAAAACACTCATTTTGGAGGAAAAAGACTAAATATAAATGGAATCAGTACATAAAATGCTTTATATCAAAGATGAACGAGAAACAAGGCATGCTCTTTCCCATAGCGGCTGTTTATCTGCGGCAAAAATGCAAACGCCGTCTGTCTGGGTCCACAAAATCATTAAATATCGGAGTCAGCACGATGAGTACGGCTGGATGAAGTCTGGTTCCAGCAGTACTTCAGGCTTGACAGGACCCAGTTTGATGAGCTGCTGCAGAGGGTGGGCCCCCTGATCTTTCCTTTACTGCAGGAGCTGAGAGAGAGAGAAGGATCACATGAGCCTTACCATCTTCTCTCGTATTGGCTGTCGCTCCTGTAAGTTGCTCTTCATTTGAATAAAGTTAAACTTGTCTCAACTTTGTCACGTCGCTGGACACGCCCACATCTGGTTGCCAACGGTCGCGAAAGCCCATGTCGCCGGAAGTCGCTGTGCTCTCATTGAAAATGAATGGGATGGTGTCGCTGTCAGTGTGAATGCAGATTTAATCGTACAAAACATTGCCTGTCTTAGGTCAGTTAGGATCACTACTTTATTTTAAGAATGTGAAATGTTGAATAATTGTAGAGATAATTATTTATTTCAGCTTTTATTTATTTCATCACATTCCCAGTGGGTCAGAAGTTTACATACACTTTGTTAGTATTTGGTAGCATTGCCTATTAATTGTTTAACTTGGGTCAAACACTTTGGGTAGCCTTTCACAAGCTTCTCACAATATGTTGCTGTAATTTTGGCCCATTCCTCCAGACAGAACTGGTGTAACTGAGTTTGTAGGTCTCCTTGCTCGCACATGCTTTTTCAGTTCTGCCCATAAATTTTCTATTGGAGTGAGGTCAGGGCCTTGTGATGTTCACTCCATTACCTTGACTTTGTTGTCCTTAAGCCATTTTGCCACAACTTTGGATGTATGCTTGGGGTCATTGTCCATTTTGAAGTCCCATTTGCGACCCAGCTTTAACTTCCTGGCTGATGTCTTGATATGTTGCTTCAATATATACACATAATTTTCCTTCCTCGTGATGCCATCTATTTTGTGAAGTGCACCAGTTCTTCCTGCAGTAAAGCTCTGACACAACATGATGCTGCCACCCCATGCTTCACAGTTGGGATGGTGTTCTTTGCCTTGAAAGACTCACCATAACAATGGTCATTATGGCCAAACAGTTACATTTTTATTTCATTAGACCAGAGGAAATTTCTCCAAAAAGTAAGATCGTTGTCCCATGTGCACTTGCAAACTACAGTCTGGTTTTTTATGGCAGTTTTGGAGCAATGGTTTCTTCCTTGCTGAGCAGCCTTTCAGGTTATGTCGATATAGAACTCATTTTTACTGTCAATATAGATACTTGTCTACCTGTTTCCTCCAGCATCTTCACAAGGTCCTTTGTTGTTGTTCTGGGATTGATTTGCACTTTTTGCACCAAACTACGTTCATCTCTAGGAGATAGAATGCATCTACTTCCTGTTTGGTATGATGGCTGCATGGTCCCATTAATACTTAAGTATTATTGTTTGTACAGATGAACGTGGTACCTACAGGCATTTGGAAATTACTCCCACGGATGAACCACACTTGTGGAGGCAAGTGTGGCAACCACACATTTTTTTTTCTGAGGTCTTTTGATTACCCTATGATGTCAAGTACAAAGGCACTGATTCTGAAGGGAGAGCTTAAAATAAATCCACAGGTACACCTCCAATTGACTCTAATTAGCCTATCAGAAGATAATTGTCTAAAGGCTTCCCATTATATTCTGTAATTTCCCAAGTTGCTTAAAGGCACTAGATTAACTTAGTTTATGTAAACTTATGACCCACTGGAATTGTGATATAGTCCATTAAATGTGAAACATTTTGTCTGTAAACAATTGTTGGAAAACAATTTCATACACAAAGTTTGCTAATAAGAAATCTCTGGAGTGGTTACTGTAAAAAAAAAAATAGTTTTAATGACTTCAACCTAAGTACAGTTGAAGTCAGAAGTTTACATGCAACTTTGGTTGAAGTAATTAAAAAAAAAAATTATGGTGGGTGTGTTTGGCACCATTCTGAGAAAATTTTGAGATTGTTATGCTTGAAAATCCCAGGAGCTCAGCAGTTACAAAAATACTCAAACCGGCCCACCTGACACCAACAATCATGCCATGCTCCAGATCACTGAGATCACAGTGCATTACACTGTGTGCATTACAATACAGATATAAATGTACCTGTGTCTAATTGTGGATTGTACTGTAAGCTTACAAAACAATGTATATTATATTTGTGCATGCTGTTGTGTGTAGTTGGGAATTGCAGTGTGTATTCCTGGGAAATTATACTGTTAAACGAAAAGACATTTGGGGTGTTCTCTCCCCCTTCCCCTCACTCTGTTGCTTACCGCGCCCACTTTTCTTAGCATTTATTTTATTTATTTTTTCAAAACTGTTGTGAGAACTGAACTGCTAAAACAGGGTGTTTCATGACCCTCTAAAGCTTTCTCGGTGTGTTGCATACATTATTTTTACAAGAAATTTTACTTTAACCACTACACGTGTATTGGTCTCATGATGCAGAATGAAAAGATGTGAGTCTGCTGGTTAGCATGTATGTGTTAAACCCGCCATTTCCTTATCATCCACTGACCCACATAAGCCTCATTAGCCATAGGCTTCCAATTAAAGCCCCAGCGAATTGAAAGGTACATGATTACGCCACACTAATCGGTGTCTTGCCATAAAAAAAATATATATATATATTTCAGTAGGACTATCACCATTTCATGGTGTCTGAGTAAAAAAAAATGTAAATAATGTATTAAAAAGAGAGGGGATTCAGTTTAGTGACACTCTTTAGCAGGTCAACACTTTCATCACAAATAAGGTCAAATGAGAGCCTGCAGGGTTTCTGAAACCTTAGCCAAGGTCAAAGAGGAATAATAGCCTGTCTCTCATTTCTCTCTCTCTCTCTCTCTCTACATGTCAAACTACAGCGACCATAAGACCTCACAATTGAAGGCCTAGCACAACAAAAATAACCAAACAAAGCATTTCTGAAAACACAGGATAGTATAAAAAAATAAAAAAAATGGGTTGGCTTTCCGTTGGAAAACAGAAATCACTCTATTTAGATTACAAAACCTATATTCCCAGCATATCTTATATCATAACTGCACATCAAGTTAGAATTAATAGCCCCTGAAAAATGAACAGCAATTTCATAGACCTGTATTGGGGAATAAGTCAGCAAAAGTAAACTAAATATTATTTATACTGTAGAATTTGCATCAGGAAAACAGCTATTATAACGTCTTCACCGCTAGTGTAACCAAACAAAATAGCAAAAATACTAACTGTTTTCAAACAAGTTTCCCGAACACTCCCCCATTTATCATTGTTCAGCCAAACAGATACCCCAGGCCAAAGTTCACACCTTTGTTTAAGCCACTGCTATTATGCAGGGCTGTTTGTGACACTTTTTTAATAGTGCTATAGTATTAACGCTTTTCTGAAATTTTTAAGGAATCGTTAACCCAAAAATTCTCTCATCATTTATTCATTCTTATGCAGCCTCAAACCTGTATAACTTTTTTTCTGTTTTTTTTTTTTGTTTTTTGTTTTTATGGAGATATTATCAAAACTCAAAATCTGCAGAAGAAAAGTAATTTGAATTTGAGACGGCATAAGGGTGAGTATAATCTCCTATCTCTGCTTGGTGGGATAATAGAAAGTATTATAACATCAAACAAATTACACACATCATCACCTTTAAAACAGCATACCACCAGATTTGTCAGCTCTTCAACCTGACTACCTAGCTAGCCTAAATTTCTCCACGCCCTCCCCCGTTCTATGAAACCCTCTTTTTGGAGAAATACTGAGGAAGAACTCCAGCTCTTGAAGCAGTGCTCGTCTCTTGACTGGATTTTATAAAGTACAACAGGGCTGTCTGGAAGGGCTCCAGAGGATCAGCAAGTGTTTGTGCAAGAATTCAGAACTCAAACTTTGCCTCCGTCTCAAATGATGTGAGCCCAGGGGTGTGCTGGCTTCTGTAACTGTCTACCTGATCTGACTGTATGCTACTGTTAAGAGCTACAGGCAAAACAGATCTCACATCCATTATCAAAAGGCTAGTTTATGCTTTATTTAGAGTTGGGATTGTACTGGGTAAACCCTTATTATTGGGCAATTATTCACAAGAATAATAATAAGAGTTTAACCACCCACTGCGCTCAGGTAAAAAATATTGTCAACTTGAGAACCAGTATCTTTTCTTATTAAACAACATCAAACAAACAAATGCTCTGCAGGTCATATCTGTTTAAACAATAGTATTACTGTCTCAATTAATGTAACTTTGATAATTACAGTTTTTGCAAACAAAGCAATTACTTTGTGGCACACCTGAAGGTTGTGGCGGTAATTATGGTAAATATTTAAAAACCTGAGATGTTCTGCATGATCATGTGATGGATTAATTAAATAGGAAAGGAGGACTGATTTTCACTTCAAGCAAATTGGTAAGTGCTTTTTCCATTGTTATAGCAACATCAGGAGTTTTCTAAGAGTAAATTAGGCTGTTGGAGCATTCAGTGTCAGTTCAAGTTTTGAAAAGTAATCATGTTCCCTGATGAAACAAAATGTATTCCAAGCAACATTTAAGTCGCAAATATTATTAGAGAGCTTTCTCTTGTTTCTGTGTTTTCTTAATGGCATAAATCACACTGGAGGCCTAGACTTAAAATGCATGGGCTGCCACTGCAGTTTATGGACATAACTGATGCTCCACAAGTTTTTGTCATGAGTATGTGATGTTATACAAGCTGGTCAAATCTCCTCCCGCTCTCAGTCACTAGGTCAAACCACAGGTGTCATTAAAAACACTTTCAAAGCTCATGATCTCACACACACACAAGGCAAACGTGGTGAACCCAACCATTCATTCGTTCTCATGCATTTTCCTCTATTGTTAGCTCGCTATCTGTCTATAGTGGCTCTATTTGAAATGCATGTAAGCACATATGTATAAAACACTTTCCTGTAAGTGTGTGTATACACACACTCACTCTCACCTGTGCTGAGCAGCAACAGAACCTTCATGGCGAGGAACTCCTCATAAGTGAGCTGTAGACGGACAAACTCCTGGCTCACCTGCCGCATGCCCACACACAGATCGTACATGGCTGACTGCCGCATGCGTTCCCTATGAGAGAAATCAAGATGATCTGTAGTAAACAACATCACTGTCACTGGCACAAGTTTCTGCAATGAAATAAAGTAGTTAAGAGAAACAAAAAGAACAAAGAATTAAAAACCGCCAACGCTTCTTCCAGTAATACCACCATAAGGGGTTGCATTGAAGTGTGTAAACAACAGTACATAAGAGGCACCTTTAACATGTTACCTAGAGATTCTCCATAGAATTCCACCAGTGTGGTAAAACTATCCAAAAGTATAATTTTCAGTCTTTTTTTGCTACAAATATGCAGCAAAGATGCTCCACTGAAGCTGGAGGGAATTATGGGATTTGCAAGTGGCCTTACCGTACCAACGTTGTGTTGACAAAGAAAACAAAACACTTGATAAGCAAATGCTAGATAAGTGGCCTGACAAAAAGAAAGCAATATTCACAAATACTTCAGGAGATCACATTAACAAGGCATTGGGGAGGTCTAATGCCCTGACTACGATTCCACCAACATAGACTCATGAAAACTAGTAATCGTAATATATTGTATGACTTGTACAAAAAGAAAGGAAACATCTGTGAACAAATTTGGTGACTCATTCCAAGGCCCAGATGGAACGTGCGTGTGCAGAACTACAGAGAAAACTCTTCAGGATTAGGACATCTGTCATTCATAAAAGTTCTATGCATTACCTACACCTAGCATGTTGGTTTATTCGGTAATGCTTTGCAATAAGGTAACCAAGAATATATAATAATATAATGCTGTATTTTTAGTTTATGTTAACTAATGTTTTTAACTAATTATAACAATTGGAACCTAATTGTAAAGTGTTACCATTTATTAAAATATTAATGCTAATTTGATAACGCTTTTAGTGACCAATAAGTGTATAGTAATCTCAGCTCTGTTTAACACATATTACTATGCTTAAATACCTTCCTCAGAATTCCCCTCAAAATGAACCCAATAGAGGGGGACAAAATTATTGCAATAAATGCAATACATTGTTTTTTCACTTCCTGAAACTTAATACACAGAAACCTAGCACAGAAACTGGTTGTGTGGAGCAAAGCAAGCTTATTCATTGCATGCGATGCATGTCCTGAACATAATAAACACGGGACCGGATTTACTGTATTAAAAATTGAGACTTCACCCGCAATGGGTGAGCCAGGTGTGGAAAAGATACGGCAAGCTGCCTGAAATCGCCTGAAAACGCCACTGTCATCTGAACCAAAAAGAGAAAAAGTTTGAGAGAGAGACTGAACAGTAGACAGAGAAAATAATAGTTTTGATATTTAAAACTTCAGCAAATTAAATTATATATATGCTGCCTGGCCAAAAAAACTAAAAGTTGCATAGTCTAATATTTCGTTGGACTCCCTTTAGCTTTGATTACGGTGCGTATTCGTTGTGGCATTGTTTCAACAAACTTATGCAGCGTCACAACATTTATTTCCATCTAGAGTAGCATTAATGTTTGGCCAAGATCTTGTATTGATGACTTCTCCAGCACATCCCAAAGACTTTCAGTGGGGTTAATGTCAGGACTCTGTGGTGGCCAATTCATGAGTGAAAATGATTCCTCATGCTCCCTGAATCACTCTTTCACAATTTGAGCCTGATGAATCTTGGCATTGTCATCCTGAAATATGAAAATTAATTGATGGGATAATCTGGTCATTCGGTACATTCAGGTATTTTATTGCCGCATGATGTTGCTGAGCCTAGACATGACCAATTGAAGAAACCCCAGATCATAACATTGCCTCCAGAGGCTTGTACAGTGGAACTATATATGACCGGGGCATTGCTTTATGCACTTCCCTTCTTACCTGATGCACCCATCGCTTTGGAATAGGGTAAATCTGGACTCATCAGACCACATGACTTTTTTTCCATTGCTCCCTAGCAAATTGAACTAGTTTTCTTTTCCTGATTCCCCTCACTAACAAGTGGCTTTTTTGTGGGCACACAGCTGTTTACTCCCAATCCTGTAAGGTGCATGTGAAAATGCTCTTAATTTCACTATTAAACATCTATGAGTTCTACTGTCGATTTTTTACAAAGTGACTTCACGAAAGGTTTTAGTGATCTCCGATCACGATCATTCAAGATTTTTTCCCGACCAAATTTCTTCCACGAAGCTGAAGGTTCACCATTATCCTTCCAGGTTTTAATAATGCTTTAGAGTTCTTAACCCAATTTCATTGATTTCAGCAATCTCCTTTCTTTGCTTGATGCTGGCCAATAATTGGCCCCTTTTGAAACACAGTAACAACTTTTCCATGACCATGGGGTATGTCTTACGACATGGTTGTTTAAGAAATGAGAAGCTACACACTGCATCAGTTAGAGTTAAAAGAATTGTTGCCAGCTGAAACATATTAATCACTGCAATACAGAATGTCTAATAATGTAAACATTTACTTTTATCAAAGATTTATATCTGTAAAAATGTGTCTAATTAACTCTATTCCCATAAAAATGTACATATTAAAGTGTACATATTTAAATAATTGAAGTAAATGATAATTAACCAATTCCTTGCAAGTTCTTTGAAACAAAGTATAAAGTAAATATATCTATTATTATATTTTGCATATATTATACCTAGGATCCTAATTCTGCAAAATGTTGTAGCACAAAGTACATGAATTGGATTACAATGTATGGATTCTGCAGCAGTCCATCTTGTCTACAGGTCTAAAACAACTCAATGTAACTTTCCTCATATCTCAGTCTGATGTTACAGTAGCTTTTCTAATTCATGTTTTTGATTAATACTTTCCACATCCTCTCATAAACTTGAAACTGAAATTCAAACTGGGTTTTTTAAGAGGAAAGAGAGAGAGAAGGAAATGACATTTGTTGGTGCTCATCTTTTAGTTGCTATGGAGAGCGTTTCTGTGAGTGATGTTAATGAATTGTATGCAAGAGCTGTGAAAGCTAGAAGTAAATACACATACAGCAGTCTGTCAGATCGCTCTCACCAAACCCCTCCATATGTATTATATTTTTCGATCCTTTGACATACTTTTTGAGGACACTGAAATCTTATGTCTTCAAACTTGGAAACATTTTGCTCTGTTTGTTATGCCCTTCTTCAAGGTAGACATACTCTTTTACTGACCTCTTGTTTTCAATCAATATCTTTCAAAGCTACTGCTGCACAAGTCCTGCAGAGTATGGTTAGCAAATATATATACCGTTTGTATCCATTACACACTCTGTATTAAAGGAATAGTTCACTCATAAATTAAAATTCTGTCATCATTTACCTCCTGTCATTCCAAACCTATGTGGGGCCATTCACACCGAATGCATTATTGCATCTGTCCATGCTGTTTTCAAATTGTTTTTCTATGTAAACATGCACTGGACTGAATCCTTTGACCAATGCGCCACATCTCCCCCTTTTTTTTTCAGCATCTCACGTAGGCGCGTCAAGGTTTTTAGACTGCATGTCAAGTCAAAAAGAACTTTAAGTGTTAAAACCGCACATTGAGACACCAACGTTCTAATGTATTTGTTGTGCTGACTTGCTTCTTTTAGCGCAATACGCTTTTAGTCTGAATTGCCGCTATGACTTTCTTACTTCCGTGGAACTAAAGGAAAATTGTGAACACTGTTCTGGTTGCTCTTTTCCATGTAATAACAATGCATGAGGACTGGAGCTTTGGAGCTTCAAAAGGATGCAAAAGCACCATAAAAGCATTGGACCAGATCTATCGGATTAGATTTGTGCCAATTGTTTTGAACGTAACTTTTCAAGAAATTAATAAAAATATAAACTAAGAATGAATAAAAGCATGTAATATCACTACAGAGCAATGGTTTCCGCCAAAACAAAATCCCTCTGTCTCTAAGAGACTCAGAGTACATTTTTTGACTGAAAAGGCAGTACAATTTTTGTATTTATTAGACTGCCTTAATTATACTGACTTACCTCAGGCTGCCTCGAGTGCCCTGTAGATGACGACGACAATGGTGGCATTCGTCCATGCTGCTCCTAAAAGCTTATCACGACGAAGTAGTATTGGGAGAAAAAAAGCACAGACATAATACATGCCTGAATGTATATCACTTAAAACTAATGAATTATGAATTGCTTGCAGATTCTCGCACTTTCACACGCAAAATTGAACCAAAGCTCCCTTCACTGACTGAATTCTACATGCAGGCAAAAGAGCTGTCACTCAAAAACTCACTAGCCAATAAGGCTGCAATTAATGATTATTTTGATAATCGAATAATCTAACTAATATTAGAACGAATATTAGACTATTAATCGATTAATAAAATGATTAATCATTAGCTCTTAACCTATATTTCAGCTTGTGCCCCGACTTAAAAGGCTGCATTAAACATGCTTACTAACAATAAAGGGGACAAAATCATCTGTTAAAAATACCTCTAAATGACATTAACTGAATTAAAGGGGAAAAAATACTTTATATTAAGTTTAATTCCTAAAAAAAATCCTATTGTTATCAAGTGTTTTTGTCTTGTTTTCCATTAAAAATGGTCTAAAAATCCTTAAAACAAGATACATTTACTTGAGAAGCAACATATACGATATTTAGACTTTCTTTAATAGAATGTATCCAGAATATAAGTGTATTTTGTATATAAGTCTATTTCTTTTCACTTGGTTATACTTCTGTGAGTGCAGTAAAGACAAAATATACTTATATTCACGATCAATTCTCTAAAAGCAAGTCTAAATATCTTATATGCTGCTAATATTTTCTAAATGATTTTTAGATATTTTAAAATATTTATATTTTTAATATTATATTCAAAATTCTCATAACATTTTTTTCTTCTGCAGTATAGCTGGAAAAGAAAAGGTATGTTGTTTTAAAGGAGTTTTATATATATATATATATATATATATATATATATATATATATATATATATAGGAAAACAAGCCAAAATGTGTTTTGTTGCAGTGTATAATGGAGCGAAGACTAACCTCTCTCACCTTTCCGTTCGCTTCAATCCATCTTTAACTCTCTTTTTAATAAAGCTGTGTATTGCCAATTTTCTTCACAATAAGATATGCACCAGTGAAGCATATATTATGGTTCAATACGTCGTGAGCCATCACGTTATAATCTAGCTGCAGCAAGTGTGCGTGCACTCGAGGGATGAGCGTCCTCGCGCAAGAGTGTGCATCAGCCGGGTGCAGTTTCAATCTCTCCCCTTAGATCGGTACATTCAGAACTCATAGTAGAGGCACTGACCGCCCAGAAAAATGCCAGTTTCGGAGTTTGTAGTTATTTATATGACCTGCTTCCGTATTATTTGATCTTTAATAAAGCTATAATACATTCAAAATAACTGCATTTAAGATGGGGTGTTTCCTTTAAAGACGCTCGACATGCAAGATTTGCTTCAGTGGAGCAGAGCGGCAGCTCCAGCTCCACTTATTCCACAACGAGAGTGCTTCTGTATTCACTTATTTTGTATTTTTGCATTATAATTCCCTCACAGTTTGCAATCTACATGGAAAGTTTAGAGTGCATCTGGACTGTGAGCTGTGAAATTCTTCCTCTCTTCAGTCCGGCGCGAACAGCAGTGCTGCTCTCACGCATCATCATTAGAGTTTAATGTGATCTCATGTTACGTTAAATGACATCAAACGACTATTCGACAACAAAAAATTGTCGATTTTGTCGATAACGTCAACTAATCATTTCAGCCCTACTAGCCAATGAGAACTCATCTCTGTTAGCCCCACCCATACAAGCCTTTTGTGACAGAACTGTGAATGAAAACTCAGAGCGTAACTGAAAACTTTGGAATTGTGACTGAAAACTCTATCCGCGCATACGTAAAATCCTAATCAGCAAATGCAGGCAGAGAATATCACAACAGGATGCTGTTTATTTCAAGACTAAATTTTTATTTTTTTTCTTTGGTTTCAGAATGTTTTATTCATTCTCAGTTGATATTTTTATTTGTTTCTTAAATAGTTACATTCGAAACAATTGGCACAAATTTAATCCCATACGGATCAATGACTCAATTTTGTGAACAAATAATTCAGACCGGTTTTCTAAACCAAATTACATGATTCATTGAAAAGATCCGAATCTGACATAGCTACTTTTCAAGATTTTCACTGAATAACAACTTCAGAAGACTTGTTCTTGCATAAGACATTATATAATGTGTATAAGTCATATGGGCTTCTTTTATGATTCTTTTGTGGTGTAATTGCATGGAAACCATGCAACCAGTACAATCTTCCAAATGTCCCTTTTGTGTTTCACAGAAGAACCTTACACGAGTTTGGAACGACATGGGGGTGAGTAAATGATGACAGAATTTTCATTTTTGGGTCAAATTTGACTTTTAATTACCTTTTATTAGCAATATGTTGACCTATCTACCTTAAACTCAGGGACGATATAAAAACTATTTCATAAAGAATTAAACTGCTTTAATATACAGTAAGAGGTTACCTTAAACTTTCTAAGAATGAACAGCAGTTTTATGCCTGCAAGTGTGTCGAACCACAAGCTTTAAATTTCCTGCAGAGGACCTTTGAGCTGCTGCTCAGCGTGGCAATAAAGAAACAGAGACCCAACAGCTCATGTTAAAAGGATAGATCACCAAAAACTGAAAATTGTCATTATCCAATCAGCCTCATGTTGTTCCAACCAGTATAACATTCATCTGTGGAACACAAAAGGAGATGTTAGGCAGCAAGTTCATTTCAGTCACATTCACTTTCATTCACTTGTATCTTTTATGTCATACAATGTAAGTGAATAGTGACTGAGGCTGTCATTCTGCCTAACATCTCCTTTTGTGTTCCTCAAAAGAATGAAAAGTATATTGGTTTGGAACATCATGGGGCTGCTGATAAAAAAAAAAAAAATGAAAAAAAAAAGATGTAAAACAAAAAATATGAATAGATATAAACATGCAATTCCATTAAACCATATGTTAATTCCATAAAGACAAATTTTCCCCAAGTTCTTTCCATGTCATTTGGCAAATACCATGAAGTACTCCAATTCTCCTGCAGGGGTCACCGTGCTCTGTTTTTATACGTGCTTCCTTCTACTCAATAAATGCACATAGTTCTTCAAAAAGCCCACAATAAAAAGCCTTTCCACTCAACACTCCCTTGCAATCTCTTGTCGATTACACTGAGTATGTGCCCCATTGACCTAACAATCTGCCCTGATCAACTTGATCAAGAGGCATTTATAGGGAAAGGACAGTTTTGAGGTCACAGGCTTGCTCTTGCCGAGAGCATTCATATTAAGTTTATCATTTGATATCATTTTCTTAGTGTAACTTAAAGCACACAACATGATTATCATAGGGGCAAATATTGTCTATAGGGAATAGGAAATAGAAGAAGACCTATTTTTTTATTACTATTATTATTTTTTTTTTTTTTTTTACTTAAACCTTTAACTTAAATGTTCTATTGAGTTTGATGTTATAGTTTCTATGTTTTGGGTTGCAGAGACCTCTTACTTTCCTTTCAAATTATTAATATGATTCTCTTACCTAATCAGGTAGATATTATTGAAGATGTATCCCTCTGGTTTACCACAAAGCAGTTATGCACTTTTCAGATGTGAGTGGTATCCGTTCCAGCAACTTTGTTTTTGTTTGGGGTCAATTGGACCCCAGCAAAAACACATTGTAGTGAAACACATTAAAAGAAATCAAAATAAGCATTGTATAAAAGTGTATCTCTACAGTGTGTACACCAGTCAGAGAATTAATTTACATGAATTGTCAAAGGCAAATTGTTTCCAAACTCCAAACAAATCCAATAGGAGACAAACTTTCCAATATTAACTGACTTTTTTCTTGATCACTTAAATGTCTATTATGTACTGTATGTTTGTATATATATATATATATATATATATATATATATATATATATATATATATATATATATATATATATATATATATATATTTAAATATATATATATATATATATTCAGATTAAGGTCAAGGCTTTGTGATAGCCACTCAAACACCTTGACTTTGTTGTACTTAATCCATTTTGCCACATCTTTGGATGCTTGGGTACATTGTACATTTGACCCATTTGTGACTGAACTTTAACTTCATGGCTGATGTCTTGAGATTTTGCTTCAATATATCCACATAATTTTCCTTCCTCATGATGCCATCTATTTTGTGAAGTGCACCAGTCCCTCCTGCAGCAAAGCACACCCACAACATGATGCATCCAGTTTGGATGGTGTTCTTCAGCTTGCAAGCCTCACTATTAACGATGGTCATAATGTCCAAAAAGTTCAATTTTTGCTTTATCAGACCAGATGAAATTTCTAAAAAAAAAATTAAGATCTTTGTTACCATGTGCTCTTGCAAACTGAAGTCTGGCTTTTTTATGGCAGTTTTGGAGCAGTGGCTTCTTCCTTGCTGAGCAGCCTTTCAGGTTATGTCAATATACGACTTGTTTTACTGTGGATATAGATACATGTCTACCTGTTTCCTCCAGCATCTCCACAAGGTCCTTTGCTGTTGCTCTGGTACTGATTTTCACTTTTTGAACCAAACTACGTTCATCTCTAAGAGACAGAATGCTCCATCTTCCTGAGCGGTATGATGGCTGCGTAGTTCCATGGTGTTTATACTTAAGTACTTTTGTTTGTACAGATGAACGAGGTCCACATTTATTTTCTGAGGTCTTGGTTGATTTCTTTTGATTATCCCATGATGTCAAGCAAAGATGCACTGAGTTTGAAGGTAGGCCTTAAAATACATCCAAAGGTACACCTCCAGTTCAGTACACCTCATATCAGAAGCTTATTGGCTAATTGTCTAAAGGCTTGATATCATTTTCTGGAATTTTCCAAGCTGCTTAAAGGCACAATTAACTTAATGTATGTAAAATTCTGACCAACTGGAATTGTGATATAGTCAATTAAAAGTGAATCAATCTGTCTGTTATCAATGGTTGGAAAAATTACTTATGTTATGCACAAAGTAGATGTCCTAAACAACTTGCCAAAACTATAGTTTGCTAATATTAAATCTGTGGAGTGGTTAAAAATATACTATAAATAAAAAAAAATTGATTATCAAGTTGATATAATTTTACATTTTATATATAGTCAGTTCTCATTAGATTAGAAAAAGTCATGAAGTTTCAATCTGACATGTCAATGTTCAGGATCGTTTTTTGAGCTTTTAGGACCACAAACAAGACATGAGGGTTAAGATGGTGTTTGGATGGAACATTCCTTGCAATAAATTCCAGAATTGAATATTCTGGATATTAATGCCTTGTCTTTATAAAGCAAGCATGCAGTGTTGTGCAAGCTGAATACACTAAACAATAACTTACTCGTTGAAGACGAGATCAGGGGCGAAGTAGAGCATTTGGGCATTGGTGTGTTTGTAGGATCTCCAGCTGAGGGAGAAGGACGAGAGACACATCCAGGAATACTGGATCAGCGTGATTTGGTCCTCAATGGGTAGACTGCGGAAACCTGGGGATGGAAAAAAGGCGAAGTAAACACAGAGCAGATAGGCATATGGGATACTCAGGGACATGGCTTGTCCTAAAGCTGGGCTAATATTAAATCAGAACTGTAGGCTCTGATAAACAAACTACATGTTATAACTACTTGCTATTTGTTTGTTCATCTATTGTTTATGGCTATTTGTCAGCCTCAATACACAATGTGAGTTTAATTCCTAGAGCTACTGCTGCCATTTGTTAAGAAATTATAAAGTTTTGCAGTACAGGCACCATAATCTGTTTTACATGAATCACTGAAGGTTTCCACTCATTGTCCTGCTGTCAAAGATGGTTAGCAATAAATAGAGCAGACTGGATTATTGCCAAAATTCTCATTGAGAGCTATAAAGTCACCACATGCACATGCCACAAAACTTATTGGTGTGACAGAAATTATTTTTTGCCAAGTTCTTCTGTAATATGCAATTCAGTTTTTGATTATAATGTGACATCGTACCAACTTAATTGACTCTATTTTTGTGACTGTGCAATGATCCTGCACTGCTTCTTATAACATTTTTGTGAGAGCGCTAATTCTAATTGCAATTTTCGTGCCAGCGTAAACCGCAAGTGGCCATGGGTAGGAATGTCTGCGCTATCTGTGGGTGTATGCACACAAACTGTGGGTTTATTGTAAGTTAATGAAGTGATGCGAAGCATAATTTTGTTGTTGCGATAAGACGTCTGAGAACCACATCTATTCCTAGCGCAAAGTAACAAAGTGGTAAAAATGTTCATGTCCAAACTCTAAAAATACTGAAAATTATGTCCCTGAAAATCACTGTTAATCATAGCCATGATTTGTGCGTCAGTAGATCAATATGATAAATTCACATTCTCTATAATTTAACAAAGCCTACATCCAATTAGTCCTGACAAGCACCTCATTTTCCAATGTGTATATAAGGTGTGTGTCACTGTCATAAAGATACGCCTGACAAAAAACATAAGTCCATATTTCTGTTCTTCTAATTGAAATCATTGCATACAGCCCATTTACACTACCAACTTATGAATGTGTCATCTTCGTTTATATCACTGGTGCTTGATAATGAATAGAATATATAATAGGATGTAAACGGTGCAATAACCAGAGAAGAACCTCTAAATTAAATTGCACTTGACAGAGCCCACTAGCGCTTTGTGCACAATTTCGCCAGAACCCACTTAAGAAAATACCAAATCTTCATGGCCATGCCTACTGACGTATCACATAGTGCTGCACTTAAGGCATAGCACTCTTAAAATAGAGCCCAAAATCGAATTTGTACAGTGCCTTCATCATTGGTAGGCAATCTCTGAGCAGCGGCCCTTGTTCTCCCTAGTTCTCTCTTTATATACTGTGTGTGTGTGTATATATATATATATTCATATTTTCACATCACCACTTTAGAAACTAATGGTGATGTGAAACTAAGTGAAAATAGTGAAATTATTGACAGTTTATATGGTAATTTACTGATCTTGACATGACTTCCTTTCCCATCACAAAACTGAATATTCATCCTTATCAGCAGTTTTCAGCCACTAAAATAATTTAAAAAATCACACAATAATAAAAACATTAAATAAAAAATGTGGACATGTAACAAGTATAACTAATAATGAGCACTATCTAGCCATGTGCATCATTTTAAATGGTCCTTTCTCACATTCCATGAATGTCACTTGTAGATTGACTCCAGTATGAGGTGAACTGGCCGCACAAAGTCAGATTTGGAAAGGCTTGGAAAAAGTATTTGAAAGTCAGATAGCCCATTTGTCCTGCTGTGTTTTCAGGCTTCTATTTATACATCCGGATATAGCAAGCAGACACCCTGGTATCAAATAATTGCAATACAGCAAATTACCATCTCGTAGCAAAATACCTTTCAAGACTTGGGGTAGGAAAGACAAAGACAAAAATATTTAATCCAATTAAATACTGAGATGTTACTTTACAATGTAGGCCACATATCTTTATGAAAACCTGTCAATTACTTTTCCAACAGACAAACATTTTGAGGGAGAGAGAAAAAACTTCTATATGATGAGCCAACTTATGAAACCCTATTTTCTACATGTTTTGAAACTATTAATGTTCATTTGAAAACATACGGACAAGCATAATTTGTTTATACATTAATATAAAGCCAAACCCTGGGCCTGGGTAGCTCAGCGAGTTTTGACGCTGACTACCACACCTGGAGTCGCAAGTTCAAATCCAGGGTGTGCTGAGTGACTCCAGCCAGGTCTCCTAAACAACCAAATTGGCCCAGTGGCTAGGGATGTTTGTAACGTGAATGTTATGATTTTTGGCTGATGTTTTAAGAATAACGTGACTTTAAGGGCATATATGTTCAGTTTGATTCTGTCATTAACTTTACCCAAATTTACCAAAGCACCCAACATGGCTGCATGATTTATAAATAAATCTCAAAAACCAAACAGTTCAACCGAAACTTCATCTTGAACTGCAATAACCTCCAAAACTGAGCAGAAACTGAAACAGCAAACATTAACCAGGGTTCGGGGCAAAAATGCCAAAGTAAATTGATGTATTTGGCATAACAGTTTGCCACACAGTGGGTTATTTATGGTTAGATAAAAAATATGCCTTAATAAGACAAAAAATGTCCCTGGAAATCAACTATGGGGGGCAAGTATTGTCCCTTGATTAAAAAGCTTTGAAAGTGAAGAACACAAAGATGGAATCAGATAAACAAACAAATTTGCATTGGAATGGTACCTGGAAGTACTTTGGCCCATTTGACCACTCGGATCATCTGTTTGCCGGCGAGCTGGTTGAGACTGGTGAGCAGATGGTCGGTGGTGTCGGGTTGTGTGTTGTCATAGCCAGAGAACACCACTTCAGGCTCTATGAGCTCCAAGACACTACAGACAGACGGCGACAAAAATGGTGCTACTGCCGGGACATGGGGGACAAGTGCGGTGGCTGTGCTCAAGTCTTTCTTGGAGGTCAGGAACGGAGTCCCATCCTTTGAGTTCTGCAGGCAAGAATCGTTGCTAACGCTCTTTATCTTTCCCAACTTCTTGGACTTTCGTGCTAAGGAGAAAATATACCAAACATCTATTATTAAAGCAGTTTGCTTTAGGTGCCTGCTCCATTTTTAATTGCATATCTGAACTTATGATAAACATTAAAGGTCTTAAAATGATTTATAAGAGAGATAAATAATTTGAAATGAACAAGATCTTAATGAAAAGACCCTCAGTGTATTCTTTAAAGCACTCTTATTTCAGTTTTTCATATCTAAAATGAGCTGGAACTGATAGCAGTCATTCTTAATGTAGATATGGATTTTGTAGTAGGGATCGCTGCACGTCTGGTTCTACAGGGGCAAACGGACATTAAAACACCCTCAATTGAGCAACGTTGGTGCTTTATTGCATCTTCACTTTAACTACTAGAGCACCCTCACTATATCCAGAGATTTTGATCTGGAACTGAGCCTGGATAGTAGTGCAGATCCCTTGTTTGCTACTTGTGACACTTCAGTGCATGGAGATGCTATTAATTGGCTATGTGTTTTTCTATTCTGTGCCAACAGATTTCATAGCACATTAGCATGTGAGAATGAAGGTGGCATGTGTGCTAGTCCCCATACATGATTAGATTTTGTGCTCTTTACATCTTTGTAAACTAATCGTAGACATTGTAAGTTATTCATATTTTATTAACTTTACTTTATTAAAAATGCAGATTTCTTTCTATTTTTTTTAAGAAAAACATTTAATACATCTTATTTAGGCTCTTTTAGACAGTGTGTGTGGAGGCGGTGGGGTGTTGAGAGAGAAATAAATATACGTCATGCATTAAAAAGTCTTCAAAAATCAGTTTGTATGATTTCATATTAACTTGAAACTACATGAAATAATCAATACATGAATGGCTATTTATTCAATAATTGAATTAAACTATTGAACTATAAAAAAATTAATTGTATGAAATTGAGACCAGATACAGCATCTAAACATATACAGTCTTCCTTACACATTTTGAACCCTGAAATCTTGAATAAAAATAATAAAAAGCATGTCTAAATTGTTTCTCAACTACCAAAACAGAGCAAGAGACATCAATTCAACATTTGTATTGGAAAGTGTTCAAAATCTAACTAGAATGCAATTTTGTTTTTAATCCTCACGGATGCCAAAAAGATAATTCAATGTACTTTCAAAGGAGAGTGATAGAGCAACTGGGAGAGCATGACACTTGAAACTCTAAGGTCAAATGGAACTCAGCCTGATAAAATGTACTTAAAAACACTTAAAATGATTTTGTATAAAAGCATCTGTCAAATGCATAAACTATATTACGCTATTATATATGATAGGCTATATATGACACATTTAAAAACTACAGTTAAACAGAAGTTGTGATCATTTTACTAATTAGTTATTTATAAACTTAAATTACAATTTGCACATATTTGATTGGAAATCAACAATGTTAGACCTTACCATTCTTTTTCACAGTAATTTATTGGCAACACTTTGCCAGCTAGTTACTATAAAAAACTTGATTATAGTAAGCTATACTGAAATTGCTGTGCACAGTAATTAACTGATTACCGTAGTTGGTAGCTGAGGTATATTACTGTAAAAATATAAACTGTCCAAATCCAAAAAGTCTAGAAGAACTTGAAGTAATATCAGAAAATATAAATACAGTCATCTCTAGCACTCTTGAGAGTGTCGCACCCTCTTCAATTAAAGAAAAAAGCCCTGCACTATGGTACAATGATCACACTCATGCAGCTCCGAAAATGGAACACAAGTAGAAGATTTCACAGTGCATGGAAGGATAGTGTTTGTAGCTGCCAGGTCAGCATATTTTAGCAAACTCATAAAAAATAACCACAACAACCATAGGTGTTTATTCAGTACTGTGGCTAAATTGGTTCTGACTGAACCTTGCCTTGACTGAACCAGATATTCTGTTGCAGCACAATAGTAATGACATCATGAATTTCTTTACTGATAAAATTGAAATAATCAGAATTATGCAATCGTCTGTCACAGTACCACAGAAAACAGTATCTCATAATTTTCCTCATGAACAACTTCAATCCTTCGCTGTCATAAGTCAAGAAGAGCTAACAAAATTTATCAAAACATCAAAAGCTACAACATGCATGTTAGATTCAATACTAACTAAGCTCTTAAAAGAGATATTCCCTGTGATCTCTGAACCTCTTCTTAATATTATTTACTCATCGTTATCCTTAGGATATGTCCCAAGAAACTTTAAAATGGCAGTTATCAGATTATTAAGAACCCACAGCTTGATTCTGGAAAATTGGCTATTAAAAGGCCGATGTAAAAATTCCCATTATTTCATAAATATTAGAAATTGTAGTGTCTTCCCAACTATGTTAATTTCTACAGAGAAATAGTATACACCAGCAAACAAAAGTTTGGATTAGATGTACAGATTTTGCTGTTTCGGAAGGGAATTGTTACTTTAATTCACCAAATTGGCATTCAACTGATCACAAAGTATAGTCAGGACATTTCTGATGTAAAAAAACAGCACCATCATTATTTGACTTTTTCTTTTTTTTTTTTTTTTTTTTTTTATAGAAAGGCCCCATTTCCAGCAGCCATCACTCCACCTAATCTTGCGTTATCATGCTAAATTGCTAATTTGGTACTAGAACATCACTTGCCATTATATCAAACACAGTTGAAAGCTATTTTGGTATGTAAAATGAAGCTTAACAGTGTCTTTGTGTTTGTTTTTGAGCCACAGTATGCAATAGACTGGCATCTCTTAAGGTCGATATTAGGTAAAAAAATAACAAAAAAGAAACGGCTTTCTCTAGAAACTCATCAGTCAATCATTGTTTTGAATGAGGGCTATACAATGCTCGAAATTGCCCCCTGGAAAAAATTGTATGAAAAGATTTCATACAAAGGTGTACACCACAGTCTTCAAAGACAAAGGACAACTGGCTCTAACAAGGACAGAAAGAGATGTGGAAGGCTCAGATATACAACTAAACAAGAGGATAAGGTTGAGAAATTGATGCCTCAAATGTCCTCAGCTGACAGCTTCATTGAATTCTAACCACTCAACACCAATTTCATGTACACAAGTAAATTGAAGATTCAGGGGTGCAGGCCTTATGGGAAGAATTGCAAAGAAAAAGCAACTTTTGAAACAGAAAAACGCAAAGAAACACAGACAATGGACAACAGATAATTGGAAAAGAGTGTTATGGACCTTAACACCATTGAGCTTTTGTGGGATCAGCTAAGCTGTAAGGTGCTTGAGAAGTGCCCGACAAGACAGCCACATCTACGGCAAGTGCTACAGGAAGCATGGAAATGGATGAGTGTCTGGATAAAATGACAGCTAGAATGCCAAGGATTTGAAAAGCTGTCATTGCTGCACATGGAGGATTTTTTTTTATGAGAACTCTTTGAAGTAGTTTACATTTTTTTCAAATTGTAATGGTCATTTTTCACATTATTAATGTCCTGTCTACACATTGTTATCAGTTGAATGCCACTTTTGTGAATAAAAGTACCAATTGCTTTCCATAAGAGCTGTACATTAATCCAAACTTTTGGCTGCTGTGTATATGAACAATTTCAGTCAGGATTTAGGCCCCATCACAGTACAAAGACTGCATATCAGAGTAATAAATTATTTGCTCTTATCATCTGATCGTGGCTGCATTTCTCTTTTAGTGCTTCTAGATTTTAGTGCTGCCTTCAACATGATAGATCACGACTTTCTCTTAAATAGGCTTGAGGATAATGTTGGCATTTCTGGACTTGCATTAGCATGGTTTAGGTCCTATTAAGCAGAACGCTACAACTGTGTCTATGTAAACGAGGAATTGTCAAATCAAACAAAAGTATGGAGTGCCACAGGGATCAGTTTTAGGGCCTCTGCTTTTCTCCTTATATATGCTTCCCCTCTGAGATATTATCAGGAACCTTGGAAAAAGTTTTCACTGTTATCCCGACAATACCCTACTTTACATTTCTTCTAAACCTGACAAAATGTCACTATTCTCGAAATTAGCAGAGTGTATCAATGAAATCAAAGATTGGAATGCTAGAAATTTCCTTCTACTTAATTCTGACAAAACAGAGGTACTAATTATTGGATCTAAAATCTCTAAAAATAAGCTGCTAAAATATAATTTGACTCTTGATGGATGTACTGTTACATCTTCTTCTACTGTGAAGAACTTAAGTGTTATATTTGATACCAATCTGTCCTTGGAAAATCAAATTTTAAATTTTTGTAGAACAGCATTCTTCAACCTCAGAAATATTGCTAAGTTAAGACATCTGCTCTCTGTTTCTGATGCGAAAAAGTTCATGAAAAATTTATGCGTTCATGACCTCAAGACTAGACTATTGAAATGCATTACTGAGAGGATGACCTGCAAGTTCAAAAAATAAACTTCCATTGCTTCAAAATACAGCAGCCAGAGTGCTGACAAGGACCAAGAAATATGATCATATTAGCCCCATTTTATCATCTTTACATTGACTACTTATTACATTTTGTATTAATTTAAAAATGTTGTTAACTGCGTGCAAAGCTTTGAATGGTCTAGCTCTGCAGTACTTAAGTGACTGTCTACCACGCTATATTCCATCACGTTCATTACGATCTCAAAATTCTGGCTTGTTAATAGTTTGTAGAATATCAAAATCCACAAAAGGAGGTAGATCATTTTCCTATTTGACTAAAAATATAGAATAGTCTCCCTAACACTTTTCGGGATGCAGACACACTCACTCAGTTTAAGTCTAGACTAAAGACTCATCTATTTAAACAGACATACACCTAATTTATCCATCATCTCACAATTTGGCTAGAAACAAGGTTTCACCTAGAAACAATTATGTTCTATAGGGCTGAAACAATTAGTTGACGTTATCGACAATAAAAAATTGTCAACAAAAATTTTCATTGTCAAATAGTCATTTGATCTAATTTAATGTAATATGAGATCACTTTAAACTCTAATGATGAGAGCAGCACTGCAGCTCGCACCTGACTTAGGAGAGGAAGAATTACACGGCTCACGGTCCAAATGCACTCTACTTATATTTACTTATATACTTAAGATACTTTCTCTTAAAGCCTAAAGTCTAAATATCTTATATGTTGCTTCTCAATTAAATGTATATTGTTTTAAGGATTTTTAGACATTTTAAATGGAAAAAAGACAATAACACTTGATGATATTAGGATTTTTTTGCAGTGAATTTCTTTACCAGAATTTAACTTGTAAAAAGTATTTTTTTTTTTTTCCAGTTCAGTTTTTTTCACCTCTAAATGACAGTTGATCTCTTCTGCAGTTAATCCAGACTGAACTTCAAAGACATTAGTCATTAATCTTAGAGTTCATACAAAATCAACACTGGCCCTTAACACTTTCTTAGTTTACAAACTTTAAACCACGCCCTGCATTGGACATGAATAACTAATATTGGCATTATATTCATGCTGGTTAGCCAGAGGGGAACTGGCCCCCACAGGGGTTTCTCCCAAGGTTATTTTTCTCCATTAATCAACATCTCATGGAGTTTTGTGTTCCTTGCTACAGCCGCCTTTGGATTTCTCACCGGGGTTATAAATACAATTATGAGTTAATTATTTATTATTTTACACAATTTATAATAATATTTAATCAAACTACACAATAATGACTCTAAGAATTTATAGATATTACTATTTTCATCTTCTGTTAATGCATGATTTTCTGTATAGCTGCTTTGACACAATGTGTGTTGTGAAAAGTGCTATACAAATAAAAATGACATGACTTGACATTATTATATAAGTATATGGGAACTGGGGCCAAAGTTTTAGTCACCATTCACTTGTATTATGTGGACCTAAAGAGCTGAGATATCCCTCAAAAAAATCTTTGTTTCTGTGCAGCAGAAATAAGAAAGTCATACACATATTGGATGGCATGAGGGTGAGTAAATGTTCAAATAATTTTAATTTTTGAGTGAACTATCCCTTTAAATCCCAAAAGGTAAGATGTTTAATAAATTTACTGGGTTGTTTCAAATATGACGCATTATATCATGTTGAGTCAAAAGTCGCAATAAGCTTCGTAATGTGAGGACCAATCATGCTAGTCAGTTCAAATGGATGTGCTGCAATTCCAGACTTGGTGCCTCACTGCTGTATCCTCGACAATTGTTAGTATCCTCTCCTCAAACAGAGGTACACCTCCTGTCCTTTTTTGGTCCCTTGACCTTTCTGCTGCTGCCTTTTTAACTGCTGACTTCAAGTCCGCACATTTTTCACCCCATTCAAATCCCTAATGCAGCGGAAACAGCTTCTGCCACCCTTTTCCATGCTCTTACTTTCCGATGTTATATAATTATCAAACTTTCCAAGGAGAACTTTCTTTGTTACAGAAATTTCCTCAAAGCAAATATACAGCTCTTGTCTATTTTTTTATGTTAAATTAAAAGTTGTCAAATGGTTATTAAACTAACACATTTCACACACTTTACATAAATAAATGAAAATGATTGTGAGGTGATTGCTACTTTAAAAAAAAAGGTTTATAGATAGATAAATTGATTGTTACAATTTACGATTTGAATTAGTTGTAGGCAATCCCATGAGCAGGCAAGTATAATTAATGTTAAAGCCTGTCCATTTATTCTTAAGGTGTTAACATTTCGTCTAGAAAATATTTGAGAATTTTTAAAGAATTGCACTTAGAAAGATTTGTACAGCCTTCTTAAAATTGATCCTATCTTTCTAATTGTATTTTTCTTAAGAATATTTTCATGAGTGACTCCACCCAGGTCTCCTAAGCAACCAAATTAGCCCAGTTTCTAGGGAGGGTAGAGTCACATGGGGTAACCGCCCTGTGGTCGCTATAAAGTATGGTTATTGCTCTCGGTGGGGCACGTGGTGAGTTGTGCGTGGATGCCGCGCTGATTAGGGTGGGCCTCCACATGCTCTACGACTCCGCGGTAAAGCGTTCAACAAGCCACATGATAAGATGCAAGGATTGATGGTCTCAGACTCGGAGGCAACTGAGATTTGTCCTCCGCCACCCAGATTGAGGAGAGTCACTATGCCACCATGAGGACATTGGGAATTGGGCATTCCAAATTGGGAAGAAAAGGGGAAAGAGAGGGAAAAAGAAGAATATTTTCGTGATTTTGGCCAATGGAGCACGGCTTACAGTAATTTTATAAATAGTAAAACATTAAAGTTAAACATATACTGTACAGCGATTAAAAAAGGATAACATTTTGTGACAGATTGTAGAAGTGGTCGTTGACAGTCAGTGCAGGCCCATCAGGATCAAGTAAATTGAAAGAAAATAATATTTAATCAATGTTAATGTTAAAGTCTTGTAGTCATAACATCCAATACTTCCCAAAATATTTTTTAATAGTGTGGCCATTCACATAAGATGCGTTCTTGTGCCTTAAACAGAAAGATGGATCACAACAGAATAGTGAATTAGCGGACCTCGAGACAGATTTGAAAAATTTGAACCACTTGAGAAAAAGCAGTGAGACGGAACATCCAAAGACATCCCTAAGGACTTAAACTTAAAAAATAATGCAGAAAAAAACAAGAACTCATCCTTTGTGAACAGCCTCAAAGTAAATCATATACTTTCAATAACATCCAAGTTTTTCTTATTTCTTTATAACCATTTTTTCTTTAATTATCGTCTTATTACTGCTTGAACTTAATTTGTATTTTGATTGTTTTTTAGTGACTGCTCTGCTAAAATGGAAATTCCCTCAGACAGCTGCGCCTGTCGTTGGGGCTTGTACTTGAGGTAAAGTTTGTATCCTGCGGGGGTGGACAAAGGCTGAGAGAGAGAAATGGGGAACAGACCCAAGATTACAGTTCATTATCGTAACCACGTATACAGTTTATCTAACTACCAATAGGCTACTAAATGTTAGAATTTTTAATATAATAAAGGAAAGTTTAATTGTTTAACTTGCCTGCAGTTGTCTAACCCTTATGGACTGAGCACAACACTAAGCACTGACGGCGTGTTGATGCAGGAAGATTTTTTTTCCTAGAAATGATCCAAGATCAAAAGGAGTCTGCCTATGTGCATGTTAATGCAAATAATGTCCACAATTTATGAATACAAGTTTTATGAACACAGAAAGTACAAAATGTACACTCCTCCGAAAAAGACGCTGTGGGTTCCACGCCTAAATACAATTATAGTCATTTTCTATATTTAATAGTTTTAGGTATGTTGTGGGTTTCGCTCTTATAAACAATTACAGTAATTTGCAGTATTTAGTGGTTGTAGGTTTCTTGTGGTTTCAACGCCTTTAAACAATTACAGTAATTTGCTGTATTAAGTGGTTGTAGGTTTGTTGTGGGTTCTACGCCAATATACAATTACGCTCATTTACTGTAATTAATGATTGACATCACAGAAATTTCTAATGATGCAATGCATATTACCAGTGCTGTCATTTAAATGTTTAATCGTGATGTATAATGCAATTAATCTCAGATTTTAAGTGCTGAAATTGGACTCTATAGACTTCTTTTCCTGTCAAAATTAATTTAGTTCCTTCTAAGGAAAGAAAACAAAGCAATATGTTACATTTACATTATCCAAACAAAGCTTTCTACAGTATAAAGATAGAAATGCACTAAAATAGCACCAATTCAAGTAACATTAAACGTTTCCCAAAATCTAAGTGGGAGGTTGACTTATTGAAAGAACTAGTCACCATAGGTTGAGTATTCGATGCAATGCACATTAAATCTTTTAAACCCTCATCCTCCACAATATTAAAGGGGTTGGTAGGCTGTGGTTATCCACTTTTGCCAATGCCAGCTTCAAATGCTGCCTTGAAATTTGAACTCCACATAAACAGATGAGAACAGGCGAGTTCAGAACAGCACACTACCCATACTCTTAATGCTTCAGTCATATTATGTATGACAGAAATCGTAAGAGTAGTAAGATAGTTTGATACTTGATCCGAGTTGTCCGGTTATCATTAGCTGACACTTCGAAAGATCAGCTCATCAGTGGCATGTATCTTGTGTTTGGCTTTTACAGTAGGTGATAGTTAATACTTGATGTGTTTTGTGGTAATTAAATTACACTCTATCAAAACTGCAAAATAACTGCTTTTTTGTCACAAGAGCCATTAAGTTTTGTTAGTTTTATTGTCCAAAAAATAGCATTAAAACATCTCATCCTTTCTTCATCACTTGATCATTGACACAGAATTGCTGTTGTGTGTGTGTTTGTGGTGTGTATATTAGTGTAATGCCCCCTGACACAGTGCAAAGGTTCCACCCTATTCCAGCCAGCGTTTACAAAGAGCTGAATAAAATGTCAGAATCTAATGTCAAAATTGGTAAATGCATTAATTGCACTTAAGAAAAAATTTACGTTAAACATTTAAGATAAATCACATTTGTTAACGCATTAATTTCAAAAGTTCTGCATATTACATATAAATACTGTATGATAATGTAATTTACTGCCCATATTACAGTTATTTATCCTTTACACTACAGTAAGGTGTAACTCACTACTAAAGTAACCCGTTATTTCAGACTTCAGTGAAACACAGGAAAGTGAATCAACGACCTCTACCACATAAATGTGTATAAAGCAATCCAAACAGTTTGAGATGTGGCTTTCAGATGAGCTGCCCAGGGGTGCATTTCCCAAAAGCATTGTTAGCTAACTATGGTCGCAAGTTCCATCGTTACCAACATAGTTCAATGATTTGGTGTTTCCCGAAACCATAGTTCCAACACTCACAAACAAGGGTGTCTGGGTATCTAAGTGGTAAAGATGCTGGCTACCACCCCTGGAGTTCGCTAGTTCGAATTCCAGGGGGTGCTGAGTGACTCAAGCCAGGTCTCCTAAGCAACCAAATTGGCCCAGCTGCTAGGGAGGGTAGAGTCACATGGGATAACTTCCTCGTGGTCGCAATGATGTGGTTCGTTCTCGGTGGGGTGCATGGTGAGTTGAGCGTGGATGCTGCGGTGGATGGCGTGAAGCCTCCGCACGCATTAAGTCTCTGTGGCAATGTGCTCAACAAGCCACGTGATATGATACATGGGTTGACGGTCAGCTGGCGAGTCACTACGCGACCACGAGGACTTAAAAGCGCATTGGGAATTGGGCATTCAAATTGTGTGAATAAGGGAAAAAAAACATTCACAAACAGCGAAGGAAAATTGTGTGGTTGGAACTACAGCTTTACACCTGTGGTTAGAAGCATAGTTTCTTGTTAGTTTGCTGTGTGCAGGGCAAGACTGGTAATCTGGCATACCGGGCATTTTCCCACGAAAAATGCCGAATGGGCCAACGAATGAGCCGCCGCGTTATGCAGAATGGACCACAAAAAAAAACGGACCCACCCCCAGCTCAACAGTTGGACCAGTTGCCATGTAAAATCCCGGGCAGATTTCTCTTCCCAGTCCATAATATTCCATATATATCTTTCATTCTGTCAAGACTTAGACGACGTTTACATGCATTTAAGAAAACGATTTATTCCAGGGTTTTGCAGAAAATGGTGTTCTGAAACTCCCACCTCCCTCCCGAGTAACATTATTAATTACAGCTCAACCAACGTGGTTCGAACGATGGATGTGCGACATAGTTCCTATGGTTTCAGGGAACATTTGTGACTAGCTTGTTAATTTCTACAACGATGCATCGTACTATGGTGGTTATGCAGTGAGTTGCCGTTGTATGGGAAACACACCCCAGATAAATAAACTTTAGTGTTTCTATATGTTGTTACCATTTTAGCCACAATACAGATTAACATGATGAAGCTCCACTGCTCTTTTTTGTGGTATTTGTGTGTGTCTGTGTGATCCTGTGTTTACAAATTTGGAATCAATAGTGAATGTTTGACTAATCTGTTTTGTTTAGGAGTTTACATACTGTAGCTCTAGTGAGGTACACAGGAATGTCCAATGTATTCAAAAGTTTATCTAGGTTTTTAAGTGACATTTGTTATCAATATGTTTATATCTTATATGATGTAGTGGCCTCAATCAATATGGCCATAGGCTAGCAATTGTTGCACAAATGTCTAAAAGACTTCAGATTATCAGTTTTTCATGTGCTGTAATTTTTTAAATCAGTCATGCTCTTAAAGGTTTTATACACTTTCGTCCTTTTTTCCAGCTCACAAAGCACTGATCATTGTGTTGCAATCATATTGAAAACACAGATGCATGTGAAGTACTTTTCAATATGTTCTTAGATCAAAAACTGGAAGAAGATCTGAAAATCTGAACATTACTATAAAGGCATAAACCTCACTTTTGTGGAATTAGATTTTTTTATCTTAAGATCAATGAGCTCAGGTTTGTCAGCATAACAGATTTATATAATAACAACATATTTTATTCTCTGATAAGTAAATTCTTTCAAATTACCCCCAAGATTCATCCCAGCTTGTAGACACTTCCGTACTCTGCATGCTGGGCAGTTTTTCCGCCGAATCTTGTCAATGATGCAGTCATTCCTCCCAGCGCATAGATAGTTGTGCTGACCTGCAAGGAGAGAGAGAGAAAAAGCTTTCAAGACCTCTGTACAAATCTCTACCTCTATATCTCCTTTTCTGTACACCAGGGGTTGGAAACATAAGGCATGCCTGACAACACTGGCACACAAAGGGATTATTATTGGTATGCGGTACAGGGGAGACTGAGACTAGTTGTCACAGTTTATTATAATTTTTTCAGTAAAAGTTTAAAGGTAAAACAATTATGAGGCCCAAAATTGATTTGTGAAACTAGATATTGTAATGTATACAAATACGTTATACAGGATTATTATTGGCATGCGATACAGGGGAGACTGAGACAAGTTGTCACACACAGTTCATATTTCTCCGGGTAGGTCGACTGAACATATAAGCTATTGAACTTTTTTCACTTTATTGCCCAAGAAAAAAGATACAGTTCATTCAAAAAGCATAGACTGTCTGTGACAACTTTCCCCAAATAATGGGGAAAGTTGTCTCAAAATAAGGTTTATACAGAGTTTACAAATTTAGAACCGATTTTCACTCGCCGACAGTGTTGTGGAGATCGCCGACAAAAGCTTGAAATCATAGGCAAATCGGAGCTCAAATGTATGAATTATCAAAGATGCGATTTGAGAGAAGCGCCGACACGTCGCTGATGTCAGCAAGATATCTAGAATGTTAAATATCTTGACTGTAAGGGTATTTGGTATGCAACATTTAGACGGGAACCGTTAAAGTGCCAATTATATGTAAGCGAATTTAGGGTCTAGAAATATGTGAGCTATGAACTAAATTAAACTGTCCTTATTGTACATTATTAGTAATGAAATGTATAATGGATTTTGTCACGTTTGACAACCATTATAAATTAGATAAATGACAAATAACTAGATTATTTGTCTGAATAAAATTCTCCAACATAAAATCGTAATACAACGTCTCATTGTATCCGCTCACAATTACTACTGTAAGGAATTAGCATTAATAAGTGAATTATGATTAATTCACTTATTGGAGTGATATTATTGTATATTTTGTATATATATTGTATTATCGATATTATTATAGTAAAGTTCACAAATATCAAACCATTGTTCCTGCCAACAAATATTGTAATTGATAAATTGCATAGATTTCTGACATGTTTCTGACAAAACACATATAACATCCTGCCCCGATAAAAATGTGAAAACCTGCCTTGACATGACTCGCATTAAAAATACCTTTTTAAACCTTTCTATACAAATATGCCCTCATGATATTTTTGACCCTTCTTTTAACCCAAAAGCTATAACAAAAGTATGCAAGTATATAGAACGTTTACCTTGGAGGGCAGAATTCACAAAATTATTTTAATTTAAAATCGCACGACCCCATGTCCACATGTATGGATGTTGTATTTTGGCTTGCAATACGCAATGCATAATTTCAATTAATTTAAACTGAATGATCTCAGTTCAGGAGACTCTGGGTTGTCAGTAAAGGATTAAACTTTTGACGGACGAAGTCATGTGACAAAACAACATGGTGCCGACCACTGCAAAGTTTGTCTTTGGGAGAAATGCCAACAAAACTACATCATCTGGTAAGAAACCTAATTTCGTTTTTACATTTAAACTTGTTTGAGTCAAAAAAATAAGAGTCTGAAGTTTCATCCGATGTGCCATTTCTTTTTTTATTTGAGAGATTTATCGCAAAACGCCATGCTGCTAAACACAATGTACACTAATGTGTGCAATAGCAAGGTTTTCATTAGAAATCCTATATTTACTGTGCATTTTCGCACTGAGAAAAAAATCTTGGATGTTAAGTCATTCACTAAATAGGGAGCATTCTATAGCTTTCCTATGAAGCCAAGTGCATTCAATTCATACTTCCAATAAAAAGTTCAGTTTCAGGCTGTAGATGATGTTTGGACCACTTAACCGTTTGGCAGATGTGGGACAATGGTAATCAGTATTTATATGCATATTTTTATTTTAACATGGTTGGCAGTGATTGAATGATTCTGGCCATTACTAGTATCAGAATTAATTATGCTAATTTCTTATTGGTAAAATTGCTTCAGCACTTTTTTTTTGACAGTGCAAAGAGAGAAGATTAAGAGTTTAAGAGCCAAAGTAGAAAAAATAAATAATTGTAACATAAAAGTCAAATCAAATAATTTTTATTTGTGCTTTTCCCAATACATGTTGTTCAAAATCAGCTGTGATGTACACTCCTGGAAACATAATAAAAAATTTGATAAAATAATATCTAACTTTCTATAGCTTGGTATTATTTAAATTTCACAACTTGGTTCCGCTGTCCACATATGAAGGCATACATTTTTTTGCACAAATATTTGCTTAAGAATTTATATATATATAAATATATATATATATATATATATATATATATATATATATATATTTTTTTTTTTTTTTTTTTTTTTTTGCATGTTTATTAGGTGCTACTAGTTGGAAAATGGAAATGTTAAATGCATACACCAGTCTAGGTGTTTGAAACCAACAAACACGCATTTATATAGAAAACACACATTTGCACAATTGATCTTTGGTCTCCAAATCTCATAATCACTACGATATAGCCTATGTGACAACTAGCCCCTGGTCTTCCCTATTTTATTTTGTAGTTTATTGTGGATAAATTTGAATTCCATGTGATTAACAAAAATGACTAAAAAGGGGCTACAAATTTAAAGGATTACCAATCCCTGTTGTACACTGTTCTTTGGGAATTATTGAAGATCTGAAGTTCCCTTTATATTTCACACTATTAATAGAAGAATAGCTCTTTTTAGTCTTTATGCAGTAAATCAGTAAAAGGTGACATTTTAACACATCACAGTCCTGATGCATTGTCATCTCTTCATGAATATTCAACACAAAGGAGACAGCTGTCTTAAACTTTACACCCCTCCACTATTATCATAGAGGACAAATAAACCATCCCAAACAGTGTTTCTGAGTGTGTCACTGGTTGGCTGATGACTTGGCTCGGGACACTATGACAGAGACTGTAACAGCCTGAGAATCCCTCGTGTGCTGCCTTCTTTGGCCAAGGCTACAGCTTGTGGAACGAGCCCTCTTTTCAGAGCACCATTCCGCTCCACTGACTAGCCACACACCCACGCGCTCCACAGGCCAGAGCAGGGCACCGCAGGGCGTCATCCAGGCACTGTAGCCATGTGCATCTCTCGCTCTGTCTCTTTCTTTCTCTTACTCTTCTCTGCCTCCATTTCTCCCCCACTTTCTCATTCACTTTCGATTATGCATCATAGGAAAGTCTTTTCTCATAAACAGCATTAAGTTGGACATGCTGGATGCTACTTATTTCTAAAATTGTGCATCCTTCATTCTTAGGAAGAATGCAAGGAAGAGAAGGTGAGGACGGAGGAATCAAAGCAAGATGTAAAAGTGCAATGACTTTCACACAAATCTCAATTAAAACTGCTGATTATCAGTTCATAACCTCTTATTTTTCCTCCTTTTTCCTTACACCATGATATCTTATGATATCAACACACTTTTACTTTGTGCATGTCAAGTGCATTACATAAACAACTACATTTACAAGCTTGTTCCAGTGCAGCAAAATAGCACAATACTTCAACAGATAGAGCTTTTCCTGAAGAGCAGGCAAGTTGACACGTGAGGCGAAAATGTCATAAAAAGCACCTCAAAATAATATGGTTCCCTCAGCAATAGTGTTTTTCATGTTACATTTGCTTTTCATTGCATTATCGGTTAGGTTTAGGTTCACCTCAGAACAGGAATGGCATATTATTTAGCAAAAATTTCACCATAGTCAAAAAATTTACACGAGATCAGGCTGGTTGTGCCAGATGTGAAGGGGGAGTGTCAGGTGTTTCGACAAAAAAGATTTCCACATAGGATGCACCTGTGCTTCCTTGCACCTAGCTCCATTGGATGCTTTCTTTCTCCTCTGCCCTCCCCTAGTTGCAGTATATTTAGGGAATTGGTATGTCCTTCAAGATTACGTACTTTGTGCGATTTCTGGATCATGGGCTGAAGGACAGTGGAGCGAGGAAATGAGGAAGCACCATTTAGAGTATTGAGAAGCACTCATTATCTACATGAGGACACTTGTGGATGATGTGGCTACAGACAGGCACAATTAGTGTTTTTGGATGAGGGGAAAATGCATAGTGAGTCTGAATAGAAGCTGCCAAAAAAGCCCAGGATCTGCAGATGGAGCAACAGCAGCTGTAGTGTTGCCACTATTTCTGGCTAAATCACATGACCCCTTACATAAGCCCATTTTTCTTGCTCTAAAAAACAGTAAACTGCAACACAGGAAGCAAAATGCACCCCTCCTCTGCCTCACCACCCAAACAGAGAGACAAATCGGACCTGAAATCTGTTCTGCAAACTCTTTCGGGCCCCTCTGACCACTGTTTACAACTGACCAACAAATCCTGTTAATCATTGGCAAAACAGAAGTCAGCACATGTAGACTGCACCATATTGTGTAAGTGTGTATTGGTGAACCTGAACCTGTGTACATGAATGCTAAAAATTTTAACTTCCTTTTCCTTGGTTAGACCATTTTAAAAGCCAAACATTCTATTCTTTTATCAGTTTTCTATAAGGAGTAATTTAACCAAAAATGATATTTTGTCATAATTGATTTACCCTCATATTATTCAAAACCTGTATTACTTTCTTATACGGAACACAAAAGTAGCAATTTCAATTAATATTCTGGTTCATCTTTTAAATAAAATGGCAGTTATTGTGTAAACACACATCACTGCACTCAATAAAAAGATTTTTGATGCTGGTTCACTTAATTAAAATGAACTAATTCAACACAATTCTAGAACATTTTGGCACAACTTGATTGTATTGCATTCTATGCATTTAAATGTGTAAAACTGAAATTTACTTAATCCATTTGAGTTGGGACTACATGAATACTTTTTGTGGGGTTAATGTTAAAGTAATATTTCTTGAATTGAGTGTTTCTTAGCTCTAAAAGCAGTTGCAATTAACCCTCTGGTGTCTGAGGGTATTTTGGGCCCTGGAGAAGTTTTGACATGCCTTGACATTTGTGCTTTTTTCAGTTGCTTAAAAACATATTAATGCTAATGTCTGATAACACTGTATTCAGCACAAACTGGGCTACAATAATATGTGAGCAACATGTGTGTACATGTTTGTATTTTTGAGAAAATAATGTTTATGCATGGTTTTTGAAAAAACAAAAATTTTAAGTCACTGAAATAAGGTCATATAACACATACTAAACATTTGTCCACAAGACTTTTGAATGCTGGATCTTGTAGCCTAGAGTTTTTGCTACAAAATTATGTGAAAACCATCCTGATCACTCATTCATACAAAACAATATAGTAATTTAACTTTTGTAAGACAATTTTAGTGTTGAAAGATAATATGCAAGGAGGCGTGAATTATCATGAATATTTAGGTGATTCACACCTGAGAGACAATGACCCCATCCCTGGGCCTATCACTGAGGGATAGAGAATGAATGTGAGGAGACTTAATGATCCAAATCAAATTTTAAGTTAAAAGAAGACATCTGACTATATAGTTTCTTTACATAAAGACTTTTATGAAATTTTAGACCTACATTACTGTTAAAAGAAGTCTCTTATGCTCACCAAGACTGGATTTATTTGATCCAAAATACAGAAGCAATATTGATATTCTGAACTCTTTTTACAATTTAAAAGAACAGTTTTCTATTTAAATATTTGGTAAAAATGCAATTTGTGATCAAAGCATAATTTTCAGCATCATTACTGCAGTCTTCAGTGTCACATGATCCTTCAAAAATCATTATAATATGCTGATTTTCTAATATGGGCATATTTAAAGTGCATTTTACTCATTTAACCTGAACACATATTTGTAAGCACAAGCTTTGTTGATGATAATGAGGCATTATAAACACTAGATAAAATATAATCTAAACATTCATATTATTTTTATATCATACAGCATACAATTTAAATGCCTGCTTTAGCCAAAACAACATTTAAATGTAACTAAAACTTGCTTATTAGGACATATTTCAAATGTCAATACTCCGAATCCTAGCTGGCAAGTCTAGAAACACTCCCACTAGTAAAATATGTTCAAGTTTAAATAAAATAGCATGTCAACTAATGAAAAATAATTGACTTACTCGTCTGAAATTGTATCCTCGGCTGGATCAAGTCTCTCTTCAAAATACAAACGTTCATCGGAGTCCCGCTCTTCTTCTGAGGAAAAAGTTAACTCTTCCTTACAATCCTGGAGCTTTCTCGCCTGTGTATCATTGCAAATGTGCAGAAAAATGAACGAAATGTGTTTACAACCTCACTGTGGGGGCGTGTACAATTGCGTTGATTGTCTAAGCACATTAGCGTATGATTGGCGCGCTCTGCTGGTGGGTGGGATCACATTACAGATAATTAGATGAACCGGTAAAAACTGAACATCGCTTTGTTTCAAAAAGATTGCATTGCAGGAGAATATTTGTTTTAAATTTGAGTTGTTTTATTTAAAAGTAGACATTTTAAGCTTTCTTTAGACATATGTTTCATGTTTGTGTGATAAGTATTCGCTGAGTTTCAGGTCATTTTTGTGACGTGTTTCAGAAATATGCTCGTGAACACAGAGACTGCTGACAGCTCACCCTTTTTATTTTCTTTATTTTACAAAAGCACAATGTTTCATTGTTATTATGAGTGTACACAAATAAAAGTAGACCCTTTATAGTCTCTAATGATGTCTTACACTTATCTGTATACCCAAAAATGACGGAGTATTTCAAGTTGTTTCTGCTGTAATGACGAAAATATCCAGCATGACGGTGCATCCGTCGACCCCAGAGAGTTAAATTGACAGTGCAAAAGTTTCATCAGTACAAGAGAATCTCGCTTGTAAAAAGGTTCAAATTAATGGGAGAAATTGGATAGGTGTAGAATGGGTGTAGAAAGGAAGTCCGTCCTTATAGGTAAAAGAGCCAATCACCTTTTATATAAAGACATCGCCTGTTTATCAATTTGAGAACGCACATGTGCATTAGCTATACAAGCCATCATTTTTTAGCGTTATCTGAGGTAAAGAAGCACAATTTATGATATCAGTGTTTTCAGATTTTGCTGCTGATTTGAAATATGTTCTTTGATCATAATCTTGACCAACCATTTTGGAGATTTTGAAAAGTATATGTCAGTGTTACTGTCCCTCCTCATTTTGTTTTAGTTCAATTTTAGCCTGAAATTGTATGGATCCTTTAATCCAACCAACTGATCTCCTCATTCACATTTTATAATATGCCATTAGTACACACAATCTCTCTCTTAAGCTTAAGTGTGCACTGAAGCATGTTACTAAGAGTGCATTTCGTGTCATATCTGGCTTCAGTTCGGACACGTAAGCTTCTCCATTAAAAGAGTCTTCTTCAGATCTCTTTTCATTTAAATACTGTCTCCTGTTTCTAACCTATATTAAAACCAAGAGCCCTCAAATATCCTGTTTGCATTTGCCACAAGCTACAGTATATAGCATATCAACAAAGAAAATGAATCAGCCTCCATCTATTTCTTTAACCATATATGTCAAATCTATTCCACACATGTGACACTGACTTATGGCAGCTTCCAGGGCAATGACTGTTGTTGTTGTGGCATGCTGTTGCCGGACATAACTGTGAAGCACAAATTTTACATAAAGTTTTACAGATCTCCATTTAAGTATCAGTTAATGACATTAATTATTTAAATGACCATTTTAAGCCATTCATTTATATATATATATATATATATATATATATACACACACACACACACACATTATTATATTAACAGTTAGTTCCGGTCCTCGAATCTGATTGGACGAGAGACATTCCATGAGTACTGATGGTCTCACACCATCAGCACTCCAACACTTCACTGTGTTTATCACTCTGCTTGTGTTCGTGCCATTTAAACTAAAGTGTAAGAGCAATGCAGATGTGTTAAGAGCCATCTGTCTCTTTACATTTAATTTTGTGACATTACATATTTTAGCCAGCAAGTGGAGGCAAAAGACCATTTTTGTGTGTGATATGTGCCAGTTAGGTGACGTGAAGCGAGTCAGCGTCACTCAGTGTGTGTACATTCAACAGCACTCCATGATCGCTCGTATCACTACTACACTACTAAAGCTAGGAAATAGCTTAAAACGGCTTTAAACTAACAACTTCAGCATTAAGGCTCATCAAAGCTGAGAGACACAACAGACTGATTAATTACACAAACTCAAGGCGCTTAACTCTTACTGTACTTCCCTCATTGTAGAGGACAAAAAGGTGGAGGAGATTGTGGCTTCTATAGTGAAAGACTCTTGTGCACTGTCTATCTGGAAATAGGGAGGAATACCCCTGCTTGGACAGCTATTATTCCACTGAGAAAATAGGATGTATTTCACCAAAATTACATTATCTTCAGAAACCTGACTAACAAACTACATCATCATAATCAGGTGATCGCACCTGGTCCATCTCTCTCTCTCACACACACACACACACACACACACACACACACACATCCTTGTTTCTCCAATAACATGTTAGAAACAACCCAAGATGTGATACTAGTAGTTCTGAAGTGATGTTTTTGAGAGGCTTGGACACATCATTTGGTTTGAACCAGCAATGGCAGATTCCGATCCATCATGTAAGAAAGTAGTTCCATGCACAAATGTCTTTTTTGTGGCCATCCTGTTTTTCCTAATTTTTTAAAATTGACTTGTTCATTGAAATGTTGAATATAAGCAATATCACATGAGCAAGAGTGTGTTATGACTCTAAATCAGCACTGCTGTGATTACTTATGGCACTCGGCCTGCAGATGTAGTGTAGAGCAGTGCAGATGAAGGACCATATCGCACTCTTGCTCATGAGATATTGCTTCAATTTATATTGATTAACTTTCATCTCAAAGTGAGAGATTTTTAAAGTGACTAACAAACCTGTTTTTGGACTACACAGAAACACAAGTGAGTGAATCATCCACCTTAATGACAAAAATGTAAATATAGGCAGATACACACACTTAAATGATCTCTTCCTGGAATACAAATCAAAAATGTTGATGACTCATCTTGTACTGACTCATTTTGTCTAATTAACTGTCAGTACTCGCAATGCAAGTGAATGGGTCCCAAATTTTAAAGCTCCAAAATGCACATTAAAGCAACATAAAAGTTATCCATAGACTCCAGTGGTTAAGTTTAGATCTTCAGAAGCGACAAGATAAGTGTGGGTGAGAAACAGATCAATATTTAAGTCATATATTATATAATATTTTATTCATTTTTTGACAATAAATTCTCCTCCCTGCCCAGTACTTGGTGATATGTTTGCAGAATTGAAATTGTTAAAAACAAAACAAGAAGGTGAAAGTGGAGACTGATAGTAAAAAGGGACTTTAATATGAATCTGTTTCTTAAACACACATAATATAACGCTTCTGAAAATATGTATTTTTATGGACTCTTGAGTCTTATGGATTACTTTTATGCTGCCGAAATGTGCATTTTGGAGCTTCAATATTTTGGTAACCATTCACTTGCATTGTAGGGAACTACAGAGCTGAAATATTCTTCTAAAAATCTTTGTTTGTGTTCAGTAAAATAAAATAAATACACATCTGGAATGGCAGTAGGGTAAATGATGAGAAAAATTTAATTTTTGGGCGAACTATCCCTTTAACTAACGGCTGTTGGCTTTTTAAAACATCAACACAACACAGCTTCTTTTCAGGAAAGTCTGTTCATTGGATCTTTAAATAGAGGATTATAGCAGCTCATTTAATTCTGGATATGTCAGCCTTTACATATCACTCTGAACATAATTAAACTGTTAAAATACAAAATTACATTTGTTTAAAATTGCATATGACAATCAGCGCCACCTACAGTATCGGAGTGAATATACATTTTGCCCCGTTTCCTGTTACTTAGCCCAAAATAGCCAGCATCAGTCTTCAGAGGTGAGAGACTATTATGTGAACAGGGCACTTTGAGAGTTAAATTACAAACAGTTTAATTTTCAAAATACACATTTGTTCCATTTTCTATCATCAAATTGTTATTTCCACACATGCACTTCCTGCACTTTGCAGTCCTCTGCTTTCCTGTTAGAAATTATGTCTAGTCCAAGGTTGAAAAGCTACTGCTTCATCTGTATTCAATTTCAAACAGGGCTGTCATTTCGAGTGGAATAAATCAGATGTTTTTTGAACATGTAAATGAACAATCTTTTTTTCTCTGAGGCTTTGCTGTACATGAAAGCATACAAGTGCCCTGAGGGCAATGTACAGATAAAACACCACTAATAGATATACAACTAGATAGTTCAGAAATAGTTCCTGAGGTTAAAAAGATAAATTGATTAAGAATGAAGGATCTGTCAACAACTGGCAAGAAAAGAAAGCATTTCGCAAGCTCAAACATAAAGTATGAATAATGCACGGCCACGGCCCACATCCCAAAATATATTGATGTTGGAAACACAGATACCATAATCTGATATCCGTCATCTGATTTGCTTAAGCACAAAGGGTGTCTCCTCTCAGAACAACTGCATTTTGCACTTAAGTCAAAGAACAAAGGTATCACCCAAAAGCCGGAAGAGATGGCAGATATTCAAAGCAGCAGAGCCGTTGGCAAACACATGGGTTATTTGAGGTGAGGCGAAATGAAGACATATGACCTCTTTAGTTGACTGTATGCGTGTCACGGAGCAATCAAAGAACCCAGAACTTCAGCACCTTTCAGTATCTATTTACATCAACTGCACACATATCAAAGCATGGTTTGTGGAGTGTAATTACTGGTAAAGTTGTTTGTCTTTAACAGAGGTGGGTAGTAAATCGTTACAATTTACTCCGTTACATTTACTTGAGTAACATTTTGGGGAACATTTTACTTTTAGAGTAGGTTTAAAACTGGATACTTTTTACTCTCCCTCAAGTAAATTTCTAATAATTTTTTGTTTACTTCTTTACAATGTGTGGCGTTACTGTCGTTACATTACTGGGTTTAATTTGAATTAGGGCTGTCGAATTAACGCGTTAATAACGTGCGATTAATTTTACAAAAATTTACTCGTTAAAAAGTTAACGCAATTAATCGCAATGCTTTCCTGAGAATGCTTTCCTGAGAAATTCCAGAGAAATGAGAAGTACCACCTGTTTACTCCAGACGGCAGTAAGTGAAATTTCAGCTGTGTGAGCAACACAGTTTATTACAGTGAACAATATATTAACAACCCTTCATTGGACACACAACACAAAAATGCGTTACGTTCTTGCATTCGACACAAATGCGAACTAAGGGATCTCAAAATGTGTTTAAAATTAAATTATTAAACTATATTTAAATTGACAAAGTGACATAAACATTTTATTTTTATGATGCAACACACCCGAGACGCGACACAAGCATGTCTGACGTAGGTTGTATGGTCTTTACCTCACAAATATTTAATTACCAACAAGGTTAAGGAGGTGTCCTTTAAACTGTTACACCGTTTTTACCCAGTCAATCTTTATTTAAGAAACATGCTCCCTGAAATAGATCCACTTTGCTCCTCCTGTAATGCTGTAGATTAATCTGCCCCTCACCTTTTTTGGGAATGTGTCCACGCTTTAGTATTTTGGAGAAAATGTTGTTTGTTTGTACGTACCTCTATTTTAACTAGTTTTTCTTTTCTTTATAAAGACGTTTTATTTGGTTTTCACAGTTTTGATAACTTAAGTTAATATTTTCTGATTAATCTGTTTATTTTATAAGTGTAAATTTATGTCTATAAAGCCCCTATTTGCACTTTTTTGTAAAGACTTGAAATATTATTTAAATACTCTTTGTACCTCCAACAAAACAAGTCTTTTTTAATATTTAAAGATAACTATGTATAATTATTTCATCATTATATATTGAATTATTGTTATATGTGGGGCTTTCTCAGCAAATATTTGTATATGCGATTAATCACGATTAATTAATCAGATTAACATTTTTTAGCGATTGACAACCCTAATTTGAATTAATGTGTAATTTATTGAGAGATTATTTAATGGGACTTTTGCAAGAGCGGAACTTCACAGGTGCACACGATGAGATGCTCTCACAGACTGGCACTCAATTCATCAGCGCAGCAGCATCAAACTCTTCAAAGTGAAACAATTTCTTCGCTCCACATTGAAAAGAATTATAGTTTCATCATGCACTGCCTTCTTTTAACACCAAGACAAGGTGATATTTTAAGATTAATGTCACAGCTCCAACTTCAAGCAGCACGCTGAGGTAAATTTTGGCTCTAATTCTAACGCTGGCTTTTCTGTGTAATGAGATGGTCATTTTCAGGGTGATTCTGAAACTGGGCTCTTATGACATCAGTTTTTACGTGTACATTTTTAAATCAGTGCATCAATATATCAGTGTGTTTTGTCCCCCATGTCATAAGCAGTATTTATGCATTTACTCCGTGCCCTCGCGGGGGTACTGGAAACTATTGCAGCCACTTCAGGCGGATTAACTGTATAAATCCATGTAAACATTCAAGTTAAATGTAAATTACTGCCATTCGAGTGATTGACAACTGGAACGCAAACAGACAGCATTTCGCAGCACAGGCGCACGCGTGTGATGTGCACAAGGCAATTGACGTGACAAGAGTGGCTGTGTCCGCTATCATTCACTCATTCACTATTTCCTATATAGTGAATGGAAGTCAGTGCCACAAGTGTGAACAGCTCCATAGGAATCCGTTGTTTCTATTCAAAATCTGATTGTTCAGAATATTTGCATTTTTTGTGACACACCCTTTAGAACTATAAATACTTCTTTCTCTATAAACTAAATCATTTATTATTAGGTAGGGATCAGGTGCTTAATTTTTTCAACAAACTTTCTTTCTACCATAAAAATCATTAAAGCATCTCAATTCTAACAGCTGATGCGTGTAATGTTTCTGTTGTAAATACAGCACAACAATTGATTAGCATATAGACTTGTTAAAACCTTGTTGACATGCCATGCCAATGATGACTTTTGAATAATATGCATCTGCTGAGCTGTCTGAAAAATAAATCTCTGCACAACAGAACAATGAAAATCACAGCAGAGCTCCAGACTGCATATATGTGATTTGGGAGTTTGGAAATGGACAAGTGCAAATTGGATATGACCAAACTGTCTCAATTACCACCAGCTTATATACACCTCTCTCACATACTATATTTAGATTTGGTAGGTTTGCCAAGAACTGAATCTAAAAATTAAACACCTTGAGGATATATGGCAAAGCTGAAATGTGAATGCAAGCTTATAAATCTGGTAGTCTTGACTCTAAATTCTGATTGGCCAAGCTGCGGTTGAAGCGGTCGTAAAATGACTATTGAACACTGATGTTGCCACAATTTTATAAAAGCAATAAGTCACTTGAGTTGGTACATAATGGTGATTTTACTCTGCTTCGTGTCGTGCCAAATAACAGCCTTTAACCGTGGTAATAAAAATCACTGTAAAGCACTGCCTCTCGTGGTGTTTCAGTAGTTTGTATGTTAATGTAATCTTGTGTTGAAGCTGTAAACGCATTTGGCTTGCTGTCCGTATACTGGAGGGCTCAGAGCTCGAGACTTGAGTCCCGATTAACCCCTGGACTTTACATATTTAGATAAATAATGAATCTAGAGAATAGGTGGAGATTGGGTGGAGGTGGGATGTCAGGAGTGTTGTCACAGGAACCAGGTTAGCAGTGGCGTATATACTCCTACTTGCGGGCTTTGATTTGCCAGATTAAAATTAACATGATCTTCCCGAACCTCTGTTAATAAACACCATATAGTTTTGTTTTATAATTACTCCTAACAGCCAACACCTAAACACCACACTAATATGAGCTTGTTGAACGTAGCATTTCAAAAATATAAAAAAGGCATTAATAATTAATAATCCTCCCTGCTGCTACTTTATAACTGCTTCCACTCTTCTTGGAAGGCGTTCCACTAAATATTGGATAAGCTCCCATTCAGACACAAGAACATCAGTGATGTCCAGCACTAATGTTGGGCAATGGGTCCTGGCTCACGGTTGGCATTTCAATTCATCCCAAAGATTTTTAGTGGTGTTCAGGAGTGGGCTTTAGGTATCCATTTGAACCATTTACTGGTGTTTGACATGATGAAAGTCACTGAGCTTTTTGTTACACCCCATTCTACTAAAAAAAAAAAACTGATCTAAGGTGAATGCATGGCTGTATGACGGTAAACCCGTTAATTAGAAGAGGGTGTCCACATACTTTTGTAGTGTACGTTGTATGTGAATATTTTACAAATCCTACAGCTAACCCAATGCAGTGAAACTGCTCTATCCTAGTGCCAAATGTAATAACAGATTCTCATAATGAAGGAACAAATATTTTAGTGCTCAGACAGAACAGCTGTAGAGCTCTGAGTGAGAGTCTGCTGAGTATTAGCTAGTACCATATGGACACCTCACACTATCCCCACTGAAACAAGTGTTTATGCTGCTATTAGTTATTATTCAGCCAGCATAGAACTGTGGACTGCAATATTTTAATTGCACCAATGCCAGGGTTGTGCAGATTTATTTCATAACACCAGATTTGGGCTGAAACAGAACACATATAATGGTGTTACGTATTCGGAAAAAAAAAATTAAATAACTACATTAAGCCTCCGCAACCTTTTCAATCAAACAGTTATGGAGGGGCAGTAGTGGCTCAGCGTTTAAGGCTCTGGGTTACTGACCAGAAGGTCGAGGGTTCAAGCCCCAACACCACCAAGACACCACTGTTGGGCCCTTGAGCAAGGCCCTTGACCCTATCTCCTCCAGGGGCGCTGTATCATGGCTGAACCTGCACTCTGACCCCAGCTTAGCTGGGATATGTAAAAAATACATAATTTCACTGTATATATGCAGAAATATATGTATAATGTGTGACAACTGATCAATTTAATTGAATAGTTTGACAAAAATTGTTAGAATACTGTCCACAAAATAAGGCAAAAAGAAAAAACTTCTTGTCGATCAAGTGTGAAACTTTATTGTTTTTCTGAACAGTGCAGATGCGCACTTCACACTCGTCCTCTCGCTCTCTCTTTCCCAGAGCAGCTGGAGCGCGTGAGCAGTGTTGCCAGGATTTCATGCCAAATTGGGCTAAATTGAAAACACAATCGCAGGTAAAAATAACAGCATTTGGGGTTTTTGGGATGCTTTAAAAATGGACCCCACTCACCAAAAGTTTTGATGGTAGACACTAGATAATGAAAATACAATGCCTTAGTCATGTATAATGTGTAATGATTTGGGATTGAATATCTGGCAACCACACCGAAATGTTGTTTTGTGTCAGCTGTGCACCGAAATCAATACAGCCACATTTTACACAGATATTACATTTGGGCGCATGATACATTGTTTCCCGTGATCCACATCAAAAAGGTTGCTGACCCCTGTACTACACTGTTGTCACAGGACCTCACTATGTTGTATGTTTATATTTCTGGCAGTTATTATTTTGAAAATATGGTTCATTTGCATTTCGTATCCACTTTTGTGTCAAAATGTATGAATCTTTGACAGTACAATTAAATAATAGGTTAAAAGGAAGATTAAAACAAAAATAGTTAAAAATCGAGCTGTCAGAATTAATGTGATTAATAAAAAAATTTCAATGGATACATTTTCCTTAATCACATTTAACGCATTTACCGTTAATACGGCATGAACACTTGTGTGAAGGGCGGAACCTTTGTAAAGTGTCTGCCCGGAGTCACACACTTCACAGACAGACACAGCACCAGAGCCCTTCTTCCAAGTTGAGCCTACAAGCTTAGCATAAAATAGCATAATGTGTGGAACATTGACATTCTATGGGTGGTACTGTTGTAATACTCGCCTATGATAGAGCCACGGAGGTTATCTCAGTAAATAAAAGAATGTCTGCCAGTGCAAAATGGAGAAAGGAGCTCAAAGTGCTATTTAATGTACAATACAAGCCCAGATGGGACTTAAGGTGCATTTTAATTACCACAGAAGCAAGTCAAGTCTTAACTATCACCAAAACGCAGAAAGAGACATTTTTGTCTGAAAGCGCTATTTATGGTGAGTTCAAAGCTCTGGCGTTGACACTCTGATGCAAATCATGAACACAGCTTCAAGATTGCTGTAACAAAGTGGATAGCAACAGTCTACCAGCAGATTAATAATGCGGAGGGTTAAAGTTTAAAATATTTAATGCCCATTGCAATGAATATGCAGCCTATGTGGAGACTTGTTCTTTCAATTAATCAACCTCACACTTACAATTTGGGAAACGTTTAATGTTACTCGAATTGGTTCTATTTTAGTACATTTCTTGTAAAAGGCTTTGTTTGGAAAATTTTAATAAAGCATTATATTGTTACATATTGTTTTGTTTTCTTTCCTAAGATGGAAAAAATGCATTTTGACAAGAAAATAATAGATATAGTGTCAAATTTCAGCACTTTCAAAATCTGCGATTAATCGTGATTAACTACATAAAAATGAATGATGATTAAAAAAATATATATCGACTGAAAGCACTAGTTAAAATAATTAAAAATGCCATTCTGAACATTCACAGTCAACACTGATTGGTAGCTACAATGTCACAGCTAGGGGATTTTGAGTCTTGGAAGTACAGGTAGCATTTTTCTTGTTAGAAAGTGGATGACATATTGTTGTTGACTGCAAACTGCCTTCTGTTTGCCTTCATCCTTTCATAAAGAAAAACAAATCAACTCTACATCTAAATTAAAAAAAAAATCAAGGCTAGGTAAATTAGGTAAATTCATGTTTCACAAAGGTGCTTTGTGATTTTAACCCCATCCAAATCGAACGTGTCTGTATTTTTTCTCCATAAATTAATTATGAAGCAATATATTTACTGTTTTTCAGCTAATTGAGTTGTCCTCTGAGAAATCTAATCCCATCCAGCTAGAAATGTCTGTGCTACTCTCTATTACTTCACTCAATGTATACTCTACTTAATGCCATAATTATACATTGCATGATTAATCATATATAAGTCTGATTTATGTCAAAGCATTTTGAGATTCATGCATACAGAGCACTGTCTCACTGTCTCTTTCGCATTTCCTTTTCATTCCCACATCCTATCTGTCTATTGTTTTATAATTTTTTCCATGCCTACCCTCACTCTTCCCCAGGCTCTCTCTTCACAATCTCTCTCTCTGTCTCCTCCTCCTTTCCTCTAAAGCTCCTCTCTCTGTCTCTCCTCCTCCCTCTCTCTGATGGTAACTAGGCTGAGGTCAGGTAAGGTAATGGAGCGCACACTCTTATGCAGCACTACCTCTGCTGTGGTGTCAGGAGATCGAGCTGCACTTCCAAATACCCTTGAGGTATTACCTCATTCAGGGCTCTAAGGGAATGTTTGATTTAAACACACACATTTTTCAAGCATGCAATGCCTCCATCTAGAGTATTGCTACCACTAACTAAAACAGTCCAAAATTTAATAAAAGTACCACTTTTATGTTTTGCAAATCTATGGTAGCAGGTGCAACTACAGCTGTACAGGCAACACCTCTTCAAACAAACCAGAGCACCACAGTCAATGGGTGCTTCTCATTTCTTAAATTGTGCATCTTTGTTTTCTCACTCCTCCATACTCAAGCAGGGACCTGGAAACCAAGGTCCAAAGTCCACCAAATGCACAGCGAGGACAGAGGACAGAGTAAGCATGTCCAGGTTGCCCTTGTGGAACATATGTGGAAGACTTTTTTTGTCATGCATTTGACTCATTAGTACATTGATGAATAATAGTCTAGACAGAAGAAGGCCATTAATAGGGTTATGTTCAATGATACGGAAATAAAACTTTGGACTTTAAAATCAGTTTTTTTTATTGTCTAATTGCTTTACTTGTTTGTTTCCACTATATATGTATACAATGTAGTGTATCTGAATTATAATATTTATTCTATAGTATATGTATTATAATTAAAATTATTAAATACTAAATTAAAATATTTATTTGGGGGCCTTTCTCAGTAAATATTAATATGTGATTAGTCATGATGAATTTGATTAATCAGCACATCATGTAATTAATCCAATAACATTTTTGTATACGTTAGACAGCCCTAATTGTTACACTTTTGACTGGTTAAGCTAACCACAAGACAATGTATTTTTCTCTCCATATCTATAAGACTAGCATAGTCCCAAACACAACTAAGATCCCACTTTGAAGACACTGAGGGGTGGTGTCGGTGGAGCTTTAATAAAGGCTTTTCTTTTAAACAAGCATTACATAAAATTACATTTCTTAAATAGGAGAAATGTAGCACCTAATTCTAAAAGTCAGTGCTTATTGTAGATACTGACAGAAGACCATGTGCAGTCTATTCAAGTGATGCAGTTAGATTCCATTCACCAATGTTTGTGCTTGTGAGAATGCATGTGCATTACTGAATTTCTACCCTTAGTATATTTGTTTATTTATCTTAGTTTAGTATATCTTTATATGGGAACTCTTGCATCTTTGCCATTTGTCTATAGTCTATTTGGTTTACTTTCATTTAGATAAAATACTTAAGAGTTACGGTACATGCATATGGTCATGCATGCAAAAGGCATGCTCTTGCTCACCACCATCACTGAAATCACTGAGGCTTAAGGAAATAATTATGACTCTTTCCAAGCCCAAATACCAAGTAAAGGGTTTCCTAATTAAAACTTTATTGGACCTGTTGAAAGAACAGCATGGGATGCTGGTGTGCTGGTCGACCAGTCCGAACCTGAGATTCGTGCCGGTTTAAGCTGTTCTTTGCTGCAAGGGAGCGTCCAGTTAATAATAAATAAATAGGGGAAACCGGGGCTAATTGTCAAAAAGGGAAGTTGCCCCAAGGGTTATACTTGGTAACAATAAGATTTGGAGTCAAAAGTCTAATTGCGCAAATGTGTTTTCTCTAGCAGGTTTAGTTTGTTAGTTTCAAACAACTTGTTCAAAACACTATCATTAACAATTATCATATTTTCATTATAGCTCTTATGTAAACAAGCAAACATAAACAAACCACATACTGGCATACATCAAGGCAAGAGTCAACTATATTGTGAAGGCAGATTTTTTATGAAAAGTATTTTTCATGAATATCAGGTGGGGGCATGCGGTCTCATTAAATGTTTTAAATTACATAAACTTAAACAATTTATTAACAGTGAGGAATGGTTCCAGTAGCATTTTCACCTAAATATAGTTCGGCACAGCATAATTACAAACTGTTTACAGCCCGGATTTCACAGCACGGTTAGCAAATCGTGCTTAACTGTGCTCAACCGTGCTGGCAGAATGACAACTCACAATTGTCAATTTGCCATCACCAAGGTAACTTGTTTGTTTCTAGGTAGCTGGCAAAGTTCACTATGGTAAGGTTAATACAAAATTGTAAAATTGTATCTTAATGATTTCATGACGATGGTTTAAATAGTAGGCTATAGTACATCATTTTTTTCCTTCATGCCTTTTTCATCAGGAAGGTAGATTATGCTAGCTAGCTCATTAAAACTCATAATATGCCTTACCTTCTACTGCTCTTTTGAAGAAAACTTTGCAGCTTCCACATGTCACAACCCCATAGTGACATCCTGATGCTTCGTCTCCACACACCAGACACACTTTGGCTGTCGAAGACGTGTGTCTCAATGACGCACTGAAATAAGAACAAACAGAATTGCCCCATGACACATCAGGTGCAGTTGACAATCCACACTAATGCCATAACTATCCTTTACTCATTAGGGTAGATATATTAGTATTTTATTTTTTGCAGTGATAGTTGAATGCTAATTGTACAAATTACAATAAACAACTCAATGCATTTGATATCTAAATAGGACATCATAATATCAAGGTAAATGGATACAAGGTAAATGGTCTCTCTTTGTAATAATTCAACCCTTCTTAAAACAATGAATTGATAATTAAATGTAAGATGAAAGTTTGTATGTATTATTCCAGGCAAACTATTTAAATTCAAGCAAAAATAACAGAGCACCCATAAATAGCGCCCAAAGCCTGAGCTAAGTTTGTTCCTGCTCTGCATGGCCATTTGAGTCCAACAATTTTAGCACTGCAGAAACCACGTAATTCCCACATCGTTACTGGGCACCCAAAGGGTATGGCATATGTCACTGACTCACAACGTATGCCTCACCATTTTGCTCCAAATCATGAAAATGGTCTTCCTTATACCTTCCTTACAGAAATGAAGACTGAATCACATTAAGTGGCAGCCAATAAGAGAATGTTGGAAATGGAAAAAAGAGAGAATTTTGTATCATGTGCCCTCCAAAATGAAATTGAAACACTGAAAATGAAGCACACACTCCAAATAATCTGGCTGACTTGGCATACATCAGATTTAATCACCCAGCGAAACCTGACATAGCCTGACTGGGCAGAGCCTTTTGCTGTACAAGGATGACTTGTGGACTGGGAAAGTCACCTTTTGAAAGACGTATTTTGTTACAAAAATAAATTTTAATAACATTTTTTATTGAGATTTAATCAGTCTCAACTCTGTCTTGGTTGTTTCTCCTAAAATTTCTTTCAGACAACTGTTGACCAGTGATGGCTAATAATGAACTATTGTACATGTAATTTGGATTGCATAATCAGATTACTAAACATCATAAACTTTTTGTTTAATATGCATAATCAGATTAAAGTTAATTGTTTATGGATTACATGATTACATATTGGCTACATTACATATCGGTCTCGACTAATTGTGTGTGTGTGTGTGTGTGTGTGTGTGTGTGTGTGTGTGTGTGTGTGTGCGTGTGTGTGTGTGGGATACTCATGGACTGACAAATTACAACATGTTGTTAAATTTCTTGTTTACTAAAGTTTAATAAAATTAAAGGTATAAACTGGTACTAATATACTTAAAATAATTAATGATTTCCATGTAATATGCAATAAGTAATCCAATTAGATTACCTAAAAGGTGTAATCTAAAAGATAACGTTACTAATTGCAATTTTTGTTGTTTAGTAATGCGTACCAGCTAGGACTCCCCCTAATAGTTGACCAAATATTAGTAGATTAGAAGTGTCTTGGTCGACCAAGTTTTGATTGGTCAGTTGGTCGAAGAAGAAAAAAAAACTCCACAGGAAACCGATGAACAACAGTATTACCGTTGATTAGATGCTAGGTGGTACTATGGAGTAATTTTCGTAAAGCAACTTTATTTTTTATTTATTTTAATTACAAATTCAAATGAAACTGGAAAAAAAATGTAGTGCAATTAAAATGTGTGTTGTTCAACTTTTTGAAAGATGGCTTTACAACAGTTGTGAAAGGCAACATCTCTCTGGCAAAGAACCAACTTCATCTGTGCATTCTCTACCGGTCGGGTATTTCGTTGTCCGGGAATATACATTATGTGTGTGAATAAATTAGTTTTCACATCTTGTTTTTTATTTTGACGATCGGAACTCACCAGGAAGTCCTTTAAGTGAATGTATGTAGGCTACTTCACAGTCGTTTAATTCGCATCTTATTCAGATTCTGGTAAAATGCTCCTCCCCTGTTCTAAATGCATATTATAAGTGACCCCAACTGTCGAGCATCTACATCACAGATGTTGTCTGAGTAGTGCTCACATATAAATCTCATATAAAAATATCTGTGAGCTCTGAGGGCTGAAAATAGCTGCGACCGCCTCACCAGCCATTAATTAACACGCTGCATATTTACTTATTAAACACAGCCTTTTGCTGTGGTTTTTAATAAAATATGCAAGTCATATGGATGACTTTAATGGTGCCTTTTATAGTTATTTTATTTCAGTTTTGGAGTTGACATTACCGAACATGACAAACACACAGTATTGGAATTGGATCGAGCTTGTCAGAGCCGATACTGATCCAGGCAGGGGCAGATTGGGACTAAAAAGTGGACCTGGACTATCTGTCCCAGAGTGCCCCACCAATCCCAGCCCGCAACACACCACACCATAACACACTGGCTCATTTATTTAATTTTCCGGCTCAATTTCAAACATGTCAGAAAACATTTTTCCCAACATACAGATCTTAGGTTAATATGTACATGAATGTTCAAGGAAAAATGTGTATTTAATATGCTGTGACAAGTTAGCATTTCTTCAAAGTTTTTAAAGATATTAATCACCTTTCAACTTTTTTCTAGAAGTGCAAATAAACTATTGCCTTAGTTAATATGAGGTTGTGGAAACAACACGTTTAATAATAATATTTTATATATGTATATATAGTTATAAAATATCATATAATTATTTTGTTTTCTTTTAGTTTTTCAAAAGTTTCTTTTTCTTTGCAATTCTTCCCATAAGGCCTGCACCCCTGAGTCTTCTCTTTACTGCTGTACATGAAACTGGTGTTGAGTGGGTAAAATTAAATAAAGCTGTCAGCTGTGGACATTAAGTGTCTATTTCTCAAACTAGAGACTCTGATGTACTTATCCTCTTGTTTAGTTGTATCTGGGCCTTCCACATCTCTTTCTGTCCTTGTTAGAGCCAGTTGTCCTTTGGCTTAGAAGACTGTAGTATACAACTTTGTATGAAATCTTTTGTATGAAACCCAGTTTTTTGGCAATTTCAAGCATTGTATAGCATTCATTCCTCAAAACAATGATTGACTGACAAGTTTCTAGAGAAAGTTTCTTTTTGGCCATTTTTTATCTAATATTGACATTTAGATATGCCAGTCAATTGGATACTGTCGCAACTCAAAAACACACACAATGTTAAGCTTAATTTAATGAACCAAATAGCTTTCAACTGTGTTTGATATAATGGCAAGTGATTTTCTAGTACCAAATTAGCAATTAAACATGATAACTCAAGGATAAGTTGTAAGTTGTTGGAGTGATGGCTGCTGAAAATTTTATCAAAAACAACTTTTTTCAAAGAGTGATGATGCTGTTTTTTAACATCAGTAATGTCCTGATTATACTTTGTGATCAGTTGAATACCACTTAGGTGAATTAAAGTACCATTTTCCTTAAGAAACAGCAAAACATGTACATTATTCCAAGCTTTTGGCCACCAGTGTAAATATATGCCAAAATAATAAACATACCTCTTAAAGTGTAGATAGTTGCAGATATTTTGCAGATTAATTGCTCATATTTTCATTCTATGTGAGTTTGTTGTGTCTTCTGCAGTGTTTTAATTTCTTCCCCAGATAATTCTAGAAAGCCCTATGCTTTTACAAGTGCTGTATCTGCTATCCTTTAAACAAAGTATGCCTCAATGACTCAAATTGTTACAAAGTAATCTTATTTTCTGCATTTTTATCAGGCGTGAGCAATATTCGGCATGCTGCACCACAGCTCCCTGTGTTATGAATAATTTATGCAAATGACTATGTAATGTTCATAGCTTTACTGTTTGCAGATTTTATATATGCTGCTGTTATTGTATTTGTTTTAACTTGCAGTTATTTGTAATTTTGTGATTACTCAGAGCTCATTTGGTTGTCACCATTTTTGTGATTTGTATGTCAAAAAATGAGGTCCTCAGGAGGTATGGATTTAATGCGCTCAAATGTAAATGTGTCACAATGTGCAAGTCATTTCAAAATAAAAGTAATTAAATTGTTTTCAAAATAAAAGCCATTGAAAGGCTTTACCTTACAGTGTTCATTGAATATTCGCTCAGAAATGGGGTCACAGTGGAATGTTGAAGACTAGGGTGGCTGCCTATTTTTCCTGTAGGACAGGCCGGCCCAAATTACCCAGCGGCCTACCAGGAAAACTCTTGCTGTTCCCGATGTCCAGTCCAATAAGCGGATCGGTGCATCACTATTGCAAAGAATTATATCTTTGCAAATCTGAGCAATGTTGAGATCGCCTCTGAATCTATATAGGAGACTCATGTGAGATTACTGGAAAAATCTGAAAAGCATGATTACACTATGCTGGGTTTAGAGGCGTACGAACAAACCGGTGCGATCTGCATTCATGCTGTTGTTTACAAGCAAAGAGGGACTAAATTGGTTTTCATAATAAATCAGCTCTTCAAATAATCTTTACAACACCACAATATATTTATTTTTAATTTCGCAAATATTAATATAATAAAAAAAATAAAAGTTTAAGGCCATTACTGACGGAGTTGACTGTTTTCATGCTGGGATGTTTTCTGACGTCAAACTAAAACATTTATAAACTAGTTAATCCACATGAGCCTTCTCCCATTCAGTCCGTCACTTATTCTCACCACTTCTAGGGCAACAAAGTGGAGGGGCAAGGTTTTTAGAACAATCTATGCTCGACGAGCTCAGAATCCATTGTCAGCAATCACGTTTGGATCATATTTATCATAATTAATCATTATAAACACCTATAAATCGCATTGTATGTTTGAAAATATATAATCTTTCCTCCTGTCATCTGCTGTGTAAGGTGACATATTTTTAATTACAAAGTGTATTAAAGAACTTGCGCTGAGGGATCTGTCATTACAGGAAAAACTCCTGTGTGAAAGGGTTAAGCAAAATCTTATTCTTAAACAAAAAATAATCTAATTGCTGTCTAGCAGAAACAAATGAGACATTAAAGAGATCTTCAATGGGATAAACTAGTGCCCTTCATCAGAGGTTAATTATCTTCAGTTTTGATACTGAGCAATGCTACAAGGCATGCTAACTAAAAAAATCATCTGAATACTAAGCGACAAACATTGGCTCCAACAATTATTTCATGATATGCTAGCCTTAGCACCGACCTCCCCCACCCCAACTTTAATAATGAGCTTGCACTCATTTTAATCAGCAGTCCACGGTAATTGTCTGATTAGCATTCTGACAACATCCTTGAGTCTTAACAATCCTCTGGGTTTCCGAGGCACGATCCCTCTTAAAGCCTGGTGTGGGTAGCAACTTCACCGCATCTTTCTGACACAGTCAAAAAAGCTGATCTAATTCTCCCTCGTCCATCTAAACACACATTCAATTTGTTAGCCGGTTAGCAGGGGTCTCTTGCGAGGGAGTTGATTGGCAGGCCCTGGTAAGCTAATCGCCCCGGCGACACCCAAAGTGCTGTGCATGATGTGGAGAGGTCCTGCTGTATTAAACTGTTTGGCAAGCCTATTTATTGCCTGCCCATTCTCTCATTCTGCACTGAGAGTTCCTTGTCATGGAGTAAAAAAGAAAAAGACAATGCAAGGGGTTGACAAGGTGACTGCTTTTGCAGGAAGTAGGTCAGTGTTCATTGTTATGAAACAGCTCGCCTGTATGACCAGCATAATGTGAGGCTGTCTTTGTGTTTTGTGTATGAGAGGAAAACACCAATTAACATCTACAGCTTAAGTCGATGGATATTCCGTTGGTATACCATAAATAATGAGCTGAATGGCTTGCCTGCATTCCCCTCTTTAAGAACAGTTAGACTCTAAATTAGATTAATAATTTCAGTGCTGTTTTCTTCACCTGCAAAAGTATAACCTTGCATTATTGCAGACTGATCGCTCTGTGAATTTTGCAGCAATAGATAAACAGTTCCACTGCTGAAATTGGTCTGTGCTTTTTCAAACTACTGCCTCTAGTGGCCGAAGCTAAAAGTATTTTTGACCGTATGGGCACATGCAAGCTCCAGTTTCCGGATGAAACGTCCACAGAGTGGTGCAAAAAGCAAGTTGCATTTTTTGTTGTAAATCATTCAATACATTCAACAGGAATGCATATTTTATTAACCCTAAACCTAACCATCAGGGGAGTAAAATGTAATTTTAGAGTGAAAATGGAACCTCCGAAACAAGCTCACCATTGTGTATGTGGACACAATTACTTACTAGAACCCGTGTCTTGGAGGTTGCCCGTGCAATGTGCTATCATTAGTGTCGCAGAAAAAGGTGAACCCATTTGAAGTGATGCTAAAATGTTTGATGGGGAATGGTGCAGGTAGCCATTTCAAACTATACTGCATCCTAACACCAAAATTTCTTTCAAGACAGGTCAGTCTACTCGGTGGCCATCTTTGAAACACTCCCGGGAAGGCTGGGCAGCTATTTTCTATGTAAAGAAGCAGCACAAAAGTAAAGGAGAAAGACTGAAAACTTCAAAATGGTTGCTCAAGATTACAAATATTTCATATTTTCATATTTCAAATCAGCAGTTAAATCTGACAACAATAGTATCTTAAATTGTGCGAGTTTAGCTCAGAACACTCTAAAAATTATATTTTTCAGTCTGGTTCAGCTAATGCACATGTGCATTCTCAAGATGATAGACAGGTGATGATGTCTGAATCAAAAGGTGATCTACCTGTAAGGCAGGACCTCCTTTGCTACATCCATTAGTAGTTCGGCATTCCAGTTTCTCCCATTCATTTTAATTCCAGCGGTCTGTTTCTGCTAATATGTACATTTTTATTTTTCCCTATGCAATTGTTTGAAAAATGCAATCTTTAAAAGGAAGTAAATAAGAACTGAAACCAGTAGTGATTACTTACCGGCCAAGAATTGAAATACACATGTAACAATAACACTACACACATTCAAGCTCAACTTGGCAACTACTGTATGGGAACGAAACTGTAGTGCCGAGTTGGAGCATTCTCTAAATTGTTTGGATTCTGAATATTTATAGCTCCTTATGTGCTGCTGAATCAGCTGAGATCTGCAGAAAGATTCTGGCAGTATTGAGAATGAAGACTGACAGATGGATCAGGAATGGAAAAATAACAAACCATATAACTGCTCACATACACTGCACTGGAGCTTTCACATATCAATCTTAATGGAGTTCAAGAGCAGCACACTTTTTTCTCTCTTTACCGAGCAATCGTCAATCCTGCATGGGCAGATATAGAACATGCAGGGAGAGTTATGCTTAAATTAAACCACTAAAGCTATTCTCTGTTAAGAGTTTGACCGCTAATGGATTTTGTAGTTAGATACCTAATGATAACTAAGTTGATGAAAAATTTGATTTTCGATTAATCGGCTGTTAAGTTTTTGAAAATGATACAGTACACTAAATAGTAACATTGAATAAAACATAATAGACTTAAAAAATATATATAATTTATTTCAACACAAAAAAAACATATAGGCATACAATTGTGATATGGTCAGTATAGTCAGTAATTAAATAGATTTAGGTAATGTCCATAGAGGTCCACACATGCAATGCTAACAGTTCTCGCTTCAGAGAGACACTTTTTCTTAGTGTAATTTCATGGTTCCCAGCACTTTTAACTAGTAACTAGCACTGCTGCTCCCTATACACATTTTACGCAGTCTGCATAGGGCATCCGACATGTATTGTCTATCAGTTAAAGATGATGTGTGTAATTTTTCGATGTTTAAATTCTTTCTCATATCCCCTCTTAATATGCAGAGTCAAATCTACAACATGATCACACAGGAAATTGACAATCTGCTTCCAAATGGTTATGTACCCTGAAATAGACCGTTCTGCCAAATTACTGACAAGCGCACCCCTTATCAGACATTTTTGCATCAATGCAAATGTGTTCACCTTCTCCTGTTGTGCAACTGATGGTCACATGGAAACCAGGAGGTAATCGAGTTCACATACACAATAATGAACCCAATTTGGGTGTGGCATTTTTACTCTGAAATTGCATTGTTCCTCGACTGATGGTTAGGTTTAGGGTTGGGATTAGGGTTGTGGAAGGGTTAATAAAATATGCATTACTTTTGACTGTATATTATTTACAGGACATTTCACCTGGGAAAAGTGCCAATAACACTTCGAGCAATGGAGAAGCAGAGCTTATGACCTAAGATAGCTTTGCATTCTGCATTCGGAAGCAACAAGTTGATTCCAAGTTGAAATCCAACTTGACAATTTGAAGCTACTTGTATGTTGATTTCATCTAAAAATGTAACACTGATTACATGGACACCAAAAAGCAGCTTATTGTGAGAAAGTAGAGTTTCCGGTTTACATGCACTCTATAAGTGGCATACATTTTTCTCCACAGCAACGTCATTTACCAGCGACGCTTGAGTAAATAACAAACATGGTATCCAAGGTAGACTGCTATTTTATTTCCCATTGCTTTGCTTTATTTTCAGATATTCCAGAGTTGTTGCTCTGTATGTTTTCTTAAATTTCTATCGCAAACTGCAGCAGAATTGCGCTGCAATAGTGGGGATTCCCTCTTATGTAAAACACCGGGATTCCCCCCGTGTACGAGTGCATATATGTGAACGTGAGGGACCAGCAATATTTTACATCGGTGTGTATAAACTGGTATAGCTTATAGTGTATGTGCTTTTCCCACTGTTCTCTCAGAAATGTTGAATTCTTTCCAATGTGTTGACATAAATTATGAAAACCATATTTTCACACACATGCACACTCTTCAATAAAGCCGCTTATGCATTTACATGACCACATAAGCCCCATTTTCTGGGAGAAACCTAGGTATGTTTAACCCCTTTCTCTAAATTCCTTAAATGGTGTAAGGAAATCTGTGTTCATATTTACACAACATTTCAGAACTCTGCTTACTGCAAAAACCTTGAATAAAGCTTCTTAATTGCATGTAAACGTGGTCAATGTGGATAAGTGATGTCATAAAAACATTCCTCTGATTTTTTGAGTAGCCCAACAGAGTAACATTGGCTTGAAATGTGGTGTGAATTTGAGGTGGTATCTGTTTGTAAAATCAATGCAAAACTGGGGAGTTTTCAGGAATCTATTTGAAAACAGTGATCATTTTTGAAAATCTGTTTGGTGATGTTAATGGCACAGTATTTACACTTCAACTTCAAGGTTAGTACAGAGCTATCAGATTTCACAGTATGGATGCTATCGAAAGTCAGGGATGTGAAAGGCTCTTTAGCTAACCCCTTTTTCTAACCACTCTTTTGCAATAAGCCCTGCTCAGCTTCAAGAGGACCACCCTTCAGTGTGCAAACAACGGCCGCTCTTACTGCCAGCCAGCTCCTCTCCAGTCTAGAGTATTTATATAACACACAACTTGGAATGCGGCAAAAGCTAAAGGTAGATTAGGTAAAACAAAAATACAGGGGGAGGACAAATGACTTGCATAACCAAAGTGAAACAGTCTAAACATTATCACTGCACCACACAGAGAAGCCTGGAATTATGGGAAACCCGCAGAGAATTATGGGTCCCCAGAGTGCTAGTTAGACCTGAATCAACCAAAGGGTCAATTGCAACGTCAGTGAGCAGCATGTAAAATGCATTTACATCCTCTTAATATACCAAGACCTGAGTTAATATCCACTGGGGGTGAAGAGAGTGGCCCATAATGACTGCTTCTCTAATGTTCTATAAATGTAAATTATAAAGCCATTTTATAAATGACAAAAGAATCCATGAAAAAAACTAGGAAATAATTCTGAAGAGGCATATTTCCAGAAAAGTTATTGTTTAGCCATAAGGAGATGCTTGTTGACAAAGCTGTATGTTATATGTATATGTTCGAAAGATGCTAATTCAGTTATCAGTAACAGCAACTGACTTGTTATGAGGAATGTTTTAAAAAATAATAAAATAATGAGGTGTGTTCATATTGTTTGTGTCAGCTTTCGTATTATTATTTTGGCATAGACATTATCCAAAGCCACAAGGACTAACCATTTGGTACAAGGGGGTTAGCATTTGATCAGACAAAATCTTGATAAATGGTTTCTGATCAATACTGTATAGAAAAAAGAATCAACTTTCCCTCATATTTGCTGATTTTCCAAGCCATCACTATCATATTTGAGATCCAGGTCACACATATATGCTTTCATCAAGATGTGTATATCCAGCATACATTTTTATTTATTTATTTGTTTCATATTCTATTAATTCTTAGTAAAAAAAAAAAAAAAACATGATTGAAATCCTATGGTTGATTTTAAAACCATTTGAATATCTGCCAAGCACTTGATAGTTTAAATAAATTAAAATATTGAAATGGCCCAGTGTCAATACTTTGTGGTTACCTATCGCACACCAGACACAAATAATGTAACCAAAGTGAACTCTCTCAGATGAATAAACAGTAATCAGTTTTATGGCAATAACTGATAAGCTTGGGGAGATACATTTACGGATGTAGCCATACCACAGGCATCACAATAGTTAACATGAACTAACAATGAGCAATACTTTTACTGCATTTATTAATTGGTTACTGTTCATATCTTAATATTATAAGTTGTTTAAAATAAAAAATGTTACAGTAGTTTTAGGGTTTATTGTCATTACATCATCATGACAACAAAGCTGTCAAAATTGGCAATAACATTACACAGAAAATGTTAGTTAGCAATTCTATCACACTAACATAATGTTAACATGCATACTGTTATATACACACTTATATTCTATGGTATTTATAAAACTACAGTATCTGACTTTCATCCATCAGGTTTCTATTTTTTTATGTATAGGTTTTGGAATGATGTTTAGTATATAAGCAGTGAGGAGAGAGGCACTAAAGTCAGTCAGTATACACCCTGCAGGTATGGCAAGGCTGAAAAACAACTATAAATTTGACATTCTCACTTTCACAATTTTTTCTACACTTGGCTGCAACTTATTTAAGCACTCGAGTACATATATGTGGTAAAAAAAAAAAAAGAAAGAAAGAAAGCCTTAAAGAAAATATAGAAAAACTGGACAGACGGGTATTGTTGACTTTTAACAATGCCACAGGCTATGTCTTCCCTTGAGCAGAGAAAATGGGAGACCTCTGTTTTAAAACTTGGCTAGGATTCAATCTTTTTTCATTATATTACAATTTCCAGCAGATCCATCAGGATTGCATCATGATTTGAGGGGTTAACTACACTGAAAAAAGTGTTAACCACCCAATTTCTATACTTGATCTAACCCTGTAAATTAGCTCTGTTGGTGTAAACTAATGTATTCAAGTTGATTCAGTTATGTTTAATAATATTTTTTGACTTTAATAAAACCAGTTAATTTAGATTTTAACACATGCAGCACAATATAGGTTACCATTTTAATCAGTGTACACTTTAAAAATGGGAAACCTGCAGTTGGTACATTAAGGAGCTATTTCTTCCTGTTCTAACCTTTAAAATGTGTTTTGTTTTTGTCTCCTAATCTATTCAGGTTGATGCGGTGATGTTCAGTCATATTTCTGTATCCAGTGGTTAAATCCAAAACTTCAGAAGCAATATGATATGTTCGTTAGAAACATAAAATCAACTATAAATTCTCCTCCCTGTCCAAAAGATGGTTATTTGCACGAAGAATGTACATTGCCAAAAACAAAAAAACAAGAAGGTGAAGGTGGAGGTTTAAAGTAAAAAACACCTATCATATCACTTCTGAAGATGTGGATTTAAACACCGAAGTTGTATGGATTACTTTTATGCTGCTCTTATATGCTTTATGGACCGTCACAATTCTGATCACCATTCACTTGCATTGTAGGGACCTACAGAGCTGAGATATTTGTTTAAAAATCTTTGAGTTCAGCAGAATAAAGAAAGTCACACATCTGGGATGGCATGAGGGTAAGTAAATAATAAGGAATCTGACAGAGAATGAATCTATCAGCAGAGCCAAGAAGAATCTCACACAATACCCTGTGGTCAACACCAGATGTGACAGCCTGAAAACATCTACAGTGATGCAAAGATGCTTCACTGTTGAATGAAAGATGCCAGCTATCACTATGTATCTCTCTCTATTACCAACGTTTGTAAAAGTCTGTTATTTAAGACAACATCACAAATTGTATATTTACATGCAACAAATTAAATTATGAAGATGATACAAAAAAACAAGACTGATATAGAGCATTTGCTCAAATATACTAAAAAAGATTCCCCAATGCTAGTTAAATTTATTTTGGTGACTTTTCCTCTAAAATAAAAATATATTAATTTTTTCACAGAAAATAGCAAAAATCACCCGTAGCACATAACGCGAGTCCAAGTACCCATTAAAAGAGGTCCTTTTTTCAGCACCTTTGGGATAATATGCCACACAATTTACACTAATCTGGCTTATTGCATGCCTGTTGATATAAACAGACCTCCCTCAAAGCCTGTGGACATACAACTCTGTAGTGTTTGTGGCATAGGTGAACTTGTGAACTTGCAATGAGCTGCTTGCATTCAAACCAGATGACCACTTTCTTTGCCTAAAGCAACCTCCTTTATGCTCAGAGTCAAAAACATGGCCCTGATTCACTGGTGACCTCCAGACTGGGTTTAGCTTGACTAGGACAAACAGGAAAGCTAAATCCCTGCAGTGTGTGAGATTACCTTAAGGAGCCAAGCCAGTAAACTCTGCACAATCAGTCAAAACTTACAATACTTGTTAAAAGTGTATCTCTATTATTTTAAATTCAGATAAGGCCATGCTTCCTGCCCAGGCTCAAAATGACCCAACATGTATGAGTTATATGGTGATGAACTGAGGTTTTCTGTTTATAATGTGATTTAATTAACTTTTTAGGCAGATAGGATGAATAAACAGTAATCAGTTTTATGGCAATAAATGAGAAGTTTGGTGAGATACATTTGTGGATGTAGGTTGAAGAACAGGTAGGTTTAGGGGTAGGGTTTAGGGTAAGGATTGGGGTAGGGTTAGGTTTAGGGGTAAGGTAAACACTGTAACTCCAGATGTAATTGATAATGGTTGATCAACATGGGTTTGCATACTGTTATATACACACTTATATTCTATGGTATTTATAAAACTACAGTATCTGACTTTCATCCATCAGGTTTCTATTTTTTTATGTATAGGTTTTGGAATGATGTTTAGTATATAAGCAGTGAGGAGAGAGGCACTAAAGTCAGTCAGTATACACCCTGCAGGTATGGCAAGGCTGAAAAACAACTATAAATTTGACATTCTCACTTTCACAATTTTTTCTACACTTGGCTGCAACTTATTTAAGCACTCGAGTACATATATGTGGTAAAAAAAAAAAAAAAAGAAAGAAAGAAAGCCTTAAAGAAAATATAGAAAAACTGGATGAATAAACAAAAGTTAACAAAATTAACTTTAGGCAGATAGTATGAATAAACAGTAATCAGTTGTATGGCAATAAATGAGAAGTTTGGTGAGATACATTTGCGGATGTAGGTTGAAGAACAGGTAGGTTTAGGGGTAGGGTTTAGGGTAAGGATTGGGGTAGGGTTAGGTTTAGGGGTAAGGTAAACACTGTAACTCCAGATGTAATTGATAATGGTTAACATCATTCCAAAACCTATACATAAAAAAAATAGAAACCTGATGGATGAAAGTCAGATACTGTAGTTTTATAAATACCATAGAATATAAGTGTGTATATAACAGTATGCAAACCCATGTTGATCAACCATTATCAATTGATAATGGTTGATCAACATGGGTTTTGCAATGGCCAATCCCGATATCAGGATGGCCGATATAAATGCAGATAAAAATAATACAATTTAAAAACAATAAATAAGATGTGCAAAATTTCGAAATTGAAACAAACACTTACTTTATGGAATATTTCCTTAAATGTGCATAAACTTGAAAAGAAAGAGCCTTAAAACAGAAATGTTGACTATCTATTAACAAATCTACTGGTAGATTTTGAAACTGACACAAGTGAAAGTTAACACACTTGCTAATCTGCCAAGTGAACACGGTTATCGCCTGATGCCGATAATCACAAAATATATATACATATATACACATATACATATACATATACACACACACCGATATATACAAACTCTGGCTCGGCAGCGGCCATGACGTGAAACTCTGGCTCGGTGGCGGCCATGACGTGAAACTCTGGCTCGGCGGCGGCCATGACGTGAAACTCTGGCTCGGTGGCGGCCATGACGTGAAACTCTGGCTCGCCGGTGGCCATGATGTGAAACTCTGGCTCGCCGGCGGCCATGACGGGAAACTCTGGCTCGCCGGCGGCCATGACGGGAAACTCTGGCTCGCCGGCGGCCATGTCGAGGAAGTCTGGCTCAGAGTCCGCCTCCCCCACAGTGAAAGTGGAACCAATGATCTGCAGGGCAAGGTCGATATATTGGGCCAGATTGAGAGGACTGCGACCGCGAGGCATCAAGGAGGAGATGAGGTCATTAAGTCCCACCTGAAAAATGTCCTTGAGGGCGACCTCATTAAAGCCCACCTTGCCTGCCAGATCGCAGAAATCCTCCACGTATTCCTCCAGGGGACGATATCCCTGCTGTAGGCTGAGGAGCTGAACTGCTGGGTTCATTGTTGTAGGTCGATTATTCTGTAATGTAGTAGCTGGTAATGGCAATGATGAAGACGATGACGATGAAATGAAGAACCCAAGTGCAATTTATTAATAAACGTGAAAACCATAAACCCTAACTATAAACATGAATAAAACATACTATAAACTTGAAACATAAACTTGACTAAGTTAGGCTTAAACTTGACTTGACCTGAATTACACACAATGCTACACCAACAATACTCGACAAGGGACAATGGCAAACATGAGGGCTTAAATACATGACATGGGGGAACATAAACCAATGATAAAACAGAACACTAAACAAGATCATTAAACAATAAACCAAGGAAAACAAGACACATGAAAATGGAGGGAAAAACAGGACATCACATGACTAGGGGAACACATGACATGAATAGGAACTAAACTTTTCAAAATAAAAGACATGGAATCAAGACACGAACAAAAACACATCTAAACATGACACTAATAGACTAATTTCAACCGATTTTCTGATTGTCTATTTTATTCATGCACACAACAGACCTAAATTGAATGATGTAATTGACACTTTTCACAATTTGTTAATTGCAGCAGCTGTAATTGTAATCTCAATTATAATTTTTTCGATTAATTGTGCAGCCATAAACGATTGTGTACAGTAATTTTAGCCCTGTTCTTTCTATATCTAGCCACTATGCAAATTGTGTTTACGCCATGCTTAGTTAATGACCAGTGGCTTGCAATGAATAACTGCACATGACCCCCACCCCCACAAACTCACTGTCATGAGAAGGAGCACCACTGGACTTCAGCCATCTGATTCGCAGCAGTTGGCAGCAAATAAGCCACCTGGCTGTATATGGTTTCAAGTTCAACTGTACTTGCATTTTAAGAATAGAGCCTCTGGGTTTAACACCGACCAATAAAAATATGATAACAAAGTTTATAAATAAGATTGGAAATAAGAATTTGGTCTCACACAATAAAAAACATGTGTGGATATCAGCTTTACAGAGATGAATATCAGCTCTGCTGATGTTGCAATGGAAATTATTCATTTTTGGAGTTCATTTTTACCCCTTTGTATATTCCTCCCACAATTTATGATCAGGGTTCCCGCTATTTTTAACCAATACATTTCCATGATTTTTCCATTACTTTTAAAGTAATTTGTGTTACTTTTGGATAAGGATTTTAAAAGCAGAGACTTCAGTCAAAAAAGAGCAATTTCTTGGTAATGGAAGTTTTTAGAGCTGAGCATCATTAGAAAAAATAATATTCACTATGGATATGTCTATGAAGTTTTCATGAACTTTCAAGAACCCAAGTGCAGTTTATTTAAATAAACGTGAAACCAAAAACCCTAAAAATAAATGAGAACTAAACATAAACTTGACTAGACTAGACTAGACTTTACTTGGCATGGCATGAACAAAAACTACAAAGTTACACTTACAAACATCCATACCAGACAATGGACAATGGTATACATGAGGGCTTAAATACATGACATGGGGAAACATAAATCAATGATCAAACAGAACACTAAACAAGATAACAAGACTAATAACCCAATGAAAACAAGACACATGAACATGGAGGGAAACATGAAATTACATGACAAGGGAACTAGAATTAACAAAAACACATCTAGACATGACAGCAGGTTCAGCAACAGATGTAAGGAATTTTACTGAAAATTACTCTCTCACCAAAACCTTTTGTATGCCTTCGGAAGACTTGAAATAATTAATGAGCTGCATGGACTACTTTAAGATATTTTGGGTCCATTTTTGCATTCCAAAGGAAAAATGTAAAAAGGATAGGAATGACATGAGGGTGAGGAAATTTAGACAGAGCTTTGATTTTTAAGTGAAACTTTAATATTTGTATTAATATCCATGACTTTTCCAGGTCTAGAAATCCCAATTTTATAAATCTCTGATACAGATTTGCAGATTTTCCATGAATGGGAACCTTATATGACATCATATTTAACAGAATCTCAGCCTTTAAGGAGATGCAAAAATCCTAATGGGTTATCATTTGAGTTATAGCACAAATGGTTCTGAGCTTCAAATACAAAACCTAAAAGAACATTATCAGGACATCACACACAGATGTTGCCTTGGTCCACCAGTGTTCTTGATTCTTGACCTTTTTTAGATGTAGTATGTGCATGATGGAGGATTACTGCACCATATGGCAGTTTAAGGAACAATGCTACACCTGTCCAAGATGTCTCAGAAAGCATGTACGTCCAGATCAACAGGAAAGCTTGAAATAGCCCTCGTTGCCATGTGCTTACCAACAGCAACAAATCCTCCTTGATTTGATTAAATCTAGTCCATTAATCATTATTTTGAAATTATTCAAAAGCATATCATCTGCAGGCTGTCAGTTGTCAAAGGTGCATTTTTTTTCAATGTTAAAATACTTTCTCATATCCCAGTTTAATATGCATAGACAACTATAAGTAAGTCAGTTGTGTAGGTTGATTTTCCACAAAAGTGTAAACAGTGAGGCTTTGTGGCCCAATCAAAACATTGCTTTGTTTATCTGAGTGTCCCAAGTTCTGACAAACCTACTGTAAAGGGATTAATGGAAAGAAGAGGCGAGAACCTCGTCGGACAGCTGTCAAACTGCAGCTTCCAGTCTGCCTTTATCCCTCCCTGAGGCTTGATTAGCCTGATTAGGGAATCATGACCCAGCCCCACCCTGTCACACCGACATACAGTTAGCAACACTGGCTCAAATAATGGTGTGAGTAGGGCTGGGTATTGATATGGATTTCTTCATTCGTTTCAGATTCACAAGCTCTCGATTTGATTTCCATTTCAATTCGATATAGACTCATATGAGTTTATTTAAGTCTTAAATGTCAGTTTTGCTTACATATGAAAGAAATTCTCTCTCAGCTAATGCTGTTAATTATACAGGGGACCTTTTAACTAGGTACAAGATGAAAATATAAATTTTACTAATTATATTTTCTTAGTGTTTCACCATTTTGGTAAAATTTTAGCTTTTTTAAAAATGAACAAATTTCAATCAATATCTATGATAATAATTTGCATATATAATTGTTTAATATGTTTATCATTTTCTGGCATAATTTGTACTATTTACAGGTATATACATTGATTTGTTGAACGTGTTAAAAAATGGTACTGTCTCTTTAAGAAATGTTAATGAGAGAGAGACTCAAACGGTTTTATCTCATCTGTCCTACACATGACAAGAATTAAATGTTTATTTATTTATTTATTTTTTGATCAATGGCAGACATGGGAACCTGTCTGAAAACAGGTTTATTTTTGCAATTCCATTTATTGCCGCTTGTATCAGAGAAATTACACACTGCAGTTTTAAGCAAATTTAACAGTGCGTATAGTAAAATATTTACACACTAAATCATTTTTACACAAAACTAAATCACTAAGATGTCATTTGCATTTGGAAATATCAGAGACTGGCCATGATATAAGTAGATTCCATTATAAATATCAGGTAAGAACGATCAGAGCGGGAAACTCATCTCTCTCCAAGCAAAGCTACCAAGTCTGCAAGGCACGAGGGTCAATGCCATATCGAGTGCCCACTGCAAGCAGACTTCACCCACTGTGTCACTCTTTGCATCACAAACTAGGGCACATGTGTAAGCCATGTGAGAAAAACAGATTCAAGAGGATTTCTACATACTTGCTCTTCAATGTCTCTCTCATTTGTACTCTCCCTATGTATGTATCTTTATTTATTTATTTATTTATTGTTGTTGTTTATCTCTCTCTTAATTTTATCTTCTTTGCTTCCCTCTCTCAGAACCATAACTCTCATTCAATCCAAAAATGTTCCAAATAAAAAAATCTGCCAGTGTGACCTTGACTTAGGTGAAGCACCTTTAAAACTCAAGCCTATCAATGTATATTTAATAAGCTGAAATATTTACGGCATTGCACTATAGTATACGTGCCCTTTTGCTGGATAGACGTGTCACCTTGGATAAGCAATTTCTAGGTGATGTCAGCACCAGAGCGCCACTCTAAATCTGAGCATGCTCACTGAGCTCATATAATGCTACTATAGTCAGACTGCACCTAAACCTACATAGATTTTTGTATTATATAAATTTTTTTACTTAAAAGATGTGCTTCAATACATTAGGTTACACACACAAAACTAACTATAAGGGCTAGTTTAGATAGAAATAGCTCTTTAAGCTAAAAATAACAGTTTCATAGTCTTAAAAAATGTTATGTGCAGTGCTGTAAATTGCTTGTGTGTACCTACATAAAAAGCAGTAAATGTGAATTTTAATGAGAGGTTATGTATGTAAATTGTTATTTATAGACGTAAGCATCTGTTAGTCATCTAAGATAAGAAGTTACACTATATATGGTCATAAATGTGCAATTAGGCTTAACCTACAGTACAAGCATGCACACAGAATGTCCGTAATACTGTTAACAACACCATAATGTATATTTACATATACAGTAGAGAGACACTTTGTGCATTCATAGATTATCTGGTTTGAAGTCTAAGCACTGTGCAATAGCTATTTCTGACTGCCATTATGCAACATGCATTTGACTTCCATGCTAGATTTGACTAATGGAGCAGATTCTAACCTGCAATAGGAGAAAAAGAGAATGAAGAAAGAGTGGGAGGGGATCATTTAAAACATGACCACTCAAATCTCCTTTGATAAAAGTATTTATTTGTTTGCTTGCTTGTCTGTTCGTTTAACACGATCCTCTGGGAAATTGACACTCTGTGTCCGAATGGTCATGTACTGTGAAATCGACCCCTTTCTGCTGAATAAATGACAAGCTCCATACATTATCAGACATTTTTGCACCAATTCAGTTGTGTTCACCTTTCCCTCGGTTGCTATTGTAGCGCATTGCACAAGCAACCTCTGAGACACAAATTCTGGTCACATGGAAACCAGGAAGTAGATTGGAGGTTCGGAGGTTGCATTTTTACTCTAAAATGAAATGTTTACTCCACAGATGGTTAGGTTTAGGGTTGGAATTTGGGTTAGCGAGTAGGGTTTATAAAATATGCATTCCTGTTGACTGTATTACATAATTTAGCTTCTACATTGCTTATAATATGTATTTATTGCATGCATGTGAAATTAAGTGTGAGAACTATTCAACCTGATCTCATTAAATTTACATGACAATAGCAATACATTTGCAAACCAAAATGACATGCTTCATTACACACTGGAAATTATAAATGTCCAGCAGGGGGTCGCCAAAATCTAGTGAAATAATGTTGTAACAAGATGAGGTTTTTAAGATGAATATTAGATGGATTTTTTTAAACAGCAAAACATACCTCCCTAAAATTCTAACATAAACCTAATAATGTTAAAAAAAATTAATGATAGGAAAGCAAAACAGACATCCTTTACTTACACCTTAACCTAACCTATAGTGTTTTAATAGCAAATTCGACATTAGAAACATATTTACTGAATCCACCATGTAATTTAATGTCGCTTTTATGGAACTTTCGCTTCATTTTCACTTTCACTCGTTTCGAGCGAACTTAGCTGGGCTTGAAACTCGGTCTCCGGGTCCAAAGTCCAACACCATGCAAGCTAATCATACGTGCGAAAATGAGTCTGTAATACAAGAGTTTAAATGTAGCGTTTTTCAAATGATGCGTTAAAATAAGGCTTATAGCTCGACAAAAAAAAAACAAAAAAAACAGAAAAACAAGGAGGGTCAAGTTTTAAAAACTTTAAAAAAATCACTGAAAAATCACACACAAAATGTAACCAAATATGTAGTATATATATCTCTGGATGTAAATAAGGTGGCTCAGAAAAAACTGCTTTTGGTTTGTTCCCAATCATGTGAACAGTATCTGAGAAAAGCTTTGTGTTGATATGACAAAGCAATCAAAAGTTATAGCATTACAAATATAATGTATCATAGTGTTCAATAACACATCCATGTGTCCAAAAGCCTCTCCAAATAAATTAAAACATAATAATTGTACATAAGAACTAATTACACAACAAAGCAAACACAACAAAGACTAAAGGTTTGCATAGCATGGAGACATAGATATAAAGTACTAGTACTGTACTGCTAAAATTCTATTAAGTGTTTTGGGAAACCCAGCCCAGCCCAGGTTTATAATAAAGCGGCAGTTAGTTCATATGCATTGTGGACTATGATAACCTAATGCAGTGTTACGTAATATTAGGGTCCTTTGGTCTAGATTAGTTAGGACAGGTAAATGATAAGCTAAATTTTCTCAGCAGCATTGCCTTTACAGCTTTAACAAGACTATCATTTTGAAACAGTCTAATAGTCTCTTAGTATATGTGCCTAATAATGTCAAGTAAAATTCACAGGTGCCATACGTCAACATTTAAGAGAGGGGAAGTATAGATGGGTGGATGAGCTCTGGTTGCAACAGCACTCTTATCTGACTCTAGACACCACAAATAGACTGAGTCAGAGAGACCACAGGAGGGCTAGTTATATAACAGAGAAAGAAGGGCAGGATAGCTGCAGACTGCCTCTCTCCGCTCTGTCTTGAAGGATGTTCCGTCGCCACATTAATTCCGAATCACGCTGCACTTTTAATGAATCCTAACACAGGAGCACGTAACTCAGGTGCCCTGTTCAAACAAAGCAGAGCTCAACCGCTCCAGGCTCTGAAATATTTCCTCATATTTTCCATCCTAGAGGAGCGGTTTGTGTGCAAGATGATCTGCCCAGTTTTACTGTCCTACGCAAACACTGTGCCTGCTTGTTTGAGGTATACTCAACCAAGACAGCCAATGAAGGTAAATACACAACATCATCCACTCCTCTTGTAAATATTTAGACACAGAGACAGGCTTTTTGTCAGGAGGTGCATGTCTTGCTTTGTTTTAACAGAGAGGAGGAAAATAAAGCCTGGACTTTGCTTTCAAATTCCAAAGTTTAGAAAAAGTAAAAGGACAGAAAGACATACAGGAGGGTTAAAAGTTCTGATTGCCAAGTTCTGATCAGAAGATCTCTTAAAAAGTATTCACACTTGTGTTCTAGTGGTGATTTTTTTATTTATTTATTTTTTGGTGGGTTTGAACCCACATTTTTTAATTCTGCTATTATTTACTTGCAATAAAATTGCTTCAAACGTGTATACATTTTCAATCTTCCATGGAACAAAAAAGCTGAATTAATAAAGTGCTTATATCGAATGTAGATAATATCAGACCTCATTGGTTCAAATCACATCTCGTGACCAAATGTGCAACATGACGATTGATTTAAAAACTTTACTTTATTAACCTCATCTGACCCCACGTCCACATATGAGGATGTTGTATTTTGGCTTTTGAATTTAATACACTCTGGAACAGTGAAGTGTTACAATTTTGATGTACAGAGTTATGTGACAAACTAACATGGTTCCATCAAGAGAAATGCCAACAAAACTACATCAGGTAAGAAACCTAATTTTGTTTTTACATTGAAACTTGTTTGAGTCAAAAGAATGGTTTCATCCGATATGCCATTCTGCCACACTGCTAAACACACGTACACTATATTGGACAAGAGAGATAGTTTTTCATTAGAAATTTTGTATTTACTGTGCATTTTTCCCACATAAAATATGTGTCTGAAATGTTTTTTATATGGAGTTAGGATGAAAATAAACAGCATTTTGAACGGTTCTGAGACCAGTGCAGACACACAGCACACAGGAGGTTGTCATACATTAAATAGTGAGCAAGAGAGCATCCAATAGCTTTCCTATGGAGCCATTTCCTATGTTTTGCACGGAAGAAAGAGAGTCATACAGGTTTGTAGCATTACAGTGAGTAATTAATGACATAATTTTCATTTGTAGGTGCACTATTCCTTTAATATTAACATGGACAAATGTAATGGGTTATTTCATTCAATATTAGACTTTCATTTAGATTTTTCCTTCATTCCCTAGAGTGAAAACACCAAATGAGAAGTAGGTTTTGAAAGCAAAAACCACCTCATATTTCTTGATATCGCCTTGCATGTTGCTTCTTGTTTACTGTGAAATCCCCAGTTTAATTAAAAAGGTGTAAAGTATCACTATAAGAACAATGCTGTATACAGAGACAAAATGAGGACAGAAGACACTCATCTTTTTTTTTCTTCTAATTTTTAGATTTTATTAATTACTTCATGTTAATGTGACCACTCTGTAATACACAACATCAATCTGTGGACTCATCTTTCATGTATTTAGCCTCATGGGAGCTGCCCTCACTCAAAAACAAAGGAAAGCCAGACATAACATAATTATTGAGAAAAAAAGTGCCAATTTCTCTCTGAGCTTCCCTGCCAAAGCACACATTGTAATGAACAGATCCAAGGAGGTGAGGCTGCCCCTTTGAGCATATCTACCTGTGGCGTTGGGTGTGTGGTTAAGCGGCAGTTTGTGAATGGCGTGAGATCAGAAGATGAGAACTGTAAGGATCATCACCTGGCAATAATTGTCTCTTAACAGCTGTTTGTCATTGCAGTGTGAATGGAGACAGGTTTTAAAAGCGAGCCAGATGCCAGTCAGGGAAAACAGAGTTACGAGACACAAGCTGGAGAAAGACTGAATTGATTTATGTCTGTTAAATGTGTAGTTCTGAGTGTGACCGCTGAAAAGCGTGAATATTGAGTTTGAAGAAACAAAAGATACCATTTGACTTGGAATTGCCACCTTCCGCTTCCTCCTTTTCTGTGAACATTTGTTACACTAGTGACGAAACCCAGTATTAAGGGAGGAAGAATGCCACCATGGATCCCACACCTCTGGAGGACGTGGTCAAAACCCTCACCAACATCCACCAGAAAGAGCATCAGGCTCTACTTGAGCTGCGCACCGAACGGTAGCAGCGATTCATTGCCCTCCTGCAGGTCCAAGCAGAGGACCGGCAGATGTTCCGCTAGTAAAGATGGGCCCCCCTGGAGCTCTTTGAGTGGATAGCAGGGGCATGCGGATGGCCGAGCAACCAGTGGGTGGTCCTGTTCATTTCACTGCTGTCTGGGGAAGCCCAACTCACGGTGCAGCAGTTACCAACAGAGAAACTCCTTGTGTATACTGACTTGAGAAAAGCCATACTGCAATGAGTTGGCCAGACACCAGAGTAGCAGTGCCAGCACTTTTGCTTCCTAACCATTGGCGAGCACAGCCGCCCTTTCGCCTTTGCCCAACAGCTCTAGGACATCTGCCGGAGGTGGTTGCTGGCTGAGCAACACGACGTCAGAGCTGTCATCGATCTGGTTGTACTGAAGCAGTTCATCGTTAGACTTCCAAGAGGGACGGCAGAGTGGGTCCAATGCCACCACCTGGAGTCGCTCCAAACGGCCATCCACGTTGGTAGAGGACCACATGGAGTCATATATTCAGGAGCCGGCGAGCATCAAGACTCTTTTCTCTTGTTCTCCTGTCTCCCCTAATCCACCTGCTTTCCATCCTTTTCCTCCTCCCTGGAAATGGGGAGGAGCCCCTCCCATACCAGCTCCTTGACTCTGGGGATTGCGGTTTCCCCTGCACCTATCCACACTCACGGGAGCGGGTGTGGAGCCTTGGCCGGGCAGTTGGAGCTGCGGGAAGCCTGGGTATTTCTGGAACCAATGCACGGTGATGGAGGTGGGGACATTGGTCTGGGTCCCTGACACACCACAGCCCGCCCCCGATCGAGCTGGGATATACCGCATACCTGTGAGTATTAAGGGGGGGGTACATACCTGGCCTTGGTGAATTTCAGTTGCAGCCAAACCTCCATCCATCAATGCCTGGTTCAAGACGAGGCTTTGGGTGCTAGTCACAAGGTGAAGGTAAGGTGTGTGTGCATGGGGATATCCACAATTATCCTGTATTGACCATGACTATTCAATTTCGGGAACAAACGTAGAGTGTCCAGGCTGCGGTTAGTTAATTTTGGGCATAAATTGACTAGCATTTTCCACATTATAAGGGAAATTTGTGAGGGGCTGGGATGGCAGAGCCAGGGCCATATACATCAGTTCCACGTCAGGATGACGTAAGGAAGTGGGAAGTCCTTAGAGGATTTCCCACAGGGGATTTACCTCTGGAACAGATGCGAGACGAGACTCTTTGGCATGCCTTTGACCAAGTGAGAGTGATTAATTCTATTATGAATGACTGATTGCATCGAGTGATGCAGGATGTTCAGACAAAGGAAGATATGACCTAGTTTTTGATACTGAAGAACTATGTTATTCCAGAATTCAGGCTCCGGCTATGTTTCAGCACCTTATGGACCGAGTCCTCGGACCGCACTCTGTGTATGCAGCTGCCTATCTGAATAACATCATTATATACAGTAATTTTTGGTAGCGGCATTTGCAGCATCTGATGGTGGTTCTGAGGTCGCTGTGATGGGCGGGACTCACGGCAAACCTTAAGTGCGCAATTTTATGGGTGGAGGTACGGTATCTGGGGTTCCACTTGATTCATTGGGCACGTGCGCCCCCAAATTGATAAGGCCACAGCGATTGTGGCCTGCACGAAACCCAAGACCAAAAAGGAGGTGAAACAGTTCCTGGGGCTGGCTGATTATTATAGGAGGTTTGTGCCTAATTATTCGGATGTCTCCAGCCTGTTGACAGATTTCACTACAAAGGGAGCCCCATACCCGGTCCAGTAGTCAAGAGCCGTGCCAACAGGCTTTTATGCAGGTGAAATCTGCGCTTTGTGGCGGGCCTTTGTTACATGATCCTGATTTTTCTCTCCCTTTTTTTGTACAGACTGATGCGTTGGGCAGAGGGTTGGGTGGCATGATGTCCCAGGTGGTGGATGGGGGAGTGGCCGGTACTGTACATCAGCCGGTAGCTTTTGGAGAGAGAGGTGAGGTACTGCACCGTTGAGAAGGAGTGTCTATTCATCAAGTGGGCGGTTCTTACCCTTCGTTACTGCCTCATGGGATGGGCTTTCACCCTCTGTTCGGACCACACCCTGCTCCAGTGGCTCCATCACATGAAGGACACCAACGTGTGGATCATCCATTGGTATCTGGCTCTTCAGCCTTTTAAGTTCAAGGTGGTCCACAGACCGAGGGCACAGATGGCTGTTGAGGACTTTCTCTCCAGAAATGAGGGGATTACTGGGCAGGCCAGATGGCTCCCTGGCCTAAATCGGGCAATGGGGGAATGTGGTGGTGGGGGCATGGATAAGCCGGTTTGTGAATGGAGAGCGAGATCAGGAGATGCGAATGGTAAGGATCATCACCTGCCAATGATTGTCTCTAACAGCTGTTTTTCATTGCAGTGAGAGTGAAGATGTTCTTTCAAAGTGAGCCAGACAGCAGTCAGGAAAAACAGAGTTACGAGACATGAACTTGTGAAAGACAATTCATTATGTCCACTGAAAAGCGAAGTTATGTGTGTGACAGCTGAAAAGCATGAATATCAATTTTAAAGAAATAAAAGATACAATTTAAGTTGGATTTGCCACCTCCCACTTCCTCTTTTCTGTGAACATTTATTACAACTCCCCCCTGTCAGTTTCCCAGGATGCAGGAGGAAAAATGTCCATGCGCGCTCTTACATTAAAACCAAATCTGCCTCACACAAATGGAACCAGCCATCAGAACGTAATCTCTTCAGTTTAACTAACTACAAGAGTCTATTGGGATTTGTCGATAGCATTTGTGAAAGCCTTTCAAATGCAAAAGGCACAGCACAAGACCAGGTCCAAAATCTGTGGGTACTCTGTAAAACTGGTCTGTGAACAGGCAGTCTTGCAGGCAGCCTCCAGGATCCACTGCAGTACCTATTGTTGTAAATAAATAACCAACTGGCTAGACAAAGTTTGAAATAAGAATAACTTGCTTTTTATAAATGCGCAAAATGTTGTCTGCCTCCATTATATTTAATCTAAATGAGACTCAGATAAATATAAAGCTATATCTGTTTGATAGGTCATGGCTCAAACTATTTTCAAACCTACTTGTTTTGATGCATTCTGTAGATTCTTCCATTTTTTTCTAATGTCAATGAACTTTTAAGCAACTAGAGCGCTTCCAAAAAACTTGTTCTACTTACTTGCTCCAGTTTATTCACTACAGATTGGCTGTTTTACCTATGCTGCTATTGTTTTCTTATCTGATCTGACCTCTGCCTTGCCTTTCAAATCATGGCATCGAGGCAGCAAGGCTGCTGTAGTAAACACTTCTCAAAGTCTTTTTTCAAACTGCAGGAAAAATGCAGGACTTTTTCTCAAATCTGATTTTTTTAGACTGACTGTTTAAACTGCAAATTATATGAGGACAGATCATATTTTGTTCTGTTCAGACTGAACCTCTTTTGGTAGCACGTCCACATTAGATGTCATAACGATGCCAACTTGCTTATGTTCACAATGCGTGAGTGTTAACAATGCATGTTTTTTCATTACAGTATCCAAATATTCACACATTCATCACTGACAACAGTTAAAAAACTAGTGAGGAGGAAAATGCAAAGTTTATTGCTGTTAGTGTTTACAACTGTCCCGTTTTAGCCTGACATCATGTGCTTTATCCCATACGGGATGCCTGTTTTCCTGTATTTTAGTGGGTATAGAAACGTCCTAGCGAAATGGACAGCGAGATTCTCAAAATGCTCAAGTGTCCCACATTTGCTTGAGACATTCAACCTTATCACATTGAGGTGTCTCGCAGCAGGTGTGTGATACCGCACCTTAGCACATCTCTTTGTGTAAGTAAAGCCAATATCTGTATTACTGTAAAAGTGGTTTTCAATGCTTTGGCTGTCCTGTAACATGTACACTGTATACACGGCCAATGGTTTGGATTAATGTACAGATTTAGCTGTTTTGGAAGGAAATTTAATTCACCAAAGTGGCATTGAACTGATCACAAAGTATAGTCAGGACATTGCTGGTGTAAAAAACAGCACCATCACTATTTGAAAAAGTAATTTTTTTATCAAATCTATATTTGATCAAATCTCATGCTAAATTGCTAATTTTGTACTAAAAAAAACGTGTATATATATATATATATATATATATATATATATATATATATATATATAAAATGTCATTATATCAAACACAGTTAAAAGCTTAACTTTCAGACATTCAGTGATCAGTTGAATGCCACTTCGGTGAATAAAATACCAATTTCTTTCCATAAGAGCAAAATCTTTACATTATTCCAAGCTTTTGGCCACCAGTGTACAAGATATATGGGTAAGTTCCATTCAGAAGTGATCAACCCCTATGCCCTATTCCCTTCATAGAATTTACCTTCGACTGTCGGAGGGCTGAAGGGTGTAATAAACTTCACTTAAATAAAATAAACTCACATTTTAAGTCATTCTTTAATCGAAAATTATCTTGTAGCAATCCTACAGCATGACCATCATTATAGTTTTCCCTTTGAAGTGCCCTGTAAAGGCATCATTTATGCCAGTGGTTAACAACCGTGTTCCCGGAGGCTCCCCAACACAGCACATTTTGTATATCTCCCTTTTCTGACACACACAATTCAGGTCTTGGAGTCTCCACTAATGAGCTGATGTGAACCTAGTTCACCTGAAACAGGTGTGTTTGATTAGGGAGATATCCAAAATGTGTAGTATTGGGGGCCTCCAGGAACAGGGTTAAGAACCACTGATTTCTGCCATTTGGAACGTAGTATACAGTATGCACTCTCATTGAAACACCTGATAGAACAACGCATCACGCTCAACGTATGAGAAACGGTTATTATACCATGTACATTTGCTTATCTACGGTTTTGAGGGAAAAAAATGCAACCGGCTGGAATATCTCACCTGCGCGTGCGCATCTCCTTTCCTCCTGTCAAACTTATCAACTTGTGCCACACACACACATGCAGCAGAGAAAATGTCAGAGAGAAGTGAGGTGAGGGGGTGAGTGTATGTGTGTGAGTTAGAGCAGTGTTTCTCAACTGGTGGGTCATGGACAGCAGGGAAAGAACAATGCCATGGTTCTCCCATTGAAGATATTTCGGCAGCCACCCAAGTGATAGCCTATTTAGGACTGGCGAGGCAGATTTAATGATAATCTCAGAATCAGCTAAAGGCTTCTCATCTGTACTTTCGCACAAGTGTAACTCTAATGATCTGCACTTCTCTCTGTCGTGCACGTGCAACAACCGGGCTTCCCTCGATATTGCGGAGCACAGACCTCAAAACTGATGTGACCAATTTCAATTCTAGTGAGAATTTTCTAGTTTAAAGCATTATGGAGGAATTCAATTCTAACCTCTCCTCAGAGCCAAACAGCACTGAGGAGGAAAAGAGCAACACTGTGCTATGCGCTAAGTACTATGCTAACATGTAAACTGACATGCTTTAGTTAAATAACATGTTATAGTTACATGCTATTTTTTAATCATGTTTATAAATCAGTTTATAATAGTTCAGTTAGCTTTCTTATTTCTTCTATTTATTTTATTTATTTTCAGGTGTACAGGTGTTCCTAAAAAGTGCTCAGATTGTGTAGCCCCAAAGAATCTGTCTGTACATAGTATTTGTCTGCCTCTGCCCCTCGTTACCTTCTACTTTGTCTATGTATGCTAAGGAGAGCAGAGCTCACAAAGGCCTCCTGAAGGAAGCATTGGCAGTGTAATTGGTTTAAAGTATATGATATATTGCAAGACACGAGATCAGTATGTAATGCTTGTAACACTTGAAATTAAAAATGCTTCTGACAGTAAATCTGGTTGACATAAACATGATTGCATAATTTCAATGTATTTAAACCATTTTTATTGTTGATTTTGTTGTTTTGCTGTTGATTGTTACCGTCATCGTGTTCTGAGCACCAAGTGTTCAGGTCTGCATGCACAGATCTTGATCTTGTTTCTGTCAGCAATGAAGTAATGTGATGTTGTCTAATAAACTACATGGCATACTGTTCAGTACCTTAAGCTTCCCTGTCAAAGGCTTCCATGTGTCATGTTGTACATAACTAAATATGATAAAAACTTGTTAGTACACTTTTAAAAACATGGCTTTATTCAGTGCTACATTGCTTGAATAAAATGTACTTGAAACAGAGAATTGCGAAGTAAACTTTAAATTGAAGCCATCAAGAATTGTGTGTAGTCAGGGTCCGAAAATAACTTTTTGATTAAAACCATCCTTTCATTTAGATGAAAACATTTACCAGCCAGTTCGATTTCGTACCGGCCATTTGTATTATTATTTATTATTATTATAATTACTGCATTTTACAAGTGGATTTTACAGACATGAGAGACAAATAAACAATACTATAAGCATGTTTAAAAGTGAACGGCTTTTTTAAAGAGCAGTTTTAAAAAGTTGTATTATTAGATAGTCCATTTAGAATAATTTTTCAGATTATTCATTTATTACAACAAAACTAAATTTGTATTTTAAATCTATGTTGTCATATGAATGACCGGTAAGTAACTCTCATGAGTCTCATGAGCCTTAAGTATACATAACACAGAAACAGATCTTGGTTTATTTGGAGTGAGTCAATTAAACAGCAGTATAAACTTTTCAAGATTTATAAATAGAAACAAAATTTTTGCCGGCTTTTGAGACATCCCACAGTGCAACACATTGAAGGTAAATGGAATTTTGGTCACAAACATTGGAGCGATGTCATACAGGAATGTCGCATGAAAGAGGTAAATAAAAGATGGTAAAATTGTGTTTTTTAATGTAATCTGAGTTAAAGACGGAACAACACGCCCATCACATTGATCATGACACCCATGGTGACTTTTTCCCATTTGGCGGCACGTGATAGGGCTCACCTGAAACCAGTGAAGAGCCTCATCACCGTTGCCTTGTAACACAGAGTGCCCCTCTCCTCGGGAGATTGGTCTCTAACTTCTGCCATCTTCACAGGTCCAAGAACGGAGCAGGGAGGGTCCGGTGCGAGTTAGATGTGTCACCCGACCCGCACCCCGGAACACCAGTGCAAGTTAAATGCAATGTTGGGGATTGGAGCACGTATCGTGGCCAACGGTCCAGGATGCGGTCCGCTATTCCCCTCAAGTGCTCAGGCCCAGGGAAGCCAGACCGCTCGAGTGAAGCCGCAGCCTCACGCACCTCAGACCAAGGAGGGGAGTGTGTTGTGGCTGCCGGGATCCCACCCACTATCACCCGGACCTTACCCTGTCTTCAATATTCTTCCTTCAAATAGCCAACCGCGAAGGCCCCAGATTACCCATTGTTTTGGACATTTTAAATAAATGCCTCTCTGAGGCCTGATGCCACACCCAATGTGTCTATCTCTTGCTCACCCCGCCATACAGTGTTCTTTACTTTTTATTTAAAATATGTTCTTAAATCATAATCTTTCTGTCTTTCCCCATTCAAGTAGATAGGAGCTGCACTTTCATGATGCTTGTTTACATAGAAAAATAGCTGCCTACACAGCCCAAGAGCGTTCCATAGATGGCCGCCAAGTGGACTGACTTACCATGAAATGACACTTTGTTGAAAGGATCCAGAAATACATTTGAACCGTTCTAATTACTTTGTTTTTGTTTACATTCTTGAAATGGTCTATAAAACGGCCTGTAAAAATAACCCCTGGTAATATTAATCCATTACAAATTGACATGTTAACAAAAAGCTTATAAATCTGCACTTTCCAGCACTGAAGCCCTTTAAATATAGCTGTTTCTTTAGTTCTATGAGTGTCTGTGAAAAGAGAAGATGGCAGAAAGAATTAGGCACGTTTCACAACTTCAGATAATGCTGGCTGTTGCGTTTGGACTAATGTTTTTCTCAAGCTCTTTATGCTGTTAATCATTAATTTACCCATACAAAAGAGAAATGAGTAGCTTTTGATTATGATTTGAGCAGAGTGAGTGTGGAAATTTGTGTTGAGCCCTGCGTATCGGAACATAAAATTACATAATATGAACGGATTGTCCATATTTTTAATTCAAGTGTAATAAAAGACTACAGGCTTGTTAATGTCACCAGTTATGTTGCATTTAAAGCTCTTTATGCTGTCGAATGTGTATTTACCCATGCAAAAGAGAAACAAGCAGCTTTTGATGATGATTTGAAGAGAGTGAGTGCGGGAAATTGTGTTGAGCCCCGTGTTTCGGAACATAAAATTACAAAATGTGAATGGATTGTCCATATTTTTATTTCAAGAGTAATATAAGATTGCAGGCTAGTTAATGTCACCAGTTATGTTGTATTTTGCCAGATATTCCAATCAATTTTTTCTAATAAATCACAGATTCAGTATATGTACATGTTTAATATTTCCTGCATATTTAATCAGCACAATATACATTTTCTTATAGGTCAATTACACGTGACAACAGTGTGTAAATTCTGTAGACACACCCTACGGAAGTTTTCACCTCCGGAAAAGCCGGTCGCTACGTGACTCAAAGTGATTATTAAACTGCACATGGCTGCTATTTAATTAAATATGTAGTATGTATGAAGTGAATTAGCGCTCTGCTCACAGTAATCTGGTACAAACAGAGCGCGTGAGTGTGAGCCAAGGAGCTCGTAAGAGCAGCCAGCGACAGCACATACAAGTACATGAGCGTGTACATCTCTACTGCTAACTGAGACTTTTGATGAGTAGCAGGACTAGCTAATGAGAGCCGTTCCATGTAAACACCTGCAACCATACTGACTGAAGACTTACAAAACCCCCTTGATGGTAAAACTGGAACATGTTGCATTATTTTACAAGCTGACACAAACTGACCATTCCCTGCTGTCCACGACACAGTCCGAATTGAACTACGACCCACCAGTTGAGAAACACTGCTTTAACTCACACACACTCTCACTTATGTCAGACCCCCTCGCTTCGCTTCTCTCTGACATTTTCTCCGCTGCGTGTGTGTGGGGCGCAAGTTGACAAGTCTGACAGGCAGTCGAGGAGGAAAGGAGATGCGCACGCGCAGGTAAGATTCTGCGTCCGGTTGCGTTTTTTTCAATACCGTAGATTAGCAAATGTACATGGTATGATAACCGTCAATTTTCAAACCGTGGTATACCGTGAAACTGGAAACAATCATAATGTCCAGTGTAAAATCTGGGTCCCGAAGCAAAACCAGTTGAGAACCACTTGTATAGTATGTAGTCAACAACAGAAAATCTATTTTCATGGTTTATACCAACCCACCCTGATGGATACAGTATATAGTAAATAAAGCATTCAAAACAATACCCTTTCAGATTAAATGGCCAAAACAATTGTATTATTGTCCTGTGTGTGCATATGCATACATACAGTATGTGTGTGAGTGTGTAAAAGGCTCTAGGATTAACTCCACTCTGTTGCATTCCTGCTTGCTGGCTAATTAGTTTGCTCATACCCTTGATAACAGATTATATTCTCATTTCATTCTCATATTTTTACTGCTGCACCTAATTTATTCCAAATCTCCTCAAGCACAGTAATCTTGACAAACATGTCAAGAAACCCAAGCCCTTTCATGTGATAGGCATCCAATACTCTTAGCAGCCAGACTTCATACAACCCACTTTTACAGTAATTCGTGCTTAGATTGAAAGGAAATTAAATATGACATATATTGAAAGCCAAGGAAGTGCAGATTCTTTGAAACTCCAGCGTGGTGGATTTTTTTAGGTCAAGTGAATAAATATTGGCTCTGCCTAGAATACGTTCAGAGGGAAGAGAGAATGAGAGTGAGAAAACCTTCCTTCCAAAAGTTGTAGAGGAGCCAGTTTCATCAAAAAGTGATCTTGGTTCTTGTGTTGAAGGAGAAAGTGGAGGTGCGTAAGAGATAAATACAACACGCATGTAACTGACACATCAACAGGCGCTTGACAAAGAACTGCAACATCATTCTGCAATTGTAGCCCACCCCCTTCCTTTTCCAAAGCCCTTCACAACAGCCCAGTGGATCAAAGAGCTTGAATGTCAGCCTCATCAGATCAGTGTCATTCACATTAAGCATCCTAAGTACAATACAATACGTATGTAGGCCAATGAGTGGGCCTCCCTAAATCCAATTAGCTGCAATGAATAGAGTTTCAAGATATTTGAGATTTATATTTTCATGTATTAAATAACAATCAGTCCCATTGTAGATTTGTGGAGCTATTTGTGTGGGCTAGGCACATCTGGAGACTGGTAGCATTTTTATTGTATATGCTAAATATAGTGCATTTCTCTCAATGCATGCAAGTGACTACAGGTGGATCATAGTAAACAGACCATCTTTGCCTGTTTCTCATTTTGTATTGAAGTTGAATATGGATGTGGTTTCTCCACTCCATGCACTTTGTGCATTTATAAGGGGTGTGCAGTGAAGCCATCATCTGAATTTGTGTCTGTATCTGTTGCAATGGCAAAATTGTCTGTATCTATATTCGGATTAGGGGTGGGAATCACAAGGTAACTAGAGATAAGATATAAAATTGATATACAGCAATCAGCCACAACATTAAAACCACCTGCCTAATATTGTGTAGGTCCCCCTTGTGCCGCCAAATCAGCACAAACATGCATCTCAGAATAGCATTCATCACTGAGATCACATTTTTACCCATTCTGATGGTTGATGTGAACATTAACTGAAGCTCCTGACCCATATCTACATGATTTTATGTACTGCACTGCTACCACACAAATGGGTGATTAGATAATCGCATGGATGATTATCTGCTAGTGCCAGATGGGCTGGTTTGAGTATTTCTGTAAGTACTGATCTCCTGGGATTTTCACTAGAATTTATTCTGATTGGTGCCAAAAACAAAAAACATCCAGTGAGTGGCAGTTCTATGGACAGAAATGCCATGTTGATGAGAGAGGTCAACAGAGAATGGCCAGACAGGTTCGAACTGACAAAGTCTACGGTAACTCAGATAACCACACAGATAACCACTCAGTACAGTACTTGATGAGAAGAATTGGCAATGTTTTGGTGGCACGAGGGGGAACTACATATTATTATGCAGGTGGTTTTAATATTTTGGCTGATTGGTGTATAGGTCACGATATAATATTATTGCGATTCTTTATTTTTGGTGTATTGCGGTTCAAAACTATAATATATTGCGATATTTCATTCAATATTTCTCATTCGTCTTCATCTGACTTAAGAGAACTGTTTCCAAATCATCAAATTCATTGTTAAATTAATATAAATGTGCCAGTTTACAAAACAAGGCCAGTTCATTTCCAAACATCTATGTAAAATGCAAAGACATAAGCACATAAGCATCATGGCTCCCTATTTCTGTGATTAGGTCAATGTAGCTAGTCTTTCTAAAAATAAACTATAGTATTTATTAATACAATAGTAGACTAAACACTATAAGAACATTATTTATTACAGAACATATTCAATACACAAAAGTACAGTATGTTTAATTTCACCTAAAATGTTAGCCAATTTAATATGATCATAACATTTTTGCCAAAATACCTCAGTTATTGTTACTACTGAAAAATTATGATCAATTTCAGTAAGGTAGGGTGATTATGTGTAAAGCATGACAACTGCACCTTCTAAGGGACTATTGTTGAATTCCTACAGTTGAAGTCAGATGTTTACATGCACCTTAGCCAAATACATTTAAACTCAGTTTTTCACAATTCCTGACATTTAATCATAGAAAACATTCGCTATCTTAGGTATTCCCTGTCTTAGATTAGTTAGGATCACTATTTTAAGAATGTGAAATGTCAGAATAATAGTAGAGAGAATTATTGATTTCAGATTGTATTTCTTTCATCACATTCCCAGTGGGTCAGACGTTTACATACACTCTGTTAATATTTGGTAGCATTGCCTTTAAATTGTTTAACTTGAGTCAAACCTTTTGGATCACCTTACACAAGCTTCTCACAATAAGTTGCTGGAATTTTGGCCCATCGGATTGAGGTCAGGGCTTTGTGATGGCCACTCCTATACCTTGACTTTGCTGTCCTTAAGCCATTTTTCCACAACTTTGGAGGCATGCTTGGGGTCATTGTCCATTTAGAAGACCAATTTGGACTCAGCTTTAACTTCCTGGCAGATGTCTTTAGATGTTGCCTCTATATATCCACATAATATTACTTCCTCATGATATCATCTATTTTGTGAAGTGCACCAGTCCCTCCTGCATTAAACCACCCCCCAAAACATGATGCTGCCACCCCCATGCTTCACAGTTGGAATGGTGTTCTTCAGCTAGCAAGACTCACCCTTTTTCCTCCAAACATAAGGATGGTCATTATGGCCAAAGAGTAAAATTTTTGTTTCATCAGACAAGAGGACATTTCACCAAAAAGTAAGATCTTTGTCCCCATGTGCACTTGCTCTGTAGTCTGGCTTTTTATGGCAGTTTCAGAGCAGTGGCTTCTTCCTTGCTGAGCAGCCTTTCAGTTTGTGTCCATATAGGACTAGCTTTACTGTAGATATAGATACTTGTCTACCTGTTTCCTTAAGCATCTTGACAAGGTCCTTTGCTGTTGTTCTGGGATTGATTTGCACTTTTCGCACCAACCTACATTCATTTCTAGGAGACAGAATGCATCTCCTTCCTGAGCAGTAAGATGGCTGCATGGTCCTATGGCGTATAATCTTGTGTACTATTGTTTGTACAGATGACGTGGTACCTTCAGGCATTTGGAAAGTGCTCCCAAGAATGAACCAGACTTTTTATTTTTTCCTGATGTCCTTTTGATTTTCCCATGATGTCAAGAAAAGAGGCACTGAGTTTGAAAGTAGGACTTAAAATACATCCAGAGGTATCCTCCAATTGACTCCAATTAGCCTATCAGAAGTTAATTGGCTAACTGCCTAAAGGCTTGACATCATTTTCTGGAATTTGCCTAGCTGCTTAAAGGCACAGTTAAATCAAATCAAATCAATTTATAGTCACACAATTTATGTACACAAGTGCAATAGTAGGTGAAAGTCTTGTGTGCAGTTCCGAGCAACATAGCAGTCATGACAGTGGCGTGACATGTACCAATTTACAATAAACAACATATTTACACAACACAATTTACATATCAAATGTACATATACTTACACAACACAATACTAATATACAATGTACAGTAAACAATACACACAACATAGAATACACATACAATAAAAATAAAAAATAAGAGTATATAAAGATATATATGCAGTAGTTATATTGTGGAGAATATATTTGACAGTCCAGGGTGAGATAATAAGATGAAGATTAATAAAGTGCAGTGCTGATTGTTGATGATCGTGAGAGATCAAGTGTTCAAAAGTCTGACTGCTTGGGGGAAGAAGCTGTCATGTAGTCGGCTGGTGCGGGTCCTGATGCTGTGATACTGCCTCCCTGATGGAAGCAGTGAGAGCAGACCATGACTCGGGTGGCTGGAGTCTCTGATGATCCTCAGAGCTTTTTTCACACACCGCCTGTTATATATGTCCTGGAGGGAGGGAAGCATAAATGATGTTTCTGGCAGTTTGCACCACCCTTTGCAGGTCTTTGCGGTTGTGGGCGATGCTATTGTCGTACCAGGCGGTGATGCAGCCAGTCAGGATGCTCTCTACAGTATGGGTGTAGAACCGTGTGAGGATATGGTGGTTCATTCCAAACTTCCTCAGCCGTTTCAGGAAGAAGAGGCGCTGGTGAGCCTTCTTCACAACGGCCTCAGTGTGGACGGACCATGTGAGCTCCTCAGTAATGTGGACACCGAGGAACTTGAAACTGCTGACTCTCTCCACCGGTGCTCCATTAATGGTGATGGGGCTGTGTTCTCTGTCTTTCCTCCTGAAGTCCAGACTGTGGAGTGGAGGGGGCCGGGCCGGGCTGGAATGTCAAACACCCGGTCCCCAATCGGCCTGATGGTGCGCGCGAGGGATAAGGGCAGCTGGTAACGACGGTTCGAGAGAGAGAGAAAATTACAAATGGCTGCCCTGTATGTGTTTATGTTTGTGTTTTGGTTTAAGTTCTCATTAAATTATTATTTATATTGACAAGCCGGTTCTCGCCTCCTCCTTGCCCATCACAATCCGCTTTACACTGACATTGAGGAAGAGGTTGTGCTCCTGACACCAGCGTGTCAGAGTGTACACCTCCTCTCTGTAGGCTGTTTCATCATTGTCAGTGATCAGACCTACCACCGTCGTTTCATCAGCAAACTTAATGATGGCATTGGAGCTATTTGTTGACAGTCATGTGTGTACAGGGAATACAGGAGTGGGCTGAGAACACAGCCCTGCGGGGCTCCAGTGTTGAGGGTCAGTGATGAGGAGATGTTGCTGCCCATTCACCTGACGTCTGCCTGACAGGAAATCCAGGATCCAGCTGCACAGCGAGCTGTTTAAGCCCAGAGCCTGGAGTTTCTCATCAAGCTTGGAGGGCACTATGGTGTTGAATGCTGAGCTGTAGTCTAAAAACAGCATATTTACATATGTGTTCCTTTTTTCCAGGTGGGAGAGAGCAGTGTGTATTGTAGATGAAATGCATCATCAGTGGAGAGGTTGTTGCAGTAGGCAAACTGCAGTGGTTCCAAAGAGGTGGGCAGCACAGAGCAGATGTGATCTCTGATTAACCTCTCAAAGCATTTGCTAATGATGGGGGTCAGAGCAACAGGACGCCAGTCATTTAGGCAAGTGATTTTGGCTTCCTTCGGTACAGGCAAAATGGTTGATGTTTTGAAGCATGTGTGGACTACAGATAGGGAGAGGAACAGGTTGAAAATGTCCGTAAAAACACCAGCCAGTTGGTTCACGCACGCTCTGATGACGTGGCCCGGAATGCCGTCTGCACCCGCGGCTTTATGGATGTTCTCCCGTCAGAAGGATCGGGTTACATCCGCAACAGAGATGGTGAGTGAACCAACCTCTGTATCGTCGGCCGCGAGTGCTCTCTCCGTGAGGGCGGTATTGTTGTCCTCGAAACGAGCATAAAATGTGTTAAGCTCATCTGGGAGAGAGGCAGCGGTGTTCACGGCAGAGTTTTTATTCCCTTTGTAGTCCGTGATGATGTTAATTCCCTGCCACATACTTCTAGAGTCAGTGTTGCTGAACTGTCCTTCAATTTTGTGTCTGTACTGGCATTTGGCTGCACTGATAGAGTTACGGAGGCATAACTGGCTTGTTTACGCTCCTCCGCGTTCCCGGAATTAAAAGCGGAGGTCCACGCATTAAGTGCCGCATGAACATAACCCATGTATTAACCTATGGTTTCTGGTTGGGGTAGATCCGTATTGCTTTTGGTTGGCACAATGTCCTCTACGCACTTCCTGATATAACACGTTACGCTATCAGCGTAAACCTCGATGTCGTCATCAGAGGCGGACCGGAACATCTCCCAGTCCGCGTGATCAAAACAGTCTTGTAGCGCAGAGTCTGATTGGTCCGACCAGCACTGGATCGTTCTGAGGGTGGGTGCTTCACGTTTCAGTTTCTGCCTAAAGCGGGTGGGCGGGGGAGGAATTGAAGCATGAGATATTCCAGATCAGGAGAGCAGAAAGACTTGATAAAATGTACAACATACACCACCACCTCTGTCTTTCGCTCTGTCCGCTCGATGCATGGAGAACCCCTCAGGTTTGATGGCCGAGTCTGAATCTCCGCAGACATCCAGGTTTCTGTAAGGCAGATAACACAGCAATCCCTCATCTCTTGTTAGAAAGAGATCCACGCTCTCAGCTCGCATAGCTTGTTGTCCAGAGACTGAACATTTGCCAGTAGTGTACTGGGTAGCGGGGGTCGATTTGCGCGACGTCTTACTCTGATGAGAATGCCGGCTCTTTTTCCCCTTTTCCTTCTGCGTTTCCGCGGCCGGGCAGCCCAGACAAAGAGCTCCGCTGGCGTGTTTGTAGCGGGTCGGCATTGAGGAATTTGAAGTCCGGTTTTCGGTGTGTATTGCCGAACCAATGTCCAAAAGCGTTTGTCTTGTCGTATGCAATAAGGCAGACAACATCCAAGACAAAAAAACAAAAAACTGTAAACAAAAACAATAAACTGCAGTGTTGTGTCGGAGCTCGCAATGCAGCAGCCATACTCGGCGTATGTGTATGTGAACTTCTGACCCAATGGAATTGAGGTATAGTCAGTTAAAAGTGAAAAAAATCTGTCTGTAAACAATTGTTGGAAAGATTACTCGTGTCATGAACAAAGTAGATGTCCTAAACGACTTGCCAAAACTATAGTTTGCTAATATGAAATTTGTGATGTGGTTAAAAATTTTAATGACATCAAGCTAAGTGTATGTGAACTTTTGAATTCAACTGTATATCGATTTGGCAAAGAGAAAATGTTTCCCATTACCACAATATTAATTTAGAAAAATATTTGGTATGCAATATCGATACAATATGATGAGGAAAAACATCATTATACTTTAACATTATACAGTACATTAATATTTTTTTCCTACCTCTAATTTCGATGTGACCGGAAGTTGTCCGGGCTTTAATCGGATGCGCATCAAAACTAAATGAAAGGCCAATTTGAAATGTAACTCTATTCCATTTATAGTTTCCATATAGCAAATATGGCATGAAGAATTCATAAAATTATTTCCTCTTTTTATAATAATAAAAATTCTACAATAATTATAATAATGCTAATAATCATTATTATATTTAGGCTAATAATTACATTATTTAATTTTCTTAACAACTGTGGAATGTTGTCAACTGTGGAGTGCTCTCCTTCATTATCCATATTGTCAAAAGAACAAACAAACAACAAAGCAAAAAAATATATAGGGGAGAATTCACTAAGAACGAATTGCACCTGGTAAAAGCAGCAGTTAATCCACACCAGAGTATGTGAGCGGAGTGGAGTGGAAGCGGAGCGAGGAGTGGAGCGGCATGATTTTTCCTGGAGCGTGGAGCGGGTTTTTAAAAAATCAGAGCGTCATTGTTTCCTCTCGCTCCAACAGCACTCCACTAATGCTCCACCACGGGCACAACACCAGTTAATGGTGCTTAATGCAGTAATTCAGCACTTGTTAAGCAGTGTTAAACACTATTGGCATGAATGAAAGATGGAATATCTGATATAACCAGAAAGAATATGATAAAAAAAAATTAAAAATATTAAAATCTTGCGGCACTTGGTAATGTTCGACCTCCAATGCGAAGGTTACTTTCACTTTCTGTGTTCACGCTCCCAGTTATTGAATTAAGCTTGCGGTACAGCTTGACTTAACTACATGCTCATGTCTCGTCTCTTTATTCCTACATCAACTGGCATATATTAATAATAAATGACAGCATGACGAAGAAGAACATAAGTAGGGAGGTGATTTCCACGATCAAATGTTTGTTGTGAAAGAACACATGATAATAATTAATTCACATATGTAGAGAAAATCTAAATGTCAGTAATACAGATATACAGAGTATATATATATACAGTATATATATAAATAAATATATATATTTATTCACGACTCTCCCTCACTGGGTTTGTTGTTGTGTGCAGTGCAGCAACAGAATGGGTGAAAAGAGGCACGAGACACACTGATGTATGTGCTCTAAAAATGTATTCAATAACTCACAAGATGATATCTGACAAAACCGCATATGAACGCATACAACCTGACTGTCGCCAATGGTGACTAGATGTTAAATTATTGTCATAATTTTTGGTCGCATTTGCGACCGTTTTAGTTGCAGTCTGGAGCCCTTTGAGGAAGAAAAATTATGTGGATTTATTGAAGCAAAATCTCAAGACATCAGCAAGGAAGATAAAGCTTGGTCGCAAATGGGTCCTCCAAATGGACAATTACCCCAAGCATACCTCCAAAGTTATGGCAAAATGGCTCAAGGACAACAAAGTCAAGGTATTGGAGTGGCCATCACAAAGCCCTGACCTCAATCCAACAGAAAATTTGTGGGCAAAACTGAAAAAACGTGTGCGAGCAAGGAGGCCTCCTTGTCTCCTGACTCCTCCATTGCCCCTGAACCTAACATATCACAAGAATGTTTTCTACGATTAAATGTGATTAAATCTGAGTTTAATTGTATTTGGCTAAGGTGTATTTACACTTCTGACTTCAACTGTATCCTTTGACCTCCTTCACCATTATATGACTCATGTTTAATACTTTATAAAGCTGAGATCATATTTTTGTTGCCTAAAGGCTAAACCCAGACTGTAGCACTCACCAGGTTTATTACTTTCGATAAGGTATTCAATAAACAAAAATATCTAACCACAAAGTTTAACCCTACTAGGCCGTTCGTCATTTTTGTCCAATTTAATGTAATTTTTTATAAAAATGGTTTCCTCAATCTGAGTGGTTCAAATTGGTTCAAACAATTCAATTGGTGAATGTATTTAGATATGCAATCTGAAGAGATTCCTAATCTGAAGAGATTTGACTGTTAGTGGTCAAAACTGACAGTTCATAGGAAATGAATGGGTAAGACCCTAACACATAGAAATTTTCTTTATATGTGTTGAATACAATCTATATATATCAGCCACAATGCTGAACAAACACACACAGAAATGAAGGGGAGAGACAATAAAACACACACACACACACACACACACACACACACAGTCCCATAGACATACAGATAGAACACTGCAGCTTTTTGTTATGGAAACAAAGAAAACTTATAGAAGTGTAGATTTTTTCTGTAGTGAAGTTGCTTATTTGCATGCAAAATGATTGTACAATTGAAAAATGTACATGTAAATAAGATCTAAATAACCTTAAATCCCAAAAGAAGTGTATAATTTTATTGTTTCTACTTCAGAGAAGTTAGTGTTGTAACATTTCATTAAAAAACTTTATTTTATCTGGCCAAAAATGACCTCAAATAGCCAAGGTTTTGGCCCTTTTTGAACATCTTAGGAGGGCTTAGCTAGCCAATCTGTTGACAGAACATACCATAGATATAATCTATGGCTGAATAGCAGCAGTATATGTACATTGTATCTTTAGTGCTCTGTCTGTTTAGTATGTGCACTAGATCTAATCTTGTTAGTGCTGATTTAATGAACTGAAATGCCCAGATGGTATCTCCAGAGAAACCAGATTAATATTGCATAGTACTAAATTATTACTGTGGAACCCAGTTAAGTTTATTATTATAATATAATAATATTATTATTTTCAGGATAAGATTTTTTAAATATAAATTAATATATTTCTGTCCTATTTAATTCACCCTAAACTGAGGTTTTTATTTTGACACTGCATGCAGTTGTCAATTTCGCCTTCACCAGGAGCTTTTATTATGAAATGAAAAATGCATTGTTTCTTTGACAGTTATGAGTTTTGCATCTTGTGAACCACTCTCCTTTACTGTTCTGCATTTGTAGATTTGTATAATAACTTTATAGTAGTTACTAATGTTTGGAATTGTGCAAATGCTTGAGCCTGCAGTACTTCACAATGCAGGTGAACTGTGCTAAAAACACATGCACATGAGCCCTGCCACCCCCGTGTGTGCTCACAGATCAGCGCGTCGTCAGTTCATTCTGAAGTACACACAGACCATGTTTATCTCTATAAATCACAGCCTTTGGCAGTTAAATAATTACATATGATCATATCTCCATTTTTATGTTTTTATGTTATTTTGATTACAGCCCTGAAGGATCATGAAAGTAAATTATTAAAATCATCCCGATATTCACAATATTGTTGAATTTACATCGTCAGCAAAATCATAGGGGTTATATCGTAGGTATTCGATTGATTGACCAGCCTTAATCCTGGGCACTCTTTTCAATACACGATAAAGTGAAAGGTCCCTTTAAAGCTTCAAAATTACAAAAAAAGCATCATAAAAGTATCATTAAAGTAGATGACTTGTGCGCTATATTGCCTCTTATAGTTCACCCAAAAATTTAAATTCTCTCATCATTTACCATCATGCCATCTAAGATGTGTTTGACTTTCTTCTGCTGAACACAAACAAAGATATTTAGAACAATATCTCAGCTCTGGATGTCCATACAATCAGTGGTGTTGTTGGGCCATACGAACGTGTATGCCATATGCTTACTTTTTTTCCACGGGCTGTTTGCTTATAACGACTTCTAAGGATCAATGTTTGCATATACCCTCAGTATACCCACTTGTTTTGCTGCGTCATAAGTCTATAATCTACTGTTGTGCTTGATTCCCTTTAACTGTATTCAATGCTGTTTTGTGAAATTGGAGATTCTTTGTTGTAATTGGTGCATTATCACTTAAATTCTGCCATTCCCTGCCCCTGACAACCATTGTCACTGCCATCATCGACTGAGGGAATTTATGACAGTGAGTGGAGAGAGAGAGAGAGAGAGAGCGAGCGAGCGCGAGCTAGCGAGAGAGAGAGAGAGTGGGACCCTCACTCTGAAGCAGTATCAGGTAAAATTAATTAACAAAATATGCCAAATGTCCTATAAAATAAGTAATCGTCCCGTAATTAAGGAAAATAATTGCATTCCTTATGAAGTATTTATGTTAACAGTAATGCAATCATAAATATTAGTTTACATATATGTTTCCTAGATGTCAATCACAGACCATGTAGTGGCTCATTTATCCATTGAATGTCCACCCAGTTATTGTCCACCCTGATGCTGCCCATTTAATTGGATAGACATCGGAAAGTTATTAGTAATTTAGCTTGACCAGTATGACTATTATGATGTTTAATATGGCCCTGTAATAATGATACATGAAGTAAATTGTAAAAGTATGTTTTATTTTTCAAAAGTTTCAAAAAAATTCAAAATGTCACTGAATTGAACGAATGACCCATTTACGATATGTACACTGTTAAAGTTCTGCAGCTCTCTATACGTAGATTATGCAATCTACGGTAACAGTAAAGTACAGTCTATAGTAACAGACAACACCCCAACACCTAACCATTTTAATGTTGGCCTGTTCCTCATATAAAGCTACTGTATGGCTTGAGAATTTTTAATTTGTTCTTTAAACCCTAATAAGACTTTTTGTAAAAAAAACTAAAATGTCCTGCAGGAATGCAAACTCATCAGGGGTGAAAAAAGTGACAAAGATGCAAACCCCTAGGTTTTTTTTTAAACATCAGCTTTAAAATGTGGATTTACAGTTGATTTTAGCATGAAGATATAGAGGAAGAACTCTCCCTAGAATTAATGTAATCTTACTGCTACAAAAGTAATTTAAGGGGACATCAGTTCAGGGCACTTAAAAAAAAAACAGTCAAGAGAGTGCAGAGACCTGTCCAAATTGTATTGAGTGCATGGCATCCACTACACAATAAAATTCATCAAAAACAAACAAAAAACACAATATGGACAACAACTTTCAAACAGCTTTTTTGGTAGAGAGAGAGAGAGAGAAAAAATCTCTTATTCTCTCTCTCTCTCTCGCTCATGTTCCAAAACAAATACAAAAGCAAATTGTTTAATTTCGTCATAGTTATGACAGTATTAGCTTTGCTAATATTATCTTAGCATAAAGAAAACCGAACCATCTGGAGCAAATTTTAACGTTAAGTTGGCATTTTGGTGTGAGGAGCTCAACGTATGTTGTAATTGTCTGCAAAACGGTAACGTTCTATGGAAATAACATTAACACCTATTGTTAAATTCAAATTGTGATGATTAGCGTTCGCTAAACCAAAACAACTCAACCGTATCAGGCTAATTAACAGTCTGAAGCTTGACTTATTATCACATAAGCCAATTAAGTTTATGATAACGCTACTGTAAGAGATTCTTTACCTTAAGGCATGTGGGCAGTCAAAAACTAACCTCCTAGAGACGGCCCTCTTCAGTCTCCACTCTTCTCTGGTGCGTTGCATGTGCCAAGCTGAGTTTTTGACAACTCAGAAGGCGTGGTTCTTATTTAATTCACCTTTACTCTGCCCTCGCAGACCCAGACAAAGTGACAAGTTTGCATCCCTGTTCCTGGCTAACCAAAAAAGAACCTTAAAAATGTCTGTTCTGGGACTTTCTAGGAACCAAAATGCTTAAAATAAGAATATTTTCTGCTAGCCTGTTTAGGCCAATATTTGCCCTGGAAATATTTTCACTGGCATCCCCACCACAAAAATATATTTTTTATAAACAACAAAATGTAAATTTTAACTTTTATGTAATAGAATGACATTCATGTTAACCTCAAACCTTTAATTTCAATTTATAACTGAGCCATTACAAACCATAACAAGCCATTCTCAAAATTTAGCAAAAATAAAAAAACACTCTCTACGATAGTCAGCTAAATTATGTTACTATGGTGACATATTTGAATCAGCAGAATTAGCAACAACATTGCATCACAGAAAACGAAATGTCTATATTTGCAAGGCATAAAAGCATATGATGTAGTGAGAACACAGCACTGGCTCAATCAAGGAAATTACCATTCTGTCAACTGGCCCAAAACTCTCTCTCACCCCCAGGCCATCAGCTAGTGTTTGTGTTGAGCCCTGATATAGTGGAGGATAAAAAAATAAAAATAAATCAGAGAGCTTACCGAGAGTTTGCGGCACAAATACACATCTTATACGTCCGTGACTTGAAAACAATTACAATGAAGAAGTCAACATGGCAAAAGGAGAGATCATGTTCAAACCACCACCAATTGTAGCAACTGTTATGTCTCAAGTGCAGCGATAAATGCTAAGTACAATTTTTAAGGGCTCCCAAGGAACTTCAGCCCCTCCCGCATCTTTTCAACATGCCCTGGTTTCAAAATTCTCAAGAGGGTTTGAGACTGAGAGATCCAGACTCTTCAGCATGCTCCAGCCCTGGGGCGAAACCTGACTCCCCAAGCATATCTAGTGACTCAGCATCCGGAAAGTCCAAGGATCAATTTTTTTCATGGCACCCTGCCAGTATCACACTAATAACAGGTGGAGTGAGCCTGATACTCTCTGATGGGCCTTCACAGACCTGTGAGTTTTCAGAAGTTTGGGAATCGACTCCGATTCCCGGATTTGGAATCGATTCCAGACTAATATTTTCAATTCAGAAAAATCGGGAGGTAAAGTTAAATCTCATAATAAACAGCTCACTATAAAAGGTTCTTTGCACTAAATACAGTAGTATGGACAAAATGTACTATTAATAGGTCCATTCTAAAATTAAATCAGGGCCTATATACACATACCAATGCAAGATGCTTCAATACCATGAGACAAATTTGAGGGAAATTTTAGTATATGCGGCTGTATTTCAAAGAACTACCGCAAATCATCTTAAAAGCACCATTTTACCTACATTGTAATTATCTGTTACCACTCATGAGTTCTTGTTTAGAAAAAGGTTTAAATTATAACAGTACAGTAATTGTCCGCTACCTTTTGTACACTGAAATATATAATATATATATATTAGTAGAGCAGCGTTAGATTCTCGCTTTTATAAGTGCAGCACATGATCTTTTAAACTTTAACATACTGATTTATTGATGTGAACTAGGATGCTAATTGAACTCTGCCATCTCCTTGCTGTAGACTTGTGTTGTAACATCGGGGAAGTTGTTATTGTATGCCAATTTACTGTCACAAATTAATCATTTGTTAAATGATTCCAGTTTCGATTCGATTCTCGATTCCCAGTGCCTCAGAATCGAGGAGTCGATTCTTTTTGGAATCGATTCCCAGCCCTAGCTATTGCCAGTGGTCTGTGTTTTCCTGGCTCATTCCAAAGAAAGTTTGGTAAAGTCATTACAAAAAAACAGCCTAAAATGCATAGATAGAGCCGCTTCATTAAGCTCATGTCTTCCCTTAGCTCCCATGCTGGTAAGGTGACTTTAATTTTTCTTAATACTGCATTTAATTATGATGGTGGTGTCATGAAGAATTGTGTCTACCCTAATGTCCTGTCCTCCTAGGACCCTGAAACATTTTTATTGTCTGAAAGTTTTGGCCATTTTTTCAGTACCTGACAGTAAATCTTAAAGTATTGCTGAGAGTCTGTATGAGCATTAACCTGCAACTGTGAATCCCAGTGGTCTTGAAATATTGAAATGGACCAAGAGACTGAATGAGATGCAACACCACTCTGCTCCAATAACCATGTTCTGTCATCTATATGAAATATAATTTATGAGCATCTGGAGTAGGGTTGGACGGTATACTGTTACAAACTAATTTTGCGATACCAAAATTTTTTAAATGGTACGATATCATCTTGTTGTTAATTTCGGTACCATATTATAGTATGCTGCAATTAGCAAAAGGTAATGTAACGTGAGAGTTTTGAGATGAAATCAAAGACCATTTGAAAATAACAATAAAAAAATTATTGATATGGCCAAGTGTGATACTTAAAAAGCAGAAAGATATTATTTAATGAAATAATTTGCAGTTACATGCATGCCACAGAACGAATGAGAGGCTCCGTCCTGCTCTGTCATATCCTTCACACACACACACAAGCAGGCACACACACAAACGCAACACACAATACAAATGTTTTATTTTCATGCAGTATGTCCAGTGTCCATCTGCAGAGCAGTAGAGCAGTGTCTTTCAACGGCGAACTCTCAAATGACCGTTTTCACCATTGCAGCTCTGAGATTTCGGCTTGCGAGTCACGGGAAACTTGATATAACAAACTCTTCACAAACATGAAGAATTTCAAAGGTCTTTCAAAATAAAAGTCCCGATGAACGAGCTCTAATCAACCGGATGAGTGAAGTTGAAGACATTATGACATAAAAATATTACTACTGTATAAAAGTGTAATATTCAAAGTAAAACTGTACAGTATGTATTTGATTAAACACAATTTGATCATAAAATTTAATTAAAACATTTAACATGGAATCCAGAAATATTTTAAAAGATAAGGCATTATTTGTATATATATATAAGACATTATGCGGTTCTTTTAGTCAAGCAATTTTCTGTGTAATTTCATCAAAAATCTTTTTTTTCTTCTTCTTTTTTTAAAATGTGTTGCCTAAATATCGAGTTAGTAGGTTCCAGGGCTGGTATCGTACCGAAGCCAAAAGTTTGGTATCAAAGCAACCCTAATCTGGAGTAAAGAGATCTACAACACTGGTTCAAAGCCTTTTCTAGCAAAGCTTCATGTTATTCTTGTTTTTTCAGGTTTAATAACTCAATCAACTATGCCATGCGTGTAAGAGAAATGCACAACTATGTCGTCTCTATCACATAACCGTGTTCTGCCTGTGTGGTGCTTGAATATCTGTGTTAATCTGTGTTATGTATGGACTCATTGGGTATCAGTGCTGGGCAAGTTACTCAAAAAAGTAATTTACTACAAAATACTAATTATTTCTCTAAAATTGTTATCAGATTACATTTCTGATTATATTGAAAATTAATCATGTAACTTGTTACTTTAGTTTTAAGTTACTTTCTAAAATACTTTCCAACTCATGTCCTCCCTTACAATGATTTGTAAGGGGCACAAATACGCAAACAGATATGCATATGCAAATAATTCATTTTCTAAATGTATTCTACATAAATAGTATAATTTTTGAAATATGTGTAACACTAGTCAGGTACTTAAATGTAATTAAATTAGATGAAAGTCAGTAACTGTAATCTGATTACAAGAATTAAAATGTAATCTTTTACACTACTCTTTACTTAAAACTAATTATATTACAGTAGCTAATTACACCCAACACTGTTGGGTATTAGATATTGTACATTGAAAAAAAAAATCCTGTTAAATTTACAGTAAACAGCAAACACAAAACTCACCCGAAATTCACCCTACAAAAATGGGTAATGATGTTTCAGGCATTATGGAATGCATTTTGATGCCTATTTATATTACAGTTCATAATCATAAAATCCTTTTCATGAACCATGAATAATGTATAGACAGTGCACACTCACACAAACACCATCACCATCAGAGCAACACACGTGACTACAATAATACAATTTCCTGGAAACGCACTTTAACTGTTTCTCACTGTAAAATATAAAGTGACTCCCACTTTAAACTTAATAATAAAAACCTTTTTAAAGTGTTTTAAAGTATAAACAGTTAAATGTAATATCTTTACTTTTTGTTCATATTTTTTCCATTAAAATTAAATTTACAAAAATTGTAATTACAATTAATATATATTTCTATAATCTATATTTTTACTGTATACAGTGTGGTAAAGTTAAATGGGATAAAAAACAAACCCAGCTTGCTTTGTATTATTATTTCCAATGTGCATTAGCAGAGTTCTATTTGCCAACAAATTTGAAGAATGGTGTCAGTGCTCATAAACACGTTTTAAGGCATACACATTTGGTTTAAGAATGGAGGAAGCTCTCGGAGCATGTGAAACATGTCAATAACAGCTTGGCAAGAGTTCTATTCCTCCAAAGACACAAGCCTTGCCAAACATCGCTGTGTAACATGTGCTGGATACAAGAGCACACAGCAAATTGGCTGTGGGAATACAAAAGCATAATTCACATGACTTGTGACATCAATAAAGTGGGTTAATGGGCAAGCTGGTTACTGTGATTTGCAGTGAAATAGCAGCACTTTTTGTCCCTGACTGCCCAATCGTTTAAAGTAGGCTGATGAACATCGGTGGGGATTTGACCCAACAATTACCCTACTGGCTTTGCTGTGGCTCTACAGAACAAATGAAGAAATCTAGGTCATTACTGCAGTATGGGTGGTAAATGACTTTCCCATTTCCACCCCAATCGTAACTGTATGACCCAATAGTGATGTCCATTTTTTTAAATATTGACAGCTAGTTGATAAAAGGTATATATTAAATATTTGTGTGGCTGTAGTATCTGCATAAGTTTAAGTCATCATAAAATAACATCATCATAGGATCTGATTATCTCATCATCAGAGATTCAGTGATGCATCAAGCATGAATTAACAGCTTCACATTAGTGCAATATACAGTATGTGTGTTGATATATGTATAGATACAACTAACTAATATCCATGCAAAAACTGTATATTATAGCCTATTTCAATTAAGTGGTTTTGTCTTAACTGTCAACAAGGTCACAGATGTTTACTAAATATTTATTTACTTTAACACTAATAAAGACAATTAACATGCATACTAAATCAAGTTTTTGGTATTGATAAGTAAGGGTTCCAATTACCACCAAGGACACTTTTGAATAGCTGTGCATTGATTTGTAATGTTTTTTAAATCAGTATATTTTTATTCACTTTTTTTCACAGTTGTTCTCCAATTCTCTTACTTTCCTTTCAGAGTTTATATCTAGAAAATTCCAATTGCAATGTCACAAGAGACTTGCTGTTTTATAGCCTTAGACAAAATAAAACAACACACTCTTATTAGGCAAATACAAATCTCACAAAAAAGAGAGTGTGTCTTTTGGCAAACAACTAATGGCAGGAGAAACAACAGAATGTTAACTTGGCTGTGTAAAGTGTGGTAAAATGTGGCAGTTTGGCATACTCAGCACCAGGATGCCTTAAAGCTGTGTATCAGGTGTGCAACAACACAACATAGCCATGGGCTCTAAATACACTCATGAGTATGAGGTTCAAAATATAGACAGAAATCCCTTCCTGATATATTGACAATGGGAGGCATACTACATACACTGTACAGACATATCCGTAGCTAGCACCTTAAGTACATATTTAATCTCTGGCCATGTTAACACCCACTTTTAAGACCTGTCTTGGTAATCCAGTCAAAAGTGGTCAGGCCAAAAACATCGCCGTTTAACATCTGGTAGTTACATATCTCTTATATGTACTGTACATATAAGAGATATACTTGCTTCTACTTGCGTTAACTTGTGTTTGGATTTCGAGGGGAGGGTCTCTGATTTCATTACAGCATACATCACTTTTTATGTCAGTGTTTCACTATACTGTATGTAGACGAAGCACAAAAATCGTAAAGACAGAAAGTAAAACACAATAAAAATTATGTCAAATAATACATTTCTAATTATATTTGAAATTAAATCTATCTACTTTATGAGCTTTTGCAACTTTTCCAATCAGGTGGTAATTATCGTTTTAAAAGTCATAGGTAACAAGAAAGTTTAAAGTCCTTGTTTTAATGCAGTGGATGATTGACAGGTGAGTAGGCTGCTGTACGAGACACATCAGGACAGAATAACATTTACACTATGAAATTAATGTAACATGTGTTCCGTTATGTCACTCACTCAATGTTGTGTCGAATGTAGTTACACGAGGGGTCTTTATTGAGATCCTTGCATACCTCTGAACTTGAGAAAAGGCCAATGAGAAATTGGCAGACAGAATTTGTGTGTCCCGCTCCGGACATACGGGTATAAATGGAAGCGGGCGTGCGTCTGTCAGTCAGATTGTTTCTTCTGAGCTGAGCGGTTGTGCAGCAGCAAGCTGAGTCTCACTACTGTTCCACTCACCTCTGTCAGAGCATTGCTGTTGGATTTACAACGTTTCTCCCTCTCTACACGCTGTGCAGTCCACGCCCCTGGGTGCTTCGACAGAGCTTCTGTAAATAACGTTTGTGATTGGGTCCGTGGGACTTAACATCCAACTGTGAAACTGTAAAGGACTCTGGGAACTTGAGTTCAATGTCTCACCTTTGATCATAGAAAAAAAGGGCCATGCAGTCGGAATTTCGCTTTGAATACAATTCTTCTATTTATTACTTTTTGTATTTTTATTATGCGTCTTTTCGCTGATGAGCGTAAGACAAAGCAACAATTCCAGATTGTTTTCTCCTGACCGCTCCACGCAACAGGAATTCAAATGAACAACCCTGATGAAATCACACATGATTTCCCAAGTAAGGCTTGAAATCTGGGCAGATTTAGTTTAGAAACTGTGACTTTTCTTGTACAACTAAATCGTAGGTTTGATACTGAATGTTTGATATTTTGAGTATAATCTAATCGCTGTTTTGCTGTTTGATTTGTGAGATCGTCAATTTTGGGTGAAATGTTGTTTATTGATCTGAACTAGCGATTCAGTCCTGCTGTTACCAGCGTTTATCCTCAGTTAAATTGCATGCACCCCTGTTTGTTCGCTCTCTCTCTCACTGAAATTCACGGAGTGAGCAGCACCGCAGTTTATGTCTGACTCAGGCTGGTGTTTTCAAAAGCAGACATCTGCAGAGCAGCGGGCTGGGCAACACCCAATACCTTTGCGAGATTCTACAATCTCAGGGTTGAGTCGGTCTCATCCCGCGTTTTGTCAGGTCCGAGCCGGTAGAACTCGGTAATATGGAACAGCCGTCAAGATGTTCCGCTTGTGATCCAGTGCGCTATCTCTCCCAGGTTAGCCACAAAGCTCTCGCTTCCTGGATGTTCTTCCTCCCTAGCCTTCTGGCCTGTGAATTCCATGGAGGAATTTGTGACAAGAACCACTACGAGTCTCAAGTGCTCTGTACTGAGGTAGGGATCCACAGGCCTAATTCCCTCATCAACGAAAGAAGCCATACAATAGATTTAGTTGAGAAACAACCTAAAATGTACAGTAGGTAATTCATATCTGAAAGATTTATCAAGTATAGAAAAGGTGTGGACTACCTGTGTGAGCTCAGTGATGTATTTGGAAAGTTTACATCTTATTCCCCTGTGCTCCCATTTTAATTGAGCTTAACCTAGTTTTCCATCAACCCAATCTGAACATTTTTTAATTTTCTTGTGTCAAAGTGAGATTTTTGTAATCAATTCTTGGCGAATCCATCAATATGGTCCAATATGTATGCTTGATTTACAAGGCTTTATATTAAAACATAGAAACCACTTTTAAAGATGCTGCAATGTTTCCGCAATAACACATTAGCAACCTTCAATTTGATGTGAATAATCAAGTTACTTTGTTTGTGCAGTCATGCACAGTTAACAGCAGAACTGAAACTTTCTGTGAGAAGTATATGAAATAACATTACCTGTCTTGGCAGGGCTATTGACTCACAACTGAATCCTTATGAGGAACAATCATGTGTATGAATATTCATAATCCAAATCATGTTCTAATTAATTACAGTCTCCGAACATGCATACACATAACAAATTATGGCACAAACTAATGCTTCATTATAGTCTGCCTATGCATCCATAAATGTTATATATATATATATTAGGGCTGTAATGATACACCAAACCCACGATTCGGTTCGTATCACGATTTTTGAGCCACGATTCGGTTCGTATCGCGATTCGATCATGGGGGCGGGGCTTGGGGGTGAAAAAAAAGAGAGATTTTGAGAGAAAAAAATATACCGGTATTTTTATTAAATAACATTTGAAAAACCTGTATAAACTGAACACCAAAGAACAATATTAACTATGCAAATTATTAAACTAAACTAGGCAGTGTAGGCTGCTGCTTTTGGGTTGTTTTCTGTGCTCTAACTAAATTGATTTCGGGATGGTGCCGTAGGATATGCATCTGCATGTTGGACGTGTTACCGGTTCACATTTGAGGAAGCTTCTTAAAACACTTAACCTACGGCAAATTGTGTGGGTCTTGTAGACTACACGATTGCCATCCTTATTCTCCACCGCTAGCCGAAATGTTGCCATACTGCTGACTTAAATGTATTGGGAGGGTCCGCAATCTCTGGGTTGTTTTCCATGTTTCCTCACATTATTTAACTAGCTCGCGTCACATGGAAAGGTATAGTCACATGATACGTAGGCTACTAGGCTAACATGTAAAAAGACGCTTACAAGTAAACTTTTTTTAATAGTTGGTTGGGATAAGTCACTGAGTATTTAATTATAGAATATCAAATAGGTTGTGCGATTATTGTCTAAAAAAAATCTCCATGTTTTCGGTGCTAATGCGGTGATGATAAGGGGCGCTGCCAATAAAGCACCAAAAAGCTGTCACAAAGAACCGGCAAAAGTAATGATTATGAATATGTCAAATATAGCAAGGAGACATTTTAATTGTTTATTAATAAACAAGTGTTTTCTGTCAGTGTCTATTGCAAGATGAAGTTGACGATGCTGTCTCGCGATCTTCAGTGAACGCGCCAGAGAGAAATGCACTTTTCATACGGATTACATAAGCAGAAAGCAGTCTGTATCTTTCGTTTTGAATTGTTCGTTTTAAAAGTAAACATTTCGATATAAATATATTTCTCTGGTCTGTGAGGCAAGTAGCCTACCTTATACGATGAGTTTCGGTTCTCCAGTTCAGGCGCCGGCGACTCCGTGATTATCTATCGATATTTACTTCTTATTTATTAAATCCAGGCAATTGGTTGATGAAACATTGATTAAAATTGAGATACAATTAATGCAAAATGAAATTCACTTTAAAGAAAGGCTTCGTGCTTTCTGTTTGAGGTCTCTGTGAAAGTTTTAGTGCCGCTTCCAGAGAACTGTCACGTCCTTACATTGTTTTTTCCTCATAAATGCGAACACGAAAAATAAAATAAAATAAATATTCTATGTTCTGGGGAGAGCCAACCCTTCTTCATCTGGTGGGTAGTATTAGGCCTACTTTTGGTTTGTACAGTGTAATTCACAGAATTATAAAAATATATATTTTGCCACCTAAAAGCTAAAGATGTTTTGTGTCACGTCCGTAACGCATGTGTATTTCCCTCATATTAAATATAAAATGCATGTGTAGACTTATATTTTTCTAATGTCTGGACATTTACTGGACTTTATTAAGGGAGTAGGCTATGGATATATAAACAGAAGTTTCAATATATTGGTATTAAATGCATTTTCTGAGAATTTATATTTCAAGTTTTGACTGCAAATGTCACGTCCATAATGCTAAAATTGCCCAATTTAAAATAATTTATCCTCAACTAGTTTTGTGGTGTAGGTCTACGTATTTTATAATGTTAACTTCAAATAATACTAACAGTAATTTAAAGATGCGGTAGCATTGGATCTGGACGGAAAGGATAACTCTGGGAGTTGGAAGGGGTGTGTGTGTCGCGATTCTCCCTTCTCACATCGCGATAACGGTTCGTGGACCTGAGTATCGCGATTTCGATTTTATATTGCGTATCGTTACAGCCCTAATATATATATATATATATATATATATATATATATATATATATATATATATATATATATATATCAGATTACACCCAGCACTGCCTATGCCACATGATTAGCACGGTCACCATGGGTGTCACTTTGTTTTAAAAAGTGGTGGGGAAATCACAAAGATCTAATGAATATTAATTAGTTTATGTGCAGATAATGTCAAATAACCTTTTACTGTTTTGATAAAAATATTTAACATTATTCATTTGAAAACTTCTGTACATCAGGCACTTTCAGTACTGCTTGGATTTTGTTAGTTGCGGTGCAAGAGCGTGCATCTAGATGCACGAGAGAACCTCGCTGCCCGCTGTCAATTAACGCCACTGATAGCAGACACAATGAGCACTCATTATAACATTAAAAATAGTAAACTTCATCGCTAGATCGCCACTTATTATAACACACAAGGAAATGGAAACTCCTGCTCAAGAACTGGAGATGTTTCTTCTGCATTAGACACCTGACAATACTATTTCCAAAAGCGGTAGGGACATGTTTAACCCGTCCCACCCATAAATTATGCCTCTGATAGTCACTTTAAAACTTTGACTGTTTTAAAAAAAAATACAAATTGTGAAAAGGTGCTGAGCAGGTGGCTGATGTGATATTGGAAGTTTTGGGAGTCACAGGAACACATAATGACTTTTTCAGTTTAGTATTATTTTCTTCTTATATATTAAATTTTTGGAATAGAACAACAGTAGAACTTCCAAGCATTATTCATCTCCATAGCCTTTAGTACCTTTTAAATAAGCCATATAAAAGTAGTCTGCCATTCTTTTCTGTCAGGCAGTTTACTCTGCAGGATGCAGAGGAACCTCTGTCCAGAGCCCCCTCACTTCCATTTCCCAGTCCTTTCCATTTCTACTTCCTGTTGCAAATGAGCAGAGGTGTTGCCCCTGTCTGTAGCCCAGCTTTGGTGAGGTTGGGATTTAATTTGTATATTAGTATCCAGCCACGTACAAATTTATCATATCTACACCAGCCATTAATTTTTTTAGAAGAACATACAATTATGAGCTCATTAGTGTTCTCTCAGGGATGTGCCCTTTCATCTGCTGGAGGAACATTGAGAGTTGGCCCTACTCCAGTGCATGGATCTCTCTTCCACCTGTACTACTGCTTCTTTAACATGCCTCCTCTGGTTCAGGCCACACTAGCTTGCAGACTGACCATCAAACTGCTTACTCATGCAGACCATATGTAATTCTGCTGTATAATGAATATTCAAAACTCATTATGTGTAAGGGTTTAACTATTTTACCATGCTCTTTGAGTGTAAATTAAACAACAATGGTAAAAGTAGCCTGTATAGCATGTGTAATATATTTCTCAATGACAGTGTTGTGTTTTAGAGTGCAGTGGAGGACTGATAATGTACTGTGTTTGATAAGTTGGCCTCAAGCATGGCCATAGTGCTATCCTTGGTGTAACATACACAGTTATGATGCAAAAAATGCAGATTTGTCATTAGAGTTGTCATTTCAAATGATGATAGATTATCCAAATGTCTAAATCAATGAGTGTGTTTACAGTAAATGCACACCAGTACGCTGATAACTACCTAAAATCAGCTTATTCAAAAAATCGGACAATGTAAGAAAACCATGTTTACGGGGGTCTGGGGAGCTCAGTAAGTATTGATGCTGGCTACCACCCCTGGAGTCACAAGTTCAAATTCAGGGTGTGCTGAATGACTCCAGGCAGGTCTCCTAAGCAACCAAATTGGTCCAGTTGCTAGGGAGGGTAGAGTCACATGGAGTAACCTCCTTGTGGTCACTATAATGTGTTGTTCTCGCGCTCGGTGGGGCGAGTGGTGAGTTGTGCGTGGATGCCACAGAGAATAGCGTGGGCCTCCACACGCAACAATGATTGTAGTCACCATAATCAACTTCATATTCATGTAACTTTACAACAAAATGAAAATCAAAATTTGATTGGAGAAAAGCCCATAAACCATTAAGTAGACACAATGCAAAGATCTCTGTAACAACAGAAATTGTAACTGCATGATATGTCAAAGTAGGGATTCGAACACACGAGAATCACGGCCCTAGAAACTATAAATCAGTGCTTTAATACACTGAGCCACTCAGTTGTCATGCTCCCACTAAGTGGTAAAGAGACTTCCTGATGTTATCTTTTCAACTATAGGTGGTGCTGTCTCCAAACTGATCAGTTACGCTGACATTTATGATGCATTAAAATTTACAAAATTATAAATTTCTCTGGATTTAATAGTTATAGGTACATGCTTGAGTAAAATTAACATTTATTTTTCATAGTTTTATTCAATAAACTACTGACAACATTAATGCCAAATTCCCAATATAATTATTAGATAAGACTTACAGAAGATGATCTCTGCCACTACAATTCACTGACTAATACGAGCTTAAGTAATATTGATATATCATTTGAAGCGATTATGTGTGGCAACATTAACTGTAAGAACCAAAAACATAATAGTGATCTATGTATAATGTATGATAAAATAGTGAATTGTCTAAATAATGACAGTAGATCATTCTGCTAAAAAAGGGCTAAACGACATAATTTCAGGGTAGGATGGAATGAATGTTTCTGAACTCCATGTGGAGGTCAGAGATGTTTTTAAAAACAGGGTTTAAGCAGTAAAAGCTAGGCATGGTCCATAGTGCAAATGCTAGATTTAAATATACTATACTCTTCATTCATCATAAGAAATGAGCTGGCCATTGAGGGCAAACTCAATGGCCAAAAACTTCAGCAGAACGTTTATGAATTCTGGAAAAACGTACAGGTTATTAATAATAGAAAGATGCCCCTACCATCCAGTATTAATGGGGTTACTAGGGCTGACAATATTGCTGAACTGTGGAGAAAACATAGGGATATTTGTAATCGTGTTAAGAGTGATGTGGCCCTGACCAAGAAACAGCAGAACATCTGAAGTATGCTAGCCAATGAATCTCAGTGTTACTTGCTATGTGTTTTTCTGGATTGTTAATGCATGACATACTACATGTTTTATTAGTGCCTGTAGTCAAAGACAAAACTGGTAAAATATCAAGTATAGAAAATTACAGGCCAACTGTCCTGTCTAGCATACTTTCAAAAGTATTAGAAGAAATTGTTTGGATAGAATACATAATAACACATGACAATCAATTTGGTTTTAAAAGTAACTATGGCACAGATTGTAAGGAAGTTGTTACTAAATAAAAAGACATAACGCTACAATATTTATCCATTTTCTGGATGCGTCTAAAGCTTTTGACTGGATCAATCATTGAAAATTGTTTATGAAACTACTAGAGTGAGGGGTCCCCCCATATTTGAGCATATCTGCACCTTTCCTTATGACCAATGGGGTCCGACAAGGTGGAATACTGTCACCTGTTCTTTTCAGTTTGTATATTTATGAGCTTTCTAAAAAATTTAAAGAGTGTAAGACTGGATGTATGGTGGGAGATAATCTTATTAACCATTTGATGTATGCTGATGACTTACATCATGAGTCATTCTGTCTCCTTATAGAGCTGGATTACAGCAACTGATTAGAGTCTGCTTAAGCTATGGTGTGCAGTGTGACATTAAATTTAATTCTAAAAAGTGTTGTCATGATAGGTAAAATCAATGTAGATCAGAATCAAAATTTTACTCTATAAAATCGCAAAACAAGTCCTTAATGTGGTGAACAAAGTATATTTGGTTCACATCATTAGGAATGATTTTTGTGATGATGACGATGTGCAGCACCAGTGGTGCAAACTGTATGCACAAGCAAATTTTCCGGCACGCAAATTTCATATGTGTACAGATGTTGTCAAAATAGCCCTTTATAGAGGCTACTGTACTTCACTTTATACAGCCCACTTATGGTCCAGGTATAGTAAAACAAATGTGAAAAAGTTTCAGGTGGCATTTAATGATGCATTTAGAATTTTGCTTAATTCCCAAAATGGACAAGTGCAAGATTAGTTAATTAGCTGATTAGCATGTTAAGCTAATGTTGCCAACATATAACAATGTGATCAACTAGCCTTAAAATTTGTTGGTTAGCATGCTAAATGATTAGTATGCTAACAAGAAGTAAAAAATTTGTAAGGGTTATCCCGCTTACTGCTCGGCTACTAAACAAATTAATAAATAAGTGGACATGAACGCTTGATTTACATTGAAATTTTGTTATTATGTGTTTTGTTATTATGTGTAGATGTTATAATTCGTAACATCTGAATTCCACCTCCAGTTTGCGTTGGAGTTCTGTTGGTGTTTATTCTGGTCTGACTGCTCATTATCCACCTTATTACAAGATTATGAGCTTACTTGTAGACATTGCAGAGTGATACGTCAAGTAGGAAAGATGACTAGCAATATCCGAATGACCAGTCTGATATTTCTTAATTTGTAAGTAACAAGTGTGGTTGTTATTTACAAATATCAGACCAATAGGTGGCACCATTGACTATTCAGAGTCGAGTATTCCAGAGACCTGTGTAATAAATAAAAATAATATCCTTATACTACACGGTGGTGCAGCGGTTAGCACTGTCGCCTCACAACAAGAAGTTCGTGGGTTCAAACCCCGGTTGCCCCGGCCTTTCTGTGTGGAGTTTGCATGTTCTCCCCGTGTCTGTGTGGGTTCTCTCCGGGTGCTCCGGCTTCCTCCCACCATCCAAAGACATGCAGGCTAGGTTAATTGGTGTCTCCAAAAAATGTGTGGATGTGAGTGTGTGGCCCTGCGATGGACTGGCGACCTGTCCAAGGTGTCCCCCGCCTTTCGCCCAATGTAAGCTGGGATAGGCTCCTGTGACCCTGAACACAGGATAAGCGGTTGAGGATGGATGGATGGATGGATCCTTATAAGTCAACCGGAAAACTTCTACTTTACTTCCTCAGCTGACGTCATTCCTTCAACTTTTCGTTTACGCATGGTGTCATATATTATACTTGGACTGAGAGATAAAGACTGTAGCTTGACTATGCAAAAACCTGCATTAGTTTGATTATAATTGCCCATTTAAAAATAATCAGTAAGCATAGTGTCCCACTTTACCAACAGTAAAGGACCAATATACTTCCTGAGAAGATCATATTCGTTTTTCGTTCAGGGGTAAAAATAACTTCTGATCTACTGAGCAACGCTACACTGTTTCTGAACATTCAGACAAGCAAAGCTGCTGTGGGAGGTGTTTAGAGGAGAATTTAAATGTTAAGACGCAACAAGGAAACCTTAAATAATTTGTTATTAATGACTTTATGCCTCATTCTGAATAAAATTCACATGAGGTCAGTAAAAGAAGTGGTTTTAACCACTCAATGATGATTTAAAGTAACATATATGCAGTAGAAAATGTTAAACTTGTATTGTTTCGATTCTGAATTCATGATGCTAATAAATTAACACGCAATATGCGTCCATGATATGCGCCGGTTACACTCTGTTAATGTAATTTGTGATGACACTGATACTTCTGCAAAGATGGATGTATAAAAGTGATCATTTTCAAAATATAGAGGAATCCCATGGTGCCATGTGGGAGTCGGACATTAAAAGACACTTACGTTCTCAAGCTGATACCCCTGACAGGGCCGCAGAACATGGACTCAGTTTGGACGGTGCGGCGGGAGAAATTCAACGGCACCTGTCCAACATGATGCTGACGAAGGTCGTAGAAGACCTGGAGGATCTTGCTGTAATACGTTGATCGATTACTGCAGTGGAGGTGAAATTCTCTGAACTGGTAACAAGAATCGGGGACGTCGAGAAACGGATTTGGAACGCATTTGGGAAATGTTTGAAGACCTTGCGAATCCTAGTCAGTGAAACAAGGTCCGAATTGTTGGAATATGGTAAAATTCCTAGCGAGCTCTTCCCGAGTCTGATTGACATAACAGGCCATAAGCTGGAAATCGATCCCGGCTCAGAGATCGGCTGAGGGAGACAGCCCCCGATCAATTCTGGCCAAATTTTAGAGATCATTTGATAAATATCTCATGTTACATGAGGCGATGAGTAAAGGAAAGCTTTTTGGAAGAACCACAGCATTTTCTTGTTCCCAGACTTTGCGAATTCGACAAGAGTGAAACGTGATCGATTCAAGGAATGCAAGAAACTCGCTTTTACATTGATGTTTCCAGACAAATTGAGAATAGATACTAAGGATGGCCGCAAAATATTTACATGCCCACAAGTTATGTCTTTCATAAAATGAATGGACTGAGGAAGTCATGGTGTGCTTCTCACGTTGCTCCCACGTGAGCTTGACTCGCTGAACAAACATTGACAGTCTGAGGAAGCTGTGCGCCTTTTTTGTTTCTTTTTGTGTTGGTCCCGCATAGCAGCTGGAGTTTGTTTTGTGGAATAACACTCCTTCGGGAGATTTGTGAATGACTCTACATGTTCTTTTTGTTTATTCTGCCTACTGGCTGGAGTTTTTATTATCGATTTATTCTGTTGTGTATTTCTGTCTCCAAATTTTTTTTACAGAAGCACCGGACTTGCGTAATCCGACATCAAAGTTGTCGCGGGGGCTCTCGTAGGCGTTTGAGTTTAGAGAGATGGACCCCAGTTGGCACTCTCATGCGCGGGGTTAACACGTTTTTCTTTTTTCCGTTTGTTTGGTTCTGGGGGAAGTTCGGGGTTTAACTGTTGCACTAATGTTGGAATGTGGTCTTCATAATTTTATTTTTGACACACAATCTATTTTTTCTAATATGTTAAAATGTCAAATGTTAATATGAGTGGATTGTCTCTCTCCACGTGGAATGTGAATGGGTTGGGGCACCCCATAAAAAGAAGGAAGGCTATTTCTTTTCTTAAATGTAAGAAATATGATATAGTGTTTCTTCAAGAAATGTATCTTTCCCACAGGAAGCTGAAAATTAGGGAAGATATGGGTTGGACATGTTTTCTTTAGAGCTGGCACAAGTATGAGCAGGGGTGTCATTACATTGATAAGTAAACATCTACAATTCAAATCTCTCAAACAGATTAAAGATCAATTAGGAAGAGTCATTATTCAGGGGCAAAGGTTGATTTTTGGCTAATATTTACACACCTAACGATGATGATCAGGACTTTTTTATAGATCTTGAAGGGATGTTGCAAGCCGTTGGCACCCATCATGATATAATATTGTGAGGAGACTTTAATCGATTCAGTCCTTGATCATAGTCAAGCAAAAGTGTGCAAGTCACCTAGAGCAACATTAACGCGTCACAGGATGTGTAAAAATCTTGGTCTTACAGATATTTGGAGACTTTTAAACCCATCTGGGAGAGACTATACTTTTTTTCCATCAGTCCATAAGATTTATTCTAGAATAGATTTTTGTTTTATATCCATGTCCCTCATTTCATCATTGTTCAATTGGAAACATCTTAGTCTTAGATCAGGCACTTTATATATTTGCACTTTAATGTATTCCTTTTGCAAAATCCTGATTTTCAACAAATGTTAAAGGGTGAAATCAATGTTTATATGGAGACCAACTGGTCCTCAGTATCCTCAGTGGGCATGGCTTTGGATGCACTTAAGGCAGTTCTTAGGGGTTGGATCATACAGTATCCCTCATTCATCAAAAAATACAAAGCACGAGAACTTGTGGAGTTGGAAGGGAATATTAAAAGTGTAGAGGCACTGAAGCGCCAAATGTCGACTGATGGCCTCAGAGAAACTGTTTGTATACCATTCCCTCCATCTGCTGGTGGTGAAATATTTACCTAGGCCATTGATATTAATAATGCTTTTAAAGAATTCTATCTTGATCTCTATAGTTTCACGTCTTTGTCTACTGATGAGGATATTAGAAATGTTGTGGAACCATTAGAACTCCCTAAACTGATGACCGAGCAAAAAAATTCTCTTGATTCTGAAATAACCTTGGAGGAGCTTGGTGAGGTAATTAAGGCAATGCCTACAGGCAAGGCTCTGGGGCCAGATGGCTTTGCCGCTGAGTTTTTTTAGATCTTATGCTACAGAACTGGCTCCAATTTTGTTAGAAAATAATACAGAATCATTAAAGAACGAAAAGCTTCCGCCAACCATAACACAAGCCCAGATCAGTCTGATTCTTACAGTCAAAGATCCAAGCAAGTCTAAGAGTTATCATCCAATTTCCCTGATCCAGTTAGACATTAAAATATTGTCAAATATTTTGGCTAACCGAAAAAAATAAAGTTATGACATCTCATACATATAGATCAGGTTGGGTTTATTTGGAGTCGCAGCTCTTCTGACAATATTAGGTGTCTCATCAATGCTATGTGGTCAGTGGTGAATGAGCAGACTCCGGTCGTGGCCATCTCAATTGACACTGAAAAGGAGTTTGATATGGTAGAATGGGATTATCTTTTTAACATTTTGGAAATATACTAAATATATATTTCGAGAAATATACATTCGGCAATACTTTTAATGGATGGATTAAGTTACTTTATAGACACCCGGTAGTGGCAGTACAAACAAATTGATTAATTTCAGATTATTTTACTCTGGATAGGGGCACCTGACAGGGTTGCCCTCTTTATCCATTATTGTTCTGTCTTGCCCTGGAACCATCAGCAGCCTCAATAAGAAGGGAAGATGATTTTCCAGGGGTGGTGGCGGGAGGTATGGCGCATAAGCTTTTGCTTTACGCAGATGATATTTTAGTATTCATCTCCGACCCCACTAGATTTAATTAGTCTAAATCCGAAGATTTGACTCTGACAGCGTAGTGCCCAGTAATGGCTTTCCAGCCAGGCACCTTCCAGGGGCCCAAACAGGGCATTAGTATCTGGGCATTTTATTCCCAGCAAATTATTAACTAGATTTAGTTAAAGTTCATTTTCATCCCTTAATAAAAAGGTTTTCGAGTGATGTGAGCAGGTGGGCTTCATTACATTTATCTATGATTGGGAAGGTTAATGTTATTAATATGTATTGTATTCGAAAATTTAACTGCCAGCTACAATCTCTCCTGTAGATGTCCCCCTCTCTTATTTCAAGCAATTTGATAGCATAGTGAAGTCCTTCATTTGTAATGGTAAGCATCCTAGATTACATTTCAATAAGTTACATACTGATAGACAAAGGTGGGCTAGGCCATAGGTTCAACATTTTGGAATCCCCAGATCTCAGTTTTATAGGTATTTAGAACTGTGCAACCTGCTCTGTACAATTTGTGGGAGTTGCAGTCATTCATGAAGTGGTAGAAACTCTGAGAGTGGTGATTACTGCTTTTGGAAAAGGTCATGAGGCATCTGTGTATTACTCCATGCTAATTCAAAGTCTGGAGGACAGAGATTAAGGGAGAAAGATTTCAACTTGTTATTGGAGGAGAAAGTGTGGGCTAGGATTCTAAAAAATTAAAGTTTGCATCTAGAGATGCAAGGGTGTGCCTTATGCAATTTCAGGTTTACATAGATTTTATTGGATCCCCTCTAGATTGTATTAGGCTTGATCTTAAAGACACATCCACCTGCTGGTGATGCCAATTGGAGGATGGAGCCACGGCCCATGTTTTTTGGTGGTGTATTGAGATCCAGGAATTCTGGTTGAAGGTTCAGAGTTTTGTGTGTGATGTGGTGGGCACTCGGATTTTGTTTTGCCCCAGACTCTGTGTTTTGGGCAATGGGGCAGTCATCGATGTGGGGAATAGTCACATAGAGAATTGGGTTCTGACCTGTGTGATGATCGCCAGGTAGATTATTTTGAGGGGTTATAGGTCAGCTTGTGCACCCCCATTTCGGGAGTGCTGCACGGAGATGGGGAGGGTGGCGGCTTTTGAAGAGGTGTCATTTGGAAGATGGGGTAACTTAGAATTGTTTGTTGGGAAATGGGGCAATTTTATAGTTTTTGGAGGGCTCTCGGGCATGGAGAGAGTAGTGTAGTTTTGGTTGAGTATGATTATTATATATTTTTTTGTTTGTTTGTTTGCATTTTATTCTGTATATTTACTCATGTGTGACCACAGGGATGTTTGTTGGGGGGCAGGGTTGGGGTTTGGGAGGGGGTTAAATGTTGTTTGTATACATATGTTTTTTTCTTTTCTTTATTATTGTAAGATTTAATAAAAATATGTAATTACAAAAAAAATTCAGAATACAGACATTAGAATAGTGAATAAGAAAGGCATATCTTACTTTGGGCAGATGTGTGTATGGCTTTCTATGCAGAAGGCACATGAGTGAATAGGCGATTTAGAGTATTTGAGTAGATTTGATTCCTTTTGCAGATTAATAAAAAAAAAAAAAGAATTTAAAAATACCATGGCATGGTCTTGCATGCCAATATGTTCAATCTTCAGGTCACACCTACCGATGACGTGGACCAATGGCAACAAGAAGGTGTTAACAGCCGTTTAGATGTTTTCCTAAAAGTTTGCCAGACGAGCTGTTACGAAACACCAAAATGAAAAGAAAAAACAAAAAGATTCAGATTTTGATCTAAATTACATCATACCTGTTCATTCTTCGATTTTGTATGTAGTGTATTGGGGCATTAATACAGACATAATAAAACTTGTAACATTATCATTGTGTTCACTGTGTATCTTTTAGTTTAGTGACTGTCCTGTAATGTATAGAGCTTGTAATTCTGCCTCATTTTAGTTTGTCTGCAACTGGAACTTTCAAAACCACACAAAACATAGTCTTTCCTTGACATATAATGAATCAGCAAAATATAGGCTAGAGCAAGTTAAGAGAGAGAGAGAGGGGAACAAAAACTGAAATTCACAAAATAGTCTGTTATACAATAAGTAACTGGTTATAGTGTTGCAATTTGTGGCCAGATTGCATTGATTAAGAGTCTGATTAAGAGATTAAAAGGGTTTGAGCCACAATGCAAGGGACATGACGAATTGAACTGACTGTTGTTAGAAAAAAGAACATTAATTAAAATTAATTTAAAATGTCATTGCCAGTGGTGCGACCAGCTGCCTTATGCAATGCAGCATCACTGAATTGCATATTCTTGGTTAAAGGGGATTTCCCTTCTACTCTGTGAACACGCATTGGCAATCTTCCTTATTGTTCTCAAACAACAAAACGGCAGATTCTTTCATTCGTCAGCCAATTAAATGAAAATCATTCTGCTGGTTACCGAAAAGCAAAAGTATAACTAGGAAAAAGGGAACAAAATAGAGGCAAGAAGAAGATTCCCTTCACACTGTATGCACAGCTTGAAGGCATAAAACATTTCTTTCTCTCCCAACCCCCACCTTTCCTCCTCTGTCTTTCTCTCACTTGTTTTCTCTCTCATGCTCTGTCTGTCTCTCTCCTTATCTTTCAGTCTCTCTGTGTGACTCTTTTTTTTTTTCTTTCATGGTTATTATGTAACATATGAATGATTCAATAATGGCTATATTAATGTAGATATCATAGATCTGTATGAGTACCAAAGGGCGCCTGTGTTGAAATTAATTGCTTATGAAGTGACACACAAAAAAAACACACATTTGCACAAAGAGAAAGCAAAGAACAAGTAAAACAGAAAAGAAAAAGAGGACACAAGCCGAGATATTGACTGACCAGGCGTAAAGTATGATATTGAAGGCCAGCTGGGGGCGGCATGGCAGTGTGCCACTCCACCTCTGACTGTCATCTACTCTGACATTCTGGCAAAGCTGGATCTCATTAGGATGAGGGTGACTTTGATTCTATCAGCAGCGTTATGACTTCTACTGTATGGGTTCCCTTCAAAGTAAACTGCTGTATCGTTGTAACTTTCAATGCCATGTTATCTACATAGGTAATCCATTTCACTCTTTGATTGACATGAGACCAGAACATTGACATTGACCAGAACATGAATAAACAGTTCACGCAAAAATTACATTTGTACTTACACTCATGTCAAATTTTGATGTTCCTCACACAAAGCTATCGCATGGCTTCAGAAGCCCTGAAATATAGTGCACAAGTTGCATAGACTACTTAATTTGGTACTTTTATGGTGCTTTGAAAGCCACTGGTCACAATGACTTACTTATTTGTATGCTAAGGGATGCATAAATTTTTTTTTCAAATTACTTTTTGTGGTCCACAGAAAAAAGAACAGCATATGGGTTAGGAATGCTTGAGGGTGATAATGACAGAATATACATTTTGGAGTGAACTATTAATTTAACCTTTCTGTTAGAATTGAAAAAAGATTCAGATCAGCAACTCCCCCTCTCCTTTCTTCCAACCTCTGTCACTCACTCACAGTTTGCTTACAGTGAGCTGGTTATTGATTAAACTTGGTGACAGCATAGAACCATTTACAGAGGAAAACCATCTGTATTTAGTATTTGCTATATCCAAAGGCAAATTATTCAAAGCTTTAAGCATAATCAAAACTGATTTTTCTTGATGCCCCTCTCTTACTGGTTTTTATTTATTATTTTAATTATTTAACATTCAGTCCTGTTGAGGAAAAATCAATTTAGATAACAAGATTAGAATAGGATGCTTGTCTAACCACACTACCCTTAACCTCCAATATATAATATATATATGTTTATAAAAAGAACTGTACACATGCATTAACATTTAAAAAGCACTAAGACTATATGCTATGTTAATCATAAATTTAAATAATTCACTGCAGCCAAGTAGCCATTCAGAAGGGACTGCTCCATTATAGATTGTGCTACAGTGGTGAGTTCGGCTTGAATCATCACTCTAAGTAAACTTACTTTAAAATGTCCTGCTTTAATGGCATTTACAAAGCTACACTTACTACTTCTGATCTATAGGCAAAAATTAAATTAAATTAAATTAAATTAAATTAAATAAACATAGCCTTGTCCAGTAAATGAAATTGACTGAGAGCTATAAATGTACGGAAAGCTGCCACATTAAAGTTCTCTCAATAGCCAAGTTAACATTACATGTTTGCTGATCTCATAAGCATGGTAAAAAAGACGTTGTTGAAAATGCTATTTTGAATAAGTGCTTGGCTGACTATTTTGGAGGACATCTGGGATTGGGTGAAAATCATTAGCTATACTGTTAGAGCTTGGCTAGCTGTAATTGCCTTGTCTCAGAATAGCATCAAATGAACACATTCCAAAATGGGGTATAATGTATCACTCAGTAAATCCAGCAAACATCTACTCTTATAAAAGTTTTGCCTGTCAGAAGATATACACTTTATAGAAGAACTGTGCAGGGCTTTCTGCACTTTGCAAGCTTGATAAAAAAAAGATTAGGCATCCAGTAGGGATGTCATAAAATATCGATATATTGATTATTGATCAGCACATTATTTTTATCAATATATTTTTGAGGCATTGATATATTAAAATTAGCAAACATTTAAATTAAAAGCTTAATTTGCGTGCATTCCAACTCACTTAGTTGGGATAGTTCACCCAAAAATTTTTATTATCTCATAATTTACTCATGCCATCCCAGATATGTATGACTTTTTTGTTTCTGCAGATCATAAACAAAGATTTTTTGAAGAATATCTCAGCTCTGTAGGTCCATACAATGCAAATGAATGGTGATCAGCTCCAAAAAGTACAGACAGTCATAATAAAATAAATCCATTCAACTCCAGTGGTTTAATATCTGTCTTCTGGAGCATTGCAATCACTTTGGATGAGAAACAGATCAATATTTCAATAATTTTATTATTTACTATAAATCTCCACTTTCATGTTCAGAAATGTGAGCGCAGCATAGTTCTAGCGGGAAGACTAGCAGCTGTACATCATCACACCATTAGCTGGGTAATTCCTAGCCAATCGCAGGTAAGCCATTCCTTTATAAGTCTGCTCACAATCTATCACATTGCTGTTTCAGTGTGCTAACACGGCAACCTCCACCACCCCACCACCACCAGTTGAGCCCCGTCCCGCACGGGGGTAGGCTCCTCACCCCTGCCTCCTATCTCCGGCAGGATATGACGGTTCCGAGTACAACTCCCTCGGACCGCCAGACGGGGCCTACGCCAAAGAGAGACATTACTTTTCTGTTTCCTCACTCAAGCCTGCGTATCTTCCCAATAGAATGTAAAAGTAGAGCTTTATAGTAAAAAAAGGACTTAAATATTGATCTGTTTCACACCCACACCTATTATATTGCTCATGAAGATATGGATTTAACCAATGGATTACTTTATGGATTACTTTATATGAACTTTGGAGCTTGAAAGGTCTGATCACCATTCACTTACACCTACAGGACCTACAGAGCTGAAATATTCTTCTAAAAACTTTGTGTTCAGCAGAAGAAAGTCAACAAATCCCAATATATCGATAATCAAGGGGAAAATCTTTGAATATCGATGAGTGAAAAAGGCATAGATAACCACTTCACAACACCACAATAGTGAACAAGGCTTCTTTAGGACCTCACTCTTTAGTTTTACAGTATTTTCATGGATGCAGGTGAGTTCTTGTGTAGCTGGAGAATTGAGGCTGAAAAAACAATCAGTTTCTGGTCTCAGATGAGACTCTGGGGCTTTCTTTCCTCTGCTCACTCTCAAATTGTTTGTTTAAGAGTGCTTCATAAAAACTGCTTGTTTATCATTGTTTCTGTGAGAAAGGCACATGACTTTCCATTAATTATTTATGATGTTACTACATAATGAATGGTCACAATGAGGAGATACATTTTCATTGCACAAGATCTTGCCAGGCCTTCTGATAACAGCGCAATAAGTTATATATATGTTCACACACAAATGACAGATAAGAAGGAAACATTGCTTCCCTCTTACAGTAAAGCTTAGTAGCCCTGTGATGTTGGATGGGATCACATGCTGCTCAGGTTTAAAGCTAGATTTATTGAACCACAAAAGTCCTCCCCATTAAGGAGAGAGGATGTTTCAAATACAATAATTTGCTAGTCATTTAATCACATTGATTAGTAGCTCACATACATACAACTGATGTTGCCCAATTTCAGCTGTTTGTCTCAAAAAGTTAGTAACATTTGCTAAATTACTGCAGAAGGGCATATCTGATTTGGGAGTCTTTCACAAGTGGAATAATTTTTAAATGTGACTAAAATGTTTTTGTAGTGTACATATTCAGCAATTATTCCAATTCTTCTAAATCAAGCCATGGATGAGGTGGAAGCATACTATACTGCTTCTCTCAGAACATTAGATGAACATGTGATGATGAAAAGTAAAATTTAATATATATTTGGAATAAAATGAAAACAAAACTACAATACAACTCCATTCTCTGTCAAAAAAGGTAAAGATGTTATACCCTAAATATTTCTTTGCAAAACCTAAATAAAACTTGCTACATGTGTCTTACCTTTCCATGTTTTCTGTAAGGCAACCTGGGCCTGGATAGCCCTCCCCCCTGGCAGACATAGGCCCCTGTGACAGTCCTGGGTGAGTTTTCCACGTCTCCATTAATCCAGCAACTGGAGAAATTAGATTCAACAAGGGGTTTGTCTGGTCCCTCAAATTGTGGCGTGAAAACGACATTGTTCCTTGAGCTCCGATCTGGTAATGAAATGAATGTCCACCTGAATTAACACCAACAATAGCCGATGTGGGCACATTATTATTCTCTTGGTAATAGCTGCCATCATTGGTTTCCTGTTTAATCCCCTTGGGCAGGCCATTGTTCGGAAACACACCAGGTTCATAGTTGCCGTTCAGAGAAGAAACAGGAGGTCCCAAGATCCCAGAAAGACTATATTCATCAAAATTATCCCTCAAAGACAAGTATGTGGTCTCTGTAGCAGGAAAGCAGCCCAGGGAGTGATGCAGCTCACCAAACTGGGGGTTTGAACAAGTCACCTCTCTGTTTGGTTCGGTCTTAATCTGAGTATCAAAAGGAGACTGTGGTATGGTGCTCTTACTGTTGCCTAGGCACATGCTCCTGTTATCAGTGCCAGGCTCGTTTTTTATATACTTTGCCACTCCCATAGCATCCAGGCCTATGTTAAATATTTCCCCATCCAAATTTTCTACCTTTGGGAACTCAAATCCCTTGAAGCCATGCTCTCTGCTCTCAGGGCTGTTTATGTCATTCTGCACTAGGCCCAGTCCACTGGGAGGGCTTGAGACAGAGAAGCCCCTGGACGAGTTCCTGGGACTGGACATGGCCATGGTGCCAATGGTGGGTGGACTAGAGATTGATGGTCCAATGTTTCCACTATTGCCTCCATTTCCTGTTGGGCTTGAGACAGATGATATCATGTTAGTGTTGCAAGAAAGTGGTGACTTCACGCTGCCTATACTGTGAGGGCTGGAAACTGGAGACTTTATTACACTGAGAGGACTAGCCAGTGGAGGTGACCCCACCATGCTAGATTTCACCGAGCTACAGGTACTGGAGCTGGTGTGGTGACCCTGGGTCAAGTTGGTGCTGGCAGGGGCCAGTGATGGACAATCAGAGTCAAAGTAGGTGGGGCTGGTAGTGGACGACACCAGGTTGTTTCCAGTAGGACTTGACATGGGCCCAGACCTATCGGGACCACAAGAGAGAGCAGTGGACAGTACAGAGGGCACTGGGGCAGAGACTACAGCACACTCCTGCGGGCCACCATTGGGCAGTTGGGACACAGATTGAAATGGAGCTGGAGGAGCATTCATCTTTGGGCTCACAGTTGTTCTAGGCTGGCTGTCTTCAACTGCTCTCCCACAAAGAGGATACACTTTAACCGGGCTACCCTGCCCTCCTGCAGTACCTTGTTGGCCAAAGCCAAAGTCAGCCTCCCTGGCAGCATTCATGTATAAGCCCATAGACTCAGCAACAGTTTTGGAGAGCTCCTTAGATCCTGTTTCTGACTTGCGGTTGTGGAAGGAGTTGTTGAAGGAGGGATAAGCAAGAGGTTGATTCTGGTTAAGTCTAAGCATTGCTGTGTCAGTAATCTTAAAGTTGTTATCCTTGCACACAGATGGCACGTTAGGGGCATTGCTTGAGTTAACAATATCCATTAGCACATCACTATTTTTCAAACACTCTTCTGCGGAACAGCAATACTCCATGGTATCTTTTGGCATCTGTGCCCATTTGTTTTCTGCATGTGCCCCCTCGTTGTAACTTTGGTATCTTTTAGTCTCCATTCCTGGGTCATTTGATAAACCTAATGGGTCAATAAATGAGAGACAAGCAGTAACATTAGAGTTAGAATGTCAAAATTTGATTAGCACAGAGAAAACAAATTACACTCTAAAACCAAATAGCAAACAAAACATTTATTGGTTTAACTTGTTAGTTTTGCATTTCCTTTGGAACCTGCATTAGAGATATATATTACTTATATAATAACAAATATTATGTGTATTGTTTTTTATTAGGTTAATTGTGCTTTAAATGGGTCAAATTGTGCTTTTTTAAATGCATTTTGTTTTTACCTAAGGTTCACTTATAATGTAATGTAAGAAAACTTGTTGACAAAAATGTTCGTGAGATCAAATTAAACTCTAATGATGATGTGCGAGAGCAGCACTGCCGTTTGCGCCTGACTAAGCAGAGGAAGAATTTCACAGCTCACAGTCCAGATGCACTCTAAAATGTCCAAAAAGCTTCAGGTGATCGCAAAGTATGAGGGAATTCCAATGCAAACATACAAAATAAGTAAATACAGATGCACTCTCATTGTGGAATAAGTGGAGCAGGAGCTGCCGCTCCACTGAAGCAAAACTTGCGTGTCGAGTGTCATTAAAGGAAACACCCCAGCATTACATCTTTAATGCAGTTATTTTTAATGTATTATAGCTTTATTAAAGTTAAAATAATAAGGAAGCAGGTCATGTAAATAAGTACAAACTCCAAAACTGGCATGTCTCTGTGCAGTCAGCGCCTCTTCTATGAGTTGCAGCTTTATTAATAAAAGAGTTTGTTTTTTTGTGAGGTAAGATAGATTGAAGGGTAGATTTTGCCTCATTATAAACTGCAACAAAATACGTTTTTGATTGGTTTTTGTTTTGGCTTTTCCAATATAAATATCTAAAACTCCTTTAAAACAATGTGCATTTATTTAGCAGCTATACTGCAGAATATCTGAGAATAAAAATACAAATATTTTTAAATATCTTAAAATCCTTTAAAAAAGTTGCATTCACTTGAGAAACATCATATAAGATATTTAGACTTGAGAAAACATCTTGAATATAAGTATATTTTGTCTTTACTGCACTTGCAGAAGTATAGCCAAGTGAAAAAATACACTTATATTTAAGATACATTCTCTTAAAGCAAGTCTAAATATCTTATATGTTGCTTCTCAAGTAAATGTATCTTTTTTAAGGATTTTTAGACCATTTTAAATGGAAAACAAGACAAAAACACATGATAACAATAGGATTTTTTGCAGTGAATTTCTTTACTGCATTAAACATAATAAAAATATTTTTTTCCCCTTTAATTTGGTGAATGTCATTGAGAGGTATTTTTAAAAGATGATTGTGGCTGTGTCTTGTTTGGAAGGCTGTGTCCTCCGGAGGTCGCATTTGTCGGCCGCATACGTCATCAAGACTGTCTCGTTTCACAAAAGCAGGTAGGACACTTCGAATGTAGCCTTCAAATGCAACCCTCTTTCACAGGAATTCAGAGGGTGCACGAGGTGTATCCTTCGTGGGCACTCACAACCCACAATCTTTACTTCGACGGAAATGTAAAAAAAAAAAAATTACGCTAATTTGCCCTAAATATGACGTTCAAATGCAAGGAAATTTAATTCCCAAGTTGAAATACCTCAGTAGATGGGTGCAGAGTATATACTATGTATAATTATATTAATTCATAAATAAAATAAAGTATTAGACTAAAAGTAGACCTATAAAATCTATTCTCTTTTCTCTTTATATCATTATAACTCTCCTAAAATATACCTCATATATTCCCATCCAGAGGGACTTTGTTCCCTTCTCACTCAAAGCGCTAGCGCTTTTTAATGAGTGTCGTGCTGTCATAGCAACTATGTTACCTTCCGTTTCCGTTTGTCCTACGAAGGCCATCTCGTTTAAACAAGGCTTTTATAAAGAAGGACACTCAGTATACTGCAGCCTTCAAAGGACGCGTCCAACCTAGCAAGCAGCCTTCGAAAGGAGACACAGCCTTTGTCCTCTTTTTTGTTAATAAGCATGTTTAATACAAAATTTTAAGTTGGGGCACAAGATGAATAATCGGTAAACAGCTAATGATTAATAAGCAATAATAGCCGAATAGTCGAATAATGATTCTAATAATCATTAGAATAATTGATCATCAAAATAATCATTAGTTGCAGCCCCAAAGCAGTCCACTTAATTTTCTTGTTTGTTTGCCATCCTCTTTCTCTCTTCTTCCTTCTAATTTCTTCACTGTGACTGGGCAGGGCAAGTTTCTGAACAACTAACAAGCGTCGTTGACGTGTAAATGTGGACAGTCATGTGTAAATGTTTCAGGTATCTGACATCAGGAACCTAAGGATTTCATAACAAGCTGGTTTTGCGACTTGTTTCGATAAATACTCTTTTTGGATTAAGGAGTAACTTTACATTTGAAACTTGCAGAATGTTTTCTAAGTACAATGAACTCTTCTATTCCTCGTGATACCCCTTTCTTTTCATTTGAATGCAATTTAATGTCACAATGTGTGAAATTTGCCCTGAACTTCAGGGTTACAGTTAAGAATTTAGGGCTAAAAATTACTATCAATAGACAGAGCGGAACATATTTCAAGCAAATCTCTCAAAGTTTAAAACCTCTATTTAAACAAACTTGTGCGTTTCACTTTTTATTGACAGCGCCAAGAGGTTGTGCCTCAGCACACAGCACACAAGACTCACAGGGCTTTAGGGGAGGGACTGAAACAGACTGTCAGCCTGCGAGACTATACGTTTAAACGTTAATTTTCTATGAACATGTGCTTACAATGCATACGTTCAACGCCATAAAAAGTTAATAATAAACCACTCCTCAATATCTTATAGTACGAGTAAAGCACTTTTAAAAGCAAAGTCAAAATGGTGATGACAGCGCAGCTTGTAAACATTTGACGTACTATAGTTTCGCTGGTTCATGATTATTCTGTCGTATTTTTCTTCCCACGATAACGTACTTCAGCGGGCAACTATTGGAAAGAACCAGACACACTGTCGCCGAGAGTTTATCACGTTATTCTCGGATTGGTCCGGTTTCGCTGTCGTTCTCACAACGGCGCTGCGACATTCTTTGCACTATTTAAATGTCGAACTTTGCTCTACGCATCGTCTGTGAAAACTTTACTCAACTAAGTAAGTTCTTACACGTGATGGTTCATGCTGCATTGCACAGCGACCTCCCAACATCAAAGAATGATGACTGTGACGCAGTTATTTCTGTTTCGAATAGTCCTCCTGACTCATTTAATTGTGATGCACTTCAATCATCGCCTAAGTACGGTTAATATGTACGATGGAACGTTTGCATATTCGCTTGAATAAATAGCATTAGTCATTGTGGTGATGGTTTAAAAAAAAAAACCTCGTCAAACAAGCTGGAATATCACTGTTAATCGTGGTCATCTATCAAAAATAAACTTCAGTTTCATTCAACTCGAGATTCACTGATGTACAGTCTACAATTGAATATACAATATAAACACTAAATAAAAAAGGGGATTAAGATGATGACGACGTTACGTAAAAAAGATACAAGCTGGTATCCCGTGAGTTAGTTCAACGACGAAACGATGGAGATAATGTTGGCACATTCTGCTGCACGAGCCCTGACAGTGACCAAGAAACAAATGTTGTGTAATATCTGTAAGCTAGAAAGATGTGCTAAACCGTATTAATTTCACTTACATAAATCATGTAGGCAGCTAAATGGGGTTTGATCAGAAAACGCCAAGCAAATTCGATACAGTTTGTTGTAAATTATGTTTGTTTAAGTGATTAATGAATGTTGTTCATATTTACGGTACTAGTAAAGTTGTTTAGCTGTTGTTGATCTTGCCTTCATCATTACTTCGCGCAATGCACGGAGGTCCCGTCAAGTTCATCTCGTGAACCTTGGCTTCTCATTGTGTGTTATTCATAACATTACAAGTTTTAGAAACTCCAACTCTGGCTGCAACGCAGCGATCAATATTCTATAGCAGTTCACAGGGCTACACGGATTTAACACTGATCTTTAACGGGAGATAAAATAGGCATCTTACCGTAATTACGATATCCAAATTTGACAGTTACCTACTGCTGGCCACTAGTAATCCAAAGGACAAAAATGACACATAATAGTGTCGTTAAATTGTTTTTAGAAGTATTCCCAGTGTTGCGACTGCTTACATCTACTAGTTTCTGTTGTGACAGCTGAACGCGCGGCACACCGCTGCGCACATTAAGGGCGATCCTCAACGACAGCGCATTGTACGCGTACAACAGACGACAACGACTTCACCCAAAGGTCCCGTCGACAGTTTTCAGTTTACGTGCACATTGCTTCTAAATTGGTGTTTTTTTGAAGGCGCCCAACAGAAGACTAATAAAAACAGCGGAGGGACTCAGACAGACTTGCGTGGCGACGTCATTCTGTGCACATGGACCCTCCTACTGCAATGAGAGCTCGGGTGGGAGGGGCGACGAGCGCGCTCAGGTATATACGGATCTAGCGCTTCTTCTAGAAGTAGGACAAGGTAGTTTGATTACGCAGTCGCTAACCTGTGCATCTTGGGCAAATAGATGCAAATATTAGGGAAAAAATGTAGTTGCATGACCCCACTCTCGAAATGTTATTGAGTATTTTTTAAATTATATATATTCTAAAATAATAGAATGTTATGATTTCTTGCGCTGTGCACTTTCAGTGCCCGAATGATGCTCTAGTTTGAGGACATTTTGTCCTGTTCAATACCATGTTGCAAAACTATTAAAAAGTACACACATATTTTGTGTACAGAATTGGAGGATGGAAGCACAACATTGTTTTCTTCTGCACAAACGAAGCACTGAGCAGTATAAGCTCTGGTACTGATCAAAATGAAGAATGTATATACTGTAACTCCAAAAAATATCAATGTTTTTGTCACTCTAATTTCCTTCTTCGGTTGTTCCTTTGAGAAATTCCCTTGTCTCTTAGACTCACACAATTATCTGGATTTAAAAAAAAATCTAATCATATTGTTCTTCAGAGCCGTAGCAAGAGTTTCTGGGCCCTGACTGTACAGTATATGGTATTTCATATAAAAAGAAAATCCATTTTAAAATTTGTTGTGGGCCCCCCTGGACCTGTAGGCCCCTAGAATCATAACCACTTTTCACCCCATAAGCTAAGGCCCTGTTGTTTTTCTTCTTTTTCAATTTAGAAATAAAACAAGACAAAAAGATATGAGGGATAGATACATCATGTTCATCATAATTTTAGGAAAGTTAGATCCTTTTATCTTGAAAGCACTAAACATTACTGGGCAAAACTCTTTTGTGAATGTCCATTGGAAGCGGTTTGTGTTAATTTCAAGCCTTGAAAACATAGCTGATATGATCATATTGTAGTTTTACAAACTCCTGTAGTGTTATTAACAGGGCCGTATAGCTATTGGAGAGATAGGTGGAAATGATTCTAGGGGCCCAGAGGGGCCCACAACAAATTTTAAACTGTATGGCCCAGAGCCATATACAGTCAGGGGGTCAAAAATTCCTTGCTACAGCCCTGGCTAGGAACATCAACTGCTCCATGTGTAGTCACAGAACTGTAATCAAATATTAATGCATCTTCACTAATTAAACATTACAGGAATGCATCATAATTAATATGGTCATTTGACTGCTATCAAACAGTGGTGTGATATGTAGGGTTGGGGAGTAACTGAATACATGTAACTGGATTACGTATTTAAAATACAAAATATTAGTAACTATATTCCACTATAGTTACAATTTAATTAATCATTTGAACATGGTTAGATTCAAAAAGTATTTTGATTACTGAAGAGATTTCTTTTGCATTTATTTGTCATTTGTTTCATTTAATATTTAGTCCTTTCAGATGGAAAACATTTATACATATAAATGATATGATCCAATGTGCATTTAAACAGTGGTGAAACACTTTCTTATAATGTGTTACATTCGTACGAGCAGACAGAAAGTATGTTTGAAGTATGTTTGGAGCAGAAGAAATAGAAATACACCTTGTGTAAATTGTCAGCTTTATGCTAAGCTAAGATGCTATTTCTAGCCATTTTACATGCACATGTTACCAGGCATGATCTTATTTTTTATCAAGAGAATTCACGTTGGATCATAATTTCTTTTTTTCTAGTAAGACCTTTGATATTAGGGCAAAAATCTTATTCTTGATTATAATTTTTGTATTGTTTTCCTGTAAAAATATCGATTTGATTTATCTTGTTTTAGAAAGAACACTGCATAAAATATTTAGTTTTTTTCAGAGAATGTATTTTTAACATGTGTATTTTGTCTTACTATTATAGTTAAAACTATTATAGTCAAAACAAGTGTAAAAATCTACCAGTGCTGAAGAAGTAATCCAAAGTATTTAGAATATGTTAATGACCTTGAGTAATCTAACAGACTACGTTACAAATGACATTTTACAGCATGTACTCTGTAATCTGTAGTGGAATACATTTCAAAAGTAACCCTCCCAACCCTGGTGATATCCAGTAAATGCTCCTTGTGTAAAAATCTACCACCAGGTTGTGCAATTTTTTTATCTGACTTGAGAATTTGATGACAAGGAAATGGTTTTTACTGTAATAACATTGTTGTGCTTATGCAATCTTAAAGTAGGGGTGCTATTTCACCATGTTACTTATATTCAATATCTCTAGTGTGTCATATGGTGACAGGAATTGGAAGGACTAATGTTAGTATGTAAAAAGCATATAAAGGGTTCTTCATATGGATTGCATGAGCTGCAGTCTGAGAAAAGTCTCAGTTTATCTGGTTATGTTGAATAAATGCTTACTTCAGGCCTTTTTTATTTCTAGTCACTGGTGAAGACAATTTCTGTCAAGCAGAAATTCATGACCTTTGAGGCTGTCACTATAGTGTTACCAAACCTCCTGCAGTGCTTAACTTTTAATCCTACATAGTCGAGAATTTGCTAAAAGGGCAGAGGATGTGGCTATATTGAAGATTAAACGTAACTGAGTCACAGTTTTCTAGAACCATTCGAGCAGCTCATAAATTTATCCAGAGACTGATAATTAGATTGCTTTAATTTTTATTATCCATCTATTATTACTTTAAAGGGATCATGACATAACAAATACATTTTCCTTGATCTTTTGACATATAAGAAATATTTGTACTATTAAAACATACCGTAGTTTCAGAACTCAAAACTTCCTCCTCACCATTTGTTCCAGACCATTTGTTTAAACCAAGCTGCCAAAATGACTCGTAATCAACTTCCTCCATATTTTGATGTAACACGGTGGTAAATATTTGCATCTGACCACCTTCACAGCAACACATCAACTCCTAGTTTACTTTTAACAACTTTGGTATCCCTCCCCAGTAGCGATGAGCAGTGAGATGGCAAGGAGAGCAAGCAGGTCAGTCAAGAGCAGAAAACCAATCATAACAGTGAGCATGCTCTGTTAAGTCTTAAAGGAGAGTCAGCACCAAACCGAGTGTTTTTGACAGACTGTCAGAATGAGGATGGAAAATTAAATTTTACAAATATTTTTTGTTAAAAAAAAACTTTAATAATATGATAAATTAACCTCAAGTAACATATTATCTGCTATAAATATAAAATAATAATAATAAAACACTTAAACCCCTTCAGATAGCTTCGTGTTTGTAAAGATATGGGTGGAGGTACCATAAATTTGTGCTTTTCAGTTACATCAGCATGTTTATTTGAGCCCTGATCTTCCAATTACCAAATCAATTTGTCATGCTCAAAATAAGAGCCAAACTATCACAATGCACCTTAAAAACAGTTTAGCCATTACAACTTAAACTGGTGCACAAATAGTTTCATGGATCAACTGCTTCTGCTACTAGCAATAGTGCATACGTCCATATAAAATATCAGGTTACACCTGAAGATCAGCGGGTAAAAACAACAAATAACTTGCTTTGCTTGCCATTAGATTTATTTCCCAATTTACAAACCTTTTAAACATGAGGTCTAACTCATCTATCTCTGCTGAAGACATCCAGCCTGGAAAGTTGTACATAATTAAATTATTCTGGCTGCATGAGAAAAACATTGTAGTCTTTATCCCCCTTTTACTAAAAAGGACTGAACCTTTAATCAAATATTCATCATTAATCATTTTCTGTCAAGGTGCATTTTTAAGCAAGAGAGGTTTTTCCTTGGTATTTGCAGAAGATGAATGAAGTGAAGTGATATTTATTATAATTCGTTTTATCCAAAAGACCTCACTCAGTTTGTTAGACCAATGGCTACAAAATTATGTATCTGCCCCAATGCTAAAATTTCTTAATTTCATAGGTCATTTGTTTTTATTTATTTTTACGTTTTTTTTGTTGTTGTTTTTTTTAATCTTTTATTAATCTTCCTCATGGTTATAATGTTAACTTATGGTTAATGTTAAATGATTTCATGTTTATGATTTGTATATAAATAATATGACTACTCATTAACTGCATTATGAATTGTGTTAATTATTGCTTGTTTTGTTGTAAATACAAACTATTAAAAATACTTTACTTTTTAACACTTAAATGTCTTTAAATGTCCTTAAATATGGTTATTTCTCACTTTCTTAGTGATATGGTGTATTAACTTTTTGCATATCCATTAAATGTTCTTCTGGTAATAAAACAAAAAATAAATGTAAAACTAAACAAAAAAACAAATGTTAGGGTTGCATGTTGGGAACCCCTAAAAGGTTCTATGTAGAACCTTTTTAGATGTTCAAAATATGAAGCGACCGATAGAACCTTTTTGGGTTCTACATGGAAACTTTTCTTCTAATGGGGCTTTTCCACTGCATGGTACAACTCGACTCAACTCGGCTTTTTGGGGGGGGTTCCACTGTGAATAGTACCTGGTACCTGATACTTTTTTTAGTACCACCTCGGTCGAGGTTCCAAGCGAGTGATAAAGCAAAATGCATACATTTGGAAAAATTTACAAAAAATATTCAAGAATTTGGATGTCCTATTTGGGTCGTGGTTGTTAAATTATCATGAAGTAGAACTTATCAATTGACTTAAAAAGTGCCTGAAAAGGTTTTCCTTTAAAACGTTGAGTAAACAACAAGGAAAACATGCGGTCCATTGTCTGAGTATGAGACTACAGAAAGGCTTACCAACACTTAAAACTAAAAGATTAGTAGTTGAGAATGGAGTAAAGGTGAACCAGTGAATGATATCAAGACTTTTGCATAACACTGGTAAGAATGAAAGATCACAAAATAATCTGTTACTCAAAAAAGTATGTGTTAAAGCCTGTCTGGATTTTGGAAAATGCATTATAGTGACCCAGTTATGATGTGGGTACACATTTTGTGGTTAGATGAGACCAGATTAGTTTTTTGGCAATACTCCAAACAGATATGTGTGACGCAAATGTAACATTACCCACATCTCACAAATCAGCATACCTAGAGTGAAGTATGGTGGTGGTGGCGTCATGCTGCGTTGCTGCTTTCCATCAGCAGGAACTGGACATTTTAATAAAATAGAAGGAAGAGTGGATGGTACATAATTCAAGGAGATACTGCAAATGAAAATGGAGGAGTCTGCAAAAACTGAAGTAACCCAATTGAGAATCTGTAGCACTGTATGTAAATTGAGGTGAACAAGTGTCAATCAACTTACCTGGGGAACATGGAGAAAATCTGCTTGAAAGAATGTGCTACAATTAGAGTAATTTGCAAAACTTATGCATTCTTACTTCAAAATACTTTTTATTACCAAATAACACTTTCAAAAAATCAACGCAATTAATCATGCCCCCAGACCATAATAGAGAATATACCTACTGTACCATCGGAGAAATTTAAGCTTTAAGTACTATTCATGTTTTTGTGAGTCTCAGTCTGCAGGGGGCTGTATTGGCATAGCATAGCTGTACATAAAAATAAAAAAAAAAACACTTACCAGCACCTGACACTATACACCACAAGATGAGGATGCGTTCTTGTGTTCAGGCACAGCTGGATGGAATGTAACCCAGAATGCAGGGGTGTTGGGTTCTCTTTTCAAGTTTCAAACTACTTTAAACTTAACACAGTGTCCTAAAATAGCTGCGTTTAAGATGTGATTCAACAAAAGTGAGACACTGTAAAAGTATCCATCTGACGCATATGTACTTAGACACATTATAGCCTGTCTACCTCAGACAGATTGATAAATTATATTGCTGTGGACTCTAGGCCAATGACAGACTTCATTGATATGGAAATTAACAATATATTGCCTTCTAGTCACTTTATGTATTGTCTAATCAATGCTTTACTCGTCTGCCACAATAATGTAATTTTTTTAATGATTTGAAATGTAAGTATTTTATATATTATATTTACAGATATTTATATATAATTATTTAATCATTATATATTTAATTATTTTTATTTTGCCATTTTTAAGACAATACATAAAGGGGCTTTAGAAGGCAATGTATTGTTAATTTCCATATAAACACAGCCTTTTCCCCCAAATATTAATACACAGTATGCAATTAATTGTGAGTAATTAGATGAACTGGCATACCATGTAATGTAATGTAAAGCTAGCTAAAGAAAATTTGCAAATTCACCAAGGAAACCAGAGTAAGGCCCGGGTGATCTATATACTGTAGTAAGGGTAAAAGACGACAGATATTTTTTATTCATATATGACTGTGTCTTATTAAGCATTATTAGTTAAAAAGACTTAACCATATATCTTGTCCTCTGAGTAACATCAAAAACTTCTCTATAACTTTTAGCAACACCTCCTCGTCCCTTCAGATGAGACTCATGTTATAACAATAACCTGGGGGAGTACATTCATTTAAACTAATATATTCATCCATTTTACACCAGGTTTCATTCAAACAGAGCATATCCAAATTATAATCTATAATAATAATTTTTTTTTTTGTAATTTTCTGTAAAGAATACATTTAGTGCTTTGATAGAAAGAGATCCAATAGTTTTGTGTTTGGTATTTTGGGGAACAGACAGTCTCTATATGATATCTAGGTGATACAGTCTCTATGTGTTGTATCTTATGTGACCTATGTGATGTCTCAAGGCAGCTAGCAGATGTTCGGATTAACCAGTTTGTCTGCTTCCTGACCTAGACCCCAGTTAGTCAAATACTATCATTATTAAGACCATACTGCGGGGGCTCTTGAGCCAGAACCAAAGTGTGTGTGTTGCTGTTCTGCCCACATCCGAAACAGTATCTACCGGCTTCGCTTTCTCACTGAACACCACTAGCATTCGGATGCGTGTCTCTTGCTCATTAACCTTCTCCATTAGCCTGACTACTTCTTTACATTTATCACATGTGAATCCCTCACTGCTGACAGAAGAAGCTATAGTAAACATGTGGCATGTAAGAAGCGATCTATCTACAGGAGTCTGTGAAACACGTGTGTTTATTTCATTGTTTTTAACGTTGTTAGAGTGGTATTTAGGTGCATTTTGTTTACTGTCCTGAACTCACGTCGCTTAAACGTGTGTTTGTGTGTGTGTACTATATTTGTTTTGACTTGTCCCATAGTATTTGCTGCTAGATTTAGGGTTGGTTATCCAGTGTGTGTAAAACTATCGTTGTTTTAGTGTCTGTAAACAGTGCTTCACTTGTTTTAGAGTATTATTTATTGCTAAAGTGCAACATAATTATTTGCGGTGTCCAGAAGTCGCGTTTGTTCCCACGCTTGGCACCTCACGCGACCCTTCGTTTCGGTTGACAACATTACTAGCTTTGTTGTGCTAATTAGCATTAAGGCGTGGTCTGCTTTTTCCACTGAATGGCACGTTATAGCGTGTATTTATTTGACTGAATGCTGACGCGGAAGCGGCAGCGGAACTGGTAGTCCTCGTGTAAAGCCCTCCTCGTGTAATGACCTACTTGGGTAAAGACCAGCGAGTCTACCTGTGCGAGTCCACCGAGCAAGGACACCAACAAGGCGCCACTCACCATAGCACTTAAGTATTTTTGGTTTTATCTCTTTTATTATTTTACTTCTACATACTAACATGACTAGTTCATGAATAACACATGCCTTCAAGCACATCCCTGTTATCTGTTATAGCCCGTTCACAAGATACAGATGCAAGACCAAACGCAACCCACACAACCTTCGGCTACTTTGCACTTCAGCAACTGCTCCAGTCTCGTTCTCAGTGGGACACTGGAACTGCCAGTCTGCTGTGAACAAAGCTGCATTCATTCCAGCCTTTGCCACACAGTCCACCCTCAGCATCCTGGCACTGACGGAGACATGGATACGTCCTGAGGATACAGCATCACCTGCTGCTCTCTCCAACAACTTCCTGTTTATTGTTAACTGTCATGTTGACTGTGCTCTCTTGTTTAGTTGGAGTATTTAGTATTTATTAATGGAGACATTATTCTAAAATATTGTTAAGCAATTCAGGTTAACATAATAGGGATATTTCAAAGTCTGTTAAAAGTGACACACTTCTTTCCACCAGTTGGTGGCACACGACCGTAACCCACAATAGCCACATCAATGTGATCCGCCAAATCAGCCAAGGACAAATATCAATTTGACCCCCATTTTGATGTTTTTATTTTCTGCATGCAGAAGATATGAGATATTTCCTTATTCCAATTTTTTGATTGATTTATCATGGCCATGGCAACACTGTTCGAAATACCAAAAATCCTTTCGCAATTTAGCATCGTCAATATCTTGGCATGATGTCACCCACATTTGGTACCTGTAACATGAAATCCATCTGAGGAGTATTTCAAATTCTACAGCATGCATTTTTTCAAACAATCCAAAATGGCCAACTTCATTTTGGGCAGAGCTTATGACAGTCAGAACGAAAGTTGTCTGGCTTGATGAGATCTATGTGTACATAGTTTGGTGACTGTAGCTCAAAAGGGATGTGTTACAGAGGCCCCTTGAACAGGCCCATGTTCTTGGTGGTGCTGCAGAGCCCCTCCCTACATGATCTCCCCTCAATTTTGCCATAATGGCCAGTGACTCTGATGTGTGTGCAAACTTTCAAGAGTTTTCATGCATGTTATGTACTCCAAAAGTACCGAAAACCTTGAAAAGAAGCGTAATAATAATAATATAGCTGCAAGCAGGAATCAACGGGCCTAAGCACTGTGTGCCCATTTCCTCCTGTCAGCTTTAGTAAAACAATGCATCAAAAATATTGAAGTGATTTGTGTAAATGTAAATACATTTTTTCAAAACTGTTGTAAGGGCCACACTTCCTGCTGCCATTTGGTGGTGCTACGACTGTGACCCACAGTAGATAGATCAATGTGATCAGCCCTCAAGGCCAAACATACGGGTACATTTTTATGTAAATCACACAATGCACGCAGAAGATATGAGACAATTCTTTCTTCCTATGTTTTTGTTACTTTATTGTATCGACACCGTTTGAGACATCAAAAATCAGTTCACAATTCAACATCTCCAATAATTTGGCATGAAGTTGCCCATGTTTGGTGCCTGTAAAATAAATACCCTAGAAGGAATATTTCAAATTCCAGAGTATGCATTTTTCCAACAATGCAACATGGCAGACTTCCTGTCGGGCAGAGCCTATGACTATGAGGGTGAAAGTTGTCCAGCTTGATGAGATCTATATGTGTACAATCTTTGGTGACTGTAGGTGAAAAGGCATGTGCTACAGAGCCTCCCAAAAATTTAATTTTCCCCTTGACCCCCCCATGTGAAATTTTACCAAGCTCTTATGGCCGACGATTCTTATGTTTGTGCAAATCTTCAGTTTTTCAGCATGATAAGGGACCCAAAATCCCCTGAAACCTTGAAACTGATTATGTAAAGTTATGACATCTCTTATACATATAGATCAAGTGGGGTTTATTCAGGCCATAGCACTTCTGATAACATTAGGCGTTTCATAGATATCATGTGGTCAGTAGCGAAAGATCAGTCTCCAGTCACTGCCATCTCACTTGATGCCGAAAAGGCATTTGATATGGTATTACCTTTTTAAGATTTTGGAAATATATGGGTTTGGGAGTACATTTATTGGCTAGATCAAGTTACTTTATAAACACCCTGTAGCAGCAGTACAAACAAATTGATTATTTTCAGATTATTTTACTCTAAATAGGGGCACTCAGCAGCATTGCCATCTTTCCCCATTATTGTTCTGCCTTGCCCTGGAACCATTAGCAGTCACAATAAGGAAGGAGAATGTTTTACCAGGGGTGATTGCGGGAGGTATGGCGCATAAGCTTCTGCTTTATGCAGATGATATTTTATTATTTGTCTCTGAACCTACTAGATCTATGCCTTGCCTCCACAGAATTATTCATTCCTTTTCCCAGGATACAAAGTTAATTGGGCAAAATCTGAAGCATGGTCTCTGACATTGTACTTTCCAGCATGGCCCAAACAGGGCATCAAGTACAGTATTTGGGTATTTTATTCCCAGCAAATTTGTCTGATTTAGCTAGAGTTAAATTCAACCCTATAATAAAAAGATTTTTGTGTGATGTGGACAGGTGGGCTTCATTACATTTATCGATGATTGGGAAGATAGATGTTATTAAAATGAATTGTATTCCAAAATTCAACTACCTGCTACAGTCACTCCCTATAGATGTCCCCCTCTCTTATTTCAAGCAATTTGATAGCATAGCAAAGTCCTTCATTTGGAATGGTACACATTCCAGACTACATTTCATCAAATTACATAGGCCAATGGACAAAGGTGGACTAGGGCTACCCAAGATTTTGTTTTATTATTATGCAATCGGTCTCAGGCATTTGGATCATTGGATGCTTCCACCTGAGAGAGCCCCTTCCAGGTTTCATATTGAACAAGAAGTCTTTGCCCATATTTCGCCATTGCAAAGCCTTTCTATAAAACTAACTGGAGAAGCTAAGTTGCACCCCGTTATTTCACATTCGCGCTCAGTATGGACAAAAGTGTTCAGAGTGTTTAATTCAGACATTTATCTGAATGCTGCCTTGAGCATATGGCTGAACCCAAAATGATGTATTGATAAGTCCCCCTTCTGCTGGTCAGAGTGGATTGTGAGGGGGGCTACTACACTCGGTGACCTATATGAGAATGGAGTGTTGAGATATTTTGGTTATTTGGCTCAACATTTTGGGATTGCAGATCTCAGTATTTTTTAGGTATTTACAGTTGTGCCACCTGCTCTGTACTATTTTTGGGAGTAGCATACACCCCCCTAAAATGGCAGATACTTTTGGAGAGGTGATTACTGCTTTTGGAAAAGGTCATGAGGCATCAGTGTATTACTCCCTGCTAGTTCAGATTCTGGGGGATAGAGCTTCAACCTCTATCAAGAAAGATTTTAATTTGGTATTGAAGGATGGAGTGTGGGCTGGGATTCTAAAAAACATCAAGACTGCATCTAGAGACACAAGGGTCCAACTTATACATTGGTTGAAGGTACAGAGTTTTGTGTGTGTAATGTGTTGTCTGATTTCGTTTGCCCTAGACTCTGTGTTCTGGGTGATGGGGCAGACATCAACGTAAGCAATAAATACATAAAAGCCAATCACCAGTGTGACGACAGGCAGGCAGATTGTTTTAAGGTGTTGGAAGTTGGTGGGAGCAACCTCAATTCGGGAGTGGTGGTGGCAACCTTGGAATAGGTCATATGTAGAAGGTTGGGGATATGAAATTCTTTTAATGGGAAATGGGGTAAATATTGTTTTGGGGGGGGGGGTCTCAGAGTAGGTCTGGGGAGAGAGGAGAATAGTTTAGAGTTGTGTGTTTATTATATGTGTATGTGTATATGTGTATGGGAATGTGTATATGTATGTGAGTATGCGTATGTATATATACAATATGTGTACGTATATATATATATATATATATATATATATATATATATATATATAGTAGTGGTAGTTACTTTTGATTTATTGTATATATGTTTTGTTTGTTTTGGTTGCTTTGAAATATCTATAAAAATGTTATTTACAAACAATAATCCTTAGACGAACAATAGGGCACTGCACTTTCAGTGCTTGGGCCCTAATAATCCTTAGAATAACAATAAGGCTTCGCACTTTCAGTGCTTGGGCCCTAAAAAACTTTAAAGAACAATAGGTTCTTGAACTTTCAGTGCTTGGGCCCTAATAATCCTTAGAAGAACATTATGGTCACACTTTCATTGATTGGCTCCTAACACTTGTGAAAAAACATTCCTAAAACAATAGGGCTTTAGAACCTCCAGTGCAGGATACTCTGCCTGCATCTCCGGTGTCCGGGCCCTAATAATAATAATTGTGAAAAAACATTCCAAAAACAAAAGGGCTTTAAAACCTCTGGTGCTCGGGCCCTAATAAAGAATAATCTTTAGAAGAACAATAGGTTCTCTGAACTTTCAGTGCTTGGGCTCTAATAATAGTGAAAAAACTTTCCAAAAACAATAGGGCTTTAATACCTCCGGTCCTCAGGCCCTAATAATTGTGAAAAAAACATAAAAAAAACAATAGGGCTTCAGCACCTCTGATGCACGGGCCCTAATAAAGAATAATCCTTAGAAGAATAATAGGGTCTTCACACTTTCAGTGCTTGGGCCCTAAAACTTGTGAAATCTTTTTTCCAAAAACAATAGGGCTTTAGCATCTCCAGTGCAGGCTTCTCAGTTTTCACCTCCGGTGCCCGGGCCCTGATAATAATAATTGTGAAAAAACATTCCAAAAACAATAGGGCTTTAGCATCTCCGGTGCAGGCTTCTCGGCCTGCACCTCCAGTGCACGGGCCCTAATAATTGTGAAAAAAACATTCCAAAAACAATAAGGCTTTATTGCCTCTGGGTCCCGGGCCCTAATAAAGAATAATCCTTAGAAGAACAATAGGGAGTTCCATACTTTCAGTGTTTAGGCCCTAATAATAGTCCTTAGAAGAACAATAGGGTCTCTGCATTTTCAGTGCTTAGGCCCTAATAATAATAATCCTTAGAAGAACAATAGAGCCTCTGCACTTTCACTGCTTATGCCCTAATAATAATCCTTAGAAGAACAATAGGGTCTTCGTACTTTTAGTGCTTGAGCCCTAAACATAATTATCCATAGAAGAACAATAGGTCCTTTACACTTTCAATGCTTAGGCCCTAATAATAATCCTTAGAAGAACAATAGGTTCTCACACTTTCAGTACATGGGCCTTAATATTTTTTAGAAGAACAATAGGGTCTCCGCACTTTCAGTGCTTGGGCCCTAATAATCTTAAAAAGAACAATAGGGCCACCACACTTTCATTGCTTGGGCCCTAATAATAATAATAATAATAATAATTAATATTATTATTGTTATAATCCTTAGAAGAATAATAGGGTCTCTGCACTTTCAGTGCTTGGGCCCTAATAATCCTCAGAAGTACAATAGGGTCTCATCAATGCCAGAGTGTGATTTCAGAGCTGAAAACTGCATTACAGATTAATAGTGTAATTTTACGTGTTTTCTTAATGTGTGCACTAAAAATTCATATTAATTATTTAATTTTTAATTGGGCTTCTTAAGTGGAGAGAATTTCTTGATGAGAAAGTTTATTAGAGCAAGCTGAAAACAACAGTCCAGTGATGTTTCAGAAATCATGTTTTTTTTTTACTAAAGAATAAATCCATTAATACATAGCTACAATGAATTATCATAAATTTACAGTTTTAAAAAATAAATACATAAAGGTATGACAATGAGATCAACTACAACTCAAGCAATATCAACTATAATATCAACTACACAATATTCTGTTATCTGCACATGCTCGTGTTTGATCGTTCTCTCTCTCTCTCTCTCTCTCTCTCTCTCTCTCTCTCTCTAATATATATATATATATATATATATATATATATATATATATATATATATATATATATATATATATATATATATATACAGTGGGCTCAAAATTTCTGCCACCCTTGACAGACAATGCACAAACAATACCTAAAAAAATGTAAACAATATAGTTAAAGAGATAAACTCAGAATACCGACATGTGCAAAATACTGTACTTTATTAATGTTTCAACGGAACCAATCAAAAACATTTACTGATTTAATTAAAAATCACTTTTCTCCAAAACAAGTTTTCATAATTATTGGCACTCCTTATTTAGTACTTAGTGCAACCACCTCTGGCAAAGATAACAGCATGGAATATTTTCCTGTAATGTTTGATAAGGTTAAGGAACACATTTGGAGGGATTTTGGACCATTCCTCTATGCAGATCCTTTCAAGATCCTTATTCCACTGTAAGGAAGGAATATATTGCTTCCTTACAGTAGAATAAGGATATATATATAATTTTTATCCCACCATCCACCACATCCTCTCCCACATATGTGACCTCCACTTCCTTAATTCACAATCTTTAAACTCTATGATTTAATCTCATAATTTAGAGGCTACAGGCAAGACCAAAGGCAGACTTTCAATATCACTTTAAAACACTCATGCACAAAAGACATAAAAGCTCTCTGTCTTATCAAAGGTCACAATGAGAAAAAAAACAGGTGACAAGGAGAATGTTCATGAACACTCAGTTTACATGCCTAAATAAAGAACCTCAAGTACACCAGTCACTTGTATTGAATAATGTGTTTATCCCTTTACGCCTCCAATGCATATTCAGTAGGAACACTAAATATGAACAACCGCTTGACTCCACATCAGCACATTACTGCATCTGCCTTTTATCATGGAATAATGTGATGTTTGACGAAATTGTGTCAAGTAGATTACGAATTAATATGCTATGTGTCTTCTAGCACACATTCTGTGCAGAATCGTCAGTTACAGATGCCAGGGATGCATTTCATTCGGACACAAAAAAAAAAAAAAAAGACAAAAAAAAAAGAAAAGCTTGGTCCACACTGTCTGAAAACAACTGAACTTTGAGAGAGTGTATGATTCTGCATTTACCAATTCTGTATGCTTTAAAGTTTGCTCCATATACAATGGCCCCAAAAAATATTTGAACACATTAGCAACACTTTAAAATGTATGTCTTTACATTATATGACAAAATATCAACCAAATGTCATTTATTTTAGAAAGATAATACAAGCAGAAAACTACATTGAGCAGAACATTTAAATTTGGTAAGATAAAACTGTAGATACTGTGTTGGGGAGTAATGGAATACATGTAACGGGATTACATATTTAAAATACAAAATATTAGTAACTGTATTCCACTACAGTTACATTTTAAATCATTGGTAATTAGAATACAGTTACATTCAAAAAGTATTTTGATTACTTTGCACATAAATGATGTGACCCAAAGTGCATTTGAATAGAGGTGAAACACTTTCTTATGATGTGTTCATACAAATAGACAGAGTTTGTTTGGAGCAGAAGAAATAGAAATAAAGCTTGTGCAAACTATCAGCTTTACGCTAAGCTAAAATACTGTTTCTAGCAATTTTACATGCACATGTTACCAGGCACGATCGTATTTTTTATCAAGAGAATTCACGTTGGATCATAATTTATTTTTTTCTAGTAAGACCTTTGATATTAGGGCAAAAATCTTATTCTTGATTATAATTTTTGTATTGTTTTCCTGTAAAAATATCTAAAATATCGATTTGATTTATCTTGTTTTAGAAACAACACTGCATAAAATAGAGAATGTATTTATAACGTGAATTTTGGCAGAGTTTTTATAGTCAAAACAAGTGAAAAAAATCTACCAGTTCTGAAGAAGTAATACAAAGTATTTATAATACTTTACTCACCTTGAGTAATCTAACAAAATACGTTACAAATGACATTTTAGAGCATGTATTCTGTAATCTGTAGTGGCATACATTTCAAAAGTATCCCTCCCAACCCTGGATACTGTATATTGTTTAGACTTATCTGGACACTATCTGGATGTCAAACCAAACTTAGTGTAGCATGTACAATTAATGAGATGACCTACACTTGCAGTGCAGTTAATCTGCTAGGGTACGTGTTAGAACTTGAGGGTAACTAGATGCTTCCAAACTGGCTTGGTGCACAAAATGGTGCCTGTGAGCTTTCACCATACTACGTAGTTTGTAAATGCTTACTTTCACTCACTGAAACTGACTAAGATCACACAATGATCGTGGTGTGAGCAGGGCTTTATTTTTGCTGTGAGGGGAGACTTCCAAAGGAGACTGTTTAGAAACTTGGCTGAAACCAACATGATTAGTATACAAGTAAAGAAAGAAAGGAGAGCACTTCTATTAAATGATTTACTCTGCAATTGCATATCCAATTTAAAATTGTATATCTAACAGAATCTACAGTATATCCAATCCTAGAATGATTTATACATTTTCACAAAAACTTGTCATGGGCTACTGTTGTTTATGATGTTTATTTCTATGGTTACCGTTTCTTACCTTCATAGTCTTCGATGTAAATGCATAAATAATGTAACATGTTGAAATGTTGTTTATTATTATTTTCTAACAGAGAGTGTCTTCATTGCGATGTTATGATACATTTTAAATCCCTTATCTTTAAACATCTCATGTACAATACATTTTAATGCTTGTATGGTGATCCACCTACATTTAAATACTTATTCTAACATGATTGGGTTGCACGAAAGCTCACCTGATAGAGTGTTGGACTTTGAACTCAGAAGACCAAAGCTCGAGTCTGACACATGAGCCAAAATGTCATACATAGAAGCAACACAAATTGACCTGGTTGCTTCAGAAACTGTGCTTTTCATGTCCCATTTACTTTAGGACACTATCATTTAGGTTAATGCGTTGGTTAAGGGTAAGAATGTCACTTTTAAATTACCTCTCATTTTCTTTTAGGACACTATTGGTTAGGTTAAGGTAAAAGTTTTAGGTTAGGGAGGTATGTTTTACTCAATAAAACCTCATCTGATTACAATAACATTTCACTTGCTTTTGGTGGCCCTCATTGGACAATTCAAAAGGAAACTGCAGCAAAATGTGTAATGAAGCACATCATTTCGTTTTGCAAAAATGTTGCCATGGTCATGTAATTTTCATGAGACCATGCTGACTACATTTGATGAAGAACTCACTTCTTGGCAGTTAATCATTTTTTTTTTTTTAGATATGCAGGTGAGTGATATACTTTTCATATTATGGCAACATGGGCATAGTCCTGTGTCCTGAATGTATGACACAGTAGAAGGCCATAGATTTGGTTTGAAAATTTGGGGGGATGTATTGTGGAGGGGGGGACATAGCAAAAACCACGAAAATAATTTACTGTGGTTTTGATAAACAAGTACAATTTAACCACAAGGAGATTGTTAGTATAGCACTTACAGTTATGCCCTACATGCAGTTGTCTGTCTTTACTTTAAATTAATCATTCTGAATGTGACGGCTCCTCTTCTTCCGTATTATTATAGGAGAGTCAAGTGTCCACTGGTTGCATAGTTAAAAGTCTTTGCGGATGCAGTACTACATGCGGGTTTGTTTCACATACCTTTTTATGAATACTGAGGATTTACACATCCTACTTATTTGACATAATGCTTTTGACATATTATATAGCAGGGAAGTAGGTGCAGAGACTTAACACATTTATTCACTAAAAATAAACTTAAAATCAGTTGGGTAGAAGTATCGGTATAAATGGCCCAGGAAAGTAAAGGTAGTTTTGAAATGTTGTTATCTAATGCAATGAAATGCATTGTGGCTAAAATGTCCAAAGTGTTCAGAGACTGTTTGTGGCCATTGTATATCGAGAATGATATGATGTTATGTTACAGCCTTATTCCAAAATGGATTAAATTAATTATTTTCTTAAAAATTCTACAAACAATACCCCATAATGACAACGTGAAACAAGTTTGTTCGAAATCTTTGCAAATGTATTAAAAATAAAAAACGAAAATGTACATAAGTATTCACAGCCTTTCCTCAATACTTTGTTGAAGCACCTTTGGCACCAAATATAGCCTCAAGTCTTTTTGAGTATGATGCTACAAGCTTGGCACACCTATTTTTGGGCAGTTTCTCCCATTCTTATTTGCAGGACCCCTCAAGCTCCATCAGGTTGGATGGGGAGCGTCAGTGCACAGACATTTTCAGATCTCACCAGAGATGTTCAATCGGGTTCAAGTCTGGGCTCTGGCTGGGCCACTCCAGGACATTCACAGAGTTGTCCCGTAGCCACTCCTTTGTTATCTTGACTGTGTGCTTAGGGTCGTTGGCCTGTTGGAAGATGAACCTTCACCCCAGTCTGAGGTTCAGAGTGCTCTGGAGCAGGTTTTCATCAAGGATGTCTCTGTACATTGCTGCATTCATCTTTCCCTCGATCCTGACTAGTCTCCCAGTTCCTGCCGCTGAACAACATCTCCACAGCATGATGCTGTCACTACCATGCTTCACTGTAGGGATGGTATTGGCCAGGTGATAAGAGGTGCCTGGTTTCCTGCAGACATGATGCTTATCATTCAGGCCAAATAGTTCAATCTTTGTTTCATCAGACAAGAGAATTTAATTTTTCATGGTCTGAGAGTCCTTCAGGTGCCTGTTGACATACACCAGGCAGGCTGTCATGTGCCTTTTACTGAGGAGTGGCTTCCATCTGGCCACTCTACCATACAGGCCTGATTGTTGGAGTGCTGCAGAGATGGTTGTTCTACTGGAAGTTTCTCCTCTCTCCACAAAGAAATGCTGGATCTCTGTCAGAGTGACCATCGGGTTCCTGGTCACCTCCCTGACTAAGGCCCTTCTTCCTCGATTGCTCAGTTTGTCCGGGTGGCCAGCTCTAGGAAGAGTCCTGGTGGTTCCAAACTTCTTCCATTTATGGATGATGGAGGCCACTGTGCTCATTGGGACCTTCAATGCTGCAGAATTTTTTTCTGTAGCCTTCCCCAGGTCTACAGACAATTCCTTGGACTTCATGGCTTGGTTTGTGCTCTGTCATGCACTGTTAACTGTGGGACCTTATATAGATAGGTGTGTGCCTTTCCAAATCATGTCCAATCAACTGAATTTACCACAGGTGGACTCCAATCAAGTTGTAGAAACATCTCAAGGATGATCAGTGGAAACAGGATGCACCTGAGCTCAATTTTGAGTGTCATGGCAAAGGCTGTGAATACTTATGTACATGTGATTTTTTTCATTTTTTATTTTAATAAATTTGAAAGACTTCACACAAACTTCTTTCATGTTGTCATTATGGGGTATTGTTTGTAGAATTTTGAGAAAAATTATGAGTTTAATCTATTTTGAAATAAGGCTATAACATAACAAAATGTGGAAAAAGTGAAGCGCTGTGAATACTTTCCGGATGCACTGTATCATGTGCGACACACTCTCATAAAAAATACAACCCTAAACTGAGATTTACCTATATGTTCTCTTTGGTCCGTTGCCTTACCAAAATGTCACACTTTTCTTGAATTTTAAATGTCACTCTGATCTCGTATCCAATAATTTCAGAGGATTTCAATACTTTACCCATGGCTGAATTTTAAAATGAAATAAATGTATTATTATTCATTATTTATTTTATTGCTTATTTGTTAATTATTTAAAAAAAAAATGTCATAGTTGAGAATCAAAAAATTTGAAAAGCTGCATAAAAAGATCATAAAAATAATCCATGCTATTTGTGTGCTGAATTCCAGATCTTCTGATGTCGTGTGATAGGTTTGTGTGGCGAACAGATTCAAATTTAAGCCTTTATGCAGCAATCAGTGTCCCCATCTACCATAGCACTCAAATCCCGCTCTCAATTAAACATTAATAATTGCTGCCTCAACATTGAACCAGAATCACATTTTGAGACTTTTACACTAAAGTAAAAAGGAACGTTTCAGCTGTCTAATTATACAGTATATATAGTACATATATTTTTTTGTTTCTATCTGTACCAAACCATTTTTGAAATTTAATCCTTTAAATGATGGCAGTCAGAAAACATTGTTTTTGAGAAAACAGCCTCTAAAGATTCCAAACAGTTATCAGACATAATTAGAAAGAAATTGATGATTTATTCAAGCATACATTTAATAATAAAGATATAAATAACAGTACACAGCAGGGACACTGCTCTTGCAGGTTCAGTGTGCACGTGTGCATATTAATTCATTAATTTATTTAACATCAGTGCCAGCTCACACAGCCCTGACATATCCATGTGTTTTCACTTAATTCTGCAAACACACACACACACACACACACACACACACACACACACACACACTGTATGTAATTTAGGTGATATAAATGTACATGGTATGGATTAAAGTGTCCGAGTATTACACCATAATATGTAAGGTATTTTATTATGGAGTTTGTCGCGTTCGACCACCATTATAAAAAGGATAAATGACAAATAATTAGATTAGTTAACTGAATAAAATTCCCCACCATTAAAATTGTAATACAACAGCTTGTTGAATCCTCTCACAATTTCTATTGTAAGGAATCATGATTAATTAAGTTATTGGAATAATACTGTTCTCATGGCTTATTGAAAATAATATCACAAATATTTTAGATATAGTTTGAGTTTAGGTGCACAGATCTTTGAAAAAATCAAGATACAAGATTATTTATCAACCTATACCACAGTCAAATAAAATTTGAATACAAACAAGACTTTATTGCTAATCTAAACACATAGACAAACGTGATGAACAGGTTGGTGAGTAAATCATAACAGAAGGTGAATGAAATGATCTGTACAAAGAAATTGAACTTTATGGAGTCTAAAGTCAATGCCTTGAGAATCATTCGATACTTCTTTTAGTGTAACTCGATCTGCAATCGGATTCCTTAAATTATATTAAAGAGACACCAGCACTTTCAGCCAAGTCTGGAGATGTACTTGCTTGTCGTTGTGTTCTCTTGCGTTGCTTTGGTCCTTTGCCTGTGTCAGTAGAAATTACTGGTTGTTCCATCTATGTTTTAGACCTCTGTTAAGATTGTGCATAGTTTGTTGCTGGGATAGTGAGGCGAGGCTTTGAAGCGAGGCCTTCCACGAGGGAGACTCGCAACTCCCCTTAATGTGTGTGAGTCATAGAGCAGATAGCTCTACATTGTGTGGATACAGAGGGGTGACAGAGCAAGAGCTAAGATCCATGAGGGCAAGAGTGCAGAGGATGAAGAGAGCTGAAGAGGAAGAGAGTTGAATAGAGGAAAAAGAATATTTGTCTTATGCGGGGTGCCTTGAGCCAATCAGAAGTGTCTTTTGCTGGGTCACATGGTCATTTGTCTGTCCCTCCATATTAAGGGAGTTCATGTTTCTTTGTCCCATTTCCTGCTTGCAAAATTACATGTTTTAATCATACATTTTATATATCTTCAATACAACTGAATATATAAAATATGAATTAACATAAACATTCCTGAAATGCAGAAAGAATCTCAGTGATAGTTAACATGATGTGCTTGTCATTAATGGTTACCATTCTAGTATAATGACATGAATATAACAAGATTAAAGATTATAATCATCAATTTGTCAGTTAGAAAAATTATTACAGGTCATAACAACATAATTTTCAGAATTATCTATCAAGGCTAGGTATTGGGTATATTTTTGTACAAAAAGGGAGTGTGGCACGGTGGAGGCGGGACCGGCGCGTGATTACGCACGCCCGGTCCCGTATTAGGCTAATTAAGCCGTCAAGAGGGATAAAGGCCACTCGCAGGCGGCGATCGAGAGAGAGAGCTCAATTACGGACGTCCGTTATCTTATGTGTTTGTCTTTTGAGTTCTCCATTAAACCTTTAGTTTATATGTCAAGCCGGTTTCTCGCCTCTTCCTTGCCCATGAATATGATCTGTGTTACATTGGTGCCGAAAGCCCGGGAAGGAAGAGGGATACGCCGTAGCGGAGTTCTCGCCACTTCTCAGTGGAGCAGCCGCGGCCATCTGCCGGGGGACGGAGGAGCCCAGCCACCTGGACGCGGAGGAACGGCCGCCGACCGCGAGGGGAGGAGGGGCTCCTGGCCGACCGCCTGGAGTGGTTAGGGCCGCTGCCAGGGGCGGGGGAGTCCCCTACTAGCCGCTGGAACGCGGGGGGGTTGGAGACTGCCAACCGCGTGCGGGGAGGGGCTCGCCGCCGACCGCCTGGAGCGGGAGAACCGCTGCCAGGGGCGGGGGGAGGCCCCTTCGACACCCCAGGAACGCGGCGGGGCGTTCCGTCCACCAGGGGCTGAGGACTGCCTCCGATCTGCCCGGAGAGGCGCGACTGTCATCCTGTAGAGGGTGGAGAAGTGGCTGAGGAACGAGCTACGGCGTATCAGAGAACCGGCGAGTAAGTTTTTTTTTTTTTTTTTTTTCCTTTAATCTCTCTCTCTCGCTGCGTTGGCCTTTTCCCTCTTTTTTAAATTCTGGTGTTCGTGGGAGGGGAGGTACCGCCCAGTGCAGGAACCTCCCCCCCTATTTTTAATTGTTGTTTCCCTCCCCTTGCCCCTCCCTCTTTTTTAAATTATGGTGTTTGTGGGATGGGAGGTACCGCCCAGTGCAGGAACCCTCCCCCCCCATTTTTAATTGTTGGTTTTTTGTTTCCCTCCCCTTGCCCCCTCCCTCGTCCAGGTTGATGGGGATGACCTGCCGGCAGACCGCGCGGGAGGCGCCCCCCCCCCAGGGGATGTACGTCAGGCCGGGGGTCCCCAGCCTGAAAGAACAGGGGAGGAATGTGGCACGGTGGAGGCGGGACCGGCGCGTGATTACGCACGCCCGGTCCCGTATTAGGCTAATTAAGCCGTCAAGAGGGATAAAGGCCACTCGCAGACGGCGATCGAGAGAGAGAGCTCAATTACGGACGTCCGTTATCTTATGTGTTTGTCTTTTGAGTTCTCCATTAAACCTTTAAGTTATACGTTAAGCCGGTTTCTCGCCTCTTCCTTGCCCATGAAATGATCTGTGTTACAGGAAGATTCTGTGCATTTTATAGGGTTAAATCAGCACTGTGTACTGTGACTTTGTTTGAAATGTTCATGGAGTAAGATGAGATGTCCTACAAAGAGTTGGGATCCTTCCAAAGACTGTAAGACTGTTTTCAAACTCTCTCATCTCTTTAGCATGGGACACAGGAAATGTCTTATTTGGAGTTGTCAAATTGGTAAAATCGAAGGACTTCGACTTCGACAAGCTTTGCATGGGGGTTTCCATGGTGACTGTTCTTTATCTATCTCTTGAAATGTGTGTGCCAGTTGTGGGGTGTGTGTTCGGACAGATCTGGCCTTTGTTCGTTGACAGTTTTGTTGGCAAGATGCATGTCTTAGCTAGACTCCTTGGTACCAGCAGAGCAGAGTCCCCCATTTTATGACTCCGAATGTCCGGAGTGACTGCTGGACTGTGTGTTTCCTTGCTCCACCAACTTGGAAGTAAAAATCCATGTAGATCCTGGATTTAAGTCATTCAATGTGGACATTAATAATTATTCTGCCCAAGATCTTACACACACACCTCAGAGCTATTGATGGAGTTGCACAATAAATAACATGACCCTATGACAGAAACGTCCGACATGAGGTGAGAACAGCTTGACAAGGATGTTTTCATGATGAAGGCAAAAAGTCGCTACGGTGACACATACGTCATGAGACTACCCTAACATGTGAGGTAAAATGGCACATTTTTGTCAAAGATTGCATAGAAGTGTCCTTTTTATGCATGTTCTTCTAACTGCAAATCAGTGACTTGCGATGAAAAATGTAATTTGTAAATGAATTAATGAGCCCTATTCTATACCCTTTAAAAAGGGAACATTAATATAAATGTATAATATATTGTAACTGCCAAAGCACAGGTAACATTGGTTAATGAGGACTAAAATAGAAATTTTGTAACTGGGTAAAATACTGAAAAAGTTTAGCTGAGTCTTCATAGCATCTTTCTATAGTCACTACAAAGTGAAATGTAGCCACAATCATGCTAGCATACAGCCGCTACAAATTTCACACATGAGGTTTTATTCCTGCTCATTTGAGAATGCATATGCCATGATGCACCAAGAATGCAACTCTCCCTTCATCATGCACTCATACATTTGCCACAAAATACAGACAGACACTAAAAAATATCCACCCACACAACGGGCTCATCCAAACACACACACCTTAAAAACTAGCAGGATTAGCGTGGGTGGCTTTAGTGGGCCACTGACCCTGACTGAACCAGACAGAGCCCGCCAGTGGTGTGCAGACTCAGAGACAAAGTGGGTCAGTAAAAGAGTGATGTAATGTTACAGCAGAAGAGAGGGACAGAGCAATGAGGGGATTAAAGCTGTAGCATCTCGCATTGTATATCTCTTTCTCTTTCTGAGTGTTTGGGTGGCTCTCTATATGTGTCTTTGGCTCTTCCGTTGTATTTTCTGGATAGACACAACTAAAACCTTCTCCCCTTATGATTGAGATGGTGATTTGTGTCCAAGTGTAACCAGTCTTGCTTGACCCGCTCTGAGTGGGATTTGAACTGGCATCTCCAGCATGGGAGGTGGCCACGCTAACGAGGATGATAAAGGTTACAGCCTCTAGCATCAGTTACTAGTCCCCCTTTTGAGGCCAGGGGTGTGAGATTTACACACTGCACAGCTACCTACCAGCTGGCTACTGTTACACAAGAACACATTTGAAATCCCAGTGGTCACTACAGCACTACGCTGGCAGATGAAGGACATTTACGATGCTTTCACTCTAGCAATTATGTGCACACCTGGGGTCAAATTACAGTTCAGTTCATTTGGATAATGTGAACGCTGTGTTTCTGCTTGAAAAGGTGGTCTGGGGTATGGTTCATGTAAACTGTGGTATGGTTCGTTGCTGATATGAATGCAATCGTACCTGCAAATTGCTTGTGATGACCTATAATTAGCATCTTTGCAGGCTCACAATTGCATTTATTATGGTATAATGCATTTCTCCTACCTGCTTGTGTCCAAATTATATTAATCATTGCACATTCAATGCCTCCATGGGTGACAAACACAAGTGTTGTTCTGTGCATGTCAAATTTTGTGGAAAATCCAAAGAGACAAATTTTAATACTTCACTTAACACAGTGACGTCTTCTCAAATTGTTACCTAGTTACAGTGTGTAACAAAGCGGGAGAGGGTAAGATCGAACTCAAAGGGCTTTATTTCCCATAGTTTTCACAGTTATATATCCCAGTGGACACACTCAAATAATGCTTTTCAGCACACTCTGCTCTGTGCAGCTCTCTCTACCTCAATGATGTCTGGCTCACTCTTAAAAGCCAGCCTCCACTCTCATTGCAATGACAAAAAGCTATTAGAGGCAATCATTGCCAGTTGATGATCCTAAATGTTCTCATCTCCTGATCTCGCTCTCCATTCACAAACCGGTGCTTAACCATGCCTCCACCACCATACAGTGGTAAACAGCTGGTGTCTAGTTTCAGCTGTGCTGCTCCCAGGTGTAGCCTCGCTGCCAAAGAAGTAACGTTCATACCTGAACTTTGGCCATACAATCTCCATCTTGCTGGACGAGACGATATTTCCGTGTTCCACCGAGCACGCTAACGGATCTGAAGGAGACCACAGAGTAATCCGCATCTCACCCTTTTGCCTGCAGAAGTAAAGAAAGAAGATTTCCCTTCCTTCTTCAACTGAGTCAACTTCACTGATATCTCTACCAACCCGCCATGAATCAGCTGCTTACCACCAGCCGACAGAGTGAAGAAATGTCCTTCCTTCATCATCTGAGCTTTGAGGAACCGAGTCAGAGTCAAACGACGGACAAACACACATTCTACCTGTGTCCTCACATCACTCAAGTAAGAGATTTATGTCTGGGCAGAGATTATTATAGTGTGTTATTCTTGTGCATTAAGGCTATTGCTTGTACAGTTTATGGACTGCCAAGTCTGCTCATTGCTGTTAATAATACTCAAGGTATTAATGTAACTTACTGTTACCACGAATGTGATTTGCTGTGCTGTTTTCCAACCACATTGGGCTGTTTGTACATTTCCGCCATCTCGGGTGAGACCGGCTCACTGAGTTTATCCATTAAAGAACCAACAACCATGGCAGACGTTTAGTCTCTCATACTAACCTCACACAAATGACCCCTCACAAACACACCTGCACACACATTTGGCAAGTAGATATAACTTGGTGATAGAGCCCAGCTTTGACAATAAGTTATCGTACAAGCGGAGATATGCATTTATGGTAATGCTATTACCCAGTCTCTCCTCCCACATTCACGGCCACATTCTCTGGCCAGACACCCCGCGTGACGTACTCTCCACAAAAGCCACATCTGCCATTTTGTGCCCTCCTTCTCTACGTACACACACACACACACACACCCATTCACACACACATACCCTCCTCTCATGTATTATAGGCTTATTTATTACCATATCTAATCATGTTTCTATTTAGTTTGTAGTTGGAAGTCGGAGGTTTATCGACTGCATTGTATTGACTATTAATTGATATTATTGCATCAATAAACTTTGTTATACTTTACAGAGAAGTGTTTTGGTTTACCTGTGTTAAGGGCTGGCAGGGAATGCAGTGCTCGGTTTGTTTTCCTTTTGAATTTCGATGTTCTCCGGACATTGTCTTTCCTAAGAGAACAATCCTATATTGAGACTGTTATACTGTCTGGTTATTAGTCCATGATTCCAGGGTGGTGCCCAAACAATATTAATCCTTATTAATATTCTACTGATTTTGATAATTGATAGTTATCTCTGATGATTGTTGATTTGAAGGAGTAATAATCTAATGTTGTTTATAATCAATGTTCTATTGATTTTAATAATTGTAGCATCTGGACCAATCAGAAAAAACTATTATTCATTATTTAGTGAATAAGCCAACAGATGTCTCAAGACTGTAACAAGGAAAGGTCCAAGTAGGCCCAAGCCGACTCTGTTATGTCTGCTCCCCCACTGATCATTATCAAGCCTTTACACTGTCTTTACAAGGTCCAGCAACTAGTGGGCATCAGTGACATTCTAAGCAGTGGAGGTTAGCTGCATGCCACAGCAAAGCCCAGACTCAAAGCCCAGAACAACAGACATATCCCCAGGACAGTGTGTATAGGATCATTACTGTCTTGTAAAGTGTCTTTGTACTGTATACTGTTTCATGCATGACTTATGGACTACCAGCTAATGTAAAATTATTTAGTATCATGTTTCCTACCAAATTAATCCTTGTGTGACATCTTGCACATTGGTATATATATATATATATATATATATATATATATATATATATATATAATTATGATAACATGCATTGCATGTGTAAAGGGAACAATGGGAATGAGGAGGCGAGAACCGTTTTAATGATAAACTTAAACAAAAGACACATGACGGAGCAGCTGCCCGTAAACAATCTCTCTCTGTCACACCACCTTCCGCAGTCGGCCTTTATCCCTCTTGGAGGCTTAATTAGCCTGATAAGGGACCGGGTGTGCAGAATCACCACCCTGCCACGCCCTCCTTCCTGTCACAGTATGCTTGCTATATTAATCCAAGCATAAAGGGGCTTAAACTAACCCAAATCATGCAAATGAGTCAGCTTCCAAACAAAGGAACATTTCCTTTGTGGATTCTGGGCACTTTAACGGATTACTATTCATTTGTGCATTGTGGAACATGCTGATGTTCATATGCATCAATGAAACTGTTTTCATTAGTGTTGACCAAGATCACAAATCACTGATGTTGGACGAAAATTCACGGGAAGTCCTAAAGAGACCCTTCCGGGGCAATTTACTGCACATGCACCTGCTGAAGCCATATTGTAAACACAGTACAGCTAATCTAATAGCATAACACAACACCGCTAAACAAACCAGTTAGCAAACTTTCACTGAAACCCCTAAATAATCTACATAATTAATAGTTGCCTTTGATAATAATTAATATTCTATTACTTTTGATAATTGATAGTTGTCTTTGATGATTGTTGATTTGAAGAATTAATTAGCTAATGTTGATTCAAATCAATGTTCTATTGATTTTAATATTATTGCTAATAAACAAACCCACTCCTGAACGAAGCGCCCAACACACTATAAAAACATACTGTTAGTTTCAGAGCTCAAAAATACCCCTCACTGCAAAAATATATTTTTGAAAAAATGACTCGTTCTCTAATTCCTCCACATTGTGAGGTCACAATTTGGAAGACATTTGCATCCGACTGCTTCCACAACAACACATCATTGCCAACTTACTTTAATAACTTCAATTGCCTGCAATAGTGGTGAGCAGTGAGATGGCATGGAGAGAGCAGGTCAGTCAGGAGCAGAGAGACAATCATAACAGTGGATGTTACTATCATGTATTAAAGGAGAAACAGCACCTAAACTGAGTGGTTTTTGTTTTTTACAGAGGGTCAGAACAAGGGCGGAAAATTATCATTACAAATATATGTCTGTTTCTTGAGCAAAAAAAACTTAAATTATAAGTGAACCTTAAGGAACATATTAAATAATAAATAAAAATGCATGTAATGACCCCTTTAAGAAACAACTAATGACTCATTACGGGGCACATGCCCTTCAGCTCTCACAGAAAAGAAAACAGATGTATATACAGTATAAATGTAATTTATGTTTTTTGAATGAATTCTATATAAATAGTCTTATTTTAATAAGAGGTCAAATAAAAGGTTATTGTAATAATAGTTTAAATAAATTGAGCAGAATCCAGTTGAAAGAGGGCAGTAAAAAACTCTATGCTCATGTTGCAATTACACATGGCTATACACATTCAAAGATTACTGTGGGCTGTCTTTGCAGTTTGCGACCAATAAAATCTCATTGTGAATACTAGAAATAAAAGCAAAGTCAGTTATCACTTAACAAATCTGTAGAAATTATACCACAGATGGAATATAACACACACACACACACATATTTGTATGTGCATTCCCTAGCTGACATAATGTTGTCTGAAGTCTTTCAGATGAGAAGTTAAACCAAGGTCCTGACTCTCCGTGGTCATTAAAAATCCCAGATCACTCCTTGCAAAGAGTAGGGGTGTAAGCCCTCCTGTGCAAATTCCCCCATTGGCCCTTATCTATCATGGCCTCTGTGGCAGGGCGGGGCCGGGTCGTGATTCCACACACCCTAATCAGGCCAATCAAGTCTCAGAGAGAGATAAAGGCTGACTGGAAACTGCAGTGGGACAGAGAGAGAGATTTACAGACAGCTGTCAGACACCTTTGTGTGTTTGTCTTTTTTTTAGTAGCCTATTAAACTATTATTTATATTGTCAAGCCGGTTCTTGCCTCCTCCTTTCCATTAATCCCTTTACAGCCTCCTAATAACCCCCATCCATTAATTGGCTCTATAACTATCCTCTCCACCAATAGCTGGTGTGTGGTGAGCGTACTGGTGCACTTTGGTTGCCATCACATCATCCAGGTGGATGCTGCACACTGGTGGTAGTTGAGGAGATACCTCCTATACTTTATTATTTATTTATTATTATTAATTATTATTTAGTACACATACTTAATCAGACATCAAGCCTAATTGTTTGATTCTGTAACTGGCTTGTCATCTAACAAGACATGCAGGATTGTTTGTGTGTGTGTGTGTGTGTGTGTGTGTGCGCAAGATTTTAAGATTTCATTTACATGAGGAAGCATGTGCATTAGAGTTTAGCTGGAGAGGCAGAAAGCTGCAATTTTCCAATTAGATGTTTGGATCTTTTGCCAAGTGAGACATACTGTTCCTTAGGCATTGATGAGTAGCTTTAATTAATCAGAGCTTTATTTGGGTGGCAGCACCGTCTGTTGTCAATGTCAGAGTTACCTGTCTTGTCTAGAAACTCAACAGCAAAAACACACCAAGTTGAGTTTAATATGAATTGCTTACAATGGAAGACTATTTTAATGCTTATTTTCATTGTCTAAAATAGCTTGGAACAAAATAGTATAATAATTTCTGATCATAATCTAATATGCATTAAATGCAATCTTGTAAAATTCCTCTTTTATAATTTGCAAGCAGCAATAAAAGACAAAAAGCTGTTTATTCAATATAAATATAGAAAGATCTTTTTGGGAAAGACATTTCTTTTTATCTTTATTCTACAGCATGCAATAAGAGCAAGTGACTCTTTGATGCATTTTCAGGAGATAAAATGCTTATTTTAGACATTAAGAAAATATCTTCCTCTCAATGTGTAAACATGATTGCACCCTGGATTTAGTTATTAAACAAAGGCTAAATGTCAAAGCAATTAGGACAGAAATAGTCACAGCTATTTTTAAGATTTAGCAGGATTTAGAGCCATGTCAGCCAGATCTCTTGGCACAAAGATGTGAACACAGGTCCCTGTTTTCACCATTTATGACCTGGTTTTGATGTATTTGATAACACACCAGCTTGGATGATAATGAATGCTTTTTCAAAACATCATATTGAATTTTTCTCTTACAAATTTCTTAATCTTTAACATAACTAAATTGATTTTCTCTAGAAATTTGAACATCTGCATGCCATCAAATCCTACAAACCTACACTATTTAGACAGAGGCTATCAACATTCAATCAAGTCATCGTTTCCAATATGAACAGCACTGTTGATACTCCATCAAAGATTCACAACACAATCTGCAAATGTGCATAAATGTTTTTAGGACTTTTATTGTTCTATATGGATTATAAAGACAGTCTGCCAAACATTTAAAGTGGTGAATCATTTCACAGGAAACATTTTTGAAATTGTCACTTGCAATTAGCACCCAGCGTTGCATAACATGCCATTCAGTGTGTCAAAGTGGGTGACACCAGACTTAGCACAATCGTATTCAGCCCACAAGGCTCTTTCAGAGTTGATAAAACAATTTTGTGATGACTTATTAGCACCTTTAACCTGTTTCTCATCACTGAGTGTGCCCTGTTGGAAACCTCTTTTGCAGAAATAGAGGTAATCAGTTGAGCAACATTGTTTACTTTGCTTGTTAAAGACCTCATGAAATCAAAATTGTTGTTTTGTGGGTTTTAGTCCATGTCTATTAGCTTTGAAGCCATCTATGTGCTAGGGTGTCATGGAAATTCTCCACCTAGAATTCACACGTACGAGTGTTCCAAACACATTACAGGACACAGTGCAGTCTTTTCCTCAGCAATTTATTCATACCACCTGGCCGGGGGTGGGAGAAGCTCCTTTGGGTTCTCTCAAACACACATACATGGCAGGCTTATGTGAGTTGTTAACAAGTTATATATGATTTGACCTCAGCAGATTTTTCATGTGATAAGAACTCAGCAAAATGTTTGTTAGGGATGTATCATATATCATTGAGCAAACAAATTGTCACACAATCGGACCCTTAGCAATATGAATTGTCTTCTGCCTGAAAAAACAGACTGGTCATCCATTTAACTCATAAGCACAACACAGGGCTGCTCAAACACTGTATTTTTTAGCTTAGGTATTTTATACATAAATCTATATACATAAATATATTTTTAAATCACAATTAAATATTATTTGCTGTTTTTTTTGGGGGGGGGGGGTTTGGGGGTTCTCCATTTTATACCATCATGAGTAAATAAAATCTTACCCTCCTTTATGCATGCCTCGTGTTTAACAAGCTGTTAGCTCTAACATTCACCTCTGGATTAGCTCCCCGCAAGGAACATTCAGCATAGGACTAGTTCTCTAAGTCATACATTATTTTCAATTTGTTCCTCTGCGAATGGCAGTTGCCATACTTCTTCCTTTTCATCATCCTCATTATTCTCGCAAACTCTATTGCTTCTCTTGTATAATTGCTGGGGACTATTGTCAGATTGAATAGTGGATTCCACCTGCCCAGCAACTCAAATTTTGCTAATATTAGCCCTGTTTCTGGCACTCCTCTACTCAAATATTCTAGGAAGCCCCACCAAGAGATTTGTATCCCATATTTTCAAATTATAATTTTGTCTGTGTCAAAACCCCATGGCTTCCATTCTGTGCCTGCCATAATGCTATGCTTTTGTGCGTGCCATTTTGTCACTATGTCAATTCAACAATTCTGATGTATTATACAATACTAGCAAAGGCAGGGTGATTAATATTATTAATACACATCCCTATGTCTTCAGTCAGTAGTTTTACTTGAGCTATTAATTAAATTCAATTATCATAAGTTTTCAGACAAAAAGAGATTTAGTGTTCTTGTCTGATCTTCGCCCTACTCCCAGTCCAAATGGCCCCCTCAATTTCCCTTGGTCCCCCCAAGGGACTCTTCTGACTCTGCCAAAGTTAGAGGCACACCTTGTGTGAGCTGCGTTTCCTTGGCCCGCTGCTAAGCACCGAGGTGCTTGCTGATCCTTCCCACTCCTCCAAGCTCGATGGGGCCTTCCTATAGTGGCTTGTGTGGATCCAGGTATCCCTCTCTGCGATTTTTACTGAAAAGACAGTCACTATCTGCACCTGGTAGGGTCCTGTCCACCTAGGCTTCCGCCGATTACTGCTTTTGCAGTCCTTCATCACCACCCAGTCTCCCGGCTCCAGATCATTCAATTACCTTTTCACCCCACCATGGGGAGCACTGCTTTCACCTGTCTATGAATATCACAAAACATAGCAGAGAAGTTTGCACAATAACGCATCACTCACACTGGACTGTATCGTGCAACTACTTTTTTTGTGGTCCAATTCCTATGTTAAGAGGCCTGCCAAACAATTTTCAAATGGGCTCAAACCATTTAATTTCCTGAGCCTTGCCCGCATCTGCTTTAATACCATTTGTAATACTTGAACCCAATTTAGTCCATTTTCAACTAAACATTTGATTAATTTGTTTTATTTAGTGTGCCATTTTCTCTTTCCACTGCTCCCCCACTCTTAGGGTGGTAGATGCAGTGTGTTGTCAGATCAATTTCCAATTACTGACCGTGTGACGTAGGGCTTGATTCACAAAGCGGGTTCCATAGTCACTGCTAATTTTCCCTGGAATGCCCATCTGGGTATTATTTCTATCATTGGAATTTTTTGCCACTGCACTTGCATCGCTCTTTCTGTGTGGTACACTTCTACCCACTTGGAGAACATGTCTACAATCACCAGGCAATACTTTTTGAATCTTAATTTGGCACATTTGACACATTTTTGATGAACCCTTTTGTGAACCAGTACCTATTTATTTGTGATCCAGTACCCAATGCCCAAATTCCATTTGCTTTAAACAATCAGTGTTCTTCCAGGCAGCTTTCTCCTCTGCTGAGGCTCTGCTCTGTAAATAAATTAAATCTGCATTTGGTGTGTGCGTGTGTCAGTTTGCGGAAAAGAAACAAAATTGTGGTTTTGAATTTCCTGTTGATCAGCTTTCTTTGCTGCAGCATCTGCTTGTGCATTTAACCATAAACAAATAGTTCAAACTCGCATTTTAGAGTAGTGTATCCTTGAAGTCTGGCCTTGGGGAGCAAATTGCTGTTATTGAAGCAATCAGTCATGTGGTTCATATCATATGCTGTGGGGAGAAAAGTGGCAGGATTAAGAATTGTACATATTTTAACAGTAATGTTTGACATTTCCAATATTACAGCATTGTGTCTTAACCATCGTGCTGCAATCAGGTTAGCTGTTTTTTATTTTAACAGTATGATAGATAATGCATGTGGGACCAATAGGGTCAAATGATGATAACCCACCAAATCTCTCAAAGTGAGCACTGTTTTTCTGCAGCAGTAACAGCTCTAAGGCATTTGGGCAGCCCAGTTGCCACCGTGTCTAATTTATATGAGAAATAAGATACTGGCTTTAATTTCCCCCATGGTCTTGTGACAGAGCAGAAGTCATGTAATCTCCTTTTTCATCCACAGTCTGCACAAAAGGCTTAGCTATGTCAGTCAGTCCCAATGTGTGTATTGATTGTAAAGCCACCTTCAGAGAAGAGACGGCTTCATGTCCAAATTTAGTCCAAACTACTTTCTTGTGCTGTCAGTTTTGTATGGCCAAAACATGTTTTTTTGAGTGATCACAACTGGTTCAGCACCTTTCATTAATCCCACATCATATTTACTTTGGGCCCAAAGAGAACTTCAAAGAGCTCAGGAGGATCTTCACCAGACATGTGGTTGACATTTAAACATGTCTCCACAATAATCTGAACAGTTCTGTCTACAGTTATGCCTAAGGGTATCTGTAATCTGTGAGTAGCATGCTTAACATTGTATTGAACCCTTTAGTTTAGAGTTACCTTGGCAATCTGTTTCAAGTAGAAAATTAAGCACCCACGATCCTAATTTGACAACAGCTGATTTAGATAATTAAATATGTGGGCTAGTCCCTGGAACATTGTAAAATTTGATCTCTTAGAGGCTCTGGTAGCTGAACACCAAACCATTTATTTTCTCAAATTCTACCTCATTTCCTTTTGACACATAAGCAACAATCACCCTCTTGAAGGAAACCCAGTGTTCCCTGTGGTGTGTGTTTGTGTGTGTGTGTTTCAGTAACTGTCTGCCCACTGTTTCTTGTGAGGCTTCTATGAGTTGCCATTCATAAGCCTAGAGAATGGGGTGGGGACAAGGTTCGTTAGCATGGTGTAAGTGTGTGAGTGTTTTTCAGAGTCAGTACTACACCTGCTTTGTGAGCCATTAACATAATGCCTAGAGTACACATTAAATCTTGTCCCAACAAATCTATTGGGCAGCATTTTGACAGAAGGATCGAATGTTTTATGGTGCCCTTCAGATCATCTTTGATTGAAAGTGGCACCATATAAAACTCTTTCACTGAATCACCAGTCACCCCAATCATTCTAATGTATCGACCACTAAATTTGGGAAGGGGTGTCAATACTTGTTCATGATTACAGATTCTGTGGCAACGGAATCCCCTAAAAAAGTAATTGGATTGTTTCCAACTGTCAATGTGATGGTAGGCATATTTTTTGGTCTGAATTTGGAGCACTGCATAAATCATGTTTTCATGTTTGTGTGTGTGTTAGATTCTGATTCACGTGCCCTTGGTTCACCATCCCCTGTCCTTGGCCCCCCAGGGAGACAGTCCTCCTTTCGATGTATATGTGGCTGCGGGCACTCCTTAATGTCTCTTATAATCTCTGGACAGTCTCTGATCCAGTGATCTGTTGCAGTGCCTCTGCCTACCCAGTTTCCTCCTCTGTCCCTCCCTCGTCCTCTGCCTCTTCCACTCCCTCTTCCTCTCATGGGCTGTGCTTTTGCTTCGTATGCTTGCAGTTGTGCCATTTGCAGTCTGTCAGCAGTGGCTTTTTCTTTCTTGTGTGTTTTCTCATTCAACATTTTCTTAGCGTGCACAACGTGATTTTCTACATCTTGCAGGCGGTCAGTGTCACAGTTCACACAGTGGTTTTTAAAGTGTTCACTAATGTCAGGTATGCTGTGTGGTGTCTGGTGGTAGAGGGGGACAGCTGTTGCTCTTCATACTAGGGGGGTGGCGCTTGAGGTGCTGTCGGTTGAACTGGGTCTTGTGTTGGTTCTCCGCCTGCTCCATCTCTATCATGTTGGTCCTCATCCTGGTACCAACATCATCCAAATGGGATCGAGTCCAGGCCTGGGTAACCTAAATATTTCAGACACTGATACCCCTTTTCCACCAACAAGTACCAGGTGCTGGTTCAGAGCTAGAGCTAGTGTCATTTCGGAGTTGGTTCGACTGATGAGCCTCCAAAGAACCGGTTTGCTTTTCCACAGGCTAAAGAGCCAGGTCTTACTACGTCTCATCTTTCCCAGCAACGTTAGCGCGGTGCTGCCAAACACAAACACACCATCAACAATGGCGGACGTTGCTTTGCTATTGATGTTCATGGCTTTGCGGACCTACATCGGCATCCAAACACGGCGGATCCAACGTGTTCGCGCGGCTCGCCATTTGTACAGACGGAGATTACAAGCGAGAGTAACGGTCCGCGAAGCCCCGTCTAACTTACTCTGGACTTCTGCAGAGGACCAGAGTGCAATAAAGCAGCTTGTTTCCTCCTCTGACCACAACTGTTTTTGTTTAATAGCATCCATCGTGTTTATCTGCTAATTCAAAAATGGCGCTCACAAGTTTCTGTTCGTCTTGTTGGTCACGGTAACCCCGCCCCCAGCCGCTGACGTAAGCGGTTCTTACTTCTAGACCAGCAATGATTTGGTGCTACTTAAGAACCACTTTTACTGGTTCGGAGCTGGTGCTTTGGTGGTCGAAAAACAAAGAACCGATTTGAAACAAGGCTCTGGCTCCGAACCAGCACCAGCTCTGCCTTGGTGGAAAAGGGGTATGAGAGATTTTGTTAGGGGGCCCTGTTCCTCCCTGGTGCATTTTTCTGTCCCTCAGTTTTGTATCAGTTAACCAATCAGAAATGCTTTCCAATCACCCTTAAATAACTCATGCCCTTAAATAAATCATGCTTTGTCTGTTATTTCTTAGTCACTGTCTTGTTTTTATTGACTTGCTTTTCCCCTCTATATCAGTTTTCCTTAACTGTTTCATCTGTCTTGTCCTAATCTTCCAATCCTTTGAAAATCGCATTCAGCTACCCATATCTCTAATTGAGTGCAGCTGCTTGGTCTGTAATTAGTTAACATGTATTTACAATTTGGAGCGTCCATATCTAGACAGAGGTCTGTGTATTAATGTCATTATTGCTGCTCGAATTCGATCCCATTTTCCCTTTTTACTGCAGTTAGGCGATTCTCTAGTGGTCCCAAACCTTCCCTAGTAACCCGTCAGTTAAAATAATTTATAAAATATTTAGAATCCCTTTCATTCCAGTGTTGGTCTTTACTTAATTCAATATTTACATTTCCCTTATTAAGAGTAACATTTACATTTCTCATGCAGTCCCAGACCGACTATTCCAACCCTGGTCTTTTATAGGCAAGGTTCAGGTTTCTCAGGGGCTCTAACCCTGACTCAGTGACTCTAATCCCGACTGTGATTAGGTTTCTCAGGGACTCTAACCCCAACTCAGGGACTCTAACCCTGACTGTACTCATAGCTTTATCCTTCAGCACTGAGTCCATTGTCGAGTCAGCCAACCATACTCTAAACTTTTCTTAATCTTTTCTATTTGGTTCAGGCTAAAACTACAATTTTCTGGAAACCAATTTTCTTCCCATAATTGTAATTGTGCACTCAACCTGTTATATATAATGACAATTTCAGTATACATGGTCCCGGACCGCAAACGGGTTTTGCTGTTCCAAACAGCCAGTCGACTTTTACCTTATACTGTCCAAGACAGTCACTCGACCAATGTGTCCCGGACCATCATTGGTAGCTCGTCAGCTCAAGCGAGTTTTCCTTAATGCTGGACTGTGGGTGTTGGGGTCACGGGTGTTGAGGTCAAAAATATAATGGTCCTCTTTGGTCCTTTAATATAGTAAAGGTGATGAATGCAACAATTTTCTGAATAAAGTCTTGAAATGTGATAAAGGCACAAAATGTTTTAATTTTTGGTTTTAAAAGATACATATTTTTAAAGTTCACACAGTACAAGACAAACACTGCATTTGTGTCTGCATTGCTACCAATTTGCCTGTTTCAGTCATCTTTTCTTTTTTTGTCTTTTTTTCTCAAAGAAAATACTCATATAATTTGAATTTTTTTTCATCATTGATGTATCTGTAAAATTGCATGACTGTGTCAGATGGCTAGCAAAAAGAAAATAAACAAAATTATTTACTGACTTCAGGTTGTCCTCATTCTTTTTTCCTCACAGTAGAATCTTAACACAATAATTTCTTCAAGCATTCTAATGCTGCTCTTTTCCATAAAAGTAGTCCATACAACACATAACTGTTGTTTGGTCCCAGAAAGCTTGGAATATAGTGCACTTGCCATATGGACTACTTTTATGATGTCTTTATACTGAACATTTAACCTGTTGATACGCAATTCCCCCGCATGCAGTGGTGGCGTCACTCTGCTAACATTTAATATATAATTTACCATCTATAAATGTAATTAATGTTAACAAATTATACATCTTTTCAAAGGTATTAGGGTTCAACATTGATATCCGATCTCTGTTTCATTATAGCAATGCTCCAGAAACAGCAATTTCGTTATTTGTGCCAGGAGTACAAATGAAAACATGCAATATCAAAACGGGACTTCACTTCTATGTTTAAAAAAGGGCCATAGATTTATTCATAATAGCCAAGCAGTGTAGTCAGATTTTGTGTCGTCTTGAAAGCCTTAATTTTACTTCCAGCAATTTTATAGAGAAAAAAGCTTGCAGGAACCTAATTTTAGTTAAATCATCTTCAAATTTGAAACATAACTTCTTTAGACTTGTGCCTTTGAGAACATTGTATTTCTGGGTTGTCTTGGCACTTTTATTATTGTTTTTTTTTTAATTATAAAAACATGTTCAGCACAAAATATTTCCATTTCTATAAACTTCAGCTTCTCTAACTTTAAAAAGTAACAACATATATTAATTCTGAAACTTGGAAAATAAAGCCCAAACTGTCTTCTTTTAAAAGATACTACAACTGTGACATACTCCAAAGGGTCCAGTAAATACAACCATTTAAGTTCAGGTATGTCATTTTCATGGTTTGTGCTCAAAAAGGGGGTGCGTATCAACAGATTAATAGTACTTTATAGTATTTGACCTTTTTGAAGCTTGACAGCTCCTGCTCACTATAAACGCTTAAACCCAGCATATGGGGTTTGATCAAAATAAAAAATCGTGAGTAAATGAGAGAGTTTAAGTAAATTAAATTTTTTTAGGTGAATTACTTTAACTATTGGCTCATTTTTTGAGCACAAACCTGACAAGACATACTCAAAATAACATGGACTCTTTTAAAAGTAGACTCTTAGGAGATGCTGTACAAAATTCAGAATTAATTAAAGACATAAAGAAATTATTTAGAAATTCTTAAATTAAATTATTACCTATTAATATTTGCATTAAGAATATATGACACCGTCCTTGCCAAAATCTAAAAGCACAACAGAAGTCACAAGTCACAGTACCATGTTCTAGTTCTGATCTGACGGTGATAACGCTCTACTTTGTGTTATTTATAGATCATTTTCTCAGACAATGTCAAGACAATTTTCTAAAAAGCTACTTCAAAAGCCTGCCAGATTACCACATTCATTCAATTTCTTTATAATATACACATATTCACTCTTTGTCTTAAGCCTGATTAGCTGAAAACTGCTCTGTTAATGTTTTCACGTCCACAATTATGAATGACATTTGAATCATGTACTGTATATGACATATTTTAAATTCAAAACAGCAAATTTTGCTCACATGACACTGACGAGGGTGTAATGTAAAAATGTAACTTTTTTAAACCATTGTGTTATTCCTACAACAACTTAATGACAATTAGACGGCAGTGCTAAATGGACTGCAGCAGGAAAAAGTATGTTGTGGTTACGCCCCTGCATGCATGGACATTGCATTTTGTCTTTGGGAGAAACGGCAACAAAACTACATATGGCAAGAAACCAACTTTTAACACTGAAATCTGTTTGAGACAAAATATTAGTCTCTAGATTCTAGTAATTATATTATTAAAATTTGAGCGATTTTATTGTGAAACTGTTCTGTTGCACATTTGTGCAACTGTGCTTTTGCACATTTTTTCTTTAGAAATCCTATATTTACTGTGCATTATCACATTGAGAATAAATGGGTTCATCCAAAAGCTGAAAAAAAAGCTTTCAGGCTGTATATGGTGTTAGGATGAAAAAAAGGTGCATTTCAAACTGTTCTGAAACCAGTTCACACAGACAGCACACCAGAGGATAAGTAATTCACTAAATAGGGAGCAATGCCTGAAACTGTCTCTCAAGTAAATCATACCTACGAATGGACAAAAATGGGACAAGCCATTTGATTTGTCCTGTCCAAACTTCTTGTTTCAAAAGGAAAAACACAGGACAGAAAACTGATAAAAGGCTACCAAATTTTGATAAACTTTAACTAAACAATCAACCTAATAGTGAAGAGTTATGAAGCTATACTTTGATTGAGGTATTATTTAATTCAGATTAAGACCAATATAAAAGTATGAGTGAGGAACCAAATCCACTCTGTTTTAATAAAAATACCACTGAACTGAGATATGGGCTGAGCATAAACAATGGAATATAATGCACTTAAATTAACACAGATTCAGATTTTATCTGCTTGACAGCTAGACAAACACTCTGCATCAGAAGCATGCACCAGGAGCAGACGAGGACGTCCATTCTAGGTCAGATTTGATAAATCTAGGACAAGCCAGACTCTCCCAGAGCCTTGCCGCTGGTACTGTCATGTATTAAACCATTTTCATTTTCAGCAGGAAATTCATGTGGATCTCACACAAGGCTAGACTACCTTCCTTGCTTTTCCATTTTTCCTTTTGTCCTTTCTTTTCTTTTTGTAAACTAATACAGGATGTCCGACTGTTTCCTTGTTTCATTACATTTTTCCATGTTCTTGTTGTAAATAACACAAATCAGGGATTCACTTAGTTTTATTTTATCACTTACAGGAAAAGGATAGTAATAAGAACTACCTGAGTTACAACAGGAATGCACAATCCAGACTGTCCACAATAGGCTGAGAGAGGCTGGACTGAGGGCTTGTAGGCCTGTTGTAAGGCAGGTCCTTACCAGACATCACTGGCAACCACGTCGCCTATGGGTACAAACCTACACTGGACCAGACAGGACTAGCAAAAAGTGCTCTTCACTGAAGAGTCATGGTTTTGTATCACCAGGGATGATGGTCAGACTCGCTTTTATTGTCAAAGGAATGAGCTTACACCGAGGCCTGTACTCTGGAGCAGGATCGATTTGGAGGTGGAGGGTCCATCATGGTCTGGGGCGGTGTGTCACATCATCGTTGGACTGAGCTTGTTGTCATTGCAGGCAAACTCAATGCTTTGCGTTACAGGGAAGACATCCTCATTTGGTACCCTTCCAGCAGGCTCATCCTGAGATGACCCTCCAGCTTGACAATGAGGAGGTAATGCCACCAGCCATACTGCTCGTTCTGTGTGTGATTTCCTGCAAGACAGTAATGTCAGCGTTATGCCTATCCAGCAAAGAGCCCTGATCTCAATCCCATTGAGCATGTCAGGGACCTGTTGGATCGGAGGGTGAGGGCTAGGGTCATTCCCCCAGAAATACAGTTTTTAGGAACTTGCAAGTGCCTTGGTGGAAGAGTGGGGTAACATCTCACTGCAAGAACTGGCAAATCTGGTGCAGTCCATGATGAGGAGATGCACTGCAGTACTTAATACAGCTGGTGGCCACACCAGATACTGACTGTTACCCCCTTGTTCATGTTAGTCACATGTCTGTGAAACTTGTTCAGTTTATGTCTTAGTTGTTGAATCTTGTTTATACAAATATTTACACATGTTAAAATTGTTTAAAAATTAGCTGTTGAAATTTAGTGGACGTTTCTTTTTTGCTGAGTTTCTTTTTTTTTAAGTCAGGGGTCAGAAAAGTTCTAATTTCAGCATATAAGAAAGGGTATAAAATTTTAATGAATAGCGCATATTAACTCAACGCATTTATTGCTAAAACTGTGGAGGATGTGGTTAGGGGCCATGATCCCCTACCCTTATTTAAGTGTCCCTTATTTTAAAACTTCAAAAGTGGCAACCCTAACTTATTCGTACCTGTTCTAAATGCAGTCTATGAATATAACAGGTTTCCTTAGATTCCATCAACTTTAAAATTCTGTGCTCGGCTTATACATCCTATAACTGCACTCAACAGAAAAGTTAACTCCTTCTTCAACTCAAAATTAATATGTAATTGGACCATTTTATAAGAGATGGGCTATGCTAATCAGTGGCTTACTTAAAGTTTGAAAACAGTCATCTGAAGCCCAGTTTTTCTTGACTCATTCACAACAGTAGTCTCCAACTGGAAAAGTGGCAGTCTTGTCTGCTGTCCTTGTCTGTCTACAGAATAAGATCTGGGAATCTGTTTGATTGAAGATATTGTGATATTTAGCCAAAGTGTGATTTTGTCTGGCTAATTTTTTATTTTTTTTAATTTTTTTTGTGAGTTGGCATGAATCCTAAATCTAGAACAATATGGAAATATTTATGCTAGCCAGGTAATTTAAGGACAAATTATTTTCATTTCCTGTTTGTGTAAAATAGGGTTCTTGTACTTGATCATTTGAAATATGCTTCTCCTTGAATCTGATTGGTCAATACAGCATTAGCGTCGTGCAGTTTTTCTGACCAACCACAGTCCACTGAACTGGTTCCAGTCACTGTAAGATGTAGGGCTGTCAATCCATTAAAATAGAATCAAATTAATTATATGCTGATTAATTAACTTAATCACAAATAATCACATATACAGTATCAATATTTACAGGTAGACCCCCACAAAAATACTTATATATATATATATATATATACACACAGTACTGTATATCAATATATTCACACTGAATTAAAACTTTAAATCAACAGCCCGAATTAGAAGCAATGTAAAAACTACTGTATCGAGTGATCCAGATAGAAAACAACAACAATTTAAACAATTTTTTAGGCTGACCTTACAGTTCTTGGCAGAAGGGAGATGGCTTGAGTAGTGGTAAACCCTCTGGAGTTTATTTTCAATTACAAAACACAAACAAACACTATGACTCAAAATGATCATGCAACATTTAAAAAAAAAAAAGGACTTAACTTTGGAACATTCATGATGCGTAGAGAATGAAGATGGTCAAAAACAGTTTGCTAACATGGAAGGGTGTAGTCACAAACAAGACATGACAAAGGATTGAATTAACTAGGGAACTTAAATACACAGACTACTGATTACTGGGAATGAGGAACATCACATTATCCGCTAAGAATTTGTCGATGTGAGTAAAAACATTAGAGACCAGATAACGAAAACAGGCTTCAGATAAGGCATTTAGGAAAAACATTGATCATCTGAAAACCTGGAATGATGTAACTTAATGGATTTGCTTAATATAGCACAGCTTTTTGCGTCATATTGCTTAATTGTACATCAAAATAAAGATGGCTCAAGTAAGTTGATCTTATATTAGTTAACTCGTTCCCTCCATCAGGGAATGGAGGTTACATCCGTAACCTAGACGTTCCCCGTCTGTTGCTTACTTCGACATTGTGTCGAAGAAGCGACACTAGGGGTCCAATTTAAATCATGCCATGTGCTGAGCCGTGTACGTGTTCTGCTGACAAAGGAGAGGGCAGGTATTCCTTCCCCAATGCCCCAAAAAAGTCGTCGGGATCCTTCTGGTTACCCTAGGCAGGGGAACAAGGCGATGCTTGCCAACCTGGGAACGGGCCAAGCCTGGCTGGGCCTCTTTTCTCTCTATGTTTCTCCGCATAGAGCAAGAACGGCCGGGGCCCTTACATGCATCGAGGGAAAGGGGACTTACCCAGTTTACTATTCTTTCAGGGGGAAAAGAACCTCACACCTGCCCTGAAGGGGAGGTAAGAGTGGTGAATACATCATATGGGTTTTTAGGCAACATGTGGAAAGTGGTGCAGTGGTAGATCCAGCCTCAAGGAGGGGGGAGTTGCTACAACACGGCGACCGGAAGGCAGCTGGAACTGCCTATGGGAGACGGGGGTCCACTTCGTAAGGGGACCGTACCGCGGAAAATACACACAGGGTGAGTCCTGCCCTGCGGAGAACCTATTACAGTACAGGGTAGACTAAGTACCCGCAGTGGATTGTGTCGGTGAGTTCCTCCGCTGAACTGCGGACCCAAAGGCTTAGGGAGGAATCATCCTGGGATCCGAATGATTGGGATCTCCTGGGAGAGAAAGCGCAAAGTTTTGCCTCCGCTGAGAGAAAGGGTGCTAGGTGCAAGCGATCCACCCGGCCAGACTGTCTGTGTGTTACCGAGTTCTACTGGCTCGGACCTGAGAAAACACGGGACGATACTGACTCAACCCGGAGATTGTAAAATCTCACAAAGGTATTAGGTGTTGCCCAACCCGCTGCTCTACATATGTCTGCCAGGGAGGTGCCCCTGGCCAGTGCCCACGAGGACGCAACACTCTTTGTCGAGTGTGCTCGGACCCATAAGGGGGGGGCACGGCCTGGGTGTGATAGGCCAATGAAATGGCGTCCAATACCCAGTGGGAAAGCCTCTGTTTGGAGACAGCATTCCCTTTCTGCTGTCTGCTCAGAACATCTAAAGCTCTGCGTGCAGTCCAAGTAGGTACGCAAAGCATGTACCAAACACAGCAACGAAGGGGCTGGGTCTGCCTCCTCCCAGTGCAGCGCTTGCAGGTTCCCTACTTGGTCTCTAAAGGGCGTGGTAGGAACCTTGGGCATGTAGCCCGGTCACGGTCTTAGGATCACATTTGTGTCTGCTGGACCGAACTCCAGGCAAGTGTCGCTAACAGAGAACGGTTGCAGGTCCCCGACCCTCTTGTTGGAGGCAGCAGGGATGGATCAGCAGGAGAGAGGGGCCTGAGTCCAGCTGATTCTAGCGGCTCCGTGAGAGGTCTCTGAAGGCCCGAGAGGACCACTGAGAGGTCCCATGAGGGGAACAGGCTTGGCTGGGAGGGATTCAACCTCCGGGCGCCTCTTAGGAACCTGATGATTAAGTCGTGCTTACCCAAAGACTTGCTGTCTACTGCGTCGTGTTGGGCCACGATGGCAGCGACATACACCTTTAGGGTGGAAGGGGACAGCCTCCCCTCCAGCCTCTCCTGCAGAAATAAGACCTCTGTGGGTCTTCAGCCCGGGAAGAACACCAATTTGCGAACAGGCGCCACTTCAGGGCGTAAAGGTGCCTGGTAGAAGGGGTTCTGGCTTGGCTGATTGTGTCTACGATGGCAGGTGGTAGACCAGCTAGATATTCCATGTCCCATCCAGGGGCCAGACATGGAGGTCTGGGTGCGGATGCCAGAGCGTAACGCATCCCTGAGAAAGAAGGTCTTTCCTCAGGGGAATATGCCAGGGAGGGGCTGTCGCGAGGAGTACGAGGTCGGAGAACCAAGCCCGAGTGGACCAATAGGGAGCCACTAGGGTGACTTGTTCCTCGTCCTCCCTGACCTTACCAGGCCAGCTGTGTGCCAGTGTGTCTGCCCCGAAGGGAGCCTCTGTTCGGGCATACCAGAGCGGGCAGTGGGAGGTCTCTTGTGAGGCAAACAGGTCAACCTGGGCCTTGCCGAACCGTTCCCAAATCAGCTGGATCGACTGGGGGTGAAGCCTCCACTCTCCACTGGGCAAGCATTGTCGTGACAGTGCGTCTGCTACCACATTGAGGTTGCCGGGGATGTGAGTGGCACGCAGCGACTTGAGATGACGGGAGAGTCATGACATGTGTCGGAAGCGTTCGCTGCCTTTGCGATTTATGTATGCTACCACGGTGGTGCTGTCAGACCTGACTAGAACATGTTTGTCCCGAATGGGAGGAACTTCCGCAGGGCAAAGAAAACAATCAGCAACTCTAGGCAATTGATGTGCCAGCGCAGCGGAGCCCCTTTCCAATGGCCCGCAGCTGCGTGCCTGTTGCACACGGCGCCCCAACCCAATCTGGAGGCGTCGGTCGTGACCAGGACGCGTCGGGACACCTGCTGCAAGGGTACTCCTGCCCGTAAAAAGCAGAGGTCTGTCCAGGGTTTGAATTTTTGGCAGCAGGCAGGGGTGATCATCAGACGGTACGTGCTGCGGGACAAGGGTCTGAAGCCAGTGCTGAAGCGGTCTCATATGGGGCGGGGCGGAGCAGGGCAGAGCAGGTAGTACGGCGTCGGGAGGCGAGGATGTTGTCCTACAGGCCTTGGAGGGGAGCACAGGGCGACCCCGCCAGGTGGTAGGGTTTCCGGGGCATAAGTGGAGCGCAACAGCCCTATCCACCTGGGGAATCGCCGTGTACACTTGAGCCGCTCCGCTGTTGAGGGTAGCGAGAGTGGATGAGCGAGTGGCTTTGTGATGAGTGAAGAGGAATGCTCTCCACGATGACATCAGCTCATCATGCACCTCTGGGAAATATGGGACCGGGGGGGTGGTGAGGCGCCTAGACCCCAGGAACCAGTCATCCAACCGCAATGGCTGTTGGGAGGACAGAGGGTTCCAGTCCAAGCCCACGCTGGTGGCGGCCTGGGAAAGCATGTTGGTCATCTGAGCGTCAGCCTCAGCCTGGGCGTGCTGGCCCAAAGGCGGCAGCCCAGGGGAGTCATCTGCGTCATCCACTTCGAGCTCCAGAAGATAAGCAGACTGACTTTGAGGCGAGCCGCTATTGCCTTGAGCACGGATGGAAGTCAACGACCGTCCTGGGGGGGCGGGTGGTCCGAGGGGGCTTACCCGGGGAACTGCACCAGCTGCCATCCCCAGATCGCCTCCATCGCCAGCCGCATCGTCCTCAATCCCGTGGGAAGAAGGAGTAATGTGGGGGGGGGCGGCTGGAGTGGCGTGGTCATGCCATGGTCATGCCCTCACAGTGAGAGCACGAACCATCCACAAACGATGCCTCGGTGTGATCGCTGCCCAGACACACGAGACAACGCCTGTGGCCGTCTGAAGCAGAGAGCACTCTACCGCATCCTGGAACTACACAGGGGTGGAATGGCATCTTTATAAAGACGCGTCCTGAAAAGGACGTTCAACGCCGCTGTGTATTGCTCTAATAGAGGAAAAACACTCTTTTAAAAGCTATATCACTCTTTTAATGTGCTCAGCACTGTCGAAGCGCCCAGGGGCAAACTGCACTGCCGTGCAGGGAAGGAGAAAGTCGTTGTAGTGCGCCGTAGATCCAACAGCAGAGTACATCAGAGGAACAGGAACGGGTGTATGACTAGCAGCTTGCTGTAGTACAACCATCGGCTCCGAAGAAAATTTCTGAATGAACTCGACGTATTTCCCCGCTTTTATACCCATATGTCCGGGGGCGGGGTATGCAAATACTGTCTGCCAACTTCTCATTGGCCTTTTTTCTTAGATCAGAGGCATATTCGGCGCTCAAGAGAGACCCCTAGTGTCGCTTCTTCGACACAACGTCAGACGGGGAACTATCCTTTTTCATTCTCATGTATTGCTGTAGCACCATTAATCTATCCTTACTTCTCTCTTTCAAATATGCACTGTAAATGAAGTTTATCACCCCAGTGGTCTACTCAGACACACCAAAAACCTTACCTTGTGGCCCAGCAGCCATGTTAGATTACTTGCAAAGGAGAAGAGCTGTTAATATTTCACTGCTCACTGTAAAGAGCATGTGTGAATGGCCTGGAGTGTGAGACAGCACCTTCTGTTCAATATGAGGCCTTCACTAAGCAGACTTCTCTCACCAACACAGTTCCCACTTGACTCCACTGCCTACAAGTTATATAAAGACTGAACTTTTTGAAAAATGACTAAACTTTATATGAGTTTTCAATTTTCTTACTCATCCCCTAATTTGGTGTGTCTGTAGCTTTTCCTTTGTTATCTCCTAGAAATATCAACTGAATTAAAGGGTGCTAAGGAAAGCTTCTGACATATGGAGATATTAATCATTTGGCTGTTTAAATATGAAAGCATGTAAAAATAGGTAAATCTAATTATATTTTGTAACACAAATAATTTCCTCTGTAATTGTTAGTGTTTTCCTTAGATTTCTTAGAAACTCCCTTGTAACTTAAATGCATGTTTAACAATAATTTAATGTAATTTAAAATAATCAAGAAAATAAATTACCCATAAAATATTAATTCCACTCTAAACTGGTTAATTTAACCTCTTGACCTTAAGATGGTGCATAAATATACAGAATATTCATTATTCAACTGAATTTCTCCTGGGTTTTAAAGTTATTCAGCAACATAGAGCTTTATTTGTTTAGCATGTATAAATATATATATATAAACTATAAATTAGTGTGCCTTGACACGTTTCGATTCATGACAGCAAAATAAATATTTCATGACTGCAAAATAAATATGGGATAGACCTACAAATTATGTTGTCTTTAGATTTTCATGCTGATTACGTGAACTGAGTTACGTGAAGTGATACGTTTCAGTGAATAGATTCCTGATTTCACTGACCTTTCTCTAAACAGAGAGGGATTCACCTCAGTCTTCTTTTAACCATCCAATAACAGCCATTTTCATTGTCTGTTTTTAAAATCCCATAGCACATGCTCAACTTTAAAAAAAAAATCTCATTTCCTGCAACAATCTCTATATAATCTTCTCGGTGTGAGACAAGGGGGACTAAAACCATTGACTGGTGAGCAAAGAGTTGGAAATTAAAAGCATTAAATCACAATTTGTTGTTTGCAGTGACATTCTTCATGGGTCAGTGGGCCACAGTGGAGAGGTCATCCACTGGCTATGAGTGATGTGCTTCATCAAGATGGTCTAGTGCAGGATAGGCTGATGGTTAACCCCCATCCAAATGGGATGATGTGTTTGTTTGCACATTTGTTACTGTTGTGTTCCGAATAAAGTTATATACAACAGTTAGTTCTGATCCTCGAATCTGATTGGACGAGAGACGTTCCATGAGTACTGATGGTCTCACACCATCAGCACTCTGACGCTTCACTGTTTGTATCACTCTGCCTGTGTTCATGCTATTCTAAACTAAAGTTTAAGAGCAGTGCAGATGTGTTCAGAGCTATATGTGTGTGTGTTTTTTTTTATTAATTTTGTGACATTACATATTTTTGCTAGCAGGTGGTAGCAAAAGACTATTTTTGTGTGTAATATAAGCCAATTAGGTGAAGTGAACTGAGTCAGTGTCAGTCAGTGTGTTCATTCAACAGCACTGTGATCACTGGTATATTACTACTACACTACTAAAGCTAGGAAATAGCTTTAAACAGCTTTAAAATAACAACTTCAGGATTAAGGCTCATCACAGCTGAGAGACACAACAGACTGATAAATTACACAAACTCAAGATGCATACCTCTTACCAGAGTTTCCACATCAGAGAGGACATACTGCAAAAATGGCGGTTTCTATAGTGAATGACTCTTGAGCACAGGCTACCGCGAATAGGGAGTAATACACCCACTTGGACGGCTATTTTTCCACTGTGAACAAAGGATGAATTTGACCAAAATTACATTATCATCAGAAAGCTGACTAACACACTACTGCATCTCTGCTCAACAGGTATTCGCATATATGCTCCATCTCTCTCTCTCTCTCTCTCTCTCTCTCTCTCTCTCTCACACACACGCCGTTGTTTCTCCAGTAATTTGTTAGAAACAGCCCAAGTTGTGATACTAGTTCTAAAGTGACATTTTTGGATGCATCATTTAGTTTGAACCAGCAACAGCAGATTCTGATCTGCCGCTTAAGAATGTAATTCCATGCACACATGCATTTTTTATGACAATTTTTTTCTAGTTTTTTACTCGTTCATTGAACTGTTGTATATAAGCAATATCACATATTGATATTTCTCTTATATTTTTGTTTATTACAAGACAAATCAGTACTATATTCATTCAAACAACTATTACTACCACCGCTTTTAATTCCGGGAACGCGGAGGAGCGTAAACAAGCCAGTTATGCCCTCCGTAAATCCATCAGCACAGCCAAACGCCAGTACAGGCACAAAATTGAAGGTCAGTTCAACACCACTGACTCCAGAAGTATGTGGAAGGGAATTAACATCATCACGGACTATAAACAGAATAAAAACTCCGCCATGAACACCGTTGCCTCTCTCCCGGACGAGCTTAATACATTTTATGCTCGTTTCGAGAACAACAACACCGCCCTCGCGGAGAGAGCACTCGCGGCCGATACTACAGATGATGGTTCACTCTCCGTCTCTGTTGCGGATGTAACCCGATCCTTCCGACGGGTGAACGTTCGTAAAGCCGCGGGTCCAGACGGCATTCCGGGCCGCGTCATCAGAGCATGCGCGAACCAACTGGCTGGTGTTTTTACGGACATTTTCAACCTGTCCCTCTCCCTGTCTGTAGTCCCCACATGCTTCAAAACATCAACCATTGTGCCTGTACCGAAGCAAGCCAAAATCACTTGTTTAAATGACTGGCGTCCTGTTGCTCTGACCCCCATCATCAGCAAATGCTTTGAGAGGTTGATCAGAGATCACATCTGCTCTGTTCTGCCCACCTCTTTGGACCCATTGCAGTTTGCCTACCGTAAAAACCGCTCCACTGATGATGCTATTGCATCTACAATACACACTGCTCTTTCCCACCTGGAAAAAAGGAACACATATGTGAGAATGCTGTTTGTAGACTACAGTTCAGCATTCAACACCATAGTGCCCTCCAAGCTTGATGTGAAACTCCGGGCTCTGGGCTTAAACAGCTCGCTGTGCAGCTGGATCCTGGATTTCCTGTCAGGCAGACGTCAGGTGGTTAGAATGGGCAGCAACATCTCCTCACCACTGACCCTCAACACTGGAGCCCCGCAGGGCTGTGTTCTCAGCCCACTCCTGTATTCCCTTTACACACATGACTGTGTGGCGACACATAGCTCCAATGCCATCATTAAGTTTGCTGACGATACGACGGTAGTAGGTCTGATCACTGACAATGATGAAACAGCCTACAGAGAGGAGGTGCACACTCTGACACGCTGGTGTCAGGAGCACAACCTCTCCCTCAACGTCAGTAAAACCAAGGAGCTTGTGGTGGACTTCAGGAAGAAAGACAGAGAACACACCCCCATCACCATCAATGGAGCACCGGTGGAGAGAGCCAGCAGTTTCAAGTTCCTCGGTGTCCACATTACTGAGGAACTCACATGGTCCGTCCACACTGAGGCCGTTGTGAAGAAGGCTCACCAGCGCCTCTTCTTCCTGAGACGGCTGAGGAAGTTTGGAATGAACCAACACATCCTCACACTGTTCTACACTAGTACTGTTGAGAGCATCTTGACTGGCTGCATCACCGCCTGGTACGGCAATAGCACCGCCCACAACCGCAAAGACCTGCAAAGGGTGGTGCGAACGGCCAGAAACATCATCGGAGGTGAGCTTCCCTCCCTCCAGGATATATATAACAGACGGTGTGTGAAGAAAGCTCGGAGGATTATCAAAGACTCCAGCCACCCGAGTCATGGGCTGCTCTCACTGCTTCCATCAGGCAGGCGGTATCACAGCATCAGGACCCACACCACCCGACTACATGACAGCTTCTTCCCACAAGCAATAAGACTTTTGAACACATGATCTCTCACGATCTACAATCAGCACTGCACTTTATAAATCCTCATTCTGTCAATATATTCTCCCAATTCAGTTAGTGTATATATATATATTTATACCCGTATCTAGTGTGTGTATTCTACATTGTGTGTATTGTGTACATTTGTTATGTAAATTGTTGTGTAGGTATGTGTACATTTGTTATGTAAATTGTTGTGTAAGTTTGTTATGTAAATTGTTTTGTGTAATATGTTGTTTATTGTAAAGTGGTTTATGTCTCGTCACTGTCATTACTGCTATGTTGCTCGGAACTGCACACAAGAATTTCACCTGCTGTTGCACTCGTGTACACAGTAGTGTGACAATAAAGTGATTTGATTTGATTTGATTTGATTTTTGATACTATATTATATACATTTTCTGTGTAACAATGGTGAATTGACAGTATTCCATATGCATGTACTGTACACATACAAATTATACATGATATTTCTTACTCAAGGTGGCACTTATGTGTCAGTGATTGACTTTATTTACATATGACATTACTATTTGATGAAGAAGCAACGTGGAAGTAAACTATAGCATGTGTAACACAGAAAAATAAAATAAAACCCAGCAAAAAAAATCCTCCAGCATCAGAACTGGACATTTCAGTAAGAATCCAGTCTCTTAGCCTGTTACTTTAAAGTACAAGAACAAAGCCACCCTTTTACCATCATCCTGCTCTTCTAAGAGCTCAAATGAGGAATCATCTCCCACCAGCACAAACCCCCTTATTTTGAACCTCTTATTAGCTTTAATTTCATTTAAAATGAACTCACAACCTGACTGAGAAGAAGGCAATTAGCACGTGCTGGACCAGTGAATGGAAGCAGAATGGGAGATGTGCCACTTTAGCTGATGTACTCATTCACTCCCAGCGGTGTAGACTGTTTGTGCTGTCTGCACGTCCTAGGTGGGCACCTGCCAGGCATGCTCCTGGCAGAGGGCCAGATCTTCAGTTTAAACAATTAAGCAACTATTTTAGGAACAAGGAACTACAGTCCACCCACCAATTGCCTTCACACTGGCTCACGGGACACACTATGACAATGGTCCATTTTAATCTTGAACAATAATAATAGTAATGTGGTAGTTGGTACATGAAAACTTAGTTTCAAGTTGTGTTTTGTGTCTCAGACAACCTTGTTTGCTGGTGCACACACCTGGTATATTTCAGTGTTTTAAGGACAATTAAAACTAAGCAATAAGCAAACAGTAATCAAATGATGAGTATCGCTGTAGTTCTAGCAAGACTGATTACTCAGAGAAGCTGTTATTTATTTTCTTCTTTATTTTATTACCCTTAAAAAGCAATGATGGCTATTTCTTTTCCTAGGAAATTTCCAATAAATCAACAAGTTTTTCTAACTATGGACTGGCATAAGAAGTGCTTGTCTATGTTTTGTTTAAAAAAAAAAAATCAAGTATTGCTGATTTTAAATTTTATTGTATGTCACATTGGTTCCACTTTACAATAAGGTTGTATTCATTAACATTAGGTAACTACATTAGTTAAGAAAGAAATAATTGACAATGGACCATTGAATTATTGAAAAATAATGCACACCCATGGTGGTAATGTGGTCACAACGCACAGCGGAGTGGCCGTTACACCTCAGGTGTGCATTATTTTTTCAATAATTCAATGGTCTGTCGTCTGCTTATACCATGGTTACGACACCATAAGACATCATTCAGGTTTTTATCTCAAGACATTTTCAAGTTTTCGTCCATAAAACACTGTTGACAGTGGCACTAGTTTCTTCCACCTTGGATTAGGTGTTTGTGTGTGTGTAAGTGAGAGAGAGAAAGAAAGAAAATGGAGAGAGATTGTGTGTGGCATTATTACCTGTGTTTGCTGGGGGTTTCGTCAGCAGTAACATCACTTAATATCACCAATATGTAAGTTTAAGTATACTTCTCAGCAGCAGTGAGCATCACTATTCTTGTATATAGCTTTCCTGTTGCTACACAACTGTTTTATGAAGTCACAGGTGTCCGTTGACATCAAAGCTATGTGCACGACTCTGTGTGAGAGCTTAAGAGAGAGGGAGGGAGAGCATGAGGGTACTTTCCACAAATATAAAAAGCTATTTTTGATAGTATAGAAACGGTTGTATTAATCAATTCGCAGGGGTGTGGCTACATCAAGGCTCTGTTTGTTGGTCATGACTCAAGTTTCTATGTGTGTGTGTGTGTGTCTGTGCATGCGCATGTGTATCAGCATTTGTGAGTGTGGGTGAGACAAGAGCGAAAGAGAGAGAAAAAGAGTGCAGGGCACTTTTCAACAGAAATGAAAATAAATGCAGGATATTATAGACATTGATTGTCATTAATTGAACCTTGTTATTAATTGTTACCTGTCAGGATTCTGGGCTGATCAGTCATTCCCTGTGTGTTATTCCTATCTGTGTGTCACCTCATGTCTGTGTTTATATTTGGTATGTTTGACAGTTGTCACATTTCGGCATGCATGTGTTTGCATTTCGGGGCAATCGGCGTGGCGGCTCATTGCATGATTGTTTCCAGCTGTGTGTTGTTTGTTCATGTGCATATATTCCCTCTTTTTCTGCCAGTTCCTCACTGGTTTATCTCTGAACATTCCTGTTTAGTGTCCAGTCTATGAGCAATCACCCGCTCTCTCTCTCGATATATACACTCTCAACTAATCATTTATTCTCATTGTTTTACTTACCTTTCTGCTGTCTGATCTGCTGACCTCAGTCTCCTCTGACTTGTATTCACTGGTGTGGGTATCCTCATTCCTGACCTGACTCTTCTCTCTCTCTCTACCTCCAGCCCAGTGTTTGCCTCCTCTGTTCTCTCTCAGTCCCTGCGGAGTGGCCAGTGGTGATCATGCTCATCTTTTGCCTCCTGCCTGGGCATTGCCTTCTCCCTGGGGGGATTGTAATCTTCATTGCAAGTTCGTCAGTGATCCCTCTTCTGCACATTGTGTACATACTGCAGTGGTGAGGGGCACATAGTATTGGCAATAAAAGCCAGGCACTCAACAGGAACTAGGGGAATACTGGTGAGCACTACACACACTAGTCCGTCCCCCCTGCTCCACACCACTCTGCCAACTGTTATCCACTGGGGCCATTAGGTTGCGGCCCTCGTTGACTCTGGCACGCATGGAAAACTTTTGGACACAGAGGTGGCCATCATTTGAGGTGTACTGGTAGAGCCACCCATTATCATCTGTGCTCTCAGCGGAACCTCCTTGGGTCAGATCACCAGAGCCACATTCCCGGTGGGAGAGAATTTCTGAAAATCAAGAGTTAGTGTTTTATCTACAGCCATGGCCAAAAGTATTGGCAGTGACATAAAGTTTGTTTTTGCAAAGTTTGCTGCTTCAGTATTTGTAGATAATTTTTTCACATGTTTTTATAGTATACTGGAAAACAATGATAAGCGTTTCATACATTTTAAAGGCTTTTATTGGCAAAAACACTCAATTTATGCAAAGAGTCAATATTTAAAGTGTTGACCCTTGTTTTTCATAACCTCTGCCATTTGCTCTGGCATGCTGAATATTAGCTTGTTTGTCCACTCGCCTTTTGAGGATTGACCAAAGGTTCTCTATAGGATTAAGATCCGGGGAGTTGCCTGGCCACGGATCAAAAATTTCATTATCACTCTTGCCTTGTGACATGGTGCTCCATCATGCTGTAAAATGCACGGATCATCACCAAATTGCTCCTGGATCATTGGGAGAAGTTGCTGTTGTAGGACGTTTTGATACCATTCTTTATTCATTGCAGTGTTTAGGGGCAGAATTGTGAGAGAGCCCACTCCCTTGGATGAAAAGCAACCCCACACATGGATGGTCACAGGATGCTTCACTGTTGGCATGACACACAACTCGTGGTAGCGTTCAACTTTTCTTCTCCGGACTATTTTCCATATGTCCCAAACAGTCAGAAGGGGGCTTCATCAGAGAAAATATCTTTGCACCAGTGTTTTGCTGTCCAATCCTTATACTTCCTGCAGAATTTCAGTCTGTCTTTGATGTTTTTCTTGGAGAGAAGTGGCTTCTTTGCTGCCCTTCTTGACACCAGGCCATTGTCCAAAAGTCTTTGCCTCACTGTGCGTGCAGATGCACTCACACCAACCTGCTGCCAATATTATGCAAGCTCTGCACTGGTGGTGACACGATCCCATAGCTGACTCCTCAGGTGGAGATGGTCCAGGTGTTTGCTGGACACTCTGGGACATGCTGAAGCCTTCTTCACTGCAGTTGAACCTCTCTCCTTGAAGTTCTTGATGATCCGGTAAATGGTTCTTTCAGGCGCAATATTCTTTGCTGCAATTTTCTTGCATGTGAGGCCATTTTGATGCAAAGTGATGCACTGTCAGTTCCATTTTTTGGGGACATCTTGCTGCCTGGGGATGTGTGCATGGATCCTTCCAAGGTGAGAGCCATTACCGATTGGCCAACCCCAGAATCCCACAAGGCCCTGTAGTGTTTTCTGGGATTTGAAAATTTCTACTGGCATTTTATAAACAACTTGTGGCAAGGTGGAGGGTGGGGCCGGGTCGTGACTCAACACGCCCGGTCCAGAATTAGGCTAATCAAGCCTCCGAGAGGGTTAAAGGCCGACCGCAGAAGACGGGTGTGAGAGAGAGATCGTTCACGGACATGTCCGTTGTCTTATGTGTTTGTATTTTGAGTTTTACATTAAACCTTTAGTTGTATGTCAAGCCGGTTTCTCGCCTCTTCCTTGCCCGTGAAAATGAACTGTTTTACACAACTATAGCCAGGTAGCTGCCCCTCTCACTGGCCTAACCTGCCCTGTGCTGCTGTTTATCTGTCTGAAAAGCCTCATGCGCTAAAGGCCAAAAGTGCGCAAGGGATGGATATTTTATAAAGAAGGTATGAGAAATCACAAAACATAATATAACTAAATGTTACAATTTACTTAACAATAATATCTCAATATGTTAAATAAATATAATGTTAATTAAGACTTTATTACAACTGTAATACAATAATACATGTACAGAACAACCACTTTTAGTGTTTGAATCAATCATATCTCTCACTAAAAACTGTGTGAAATGTTTATTTTTGCCTAATTGTATTCAGTTGGCTTGTACATAGGAGTTGATAACAGTTTGCTTAATAATCTCATTCCATACCTGGATAATTGTTGCGATATTATAGAGGATACATTTTCTCTTCTATGATATTGCATTATCATTGTAAAGTATGTTAACTTAATAACCAAAATACGTGGACAGATGTGAATGAAAATAAACCTGAAATAGGAATGTTTTTCAGTCACAATGCACATGATACAGTTTAGAGATGATTTAGAGACATTCAGAATGTTACAAATGGCTATTGTATTCTAAAAATGTTCTGTTTGCCCAATAATCCACTTGCAGCAATGCATGTAGTGGTATAGCCAAATTAGACCCAAAACATCCCAGAATATTTCAGATTATTCTTTGACATCAAATATCCATCCATCTGGCCACTTGTCCTATGTAGGGAGCCTATCCCAGCTGTCCTGGGCCGAAGGCAGGGAAACACCCTGGACAGGTGGCCAGTCCATCACATGGCTAACACACAGACATACACATTGAAAATAGTTTAAAAATGCATAAATTCTGATTTCTGAAAGTGTGAAAGAACTGTTTAAATATGCTGCCATTCAGTTATTAAGAAAATTTTGATTTTAACAAATGTGGGTGAAAATTTGGCCCATCCATTTTTTTACTGAGACCCACCCAAAATATTTTTCCTAGCTACACCCTTGAATGCAGGTCTTTGGCATTTAGAAGCTGCTAGTTTAGAACCTGTGAGGAGTCTGTTTCTCAAATCCAGAGAATGTGATTTACTTGTCTTTTTGCTGTGCATCTGGTCATCCACTTCAGTCCAGTAATGCATGGAATAGCCTTCATCACTCTAAAACAATAGACTTTGAGAAAATAGTATTTCAGTAGAAATGTTTATTTTTGCTTATTTTTAAAACCAAAATTTGAAACTAAGAACTCAATACCTCAGAAAATGGGGAAAAAAACCACTGTATTGTGATTTCCGCATGGTAGTGAAACCATTTTCTATTGTTCTAACAATAAGAACATTTCCATGAGTACCAAATTAGCACTTAAGAATGATTTTGGAATCATTCATAAGGAATAGGTGACACAGTATGTTTGTCATCACGGGTAAAGAAATTTTTTTATAAATACCACTTAATTTCCAACTGAAATAACAATTTGCAGTTAATGATTTTGGAAGTATCAATTTAATACATCCTTGGTGAAAGGAAGCATCAATTCTTTCAAGAACAAAAATGTCTTTATGTTCTAAAAATGGAAGCATACTGTATGTACTATATATCAGGGTATTCAATTAAAGTTCCAAGAGCCACTGTCTCTACATTTCCTTCCCAGCAAAGGTCTGGACAATAACTTACATGGTGTCAGTAGTCAGTATACTGTAGCTATGAAATGACATAAGGAATACTTAATCAATTTTATGAAAGAATTATTATAAACGTACAAGTTGGCAGCAATAATACTTTGTCAAAAAAAATAAAACTGTCTATTCAAAATAAGGCAAGGATTATGACATTGGGTCCCCAGAAACAAAGCCAAAGTAGTGGAGTTTGGAGAATATTCTACCAAAAGATTAAAATATTTAAATTAGTTTATCAACCGAGTTCACTTTGATTTGAATTTTAAAAGATAAAATCAACAGTTTGTTTAGAAGCTGAATGACAGCAGTCCAGTATTTGTGTTTGAATATTTTTAGATACCAAATGGGCATAGCAGGCCTTGTGACTAAAGAAAGATACATTATGTGGGTTCAGGGGTACCCCAGAGAGAAAAGGTGGAAAATGTAAAAGTCTGTATTGACTGTTTTTAGATTTTCCTTAAAGTGAAAATCTTCCAAAAACAAACAATGTACATCACAATAGTAAAGCATAAAATACTGTTAGCTAAAGTTAGATAACAGTATTTTAAGCTTTACTATTACTTTACCCAAAGAGTTTTACTCTTGGTATGTCGTTTTCAAGCTCATGCACAAAGAGGCCAGATGCTAAGAGATTAAACAATCATAAAAATTAAATAATTTGCCTAAAATTGCCTTTATTACGATCAGCATGTTTAAAGTCTTTCACAAAATAATCTGTTTGTGAAAGATTTTAAACATGCTGATCATAATAGGCAATTTTAGACAGAATTTTTTTTATTGTTTACTCTCTTAACATCTGACATCTTTTTTGTGCATGAGCTTGAAAACGACATGCCCAAATTAAAACTCTTCCAGTTGGGTTGGGTTTGGGCTCATCTGAAATTAGAAGCTTAGACATTTGTTATTCAAGAGTAAAAATGCATCATCGTAGTATAAAAAATTGTTAGAGCTATTCAAATATTTTGAATAGTGACCACAAATATTATTTATAAAATATTTTATATATATATATATATATATATATATATATATATATATATATATATATATATATATGCAAGACTATGCGCAGTGCCCCAAAAACACATCTGATACAAAGCCACATGTCTGATAAAGGTCTGACACAATTTGATATGACCAAAACTCATTGTTCCATAATGATTTATGACAGTGTACTTCCAAAAAACTTGGAGGCTCCAGTAGACCACTTGTAGTAACTCCATAAACCAATGATCAAAGTGGTTCAAAATACAAATTTGTTTATATTTCAATGTAAAAAAAAACACACAAACCACAATATACATGAAGATTTTGTTTATTTGGGAATATATTACAATGCATTCCATATATATTTATGCATTTTAGAAACAATGTGAAAAGAACATTGCAATTTTAATGTTGCAAAAGAAATAAACTTTTACTTACAATAAAGATGCTTCTGTTCTTTTTTTCCCCATACAAATTGACTTAATTGCTCTACTGTTTACCCAGGGTCTTTAGCCACTGCCTCAAGCGGGGCAGCATGTGTGCTCTGGGGTCTAACTCAAAGTGAAGCCTAGGAGGGTGGCTCATATCAGCTTGAATGACATGCAAGAGCCCCCCCCCCCCCCCCCCCCTGCATGTGCAGTTTCACAGGGGCTTTGATTATAAAAAATGCAGTCGGCAGGAGCAGTTCCTCCAGGCCCTCGGTGATGGTGACTGAAGCCGAGGAGGGTGGCTCACCTCAGCATGAATGACATGCACAAGCCCCCCTGGATGTGCAGTTGAACTGAGGGTTTGAATGAAAATGCAGTCGGGAGGGGCGGTTCCTCCAGGCCGTCGGTGATGGTGGCTAAATCCAAGGAGGGTGGCACCTCTCTGCCCTGGCTGAGCGGCAAAGCAAAAGCAGTGAAAAAAATGCAGAAGTCAACGCGTTGGGAGCACCTGCGCTTCACGGTCTATCTCATGGTGAGCAAAGCCAGGAAGGGTGGCTCATCTCAGCTTGAATGACATGTCTGAGCCCCCTGGATGTGCAGTTGAACAGGTGGGTTGATGAAAAAATGCATTCGGGAGCATGTGTTCTCCAAACCCTCAGTTATGGTAACTGAAGCCAAGGAGGGTGGATCAGATCACGGGTCCAAAAGCCGAGTTCTTTTTCGACAGTGTGGCAGTAACATGCTGTAACTGCACACTGTGTGTAAAAGTGCAAAACCTCTACAAACACTGTCCATGGTTTTCCACTCCGAACCTTCGCAAATCAATTGTTTTCATCTTTTCATTAGCTACATGACCATCAGTCAAAAATAATCTAGCTTTTCATTGGCCGGCTTTATCCAAATATAACATGGATGATGCAAGTCTTTACGTTACTTGTGTCAACTGTCCTGTTTGGTTATTTTGAATGATTACCCAAACACAACTGCACAGAAAATTTTGAGTGAGGGTTAATTTTGTTCATAAAACCCTGCCATATATCATGTTTGGGTGTTTTGCTACTGAAACACTACACAGTGCAAGAGTGCAAGATTTCGCAGAGAATGGACATGAATGATAACTTGTGTTGAATAAATAAAACCAGAACAAAGAGAGATTGATCAATATTTCTTATATTTGTACATTTTTGGACTAAAATCTCTAATGGATATTATTTATTGGATTATTTAGTGAAAAACACAAGTTTGGAGGATTGTGCTCACCTGTGTTTGGCTGGAAAACAATAAAGGTCAGAACTTCTGGTTTCATTTTCCATGTTTTGATTTTCACTCTTGACATGTTTAATAAAATCTTATTGTTGTAACTTTGTGATCATCAAAATATTAAATATTCAGACCCAGATCTTTCAAAAATGATATATTGGATGTCAATATTAGTTTACAATTTCACAGTTTAAACATGCATTAAACATAAGTTAAATGTAAATAATTATGCAAGTGGGTCATTTTTGACCCACCCGTTGTTAAGAGGTTAATGGTGCGTGTCCTGTCACAAACCTGGTTTTGCTGAACGATCGGATCCATTTCAGACACATGAAGTTCACTTTGCTTCATTCTGTGAAAGATGCTAGTATTTATTGCTGCTCACTGTATTTTTCTGCTATGGCCTAATGCACGTGATTGGATGGGGCGCGGATCACATCATGAGACTAAATTGCATAAATGCACATGATTGGATAGGATGTGGCCCCGGGCTGGTGTTTCTTCACCACTGCTAGAGACAGAGATGCGGTGCTGCACTTGGTAAATGACACCCAGTCAATCATGTTTGAAAACTGTCTGAAATTAATTTATTGACTTCAATATCATTAAGATTGGGGCTGTTCGGTCTATATTGACACTTTGCTGAGTCTGAACACAGACCACGGTCTGCCATTTGAGTATGACTGCTAAATATATATGATAATTTTCATAAAGTAACTTGTAACGTAATTACTTGAGTATTTTTTTGGCAAACTACTTATTTACTCTTGAGTCATAATATTTCTCAGTACTTCTACTTGTACTCTAGTGAATTATTTCTTCAGTAGCAGAACTTTTACTTAAGTACTCTTCCCACCACTGCTAATATCACAGTTTTACTCTGAGAACTAATGAAGTATTTTATTTAATTTAGTCAACTTTTTTTTAAATCAACAGATATGATTATGACTCATATAATGGAAACGTTTTTGTATTTTCCCCCACAAACCACCAAAGCACTAAGAATTGTTCTGGATGAGTAAACTGCACTATGACAGTATGTATCCTGACTGCTCGCCTTGCAAGAGAAATCATTTTAGTTGAAAAAATTGTTCACAGTGAATGAGCAATGTATTACGTCTGTAGCAGACATCAACATATGTAAGAGTAATGAGCAGCAGCGAGGTTAATAGGACTGTGAAACTGTATAATAGGCTTAAAGAGGTGTGGGAGGGTTCCTTATTTTTACTATTTTGGTAGATGGGTTATAAAAGGACTGTTTACTGACTAGTAGGATGAAAGTCTGGGGATTCAGCTGGGGAGAAGCCCTGAATCCACTGTCAGTCTTCAACACTTTAGACATGATCAGGTGAAAAATTACTTACATATTGATCTGTTTCTCAAACACACTTATCATATTTCTTTTTGAATATATCAATTAAACCACTGGAGTCTTATGGATTACTTTTATGCTGCTTTTAGGACCTTCAGGTTTCTGGTCACTATTTACTTGCATTGAAAGGACAATCAGAGTGGAAAAAATGTTTATTTGTGTTGAGCAGAAGAATGAAAGTAATCCACATCTGGAATGTGGTGAGTAAATGATGAGAGAATTTAAATTTTTGGGTGAACTATACCTTTAAATTGGTAAGCAGTCATGGTTTACGGACCATGAAATTGCTTAATGAGTGCAATTTTCTTTCCTGTGTTGACGCAATTCCTTTTGGAACAGAAAGTTTGGGCAGGACATTTCAAAGTGCTCATCAATTTTAGGAATAGTCAACAGGCTTTAGTTATGTCATAGCCATGAGCCATAAATTGCTACTTGCTTGTCAGTGGCAGGTGGTATTGGGAGAGGGACATTCTCATTCTAGAGAGCATCCAGTTGGACAAAATCTGTGTAGCGTAAGAGGAGAACTGATTGAATCCATTTAATTAAATTTAGAAAACAATTTCTCTTAGCAAAACTTTTTATAAATAAATAAAGCCTTGTTTTGTATCAATTAGTTATTAGTATACATTTACTCAAAATATTTACATAAATTGCACATGGGTCTATCTGTTTTTATCCTTCTCTACATAAGCTAGCAAAGCACCCTATTCTTTCTGTAAAATGTAGGTCAGTCAGGTTCACAGTATTACTGCAGCGGAGGTTTTCTGACCTTGCACTGTCTAGCACCTGAGATAAATGACAGGATTAGAAGCATCACAGGAAGAGGGATTAGTAACCCTGTTGTTGTTGTCGAAGAATGCCTGGACAATATGTACACACAGTAGTCATGTAAGCGGCTTAAAGCTCTCGAGGCTCTACTGAACCAAACTAAAGGTCTATCTGCAGGAAACGTTCATTACATCTACGTAGCAAACCTTTCTCCCAGTGTTGGATGTATATTATCAATTAAAATACCACTTTTTATTAACTACGTTTGGAAATTCACCAGCATAACTTAGTTTGAGAAGTATCATATTCACATGATTTTTGTAATTGGTGTGTGACAGGGTGGAGGGGAGGGCCAGGTGGTGATTGTACAAAATTGGTCCTCAGCCACTTCTCCATCCTCTAACGGATGACAGCCACGCCCCCCTGGGTGGATCGGAGGCACTCCTACAGCCCCTGGCGGACGGAACGCCCTACCACGTTCTCGGGGAACAGAAGGGGTCTCCCCCACCTCTGGCAGCGATTCTTCCACTCCAGGCAGTCGGCAGCGAACCCCTCCCTGCTCACGGTCAGCGGTCTCAAGACCCCGGCGCGCACCTGGCAGCGGTCGGTTAGGAGCCCCTTCTCCCCTCGCGGTTGGCAGCCGTTCCTCCGCTTCCAGGCGGCCCGGCTCCTCCGTCCCCTGGCAGACGGCCGCGGCTGCTCCATTGAGGTGGATGGTAGTGGCGAGAACTCTAAGAGATACTACGGCGTATCCCTCCTCCTTCTCAGGTCTTCGTCACCGGTGTAAAGGGAATATAAGGAAAGGAGGAGGCGAGAACCGGCTTGGCGATATAAATAATAGTTTATTAAAAAACTTAACCAAAAGACACAAATACACACATGCTGGTCAGCTGACCATAAATGATCTCTCTCTCTCTGCACCACCTTCCGCAGTCGGCCTTTATCCCTCTCGGAGTCTTGATTAGCCTGATAAGGGACCGGGTGTGTAGAATCACCACCCGGCCCCACCCTCCGCCCTGTCACATGGTGACTCGATGAAAAAGTAAAAGGGGAAAGTGGCTAGCTGGAGAGGCCCTTAATCTAAAACATAGTTAATAACCCCCCCCCCCCCCCCCCAAAAAAAAACAAAAAAAAAGATTTCTCCCCAATTTGGCATGCCAAATATCCAATGTGCTCCAAGTCCTCATAGTGGCATAGTGGCTTGCCTCAATCCAGGTGGAGGAGGATAAATCTCAGTTGCCTCTGTATCTGAGACAGTCAATACACACATCTTATCACATCGCCTTAAAATGTTACTGCGGATACCTAGTGCATATTGAGGCTCACGCTATTCTCCGTAGCATCCACGCACAACTCACCACGCACCCCACCGAGAGCAAGAACCACATTATGGCGACCACAAGGAGGCTAATCCTACATGACTGTACCCACCCTTGCAACCGAGCCAATTGGTTGCTTAGGAAGACTGATTAGAGTCACTCAGCACGCCCTGGACTCGAACTTGTGACTCAAGGTGTGGTAGTCAGCGTCTTTACTTGCTGAGCTACCCAGGCCCTGACATTTCAGTCATTGTTTAGTCACACTTATGTCATTCCAAACTCATATGCTGTTGTTTTTTTTTTGTGGAACACTTGGACATTTTTGAAGAATCTTTATGCAGCTTTTTCATAAAACAACAGTTCATAGAGACCACGTCCATCAAGCTCTTTAAAAAAGGGAAAAAATTTACCAAATAAGTAGTGCAACTTGTCCAATACATTCCAAGTCTTTCAAAGCCATACGATAGTTTTGTGTGAGAAACAGACAGTCGTAAGACAATGTAAGTTGTTAAATCACAAACTTCACCAAAAGGAAATATTGTCAGTCAATAACGGTCTGCTCTTTACAAAAAGCTATTGTATGTTCTCAGAAGACGTGTTGTTGATTGGAAATTGATTCTTCAAAAATGTCTGTGTTCCACTGAAAAAAAATAACAGCATGCAATTTTGGAACAACATCAGGGTGACTTAATAATTACATAATTTTAATTTTTGTGTGAACTATTCCTTTAATACATAATATTAATACATTAATATATAATGAAGGTTGTTTAAAGTTCTCTAATGGACTAGTAACAGAACAAGCAAAAGAAGTTAACTTTTTGTAGCAATGTACTAAATCTGATATAATAAATCAGAATGAATAATTGATAACATATTACATATAAAGAATACATTTAAAATATTGCAACAAGTGAAATTATTGATTGTATTTTTAATGAATGGTAAAATATGACTACAGATAGCACACTGAGATTAATGTAGTTTCCAGATTTCATCCGCAGAGGACAAAAGAAACTGGCTGGCCACTGAGGTTTATATCCAGCACTTGCCAGTAATGAAGTGGATTCTGGTGGCATGTACCTCGAAATATATCTCACCTTACTTTTATTGCACTTGCTTTGTTTTGACCTCATATTAGATTTAATTATTGGAGATCATGGGGAATGGGTAGGTCTGGTGAGCAGAGCTAAATATATATCCATTTTAAGTTACTGCTAATTAAAAATAGTGCCATTTTCACTCTCTATTTTCTGAAGCCACAGCAGTATAACAATCTCGTTTGTGAGTTTATGCTTATTAAATCTATGCAAATGTTATTAAAATAATTTTTAAAAAAAGTTCCCCGCCTGTCGCTCACTTCGACGTTGTGTCGAAGAAGTGACACTAGGGGTCTCTCGTGAGCACCGAATATGCCTCTGATCTATAAAAACGAGGTCAATGAGAAGTTGGCAGACAGTATTTGCATACCCTGCCCCCGGACATATGGGTATAAAAGCGGGGAAATACGTCAAGTTCATTCAGAAATTTTCTTCGGAGCCAATGGTTGTATTGCAGCGAGCTGCAAGTCACACACCCATTCCTGTTCCTCTGACACTCTCTGCTGTTGGATCTATGGCGCACTACAGCGGCTTTCTCCTTCCCTGCATGGCAGTGCAGCTTGCCCCTGACCGCTTCGGCAGAACAAGAGCTTGAAAGAGTATTAAAAGAGTGATATTTCTTGTAAAAGAGTATTTTCCTCTATTAGAGCAATACACAGCGGCGGCGTATATCCTTTTCAGGACGCGTATTTGTAAAGATGCCATTCCGCCCCTGTGTAGTTCCTGGATGTGGTAGAGTGCTCTCCGCTCCAGACGGCCACAGGCGTTGTCTCGTGTGTCTGGGAAGCGATCACACGAGGCAGTGTTTGTGGATGGTTCATGCTCTCACTGCGAGGGCATGACCATGGCAATGTTGCGGTCGCGGCTCGCTTTCAATAGAAAGCACGCAACTCCAGCCGCCCCCCGCATTGCTCCTTCTTCCCACGGGATTGAGGACGATGCGGCTGGCTATGGAGGCGATCTGGGGAAGGCAGCGGGTGCAGCTCTGCCGTGTACGCCCCCTCGGACCACCCGCCCCCCAGCATCATTAACTCCCGGCCATGCTCGAGGCAACAGCGGCTCGCCTCACAGCCAGCCTACTTATCCTCTAGAGCTCGAGGTGGATGAGCGCACCGCTGCATCAGAGAGTGCGCCGTCTGACACGGATGACTCCCCTGGGCTGCCGCCTTCAGGACGGCTGACATGCTTTGCCGGGCCACCGCCAGTGTGAAATTAGACTGGAACCCTCCATCCTCCCCACAGCCATCGCGGTTGGATGACTGGTTCCTGGGGTCTGGGCGCCGCTCACAACCTCGCCCGCCCCCCCCCCCCCCCCCCCGGTCCTGTTTTTCCCAGAGGTGCATGATGAGCTGACGTCATCGTGGATAGCACCCCTCTCCACCCGTCACTCGCTCATCCGCTCTCACTACCCTCGACGGCGGAGCAGCCCACGGGTACATGGCGATTCCCCAGGTGGATAGGGCTGTTGCGCTCCACCTGTGTCAAGTTGTGTGAGACCGACAAGGCTCGCTTCCTCAACACCCCTGTCTCCCAGTTCGGCCTTTTCGAAAGACACCATCGAGGACTTTGCCCAGCAGTTCTCTGAGGAGAAGCAGCAGACGGAGGCCATATCTCACATCCTGCCATGTCGCAAGCCCAGCGGAGAGTGGAGACTTCACCCCCAGTCTGTCCAGCTGATTTGGGATCGGTTCGGCAAGGCCCAGGTAGACCTGTTTGCTTCCCGAGAGACCTCCCGCTGCCCGCTCTGGTATGCCCGAAGAGGGCAGATGCACTGGCACACAGGTACGCATTTCCCCCAGTGAGCCTTCTTGCACAGGTCAGGGAGGATGAGGAACAAGTCACCCTGGTGGCTCCTTATTGGCCTACTCGGGCCTGGTTCTCGAACCTCGTACTCCTCGCAACAGCCCCTCCCTTGCAAATTCCCCTGAGGAAGGACCTTCTTTCTCAGGGACAGGGCATGCTCTGGCATCCGTACCCAGACCTCTGGAACATCCACGTCTAGCCCCTGGACGGGACATGGAAGATCTAGCTGGTCTACCACCTGCCGTCGTAGACACAATCAGCCATGCCAGAGCCCCTTTACCAGGCATCTTTACACCCTGATGTGGCGCTTGTTCACAAATTGGTGTTCTTCCTGGGCTAAAGACCCACAGAGGTGCGTTAGGTCAGTGCTCTTATTTCTGCAAGAGAGGCTGGAGGGGAGGCTGTCCCCTTCCACCCTAAAGGTGTATGTCGCTGCCATCGCAGCCCAACACGACGCAGTAGACGCGGCAAGTCTTTGGGTAAGCACGACTTAATTATCAGGTTCCTAAGAGGCGCCCGGAGGTTGAATCCTTCCCAGCCAAGCCTGTTCCCCTCCTGGGATCTCTCAGTGGTCCTCGTGGGCCTCCAGAGACCTCCCTTTGAGCCACTAGAATCAGTTGGACTCAGGGCCCTCTCTCTAAAGATGGCCGTGCTTATCACGCCATCAAGAGGGTCGGGGACCTACAAGCATTCTCTGTTAGCGACACTTGCCTGGAGTTCGGTCCGGCAGACACATACGTGATCCTAAGACCGCGACCGGGCTACATGCCCAAGGTTCCTACCATGCCCTTTAGAGACCAGGTAGTGAACCTGCAACCGCTGCCCCAGGAGGAAGCAGACCCAGCCCCTTCATTGCTGTGTCCGGTACGTTCTTTGCGACCGCATGCTTTGGATGTTCTGAGCAGCTCTTTGTCTGCTTTGGCAGACAGTGGAAAGGGATCGCTGTCTCCAAACAGAGGCTTTCCCACTGGGTCGTGGACGCCATTTCGTTGGCCTATCACACCCAGGCCCAGGTAGGGATGTGAGCGGCGCCCAGACCCCAGGAACCAGTCATCCAACCACAAGCTGTGGTGAGGACGGAGGGTACCAGTCTAATTCTACGCTGGTGGTGGCCCGGCAAAGCATGTTGGCCATCTGGGCCGTGCTGGCCCGAAGGCGGCAGCCCAGGGGAGTCATCCATGTCAGAGTCGCTAATAAGGCAGACAGAACAGCTGAAGTAAGAAACAGTCTCTGGGGGATCGGGTGGAGCCGCGTGAGGAATAGTCTCTGGGGGAGCGGGTGGAGCCACGGGAGGAATAGTCTCATGGGGTGGAGCCGTGGAAGGCTCTGGGGGCGGAGCTGTGGAAGGCAGAGCCGTGGAAGACTCTGGGGGGCGGAGCTGTGGAAGGCGGAGCCATGGAAGTCTCTGGGGGCGGAGCCGTGGAAGGCGGTACCGTGGGAGGCTCTGGGAGCAGAGCTGTGGAAGACGCTGAGGGCGGAGCCGTGGAAGACTCTGAGGGCGGAGCATGGAAGAGAGTTCAGGCAGAAACTGGGGAACAAAAACCTTTCATCTTTTCCTCCTCCTCCGGATAGCCGAAGTTGCCAATGCTGGCACTTGGAAGGACGAGGCTGGCAACGCTGGCTCTGTGACGGACGAGGCTGGCAACGCTGGCTCTGTGACGGACGAGGCTGGCAACTCTGGCTCATTGGCCATGGCAGGCATGGGCACTGACTCTTTACAAGGATTCTCAGAAGCAAACATCTCTAAAATTAAATCCACGTACTCTTCCCACATGTAATCACCGGTCTCCTGTAATTCCTTCCATTCATGAGCAAGGAGGCCGATCTGGTACAGGGACTTCAAGTGGGCATCAGCAAATCCTGTGCATCTGGCAATGGTGCTGAACAGACCAGAGTATTCAATTATAGGGAGGTTCGCTCGGCTCAACCGGATGAATACCACTGCTAGATCCATCTTGGGTCCGTTTTTCTGTGACGAGGCTGGCAAAGAATGAGGATCTAAGTGACACAGAATATAACAAATAGCAGGAAACCAGGCACAGAACATGACAAAACATGCAAAAACTGACAAACTAACTGGAGGAAACAAGGGCTTAAATATACAAGGGAAAAGAGAGATTGGGGAAACAATCAGAGAATGAGAAACAATGAAAATCTCCTTGTAAGCACCTTTTTATTTGTAATGTGCAACAAAAGGTAGGCATACTTAATACTTAACTTAGGAAAGTTAACATACAGTAAATGTCTGAACGTATAAAAATTTTGCCTGGACTACCTTAGCTGCTGTCAGTTCTCCCTACTCTTGCTGCCGCCTGTACAGATGATTACGGGCCGGCACGGGATCTAGCATGCAGGATGGGGATGCATTCCATCAGGTCATCGTACTCCAACTTAAAATGCTTTTCTAAATGTTGCTCAGTCGTGTTCTTGAAAGAACTAACAGCAGCCATGTCGGATGTTCAAACAAAACGTTGTGCTGATCATGTTGAAGATCACTTACTGCACATCACCTTCTGCACATTCTGTTATTTATGAAGGCCACTTTGCAAATATTGGAGGTCACTGTAGTATTTGTTATCTTTAAAGTACATTTCAGCCACTTTACTCTTTTAGTGCAAAGTTATTGGCCTCCAAACACACTGGCAAGTTTTTGAAAAGTAGGTTGCAGGGGAAGAGTCATTTATATTCATTAGTAAAGCAAGAAATTATTGGACGATTCAGTAATATTAATCAGGAAAGTGGTCACTGATTGGTCAGAGAAAATATAATGCAACTCCTAAACCTAACAATCAAATAGAGCTTTCCTCATTAATATGAATGAGTCTTCCGTGTGCTATCGTACATTTCAGAAATCTGCCACTCACTGTATTTCCGACAGACACGTTTTGTAAATCACGTGGAAAGCGATTACTAGACTTCAGGCAGACAGTTTTGGCTACATTAGTTATAGTCGACTAGTCTGGCTCACTTTATTGCTTTAAGTAGTCCATGCCACTCGTGCATCATATATCAAGCCTTCTGAAGGCATATAATCTCTTTGAATGAAGAACAGACTATAATTTAATTTAAATGTATTTTCACTTTTAAATCAAATAATTGATAAACTATGTAAACAGTGCTGAATCCAGTATGGCGGTGGCATTTAAAACATCAAGCCACATTGGTTCTTACATGTCTCATGCCCAAATATCATGACATCACGTGTATAATTTTTATTTTTATTTTTTAAATCCTGTTAAGCATGTACATCTACTGTTGGACATAGTAAATTAAACAATTGAGTTTGGAAAAGTTGGTTGAAGGTTTATTTTCTAAAAGTCCACAGGGCAAAATGTACCCACAGTTAAACCTTAAACTAAAAGGAATAAAAACTCTAAAACTGTTCATTCAAAGAAAACATTTTAGGGCACAACATGGTAAGCATATAGTATATAGAACCATCTTGGGATCTAGTAGAAGTAATTTAGTGCAGCTATGATTTACAGTCAACAGTCAGTTACTTTAGCCCAGGGCATTACAGCAGTAATTTACAGCCCATCCCATAAATCTAACATTATGTATCATGCTGCAATCCATTTGATGAGTGTTTCAAGTGTTTACCTGCAATGTCCAGAGAGACGACTCTTTATTAGTCTCTTTGCTTGTGACCCTTCTCTGAGTTTTTTTGTTTTATCATTCTTTTTGAAGGTAATATTGGTGTACACAAGGAAACAAGCAGCAATAATGCTGAATCATCTCTCTCACCAAGGTCAATATATTTGGTTTAAAACTCTGCAATTGCTGAGAGCTTTGTTTCTAGCCTCAACCTATCCCTGGAGTTCAGACTGTTTCATCAATTAAAGATAGTATCATAGAACCAGAAGTCCTTAAGAACAGATTCATAAGAAAATTGTGCAATGAAAATTTCATGTTAAATTATCATCATACATCCACCACACAATTCTGTTTTATCAATTGACTTCTATCTGAAGAGCATTACATTTTCTTGCATTAAGTATTTCCTTGCAGCTTAATATAGCTTCTGCTCTGCAGCAAAAACAAACACTCTTGATTTTAGTATTTAGTACTATTGTAAAACTAAATAAACTCAAAAAAAGAAAAAAAAAAGAAAGAAACGTCCTCTCAATTTCAATTGCTGTTATTTTCAGCAAACTTAACATATGTAAATATTTGTATGAACATAAACAGAATCAACATCTAAGACATAAACTGAACAAGTTTCAAAGACAGGTGGGTTCAAAATCAAAAGTAACAGTCAGTATCTGGTGAGGCCACCAGGTGTATTAAGTACTGCAGTACATCTCCTCCTCGTGGACTGCACCAGATTTGCCAGTTCTTGCGGTGAGATGTTACCCCACTCTTCCCAGACATTTCTGGGGTGAATGGCCCTAGCCCTAACCCTCCAATCCAACAGGTCTCAGACAATGACTCTTCGTGGCCATGGCAGAAAACTCACATTCCTGTCTTGCAGGAAGTCGCACACAGAATGAGCAGTATGGCTGGTGGCATTGTCATGCTGGAGGGTCATGTCAGGATGAATCTGCAGGAAGGGTACCACATGAGAAAGGAGGATGTCTTCCTTGTAATGCACAGTGTTGAGATTGCCTGCACCCTTCTACCCACGGGTATGAGGCCGGCACAGCTTTGAGTAGATCATTCTCAGAGTTGGTATATAAACATATGCCACGTTCACACCGACAGCGACACCATCTCATTAATTTTCAATGAGAGCACAATGACGTCCGGCGACACAAGCTGCCGGCCATGTATAGAAGGGATCCCTCTCTCATCAATCTCACAAGATTCTTACACAGCGTTAAATTGAAGTCGCACAGCAACGAGGAGCACTCGTAAAAGATTATTTAAAATTTTCTGTTTTGATGAAAAGTCCATTTTGACGATCAAATCAAGTTCTAAAATAAATGTTTCACTTAATAAATTTGCTAACTTTATAGCTCTACATCTGTTACTTTCAGTCATGACTCAGATATAGTGTGTGACTGGAGAAGTACATCAATCAGCTCTGTTATTAATGCTGCCTTCATGTTATCAGAATTATCCTACTTCCCACTTCTGAAGTGGTATTTATAAGTACGTCATGTTTATGTGCTTTGTTGTCAGAAAAAAATAGGAAAAATGGATGATGCCAGGTTCACTCATTTATATTTCTTGAGGAACTTTTATTTTGACAGCATATTACATATTACTCAGTTAGCCTGCAGACGATAATGGATTTTTGGTCAAATACAAGCTATTTTCACAGTGTAAAAATGTACAACATGCATAGAATGCTGATATACATAAATTAATATTACCAAAATTGCAAGTGCTAGCTGTATTTAGAAAAATTAACAAAACCTGTCATTCACTTCAGAAAACATATTCTCCTCCACCATTTTGAAAGTTTAGGAATTTGTTTTTATTTTTTTCGATTTCTTTGGATAAAATGGGTAATTTAAAATATAATTTTTTTTGTCATAATTAAAATTATTATTATTATTATTAGTTTACATTTGTGAGCCTAAACAGAACATTATAAGACTTCTGTTTTGTTTAACCTTAAAATTTTTTACCATAGTTTCACTACAGTAACTAAAGTTTAACCATGGGATTTGGTTAAACCATAGTTACCACTACAATATTACTGTAAAAAAAATTGATTTTAGCAATTAATTATTAACAACAATAACCCACAATTATAAGAAATAAGAAATTCCACCTTTAGATATGTTATTTTAGTGTGAATTTACTCAGAAGCAGTGGTGTCTGAAGAGGTGGGCATACTGTAAATTTATGAAAGACCCAACCCAAAACACATGAACACAATCTCTCAAATTAATTTACATTTGTATACTGTACATATGTAAAATGTATAAGAATAGTTTTGTCCATTAAAAAAAATGACTTTTGTAATTATAGTCCCATATAAACTTACAAAATGTACTGTATAACAGGGTAAGTTTCATGCTGGCATGGTGTAGAATAAACTGCAAAGAACCATGATATGGTAACTTGATGTTAAATATGTATTTAAATGAATAGGTGTCATTAATGTTCCTTTTATTAGGCCACTTTGAAAATTGTTAATACATTATTATTACTCTAACTAATAAACTAATTCATAATATGCAATAAACTGTTTATGAACTGCATTGTAGCTAATAAGAGTGTAGTAATGTTCAGATTAAAACGTTATTGTGTATTGCCAGCTATAGACTACATAAAATTTAAATGGTTATTTGTTTAATTGGTGTACTATTATGTGCTTTTCTGTGTATTGTGAAATTGTTTTCCTACTTAGAAATATAAATTGAAATGATCTGATATCACAAGAAAAAGGCACAATAACATGCCGTTTCATTTCATAAGTTCAGTTTGAATATATATATATATATATATATATATATATATTATATATATATATATATATATATATATATATATATATATATATATATATATATATATATATATATATATATATATATATATATATACACACACACACACACACACATATACACACACACACACACACACACACACACACTGCCAAAAAGGAAGGTTTTGGAAGGAAATTGGTCCTTTAATTCACCATAGTGAATTATAATCAGGACATTACTGATGTAAAAAAACAGCACTATATATTTAAAAAAAAAAAAAACATTTTTGATCAATTCTTGACAGGCCCCATCTCTTCAACATCCTATCCTTGAGTTATCATGCTATATTGCTAATTTGTAACTAGAAAATTACTTGCCATTATATGAAACACAGGTTCGTTAAATGAAGCTTAACATTGTCTTTGTGTTTGTTTTTGAGTTGCCACCGTATGCAATAGACTGGCATGTCTTATGGTCAATATTTGGTCAAAAATGGCAACATAGAAACAGCTTTCTCTAGAAACTCATCAGTCAATCATTGTTTTGAGGAATGAAGGCTATACAATGCTTGAACCCCCCCCCCCCAAAAAATGTCATACAAAGGTGTACACTACAGTCTTCAAAGACAAAGGACAACTGGCTCTAACAAGGACAGAAAGAGATGTGGAAGGCCCAGATACAACTAAACAAAAGTATAAGTACATCAGAGTCTCTAGTTTGAGAAATAGGCGCCTCACATGTCCTCAGCTGACAGCTTCATTGAATTTTACCCACTCAACACCAGTTTCATAGAGAAGATTCAGGGGTGCAGGCCTTATCATGTGCACTTCATGTTCTGCACAATAGAGGAGGTGGAGTAGACATGGGAAAAGTTGTTTTGTACAGGGGCTACATCACTCTTAAAAAGGAATAATTAACCAAAACATTATTTCATCATTTACCCACACTCATGCCTATCCTGAGTCAAATGAACGAAACAGGAAGTCTCTATGTTGTTCTGGTGCAGAGATATGTGATTTGTTACATGGTTGCTAGGGTAACCCCATCTGGTTGCTAGGCAGTTTAAAGGTGATACTCAAAATGTTCCTTGCTATCCTGAGTCAAATGAATTAGTGCAAAGATTCAAAAGAGCACTTAAAATGGACTCCAACTGACATTAATAATCCATAGGAAAATGAATAAATTCTTGCAAAATTGACGTCTTTTTTGCATAACTTACAACAAGCTCTATGTATATTGCTCATGTCTGGCAAGAGCCAACTATAATAAAGTGTCAATGTCCAGCTATGCTGGATTGAAATTACTCTGACCAGGCATGATAGTTTTCTAAACCACGACCATTAGGTTAAAATTAGCCAATTAACAAAAATGAGCACACAAAATAAATTGAATCAGAGTGTGAAAATGTCACTAAATTTGTATAAAATTCATCCACCGCATTTTACAACAACATAAAATGGTGAGGGAGGGAGACTCCAATGTTAACGACTAATTCATGGTAGAAGGCAGCTTTATTGTTCAGACACACAGCCCTTCCGATCAAGGGCGGTTTGTGTCCGGCCTGTGGGGAAAATTACAAATATCATGACTTTATTATAATTTGTACAAAATCGCATAAACTTTCCATTTTTAATTTCAAGCACATTTAAACACTTTTCCACAAAACAAGCTGATTTTACAGGTTTTCCATACCTTCAAATTTCAAAAAGCAAAATTCAAGCACTTTAAAAGACCTTGTGCGAACCTTGTTATAACCTTTCTTCATTAAGCAGAGGCTTTATCCAAAGCAACTGACAAACAGAAGCTATTCTTCCAAAGGAGAAATTAAGAATAAAAAAGCTGTTAATTAAATAATTTGTTTGTCTGCAAAATATTTCAGAATTAACTGTTAGTACTTTTTGAAGACATTTGTTGTCGTGTGGCTTCCTCTGGTGGACAAAAAGTACAACAGCCTATTTATGTACAATTACAGCATTATTACAGTAAAAAAGCTATTTCTTATGTTATATCTCTTCCAAATTGATGAAAATTGGCATGTGACTTCAAGAATTTTATCAGAAACCTTTGATAAATTAGAATTTTTCACTCAAAAGATACAGGCCAACTAGTAATTACAGGCCACACCCAAAAATGTATTCGCTTATATCTTTAAAAATATTTGACATGTAAAAATACTTATGATAGCTTTTGTCTGGAGGGTCTGCAGATGATGTATACCAAGTTTTGTGGGAATAAGACAAACAGCCTAGGATCATTTTGAAAAAGTAGGTTTTTCAAAAAAAATCTAAATGGTAGAAAGATTTCATGTGGAAATAAAAATCCATGTGATCATATCCTTTAAGGGCACTAATGGATTTGGAGAAACAAAACAATATATTCTAGCCTATACAGTTCCAAAGTTATTAACAAAAACAGAAATTAGCTTATTATAGCACCACCATGTGGCCGATTCTCACAACATTTAATATACAGTTTCCTGTAGAGACTCTCCTTGTGTATAAGTTTCAGGACCATTAGCCATTCACAGTTCAAGTTAATACATGCTAAAATTTGATTGGCTGCTGGTGACTGTTTTTGGTAATTTGTTGAATCAATTTAAGAATATTTTAGTATTTGAACCAAAGTAGATCAATATTACATTTTAGAGTTGTCGCTCAAACAGTTTTTTAGTTGTAGCGACCTCTAGGGGTGTAATTGTACAAAACTACGCTGACATTTTCTAAACTTCCTGTTGACTATGTGTCCCGAGTTTGGTTAAGTTTGGAGTTTGTGTTGAGTAGATATTGATCAATTACACAAATCACATTTAACCAAAGGAATTTTATTGTTAATATCTTTGGAAAGATTTTGCGTATCGAAATTCTTTTGATACATTCTCAGGGGGGACTGCGGATGATTTATACCTAATTTTGTGCTGATCGGACTAACGATGTAGGATTAGTTAGAAAAAGTAGGTTTTTCAAAAAAATATAGATGGAAATGAAATCGGAGAAATACATTGTTTAGGGCTTGACTCAAGGAATCTTACAGGCCCAAAGTTATGAGCACAAATGCAAAGGTGCTTATTATAGCACCACCTAGTGTCTGACGGATGGGTGTGTGGGAGTAGTGGGAGCGATTTGGAAAGTTTGGAATCTCTACAACTTACAGTCTCTTAATCAGAATTTTTTTTTTTATACGAAATATAGCCGCAAGTGGCAATCATCGGGGTCCAAGCACATGTGAAGAAATAACCAAAATAACCAGAATTGACAGAAATTATCCAGTGGATGCCAAATTACATACCTTGATGACACCTTGGACAAAGAAACTGCATGCAAAATTTCTAGTCGATCAGACCAACGGTTCCATAGTTTTGATATTATTTCTTTTAACCATTATAGCACCACTAAGAGGCAGATGTGTCCTCAGAATGGTGATACTATCTCAATCTGTTCAAAAGTTCTAACCATTTTAGTGAAAGTTGCCACACTCATTATGATTTTGGCATACCGCTTGACAATAAATTAAAATTTTACAATTCTTGTGAAAACTTGACATTTTGGGACATGTTTTTGCACTGGTTTGGTTCCAATTGGGCCTACGACTAGTTTGAAAAAGTATTCTTTTAAAATAATCTCAAGTATTTATGGAACATTTTGTTTCAAACCAATGGTGCTTAAGGCAAAGTTGTTTAAACTGAGGTTTACAGCTTGTGTTTTTTTTTAAAACACAGCGGTATACACAATAGTTTACATGCATGTAATGTGAAATAGCGCCTCCAGGTGGCCAATTTTTGTCAAATTTTGCACAGACCTCTTGGGCCAAGAGACAAATAGGCATACCGAGTTTAGTTCTGATCGGCTTTATTTAACACTATATAAAAGCTGCTGGAATCTGATTTGTCGATGGCGGCCATGTTTTTAAAGATATGTGACTGTGCTCATAGACCTTGATGGCACCTCAAGACCAAAGTCGATCGGTCCAACGGTTCCATAGTTAGAGCCATTTTTTTGTTTTTTAATTATTACAGTGCCGCCAAGAGGCAAAGGTATGCAATATTTGATTCCTCAATCCGTGCAAAAGTTATAACCATTTTAGTAAAATGGGCAAAATGGGCATACCATTTGATGATAAATAAAAATTTCTACATTTCTTTGACAACTTTCCATAAAGGGACTCTGCTTAGTCTTTCTGCACTGGTTTGGTTCCGTCGGGCAAATGGCCTAGGAGCAGTTGGTTTTGAATTTTTTTCAAATAATCAAAAATAGCAGGAAAACGAAGTAGCGGAGCAAAATTCTGACAGAGGGCACTCTTTGGCATTATGCAAGGAACCAGAGGAAAAATATTTTGGTTCTAGCCCTTACGGTTCAAGAGTTATGGTCCAAATTCTTTTTTATTCGCAATTCGTATTTTTCGTTCGTATTTACACCTGGTGCAAATAGTCACTCTGTGATGATGATGATGAGGATGATGATAATGATGATAATAATTTTATATTACTGATATTATTGACATTTTTAATACTCTCCATCATTAATACGCTGATATGAAAGCGTAAAAATCACAGGCTAAAACATCATAACAGAATGCGCATGTGCGAGAACTTGGTGAGAGAGGGATCCCTTCTAAACACGACCTGAGCTGCCAATGCTGTTGGCGACAGAGATCGCCGTTGAGAACGACAAGTAGAATTTTTTTTTGCTTTGTATTGTTTTGAGCATAAAAAAAAAGACAAATTGAGAAAATTTCAACTTTATGCAAATGACGAGCGACAATCAACGGTGAAGCTCAAATCATCTGTCTCCACGCCAACTGGAGACGTGTTCAGGCAAGACAGAAGTTTCAGCATTGTGAGGGATTTTTACTTGTCTGTAACCACATGCATGGATAGAATAAAACAATTCATAAAACAATGATGCATGGAAAAGTGTGTCAGAAATGGTCTGCATTCTGAATGAGTTTGATTAATTTGTTTATGATAGATTGATCATCTTGTTAATGATTTAATGCACTGAACACTGTTGCTCATTTTATAAAACACTCTACCCTGTATAAAGTACCATTTTAGAGACAAGAGAACTGATTTCTTGTCAAATTACAATGATATCTTAATTTTACCAGTATTAGGTCTTATCCGTTATCACATTTTCAAACGCTTTGGCCAGGCGTGCAGTCCTCCAATAACATTACAGCGACAAACAGTGTGAATGCCACTAGCTACACAGATCGCACAGTCTATTGACAGACTTTTGGGGAACCATGGAACCTTTAAAAAGTTAGAATGATGTTGACTGAATGCATTTGAATATGAATAGGCCACAGGGAAAGAAAGCTATTCAACTCTCATGGTGTTGCAAAACAGATGTCCTACATTCAAGATCTTTGCTCTGAAAACAATCTGTGTCATGGAAAAGCTAGTATAGACTCTTCAAAGTTATTAATGAGTAGTCATTTAGCAGATGCCTTTATCCAGTACTCATACAGTACTCTTATTACAGGAACAATCCCTGTGGACCAATCTGGGTAAGTGTTTAAAGGAAAATGAACACTACAACTTTAGCTCAGTCGACAGCATTTAAAGCATAATGTTGATTACCACATAACAATTATTTTGACTCGTCCGTAATTTCTTCAAAAAAAAAAAAAAATTGAGGATATGGTGAGGCACTTACAATGGAACTGAATGGGGCCAATTTTTAAGGTTTGTTGACATAACATCACCACGGCAATGACGTTGTAAAATTGACTATAATTTTACACTGAAAATGTCAAGCGATTTTTTTTTCACACTAAAATCATGTTAACATGCATATTGTTCTTGCTTTGTGCTGCACAGATCGTGATCTGTTGTCATGCTGTGCTGGGGTTCGGACGCTTCGGTCTTGGTGCCTGTTTATTTGTGGCTGAACCCTCGCACAAATGTCCCATCTTGTCTGTTGTTTGGCATGGGCACATGTTGCCTTTGTCTCTGGCCATATGCATTCATGCCATTGTGTCTATGAGAACGTGTAGCTTTGTTTAGTTTCTGTATTGCCCCGTGTCTCTCAGTCTTGCGTCACATCCCGCCTCCTTGTCTGCTTATTATTACTGTTACGTCCCAGGTCTAGGGTCCAGGAGAATAACAAATAACTTCGTAACACCTGACTTCTTGTTTCTTTCTTTTTATTATTTTTGAAACAAGTTGTTAAATGGGTAAAGGTCAGCACAAAACATCGAAGAAGCAAATTAACATCGAAGAAGCAAATTAACTTCAGGGTTGGGTAAAAGCCAAAAAAACAAAATTGGTTCTACCTTTGTTTTAGAACAAAACTTATTATCCTATCAAAGGAAAACGCTTAAACAAAAACCAGATACTAAACTGACTCCCTTGCTAGCCAAAAACAAGAGAAAAAGTAATGTTTCACAATAAAGAAAAATTGGCACCCCAACCCCTACAGCTTCCGTGCTGAGAACAGTGACATTTACAATAGTTATTATAACGAGGGAAAACTCTCAACCACGTTGAGTATATAAAAAAAAGAAAACCGTTTAAAGAAAGCTTTTCAAAAGAAATAAGAAAAGAACAGCAAACCAGGGGGTTAAGGCTAGAGAAAAATAAATAACATAGTAGGCCTATTTATAAAAGTCACTTCACGGCGTTAACAACACAACAACAGTTTCAACGACAGCGCTATGAATGAACAACATTCCCCCTCTCTCTTGATCCATGTCTCTTCTTTTTAAAAGACGCGCAGTCCCATCTTGACCAACCACGGGGCACGTTACCGACACGTTCAATTAGGGCGGAGTGAGAGAGTGAGAGTGAGAGTGAGAGAGAGAGAGACTTTAAGGTCTCTTTATTACAAAAAAGTTAAGAATACAAGTATAAAAAAAATAAATCACACAAAATATGAGTGTAGAATTACAAGCAGCATTTTCAGATATAAATTTGCAAACAATCATCAGGGTCAACTTCACATATACACTGGTTTACCCCCCATTTATATTTGAACACTTGCAGGTTGTTTATCAACTTATAATAGCTGAACTCTATATTGATACGGGATTTTATTAATCCCTTTAGTACTGACATAACATCGGTTGAAACCTTATCACTCAGTTTATTTTTCCTAGACAACTATATAGCCATCTTCGCTTGCCCAAATAAAAAGTTTAGTAAAACATGACGCACCATTCTACTTCTGCTATACTTTGGTCCATAAATAAACCTTGCAGGTGTAAAAACTTCCCCCAGTATTTGACACCACTCTTCTACTTTATAAAATAATGGTTGCAATCTCGCACAATTAAGAAAAAGGTGAAAGACAGTTTCTTGAACTCCACAAAAAGGACAACCCTCCCCAACCTGAGGATCAAGGTGTGCTCTGTGTCTGTTTGTGGCTATAATACCATGCACAATCCTCCATTGCAGGTCTCCAGTTCTTTTCTCAATAGGAGGTTTGTACAAGGTCCTCCAGCAGCCTTTAGGGGAAGCGCTTGACCCAAAGATCTCCTGCCATTTAGACTCCTTCACACTCTGAAGCTGAAGAAGACGTGACACCTTTACACACAGTACATAAAGGGCTTTCTTACCAGCATTTCTAAAAAATCCCAGCTGAGGTGTCTTAAAAGAAAGCAAACCATTCTCCATTTCTTGCCAATTTCTAAAATCAGGAGAGAAAATTAGATCTGGGAAGACAGAAACCTCTTCCTCTCTAAAAGGTGTCTCTAGGGACAGTCTATATTCTGGTGGTAAAAACTCGTAAAATTTAGTCAACAGTCTCTCTACCACCCGGACTGATCTTATGTCCAGTTTTGAAGCCAAATTTTCTGCAGAAATCCATCCTTCCTCAGAAATAAAGTGACCAATTTTGGTAAAATTTGCAGTCCACAGTGCGTTTCTGAGTGAAACTGAATTAAAAAGATCTAAATTCAGTGCAGAATTAAAAAACAGTGGTTCTTCTCTCAGCCATAGTCCCTTCACCTCATTTTGCTCCCGAGAGAAACTGAAAAGTGACCATGACTTTAACATTGATCTATAAAATAAAGTCAGACCTGACAGGTCTAGTTTTTCAGTATCCATAAGGAACAAGTGCCGGTCAAACCCCATGTTGCCCGCTCTCTTCAGGAGGGCACAGGCCGTCCCAGCCCAGCTTACATCCTCCCCATATAAGAGTCTCTGAGCTGCCTGGAGTCTAAAAGCTTTGACTCTGGATCCGATGTCGACTAGTCCTTGTCCTCCTTCCTGTATTGGCAGATAGAGCACTGGTGCCTTCAACCAGTGCTGACCAGACCAGCAGAAGTCCACCAGGTGCTGCTGAATTCTTCTTATTAGGTCATCTGGAGGCTCTAGAACCATCATTTTATGCCACAGAGATGAAGCAACCAGGTTGTTACAGACCAGGATTCTCTCCCTGTAGGACAGCTGGGGTAGCAACCATTTCCAGTGAGACAACCGAGCACACACTTTTTCCACTAAACCCTCCCAATTATTTTTCCTATATTCAACTGTCCCTAAAAACACCCCTAGATATTTAAAACCTGCTCTCCCCCACTGCAACCCACCAGGTAGTGAAGGACTAATAAAATCTTGACCACACCACAAAGCGTCACTTTTTTGCCAATTGACTTTGGCTGAAGAAGCTTTCCCATAACAAACCAAAGCATTTTCTAAACAATTAACATCACTTTGATTACTAATTAAAACAGTGACATGTCTGCATATGCCGAGAGCCTGATAAGGCACTTAAAATTCAAAGTAGTGAGCTGTTAACTCTCTTCTCAACCTACACAGCAAAGGCTCAATGGCTATACTGTAAAGTTGACCTGAAATAGGACAACCTTGTCTAATGCCTCTGTTAACGTTTACAGGAGTACTGAGGCCACCAGCTAATTTAATCATGCATGTGGCCCCTTATTTTGGAGATAAAATTGTCCCCAAAACCAAAAGCCTTTAAAGTATCAAAAAGAAAAGTATGACCAACTCTGTCAAAAGCCTTTTCCTGGTCTAATGACAGAAAACCTATATTGGTTTTGTTAAAAGAGGCAAAATCATAAATGTCTCTTACCAAATGTAAATTATCTATTATGGATCTATTTTTTATACAATATGACTGATCATTTTGAATAATTGTATGCAGTACACCTTTTACCCTATTGGCCAGACATTTAGAAAAAAAAATTATAATCGGAGCCTAAAATTGCTACAGGTCTCCAGTTCTTCAGGAGAGTTAAGTCACCTTTTTTTGGGAGTAGCGTTAAAACTGCCCGTTGACAACTCATAGGAAGAAATCCTTCCTTGATGCATTTCTGGAGTACCTCAAAATAATCGTATCCAATAATATTCCAAAAACTCTTATAGAATTCGCCAGGTAATCCATCCAGTCCTGGTGTACATCCTGAGGAGAGTCCCATAACAACAGCGGTGACCTCTTCAAAAGTCAGTTCAGCCTCTAAAGATTGTTTGTGTTCTGCTGTTAACACAGGGAGATCTTGTAGCAGCTGATTTTTACACTGTTCATCTGGGTTGTCAGCAGCATATAAACTAGAATAAAAGTCCACAGCAAGTTTGCGCATCACTACTGGGTCTGAAGTGTTTTGTCCATTGTTGTCTTTTAAAATTAACATCTGCTTTTCTTGTCCAGCTTTTCGCTCCAAGTTAAAGAAATACGAAGAAAGTCCGTCCATATCTCTTATTTTTAAAAAACGACTTCTTACAAGAGCTCCTTTTACTTTTTCATTTAAAAAGGAGCTCAGCTGATTTTTTTTTCAGTCCACAGATCATGTAGATTACCAGCAACAATTTCATTCATGTTCATTTCAATGTCCAAGATCTCTTTTTCCAAACATTCTAAAGTCTTTTTCAAAACTAAAGAGGAATGAGATGTATATTGTTGACAGTAACTTCTTATGTGCACTTTACCAATTTCCCACCACTGAACAATACTTTCATAGACACTTTTCACTTTTCCAGGTTTCCCAAAAAAAACTTTAAATTCTCACAAAACTGTATGTCTTCTAAAAGTTTAACATTAAAATGCCAGTAATAACTAGTATGTTTTCTTTCAGTTAAAATACACTCAATAGTGATAAGTTTATGATCAGAGAGAATTGTTGGGATTATGGCTATTAACAATCTTAATTCTTAAATTATGTGATATATAAAACCTGTCCAAGCGTGCTCCAGAAATGCTGCCGTTGCTAACTTTCAACCATGTGTACTGCTGTACTGATAAATTATGCTCTCTCCACACATCTGAGAAAATTAAGATTTTTAATTATATTAGCTAAACAAAAAGCAGACTGTGCATGAGGTTCTTCTCCATTCCTATCTTGTGTAAAATCTGTAGTGCAGTTCCAATCTCCTCCTAAAACAATAAAAACACCATCCTGCTGTTGCTTTAAAAAAGTGCTCAAGTTTGGTAAAAAGCTGTACTCTGTCTGCCCCTAAATTAGGGGCATAAATGTTTACAAAAAGAAAATTAAAATTCTCAATGTCAGCCCTTACAAACAATAATCTCCCAGGTACCACTTCATGTTTGAATAAGATCTTTGTTTTAAGAGCAGGGTTAAAAAGCACAGCTACTCCAGCACTTAAATTAGTCCCATGACTAAGAATGCTCTTTCCTTCCCACCATAAGCCCCAGTCAATCTCATTATTTTGACTGCTATGGGTTTCTTGCAAAAAAACAACACCAAGTTCCTTCAAATTTATAATTTCTGATAATAAGCCAAATTTTCTCCCATCCCTCATCCCATTTACATTAATTGATCCCACCCGCAAGATCTCCATAATAAATGGGAAAAGGAATAAAAAACAAAGAGAAAAAGAAAAGTTACAAGCCATCAAGATTTAGTTTTCCCCCTCGCTTTCCCGGTCTTTTTGCCTTGTCTGAGAACTGTGATGTGTTTTTTAAGACGAAACCACTTCTGTTGTGAGAGCTCATCATAACTACTCACTTTCCTAGCCCATACCACAGAAGAAATAAATTTATCAATATCAGGGAAGATCTTTATCAGTACCTCTTGCGCCATCTGACCATTGATCATCATCTTTTAAACCATCATCAGTAAACTGGTATAAACTATCCATCTCATCATCCATATTCTCCTCTAATCCTTCAGCCTGTGCCACATCATTACCTTCACACACATATTCCACACCACTCTGTGTCTCACTCTTATCAACATCATCTAATACATTCTCAACTTTATCAGATACAGAACTGCATCCAGCTTGCTCCACACTCTCAGCATTTACATTAAGCTCACTCACCTCTTGCACCTTGCCCTCCTCTGTGGGCCCTTCATCCTGCCCATCAATTCTCTGTTCAACACTTTCCTTTGTTTGTAGGTCAGTAATAACATCATTTTGAGATGTGGACGCACGCTGGTCATCTTTATGTGGACACATGAAGCGTTTATGGCCCAGGTCTCCACATTCAAAACACTTCAGGCTCTCACTGCTGGCGTAAAACATATATGAATTATCTCCGTGATTAACACGGAACGAGACTTCTAAAGTTCGCTCTTGAGAAATCAGAAACATGAAGACTTGACGTCTAAAAGAAAGAACGTGCTTGAGTGCGCTGTTTTTACATCCCAGGGGGATCTTTCTGACAGGGCTTGCGATCTTACCAAACCTCAGCAGTTCTTTTGTGATGGTCTCGTCAGAAATAAACGGCGGTACATCTGAAATGATGATTTTCGTTGCTGGAACAAACGTTTCCTTCACCCATATTCAGCTCACAGTCAACTGATTAACCAGGGAGTCTGACTTTAAAAACACAACGACAGCTTTGTTCATTCGTGAGGCCGAAATGATGTTCTCAAACCCGACCTGTTCTCCAATAACTAGGAGCAGCTCTTCCACTGTCACTCCGGGCTCTGGTACACATTTACACCCATTACGGAGTGACAGAGTTGGCGTTCCTTGCACGGGAACAGACGCCATACCGGCGTCTGAAAACCGCGCAAGCGAGACAAAAACTTTCTTGTCTGTACTATTTAAGACTGTCCAGCGAGGGGGGGAAAAAAGAAAGAAAGATCATTTTGAAAAAAGGTTAAAGATCATTTGAAAGCAAAAAAGCTTATCAAACGCTCTCACAGCCACGCTTCACTCACTCGCCACTCACGCGCATGAGGGGGGGGGGGGGGGGGGGGAGAGAGACCATACACATGTCTCATCATAACATTACTTTATTGGTTTCACCTGTTCCTTGTTAACCTGTTTGATTTCTCTCCCTTTATTAGCTCCTCTGTTTGGTGTCCTGTGCTGGAAAACACAAGTCATTTGCTTTTCGAGGAGGTGTAAAATCTTACCTCTTTCTTTAAAACTTTATGGGCGACCTCTGGAGCAGGTAAAAGCTGTTAGGTTTCTTGGGGTTTGGTTTGATGTTAAACTGACATGGAAAGTTCATCTGGATAAAATTAACGACAAAAGTAAAAAGGTCATCAACATTCTTTGTTGTTTATCAGGATGGGAATGGGGAGCAAGTAGATCATCTTTGCAAAATATATATTGGGCACTCATGAGATCTGTTTTTGATTATGGAAGTATAGTTTACATGTCAGCAGCAGAATCAAACCTCAAGAGATTAGATGTTTTGCAAGCTCAGGCTTTGAGAATATGCAGTGGTTCATTTAAAACATCTCCGGTATCATCGATGCAGGTGGAAATGGGAGAAATGCCTTTAAGAATAAGAAGATTGAAATTAATGATGGCGTACTGGGTTAATCTCCAGGGACATAATGAGTTGCATCCTGTTAAGTGTATTAACAGAATGTTGGGAACATAATGAAACAAATTATAATAGTTTTGGATGGATAGGTAATGCAAAGGCAAGAAATATAGGGTTAAACCAATTACAGTACAGCAATACAGTTTCAATTTCTCCCATTCCTCCTTGGTTATTTCCTTTACCAAACGTTGACCTTAATATACAGCAGGAATTGAAAGATAATTTGGTACAACTTCCAACATGGTTTATAGTCCAGAATTATTTTAAGGAACATTATCCAGAATCAGTGTTTTTATTTACAGATGGATCCAAAGATCCTGAAACAGGATTTGCAGGTGCAGCAGTTTATATTCCAATGAGAGATTGTTTTATTAAGAAAAGAGTAACCAATCATTTGTCAGTATATGCAACAGAAATGTTGGCAATATTACTGGCCCTGCAGTGGATAGAGGAGAAGAAAATTAAAAATACTGTCATTGCATCAGATAGCTACTCATCACTTGAAAGTATACGATCTGGCAGATCATTAGTTAGGATGGATATTATCAATGAGATATTCTGTAAGTTGTATAATATGAAAGTTTTGGGTATTTCTCCACATTTCATTTGGGTTCCTGCTCATGTTGGTGTGGAAGGAAATGAGAAGGTGGATATTCTGGCTAAACAAACTTTAAGTATAAAGCAAGTAGATTATCAAGTTCCATTAAGTAAAGCAGAAGTTAAAGTACTCATAAGAACATATGTACAATTAGTATGGCAGGTATATTGGGATGATAATGAAACTGGTAGACATTTATATAATATACAAAAACAAGTTGGTGCTGGGAGAAAGGAGAGCAGGAATCGAAGAGAAGAAAGTATAATAACTCGGATGAGAATAGGTCATACTGGACTTAACAGTACACTATATAAAATTGGAAAACATCCAACTGGGGAATGCATTCACTGTAGCCAACAAGAAACTGTTGAGCATGTATTAATCCATTGTAAGAAATATAATAATGAGAGATGTCACCTTATTCAATCATTGAAGAAAGTAAAACATCATGATCTTACTTTATCAGGTCTATTAAGGGAAACCGATAGTAAGGTGTATGACGAGATTATTAAATTTGCGAAAGAATGTAATTTATATAATAGAATATAGCGGGTTTTGTTTTTTGTTAATTATGTTTTATTTTTCAGTTTGTTTATTTGTTTTGCTTGGTTTTTATGTTTGTTTATATATTGTATAAAAGCAAAAACCTGATCCATATTCCATTTCAGTTGGTGGCGGTAATGCACCAATAAGTTAGGTTGCCAACCGCCAATAAAAACCGAAGAAGAAGTCCTGTGCTGGATTGTTTCATTTGTTGGTTGGTTTCCCCTCCTTGTCGGTTCAGTTCTTCCTGTATTTATTTCAGTTAGTTTTGTTTGTGTTCTTTTCTCCCCCGAGAGAGTTTGTGTTATGTCTTTTCTATTTTAAATAAAAGTTCATTGATGCCATCTGTGCTTGGGTCCTTCCTTAAAACGGCCCATTCCGTGACTAACTAATAATATTTACATTACTTACAATTTTGTCTTCCAATATCTAGCCTGCTTCCATTGCCGCTGAATTTCATCGTTGATCTAAGAAAAAATATTGACCGATATTGGCACATCACATAAATATTGATACATTTACTGATCCCTATTCATATATTGATAAAGGTCATTAATTAGGCTCCACCTTAGCATTTCACAATAGAAATTGGATCTGAAATGATTGTCTAAAAAAGCAATAAAAAGAAAATGGCCTCCTTGTAATAGAATATAAAACAAAAGTTCAGATTTTAAAAATAATTTACTGTAACATAATACTTTGGTGTAATCAGCACTGACTCCACACTTACATTCTTGGTGCAAAAGACATTCTGTTGTTATCATTTCCTTCATAAGCATTATGTAAGGAATAAAGTACAATCAGTTGGTTATTATTGCTAAATAAACTCTGACAGGGTGATCTCTGACTTCACATTTGGATCTTGTATCACACTAAAAGTCTTTATTTTGCTTTATTTTAATGTCTGGCTGACTGTACTTTATACCCCTTCAGCATGTCTACTTACCAAATAAATATATAAATAGACATACAATGTTATCTGCAATACCTGGATGACTGATTAATAATAAGTTTGAGCCCAGATGTGCGGTCACTATTATTGTATCACTGAATGCCAAGACTGACCAATCAGAATCAAGTATTCTAGAAAGCTACATAAGCTTGGGAATTTAACTTAATTTTCAACTATCAAATGTGCCATAACACTGCATCTAAAAAAAATAACACTAATGAATTGCTTATTTCCAGCACTAGCAGAATATTTCATTTGTTTACCATAGCATCCTGAGACCCAGCAAACTGATAATTTTGTCTTATAGATTTTGTTTTTTAGATTTTGTCTTATAGATTTATTTTAACATCACTGTTTGGTGCATAATATGACACCCATCAGCTTTCTGATGATATAGGCTAATTATTATGTTTCTGCCCCATACCTTTAACTTTTAAGACATTATTTGACAGAATATTTATTCAAACATATATAAAACAACTTTCTACAACTTAGCTTACAGTAACCTCAATGATTTGTTAAGCTATAACATTGTTAACATTTTGTGAAAACATTGAAATAGTTTAAAGCTGATGTTTTAACAAAAATAACGACAACATCAAAAAAGTCGTTTCATCGTTGTACATAACCAACGGTAAAATGCTCAATCAGACATCTGACTAAAAACGTCATAAAACAAACAGTATTACAAAACAATTGACCACAGAAAATGCTTAATATACACTTTAAGATACACCAATATTTATAACAGGTATGTATGATTTCAGAAATTCAAAAACATCTTAGAAATGTCCCAAATTAGGTTGTTTCAATATTTAATTATCTTATTTCGTTGACGCATAAATAAAATTCTCACATTTTCTCAATGAATCGCAGCAGATCCACTTCTCAACTTGAAATTGAAATGATATTCACACTTCAGGACAGTGACATGTGCAGTATATGTCAAACAGTGGTGGTCAACACAAAGTAAGCACAACCTTTATCGGTGACTCTGAACGATGGTAAAACCGCAACGTTGTGACAGGTACAAAATCTGTAATGTTTACTGAATTATCCCATCTCATGTAAAGATTGCCAATGGCCGAGCGATTCCCGATCGGTATTGTTTACATTAACTTTTCGTTATTCTAAATACAATTCGCAACAAACTAATCTCCAGATTTTGGTTTTGATATTTCACCACTGTTTTAAGATATACATTTTACAGTAAGTTACGGACATAAACATGTAATAAAGACACACATGTCCATTAAAGCGAGTAACCCTTAGTCTTTTTGTCATTGCCAGGCTTCAGTAAACAACGTTATTGTTTAAATGTTAGAAGTTGTAGTCCAAATATTTGTGCATTTAGAGACGATTTTGTGGTCATATGTTTACTTCACATTTCTTTAAAAAAGATTGGATTGTCATTCAGTTTTCCTCTAAATTATGTGACTCATGGTGTGTGTTACATATGTACAGAAAGAGACATATAGAAGAGAGTTATTACATTGCACCTAGTTTAATTTTCTGTCGAGTTTAGATAAGTAACTTCTAGTTTGGATTGTTGGGGCGGCTGTGGCTCAGTCGGTATAGCGTGTTGGCTACTAATCGCAGGGTTGAAAGTTCAATTCCTGGCACACGTGACTCCACATGCCGAGGTGTCCTTGTGCAAGACACTGAACCCCAATTTGCTCACAATGGCAGGCTAGCGCAATGTATGGCAGCTTTGGCGTCATTGGTTTGTGAGTCTGTGAATGGATGAATGTAAAGTGTAAAGCACTTAGAAAACCGCTAAGGTAAAAAAGCAGTGCAGACCATTTACCATTAAATCATTTATTTTTCATGAAAAGAGTGGTTATGAGATGGCATTGCCAGTTTTTGAACCTATACTTCACTTTACAAAAATGAATGTTAGTGAAAGATAGTAGCATAAATGCTCCATGCTTTCTTTTCTCTCTCAAAGAGCATTACTGAAGTCTTTACAACACCCCAGGTAAGCACATATTGAATGTGAATTCAATGTATCACAATGTTGTATTATTGATATCGATTTGGCCTTCTCTCAAAAATGATTTGACCTAATTCTGTGTGTTACAATGAGAATATTCAAGCTAAATGTATCTGACATCAGAATGTATCTAATTATTTACTGATATCTGAATTTATATAATTATTTACTTTATTTTTTTTAGCAGTTCCATGGACTTCCAGTGCAGCCTCCTGCTCTGCTCATGATGAAGAGGATCTTCACATGTCCAGCAGTGCCATCAGCAGTACCACAGCAGCAGGTACTTCCATCACATCAACACCTCATAAAGAGAAAGAGGCCACACCACTTCCTAGTGGCATCACCACAGTAACAGAAGGCAGTCAGTTCTCTTTAATATCAGATGACCCGTACTATGGCTAAGTGTTAAGTGATGCTGTGTGCTATGAAATAGTGAAAAAGGAGTCCTGTGTGCACTTTGAATTTATTTATTTTTTTATTACAATGTGCACTTCATCACTACTGATTTTTATATTATTGCATGAATAGTTTACTGCAAAGGTTCTGTTTGATTGGTTCCTGTTATTTTTTGGAAAATAACTGGTTAGTATTATAAAAGGGTGTTTGTGGGGGGTGGTGGGGTGGTCATTCGGAAAAGCCCACTTATTTGATGTTGTTTGCCTAGGGCCCCCAGAGTCCCTAAGATCGCCTCTGCTCACAACAAGTGACGTCATTTAGTATCGACCATTTTTCTCGGGACATTGTTTTGCATGTGTGATTCAGTGGCAACAACAAAATCAACAACACCAATGGAGGATGCCAGGATCAGAGCTATTTTAAATGAACTTTGGCTGCATGCAGCAGCCCTAAGCCTGTTCAGTATACACGAATCTGAACATTATATTAACACTGCATTTTTGGATCATAAACATTACTTTGCATTAAGTCTGATGAGCAAAGTAGATCAAGGATGTGCTTCCTGTGGTTGACTGCTGCTAACTAGACCGCTGTCTGTCCAACACAGTCATTAATGACAAGGAATATGTTTGACCTAGTGAGTGTGAAAGGGAAAAACAGAGAGAGAGAGAGAGAGAGATACACAGAGAGTATAAACCAATGGCGATAGAGAAAGAACTTTAGAAAAAAAAAAGAATGAGATACACAGACAGGGTAAAGCGTGTGACAGCTTTCAGTCAGGTGAGACTGAAGGAGAGTGTCTGAGAGAGAGTGAGAGATGTATAAAGCAAAAGAGACAAATATAAAAGGTGTAGTGATGCTATGGACTCGGTAGTGTTTGGAAGGCCTCCCCTCCATTATCCATGACATGGATGACAGATGCCAGCTCGCCTGCCAAGGGCCTCATCACTCTTTGCACCCACCGATAGGCCATCATGGCTGCGGGAAACTCGTAAACATGAATCACCCTGCAGCTGTCACATCTCATCCGCCCCAACCTAATTAAACAATTAGGGCAGTTTAGTAACGATCATTCACTATGACAGTCCGAGCTTGGGATGCACCCAGGCCACTCACAGGAGCCCAGTCAACAGCTACAGAGCTTATATTTGTCCAGTCACCATTAAAGGAGATAGAAGAAGTGTGTTCTGAATTATTGAGTTCCCTCATGTGTAGACCATGAGGCTTATCACAATTTCTGTAGTGCAGTAGATTTAGAATCATGTTTATCTATACAGTTGCAGTTACAAAGACTTTTTATCTATTTTGCATTTTAATAATTTGATTTAGCTTAATTTGCTTAATGGAATAGTTCACACAAAAATCATTTACTCACCCCAATGCCATCCCAGATGTGTATGACTTTCTTTCTTCATCGGAACACAATTTAAGTTTTTTTTTAAGAATATCTCACCTCTGTAGCTCCATACAATGCAAGTGAATGGGCGCCAAAATATTGATGCTCCAAAAAGAAGATAAAGGCAGCATAAAAGTAATCCATATGACTCCAGTAGTTAAATCCATATCAACCGTGGGTGAGAAACAGATACATTTTAAGTAAATTTTTGCTAGAAATTATTTTCCCTGCCCAGTAGGGGGCATATGCATGAACAATGTGAATCACCAAATACACAAGAAGACGAATGTGAAAGTGAAAGTTAAAGGAGATTGAATAAGCAGGGAGAATTTATAATAAAAATGGATTTAAATATTGATCTGTTTCACACCCACTTCTGAAGATATGGATTTAACCAATGGAGTCTTATGGATTACTTTTATGCTGATTTAGGCAATTTTTGACACACATTTACTGTAATTGAATGGCCCTACTGAGCTGAAATATTCTTCTAAAAATCTTCATTTGTGTTCAGCAGAAGAAAGTTGTGCACATCTGGGATGGCATGAGGGTGAGTAAATAATGAGAGAATTAACATTTTTGTGTGTACTATTCCTTTAGAGCGAAAAGTTTAATTGATAAATGAAGATGAATTTGAGAATTTCTAAGTATACAGTGCAAAACCTGATGATTTATGTTATCCCAACATGATTTGAGAATGTTCCAAAGAGCATCTTATGTGCTTGTGGCAGGGCAGAGGTCGAGGCCGGGAGGTGATTCTACACACCCAGTCCCTTATCAGGCTAATCAAGCCTCCAAGAGGGATAAAGGCCGCCTGCGGAAGATGGTGCGGGAGAGAGAGATCGATTACAGGCATGTCTGTGTGTGTTTGTGTCTTTTGTTTAAGTTTCTCATTAAACTATTATTTATAATGTCAAGCCGGTTTTCGCCACCTCCTTGCCCGTCTAAATCCCTTTACAGTGCTTTAATGGAACAAGGAAATGTGACCTTTTGTGCAAATGAGTAATTTCAGGTCAATATCATTAGGTCTAGATATCAACCAATTTTTAAAACCAATACAATAACGATTGTTTGTATTTTTATATATCCGATAGCTGATATGCAGAACTGACTTTTTTAAATTAATTTAAAGTAATTTATTTTACAGAGAAAACATTACACAGAGAAACAATGTTGAAAACTGTTATATTACAATAATAATCCCATACCATGCTTTTTATATAATTACAACAACAGCAATGATAATTGGCTAAATAATTTGGCAACATATGATTTCAAACAGAGAACATAAATAAATGACAAGGGAGTCATTGCATGAATGTAATCTTCCATTTTAAACTAGACCTACAGTTTAAAGATTTAGGTGTTGTTTAAAAGGCTAAAGGCAAATAATTAGCTGGAATAAGCATTCTCAGGAAAGTGAAAAACAATAAATACGTTACTGCGATAACAGAGTCCACCCTGAATGGTATCAGAATTATTAATTATGTTTCATCGGTCTCTAGATTATAACAGCTGCCTCACGAAACACCTGATGACAGAGCTGACATTTTTTGTTTTACAGAGAGAAGCACATCTGCAGCTTGTCTTGTAGCAAATGACACGCAAATGTCATCAATGCTCTCATTGTCAACACAAAGCTATATTAGACACATTTATTGTGACACGAGTACTTTGCCCCATGTGTGTCTTTGCGTTTACGTGAACGGGTTCGCAGAGATAATTAATTTACACAGAGCTGTAATCACGTAAATGATGATTCATGGCGAAATAAAGTTCAATAGCAAATGCTTATTGTTATGTCTGTACCAATATGCTAGTATAACACTGATATGTGTATTTGCTTCTAGGAAGAAACACAACACTATGAGAATGGGGAAAACAACTTGTTCTTCGTTTATTTACTTGTCAGTGTCAACCCAACAGCGTACAGCATGGAGCGCCCTTCAGTGGCAGATCCTCTAAGACTCATTGTCTGAGGTTGGGTGGAACAATAACTCGCTGTCCCCACATTAAACAGTCCTGAATTAAAGAGAATTCCCCTTTTCGTATGAGGAATGGTGTCAATGCATTATCGGAGTCCTTGGTGGATGGAAACCGGTCTGAGGACACCCTCTCCACCACACAAGAGAAAAAAATAGGGTCTGCACTGGTTTCTTTACGAATGTCTGCACTACATATCGGTAGAGCTTCCACGTGGTTAATAAGGTAATTCTCCACTGAATCCTTTTTGTCCTTGTGTAACACAGGCAATAGCAAACGGGATAATCCATCAGCATTTCCATGGTCGCTGGCACTTCTGTACTGGAGTGTAATTGTGTGCTGCATGTAAAAGAGCCCACCTCTGGAGTCTCGCAGCAGCCATGGATGGAGTGGCTTTACTAGGGCTGAGGATGGTAGTAAGTGGACGGTGGTCAGTCGGTAAAGTAAAATGGAGTCCGTAAAGTTAAGTATGACATTTTCTGACTCCGAAAATTATTCCTAGTGCTTCACATTCTAACTGTGCATAGTTTTGCTCAGACTTACTCAAAGTTCGAGACGCGAACGCTATTGGTCTCTTCCTACCGTCAGGCATCACATGGGAAAGCACAGCTCCTACCCCATAGGGTGAAGCATCACAAGCCAAACGAACTGGGAGTCTTTGATCATAGTGAGTGAGTACACTCAGGGGCAACAACTGAGCTTTAGCCTCTTGGAATGATTTTTCACACTCTGGAGACCAATTCCATTTTATGTCCTTATGCAACATTGCATTTAATGGATGAAGAATTGTAGCCAGGTTCGGAACAAATCGTGCATAATAATTTATCAGTCCCAGAAAAGATCGAAGTTGACTAACATTAACTAGAGCTGGTGCCTCTGCAATAGCACGTGGCTTGTCTGGTGACTCACTTTTCTCCAGTTTCGCGCAAAGGCCAAACATCTCCAGCCTACTCAGTACTGCCTCAAGGTTTGTCAGGTGATGAACATCATCTTTTCCTGTGACCAGAATATTGTCCAGGAAACAATGGACGTATGGTAGCCCCTGAAGTATTTGCTCCATCACTCTTTGGAATATGGATGGTGCTGATGTTATTCCAAAGGGTAATCTATTATATGAAAACATGCTTATGAGTAGTTATTGTGAGGTATTTGCTGGAGTTCTCATTAACTGGCACTTGTAGGTAAGCGTGTGAGAGATCTAGTTTACTAAATCGCTGCCCTCCAGCCAGTGAAGCAAATTAATCCTCAATCCGTGGTAACGAACTGCTCTGGTAGGGGGCCTGGGTAGTTCAGCGAGTATTGACGCTGACTACCACCCCTGGCGTCTTGAGTTCAAATCCAGGGTGTGCTGAGTGACTCCGGCCAGGTCTCCTAAGCAACCAAATTGGCCTGGTTGCTAGGGAGGGTAGAGTCACATGGGATAATCTCCTCGTAGTCGCGATTAGTGGCTCTTCTCAGTAGGGTGCGTGGCAAGTTGTACGTGGATCGTGGAGAATAGCATGCGGTGGCAATTCTGGCATATGGCCAGTCATTCCATTGGAACATGAGCATCTACCTGAACTGCAACTTTACAAGACTAATAAACACAGCCAACAAATAATTACATTTAAATGTCATATTTCCAACATGCACTCATCCAAGACTCTTCAAGTTGATTAATGTGAAGTAATGCTCTGCTGCAATGGCCGTCTTGCATGCAATTTCACAAACTTCTGCTAGATGGCGCCAGTTATCAGCTTATCCGATTATACAAAACTGATATCTGATAAAAGAAAAATACTTGAAAATCAGAAAAAAGATCGGAAAATCAGATTATCGGTCAATCTCTATTTAGGTCATTAGTGAAACAGTGGTGAATTTTAAATATTTTAAATTATTTATTTTATAATATTTTATTTCAAATAAAATACTTTTGAAGTCCATGTTCAATGATCAGGATAGTCATGAAATTAAATTAAATTAAGTAAGGTTGTTATTGAGGAGGATAAAATGAAAGGAGACCAGTTTACAGGGTGTGGACTGATTTAATTTAATCACAGTAAAACGCAGCACATAGTGCTTGCCCACTTATTAAGGCCATCAAAACATTTTATGAGAGCAGCTGTGCTGCCACGAACAGACTCTGGCACAGCCAGCATGTTCTCATCCAAAACAAACCTTCTGTTGAACTGACCACCACGCGCTGACTCACCTTAGTCTCCTCCCTGGACATACTGTGTTAAGGACTGCAGAACTCCCTTGCCTTCTGATGAACCAGCCATTTTTTTAGTCATTTAAGCAGCAATTTCAAGTTACTACAGAACATCCCTACCAAACTTTGTTATACTGTAATCAATTTTTATCTTAGCTACTAAACATTTAACACTTACACAAATACTCTAATATTAAAGACCCCATGAAATCAATTGAAGAGTGCAGTTTTCAGTGCTGTAACAATGTGTTTCTTATTGAAACAGAAGTTTGTTGGGCTTGTCACCCATTTTCTAAATCATCATAGCATTGACCATGATTTGCTACTCGCTAGTCGGTTGCAGGTGGTAGAGAGTTGGACATCATCATTTGATTGTACAAAAATCTGTAGTGCAGGATGTCATCAATATTTTTTGTGCTGTGTTCTCAGAAGAGAAAGACTGTAAATTGAGACTGTAGATCTGCTAATGGTTAATTTTGTCCATTTATAGGAATACAATATAGACTGCCTAATCTCATGGAAATGACGTGACTCCGGTGACATTTTTCTAAATTACATTACATGGTTCCTTATACATTTTGTGGCAGTTCAAAAGTTAGATGTCCACTATGTGGTGCTAAAAGTGAAAGTTTTCTCTCAAGGTAAATTTTCTCCCAAACAGATTAAGTTTAAAAGATTAAGTTTAATGCTGTATTGAGTTTTAAATCAATAAAACCTACCTTCCTACCCTAAACCTTAAACCGAAGCCTAACCGATTGTGTCATAAAATTGAAATGTGAGATTATAAAGCAGATGGGTCTTTTAAGGGTAATGCTCTATCAAGTTTTAAATAAACAAAACTAACCTCCCTACCCTAATCCTAAACCTAACTAATAGCGTTATAAAAGCAAATGTGAGATGAAAAACAGTTGAGGTTTTAAATCAACAAAACCTACCTCCCTACCATAAACTTTGAATCCAAACCTAACCAATAGTGCCTTAAAAGCAAATGTGAGATGAAAAATGCAGTTGCTAAAGCAACCACGTCATTTTGTGGTGCTTCTATGACACTTTCTCTTGATGTGTCAACTCAAATGCTCTTCTGGGCTTGAACCCCATTCCTTCGCATTGCAAGAGTAACTTAACTGCACCTGAATAATCTTGCAAATTGAGTAGGTAGTGTAATGCAAATTGTTAAAATGTATTGCTTTACAAGTCATGCACTAAAAGTGTTTTGATGTCACAAGATAGCATTGTGCAAGCAACTGAGAGAAAAGTAAGTGCTTTTGCAATGATAAGCTTCCTTACACATGATTGGAGTGAAAGTGAATAAAAGTCATTGTTGCACCTAGTGTTCATTTCACCTGGAAACTGCCATGATCCCAAGTCTTGGGTCCCACAAGACGACAAGGAAGACCCACTACACGACATGGCCACTCCAAGTAATGCCCCTCTTGGATCATAAAGCAATTGGATTCAAATTTTCCATGAACTCTCGATTTTTGTAAGGGTTGGTTAAAAGAACTTTTAAAATCATTTGCAATCACTGTTCTGTATGATTCATGTTGTCTTTACTGTGTGTAAATATAACAACGAATAGCTAATATGTAATTATCATTTTAAATTATATGTCACATATAATATTATTAAACTGAAGATATAACTGTCTAAATTAGGCTTCTCTGTTCTGTTTTCTACAGTTACCTTACAAGCTTACCAGTTAGCCTATTCAGGGGTGCCATCACATGTGTCAAAGTAGTATTGCAAAGTTTTCACACCACTTACGCTAAAATAAGTGGCTGGGACTTCCTGCTATTAAAGCATTTTTTTTTTTACTATTTTGTGGTCATTTACTGTGTGCAAGCATATTATCACTGCATACTTATATACTGTAGAAGTATATTTTTATTAGTTTGCTGTCTGTTACTTAAATCTCTTTGCAAATACATGTTATCAGGGCCACCTGCAGGATTTCCTCTCTGGGTATGCAGAAAAACCTAACAAAGTAAAGTGTTGTACCCATACTGTCTAGGGGGGTCCAAGTGCATGCACCCCCATGAGAGATTATTTGCAAAAACAACACTAACACGTTCAGTTCTGGTGACTTTGAGAGAAGTATTTTTATATCTTTTCAATATGTGTATTGACATTTATGTAATTTTTTGCTAAAAACATTTCTAAAAGACACGGCACTATTTGGAAGTTTCTCAAAGTTACCTCTCAACTGATCGTTGATTAATATACACTTCATCCAGTGCTCTGTTTGATCTCTGTGTTCTATATTATCAAGAAACTGCTTTACTGTGTGAGAAACAATCTCAACTAAATCTCACTGGTGGCTACTTTTCTCAAATCTTACCTCTATTTTTTTCCAGATGAAATTATTTTTTAAGTATACAGCCTTCAGTATATGGCCCTTCTTAATTCACTTTTTTCCCAGCAAGACTTAATGAAGTCATGTGCTGACTTACATTTATATTGTTGTTCTTGGCAGATACCTTTAACAAAAAATTAAACAGGTAATTAACTATTAAAAATAGTTCACCCAAAAGTTTAATTTCTGTCATCATTACTCAACCTCATGTTATTCCTCACTTAAATTTCTCTGTGTAGCACAAAATAGTAGTTAACATTAACTTTCACAGCATCTTTTTTCCATACAATAAAAGTGAATACTGAGACTAACATTCTGCCTAACATCTCCTTTTGAGTTCCACAGAAGAAAGTAAGTCATACAAGTTGAAGTAGGAAAAAATATGAAGTATGAAGAATATGAAGAATTTTTATTTTGAGTGAACTATCCCTTTAACATTCAATGCTCAAAAGTAAAATGCACTGAACGTGTTAACAGATGAAATCCTAAAAGTGGGGACCTTGTTGCTAAATCAGGTATGATGTTTACTGAAAGATATGGACAAGAATTAGCAATTCATTTTCATTCTAGTGATATGGCAGTATGGTTGTATTCATTAGAAATGTTAATTTGCTGTATATTTAATCATTTTACAACTACTTTGTGGTTAGGTTTTGGGGTTGGGATAGTTGTATGTGTTGGATTTGATTTTTTTTAGGGAGTGTAACTTGCGTAACTTGTTCTGCGGTAATGCAGGTATGGTGATTTGTCAATTGGAATTTCAGCAAGAAAGCTCTTGGCCTCATTTGACCACAAAATCTTTTCAAACACCGGAACTGAGTCACTGATATGCAATTTGGCACACTCAAGACAAGCGTTCACACATGATGTCTTGAGTAAACACATCTTTTGTGTCACAGTCTCATATAGGCCGGAGTTTTTGCAGAAGCTTTTATCCAAAGCGACTTACAATGCATTCAAAGTACAAATTTGATCAATTTGTGTATTCCCTAGGAATCGAACCCATGGCTGTGGCATTGCTCTACAAGTCAAGCTACGGGTTCTCAGCTACTGAACTCAGTAGCACTTTAAGAGGCCATCAGCCTCTCTGCTAAACAAGGTGAGCAATGGCATTTTTGTTGCAGATAAAAATCTGTTGAAATGATATTTAGGAAAATAGATGAGAGGGAAGTTGTGTTTGTTTTGGTTAGGGTTGTTCACAATTCCATGTCCCCCTTATTTCAACACATTAGTTATAATCAACAACATACTGTATGTTGTGTGCTTTGAATTGCATAGTTGCTTTCTCGTTACTATATTGTGTCTTTAGCCCTATATATGATTTTTTTTAGAAGTATCACTGTACTTTGTTATAACTGAATGTTAACCATGTCAGTAATAGGAATAAACAAGTATTTAAAATGGTGCAATGAATGCAACATTGAAGAGTGCTTATTCTTTCTATCCCAAACTGAAGCAAAAGAAATGGAAATGAGCAACAGATGGATGGCAAGAAAGAGACGAAAGGAAATGAGCAAAAGACACAACCAGAGATTTGAGAAGCATTAATTAATACTTTGCCAGAAGCATTTTCTAATATCAGACACATGAAGTGGCTTTGGACATTTCGCACTCTATCCACAGAATAACATAGAAAGTGATTAAGTGGCCATACATATTTCCCCCGCCTTGAAACCAATTTTCATGCAGGGAGGTGACTGATCGTTAGAGGCACCTCAAGGAAGGTTGGAGACCAGCTAAGGAGATTGAGGCACAGGTTTCCTAGCAACCAGAGGAACCATTGTCTTGGTGAGGCGGTGGAACATCTGAGTGATATTCTGTTCAGCCCATTTGAAATGCATCTATCACAATGAATCAGCTGAAAATCTGGTCATGAATATTGTCACACTATATGATACACTATTTATCCAGTGACATTGAAGTTGTTTTATTCTCTTGGGTCACACCTAGAGCTGGCTTTTCACAGTGTAACTTGATGTTCTGTATAATTCGGTGTATAACTATTTATCTGCCATTCTAAATAATTACATGTTAGAAGACATGGGTTACCGAGAGGACAATGAGTAAATTTTAATACATATTGGGTTGGTATAGGTCCATAAAATGGTCCAATAGTGTGAAAATCTTGTTTGTACCAGGGGTTTCTAGCACAGATAGTTTGTATAAATTGAAAATTTTCACTGTGTGCAGTTTAAACCAGGACATGTTTGATGTGTGAATGATACCATGAGGACTAAAAACATAGTATTGAATAACAGTTCCATCTATAGACCAGTCAAAACAGAAGATATCGAACTTCATGTCTTTTATTTGTTTATTTGGTACATAGTCTTGTACTAAGTCAGACGGTCATTTTTACAAACAGAAACCACCAACAGAACTCCGACGCAAACTGGAGGTGGATTTCAGCTGTTCATAATTTCAATGCAAATCACTTTATTATGTCCATGTGTTTATTTATTTGGTTAGTAGCCATGTAATAAGCAGGATAATGTACAGTCAGCCGGTTGTTATCACAAAAAAAACCCCTTCAGGGTGATATAAGACCCCTCCACTTCGCATCGAGTTTTGATCACCCTGTTGGTGTTTATTGGGTGATAACAACCGGCTGACTGTACGTTATCCCTTACTTAATGTTAGTTAATAAACAGTTGTTCATTGTTAGTTCATGTTAGTTCATAGTGCATTAACTAATGCTAACATTTACAGCTTTTGTTTTTAAAAAATGTATTACTATATGTTGAAATTAACCAAGATTAATTGCTGTGAAAGTATTGTTCTTTGTTAATTGATGTTAAAGGGATAGTTCACCCCAACACACACACACACACACACACACAAAATCTCATCATTTACATCATGCCATACTAGATGTGTATGACTTTTTTTCAATTGCATTGTATGGACCTGCTGATCTGAGATATTCTTCTTAAAACCTATGTTTGCGTCCAGCTGAAGAAAATAAGTCATAAACATCTGGGAACTGGGTGAGTAAATGATGAGAACTTTTGGGTGAACTATCCCATATCATTAACTAATGTTAACAAATGGAACCTTATTGTAAAGTATTACCTGTTGAACAAAACTTTTACATTTACATTGTAAAGCCATTTAATTGAGTTGGTCAAATATCTGCTTTTCTGCAATATATGGATACATCAGACCATTTTGGTAGAAGACATAACAGATATGTTAATAGCTATTTGTCAGACATCATGGTTTTCTCACCTCAAAGTGTGTGATGCAACAAGAATCATGTAAACTTTCTTCAGTGAAAAAAAGTTATATTACAAGTACACTAACACTAACAACAACGACATTGCTATTTGGTCAAGAAATGGGTTACACATGGTCTGTGACACTGTAAAAAATGTTAGACATCAGTGAACCGACCAGATAGCGCTATCCCATAAAGAGCACTTTATATTCACTGTGAAATTAGCCGTCAATGAACTTGACTCATTCTGAAGCAATGCAAATATGACCATGCTATGTAGGAAATTGTTGGAAGAGCAGGGTGTGTTGGTAGGGCTGTGATTTGTTTTATTAATTAATCTTTATTTTACTTCACAAATTTAATCAGGATGTATAATGGAAGTGTTACATAAATAATTTCTTAATCTAGCAGTTAAGATTTGGGAGCATTTTTGGTCCTTAAATATGTCATTTTTTTACATATTGATCTTGAATATGGTGCACAAATCTCTCAAATGTCCACAAACCATATATATTAGATTCTTGCACATTAATAATCCTATTTGGATTACTTGATGGTCTCACACATACATCATCTTTGTATCTCATAAACACATATTATTAATGGAAGTATGTTCTCATCTGTTTGAAAAACTACCATATGTGTCCCTGCCTCATGGTCATTGCGGGCATGCTGTTATTTCTCAAGGGAGAGTTTTTGGTGTGAGGCATATGATGAGATGGGCCACCCAATGAGCCTGTCCTGATGTGTGTGTAACCTTGTATCACGTTTGGCCACAGATGAGACAGATGCTGCGTAACAAATGCACTGCAAGACAGATTGATGCCATTTATAATGGGCAGATATTTTACCCCTTGATAGAATATGCCATCAGCCACAATATATGTGTACATACTTAGATACAGTTTGGGTACAAAATTGTCACCAAAAGTGAGCTAAATATGACAAAACTTAATTGGAAAATCAATTAATTAATTAAGCAAATACATTTTTTTAAATATAGATAGATAGATAGATAGATAGATACATATAGATATATACAATAGGTATGTCCCCATTTAGAAACCCAAGTAAACAAGTATGTGCATTTATTAATGTCAAATATATGTACTGTTACATAGAAAACACACTTTTCTGACCCCACACTTGGTCAAACAGTTGTAAGTTGTGTATTACTGCCTCCCCAAGTGGCACAAAGTGGAAATGCAGATGAACAGGTCAGGTATTGAGCATCCACAGCATCCTTTTGTTTTGAATATTGAATAATGTAGTGTGTATAGAAATGGTAGAAACTGTAAAATAAGATTGTTTTGATTAGTTTTGATTATATCTATATCTATCTATCTATCTATCTATCTATATATATATATATATATATATATATATATATATATATATATATAAAGCCCTTTAGCTATTAGCCCCATTGTACTTTTTGTTGCCCTGAATGTAGGTGGAAGATTTGTGCAGATAGGCAAGAATGTAGCCAAGCATTCAAGATTCAAGAGTCAAGTTTAAGGTGAATTGGTCATTAATAAATCCATATTGATTGATCACTAATATGAATATTAAAGGTCTCCTTCCCTCAATGTCAATGGTTTGTACATACACAGTAACCTTATAATGTATACCTTATATCACCAGGCATTTTTCATGCGTATGCTATGTGTGTCTGCTCTGTGCATAATAGCTCTCTCTTTTTTTTACGGGTGGAGTAGGCCACCATCTCACTCCTAATGGAATTTGAGTGATCTGGGTCATGGGAAAAGCGCTTTCCTCTACGGGACACCCACCCACTTGACTGCACAGCCGCTGGTGGGACAGAAGCTGGTTGCCCGTGTGGTGGTCTAAAATAAGGGCTGTTAGTTTTTTTAATAGTTAAATTCTGGATTAAAGGGATAGTTCAGCCAAAAATGATAATGCACTCATCATTAACTCACCTTTATGCCATTCCAGATGTGTATGTCTTTCTTTCTTCTACTGAACAAAAATATTTTACAAGAATATTTCAGCTCTGTAGCGATATGATAGATGTGGGTGAAACAGATTTAAGTCATTTTTTACTATCAATCTCCAGAGAAGTAGAGTTCTGCTACTGCAATCTTGCAAATGATCTCATTATAAACAAGGTGTAGAAACGATTTAAATAAGAAATTTATTATGCAGTGTAGACAGCTTATTTGATTATAACAGGAGTGTTGGCGAGAGTGCAGAACTCAGTGAGTTCATGCTGAACTGAAATGATTGACAGCTTCAGTGATTTATAAATTGATTGTTCTTTGCTCACTTTCTGTATATAATTTAATACAAATTGGAATAACAGTTGTTTTTCATGCTGCTAAGAGGAACAATGTAAAGTTGACCGTTTTGTCACTGTCTTGATTTGCTGATGCATGAACAGCAATGAACTAATTCAGGAACACAGTTCTCAGCTTGTTTGTGATGTGTAGCTACATAAATAAAACTGCATGCAATAAATGTATATTAATCAATATTATTAATAGTGATTACAATATCAATGGAAATAATCGTGTTATGATTTTAGTTGTAATCATGCAGCTCTAGTCCCACCAGCAACTCATTAGAATACTGGCCACATGCTTACAACTCCCGCATCATAACAAGCTTATTGGGTCCAGTGGCTACCGCAAGTGAAGTCATGGCCTCTACATGCAGTTATAACCATAAATCACTGATGATTGCTTTGTGTTGTTAGAGCATAGTTCTTGCACTTAAAATAAGGTGATCAGATTTCTGAAATGAAAAACATGGGACATTTCTAGTTTAGTGGTAAATATGTAATTGAAACTTAATGTTACTTATCTATAAAGGGGGACCATTTTGAAGTTATGTATTTTGACCATGGTAAATGTAGTAATGTGATGAATTATGGTTTATCACACAATGTTGAATATGTCTCAGTGAAATTCTAATACACAGGTCAAGTTAGATATCCCAGATGTGTACAACTATCTCTTTTCCTTCACCATTACCTGGCACTTTCCAAAAAGTAAGATGGCTATTTTGCTGGCTGGCAAACTGGCAGAGGAATTTCACGATTATATTGTTTGTTTCCACTCCAGCTAATGTTCTACTCCAGTGTGTATTATTAAAAGATTTAAAGATTGGTCTCCTGTGTCTCCTCTCATCTACTCCTTGGACACCAAACGTTACGATCACATTCACTCCTATTCACCGCTGTCGAAGTTTCCCTCAAACGTTTACTTCCTCATACACAAAATGCATGTCAAATGTACCAAATATTAGACTTTTCTACATTGACTTTTAAGATTTTGTATTAACCTTTACATTCTTTAAAGAACAATAGAAAAGCTGATAAGACATCTTCGCTGTTGAAAAAGTTTATTGAATGAGATCCATAATTGTACTTTGGTGCTTTAAGTCAGAAGTATATTGTATGATGTATATGTATATTAAGCTGCTCAAGTTCCAATAAAAGAAAAAAAAAAGAAAACATTTAAAACGTTTACTTGCTGGTCCTTCTCTTGTGTCTCGTTTGGAAGGCTGCATGCTAGGTAGGACGCGTCATTTGAAGGCTGCTGTATACCGAGTGCCCTCCTTTAAACAAGTCTTGTTAAAACGAGACAGCCTTCGTAGGACAAATGGAAACGGAACGTTTCATGGTTGCTATGACAGGACGCCACTGGAAGGGAATATGTGAGGTACATTTTAGGAGAGTTATAATGATGTAAAGAGAAAAGAAAACTGATTTAACAGATGTAATTTTAGTCTAATAATTTGATTTACATATTAAAATAATTATACATATTATATACTCTGCACCCATCTACTGAGGTACTTCGACTTGGGGATTAACATTACTTGCATTTGAGCATCATGGTTGTGTCTCGTTTGGAAGGATGCGTCCTCCGGAGGTTGCATTTGTTGGCCGCATACCTCATTTCATAAAAGCGAGTAGGACACTTCGAATGCAGACTTCGAATGTGACCTTTTTTCACGGGGGGTGGGCACGAGGAGTATCCTTTGTGGCACTCACAACCCACAATTCTTTGCTTCAATGGAAATGTCTAAAAATAAATGACACCAATTTGCCTGTAAATGTTCAAACACAAGGAATGTTAATTCCCAAGTTGAAGTACCTCAGTATATGGGTGCAGAGTACTGTATATGATATGTATAATTATTTTAATATATAATTCAAATAAAGTATTAGACTAAAAGAAAGAGCTCTACACCTGTAAAATATATTTTCTTTCCAAAATGTATTCCATACATTCCCTTCCAGAGGGACTTTGTTCCCTTCTCACTCAAAGCGCTTGCTGCAGTGTGCTGTGCTGTCATAGCAACCATATTACGTTCCGTTTCCGTTTGTCCTATGAAGACCATTTCGTTTAAACGAGACTTATCTAACTTCTAAAGAAGGACACTCGGTACTGCAAAGGACGCGTCCTACCTAGCATGCAGCCTTCGAAATGATACCCAGCGCATATTTACGGGCAAATTAGCTTTTCTGAAACAAGACCGCCTCGGTGACGTATACGGCTGACAAATGTGACCTCCAGAGGACACATCCTTAATGACAAAAGTGCCGTGAACAAGTAATCAGTAAAGGGAGACGAATTACTTAAAGCTGCTATAGCGAGCAGCACCCTCTGTTGGTCACAATTAACAGCACATGTTAAACCTTGTTGCCGGCAGTCTTCAAGCGGCTTTCTAGCAGTGGCGGTTGGTGAAAAATATCTTAAGTGGGGCTATGTCATATTCGGCATTTTCAAAAGTCTGGTAACCATGGGACAGGTCTTTTAGCATTGTGGCTCCCAGGTTGTGGAATGCTTTTCCTCAAGACATCCGTCAAGCATCCACCCTTCTCTCCTTCAAAAACCTCTTAAAAACACTTAAAAAAAAAATAAAAATCTGAATATTACTCTTCAGCTCACAATCTTTAAAGGTCCCATGACATGCTTCTTTTTGTAAGCTTTGATATAGGCCTCTGCCTTGTTATGGATATTGTAAGAGGTTATTGTAAGTAACCTCTGAATATTACTTTCTGCCCTTGGTGTGTCTATCTTTGATGTTGAGGTTTATTTTTGTCAGTTTTTTAACCTATATTGTAAAGTGACCTTGGATGTTGGAAAGGCTATATAAATAATTCTTATTATAATTAATAACCACCCAAATACAATTTAAGGTTACCAGTGCTCTGTGAAAAAGTAATTATTTAATGCCAATATTAAAAGGTTGAGGCATTATTGCACAAAAACAAACGTATTGCATAAACTTTCCATTTGAAATTGAACTCAAACAATATACTTAGTGATTAATTAATTAGCTGATTAAATATAAAAGTATTACCCACAACAATTTTGAGTGATTTTTCAAGCAAATATTCCACATGTACAGTAAATAGCAAACATAGTAGCATGGGCGGGCGCGGCCGCGCGCTTGCTTGGGGCGCTATAAGAATCGCCCATAGCTGACTAGATTTGAGCTCGCTGATTGGCTACAGTTTATGTCAGACATTTATATCTTAAATCAGCGATTGGCTAAGCTGCTCCAGAGACCCGCCTTCCTGGGGCGATTGCTCCAGCGCCCCAGAGCGGATGACACGTGCACTACAGGAATGGGACGTGTAGAAAAACCAGATATTTTGAATTTCTATTTAATTTTTCACATATACTGGTTGCATTTAACATCTCAAACACACAAATATTGACAATTTGTATACATGATTTATGTATTTACTTATTTATTTATTGCATTTGGCAATAGCGCCCTCTATTGGCCAGCCGCCCCTGCTTTCTAGCCATGTATTTTCACTTTGCAGACTGTTTTGAACACGCAGTAAATACGAAACACCTAAGCCTAAGACATCCTAACTTACAGTTGCTTCTCAGTAATGGTAAAGATACTATGCTAACTATTAGTTGAAATATTTATCACATTATGTGTACTGGTACTACACTGTGGTCTTGACTAAGACCATAGACGAGACCCAGATCCAGACAAAGACTTTAAGTTTTGAGGCACAGACCAAGACACTGAGTAACGAGACCCTGACCAAGACCGTGGTTATATTTTCACAAGACGTCTTGAGACAAAGACCACAAGATCAAGACCCCACATCTTCTACAACCATGAGACCCAGAGTTCATATGATAAACTTATTACTCAAGCATCTGTTATCAAGATGACGATTAATGCATCCATAGATTGACTTGATGTGTGCTTTTTCCGAATAGTTGCTTACATTTAGCTCTCTCGTTTCCTTTCCTCTCCGAAATACTTCAGATATTTTTTTTATTATCAAGTGCTGTGCATGCACAGTTCATCCACTAGATGGCAGACACGGATAGTTCTTGTAGATACTATAGGCCAGTGTACTACAGAATGTGTAGAAAAATTGTTGAAGCTGAAAATTTGTGTGCATCCCGAGCATTTGCTTAGAATCTTTTCACTCAGATTACAGTTATCATTCAGCCATACCTTTCTTTTATCTTAAATGTTCCTTGGTTTATCTTTCACCTTTTGCCTCACCCCCAAGATCATAATATATCTCCCATGGCTTCTTTAACAAATATGATTTATTTAACGTAGAGACAGTATCTGATGCATTCACCCTAAGAAATTGATTAAAGTAATTACTGTATACTAATGATGAATACAGTATACACTGATACATATTTAACTAGTGGCATAAAATGGTGATTTTATTTTGACCAAATTGGCATCATGTATTTTGAACCGTATAAATGAATATTTAAGCATATTGTTCCCCAATTTGATCCACTCTCCGAATGGTTTCAGAGATTATGTAAAACCAGGCCCTAGGCGGATACTTCTCTGAAGAGAGGGGAATGTCCTCTCTCCCTCTTTCATTTTTGAGAGAGGGATTCTTCTCCCAGCTGCAACTGTTATTGTCTTCAGGATTTCATCTCTCTGGGACTTTTTTCCCCCTTTACTTCCTCTCATGCAGTCTCAGCTGTTTCTATTCTTTGTTTAACTCATTAAATAACTACTATGTCACAGTTTGCCCTCTCTGTGTCTCATAAAGCAGACAGGCTACTCACAACATAAACATAAAAACAGATATTTCACCACATCTGTGTTGATATTACAGTCAGCAGTTTCAGAGCTGGAGAGACTGCAGCCTGTGCCTCATAATCAAGAGCTATTGTGCTACTGATGCTTGAGTGTTAAATTGCCCTGAATTTCACTGAGCATTCAACTGCCTGCAAGAAATTAAAATACACTGTGCAATCATGTAATTGAGAAATATTGCATGTATGAGAGAAATAGGAGCTATTGAAATATGACAAATATATGTTTGCCTTTCATGCGCAGGATATTGTAAGTAAGGCAACCCTGAATAATTGCATATTGCTAATTATGAGAATGCATATGATTTTACATAATCTTTTAAACCATTCAGAGTAAGGACAAATTGGGTAACATAAACTTTAATATTCATTTTTTTGGGGGGATTTCTGCAGTATAGCAATATACTGTACCACAATACATTGAGTAAAATGTTTTTTTTTTTTTTGGGTGTCCCATGTAGGTTCATGGTAGTGAAAATCACTTGCCATTATATCAAACACAGTTGAAACTATTTGGTTTGTTAAATGAAGCTTAACATTGTCTTTGTGAAAAAGGTCAATTGCACCACCTTTTCTGAGCCGCTGGGCCCCTATGCATTGCATACCATGCATATATGGTTTTTGCACCTCTGCTTTAAATTGTCAAATTTCATACAAAGGCATACACTAAAGTCTTAACAAAGGAGACAAAGATAAAGGACAACTGGCTCCAACAAGGACAGAAAGAGATGTGGAAGGCAAGATGTACATCTAAACAAGAGTACAAGTACATCAGAGTCTCTAGTTTGAGAAATAGATGCCTCACATGTCCTCAGCTGACAGCTTTATTGTATTCTACCCGCTCAACACCAGTTTCACATACAACAGTAAAGAGAAGATTCAGGGGTGCAGGCCTTATTGGAAGAATTGCAAATAAAAAGCAACTTTTGAAAAACAAAAACAAAAAGAAAAGGTTAGAGTGGGCAAAGAAACAGACATTGGACAACAGATAATTGGAAAAGAGTGTTCTGGATTTTAACCCCATTGAGATTTTTGTTGGATCAGCTAGACTATAAGGTGCGTGAGAAGTGCCCAACAAGACAGCCACATCTACGGCAAGTGCTACAGGAAGCACAGGGTCAAATGTTCCTGAGTATCTGGACAAACTGACAGCTAGAATGCCAAGGATCTGCAAAGCTGTCATTGCCTCACGTGGAGGATTTTTGGTGAGAAATCTTTGAAGTAGTTTAAGAAGTTCTGAACATTTCTTTTTTCAAATTGTAATTAATTTCCTTATCAATAACGTTATTAATGTCTTGACTATATATTGTGATCAGTTGATATAGGTGAATAAAAGTACCAATTTCTTTCCTTGAGAGCAAAATCTGTACATTGTTTCAAACTTTTGGCTGCCAGTGTGTGTGTGTGTGTGTGTGTGTGTGTGTGTGCGTGTGTATATATGTTTATATATATATATATATATATACAGAGATGGGTAGAGTACAGCGCAACAACTGTACTCAAGTAAAAGTACAATTACTTCAAAAACATAATTACTCAAGTAGAAGTAAATGTACTAATGTAAATAATTAATTGAGTAAGAATAAGAAAGTATCCAATTAAAAGAGTACTCAGGTAGTGAGTATCTCATTAATTTCACAAATTACATAATAGATGTTTTCTCCCCTATATTCCATTACATAATACACATTGAAAATGTACTATATAATTATGATTATTATTAATGGAAATTCTGGCATCATTCACCACCATGTTGTTCCAAACCTGTAGACTTTCTTCCATGCAACACAATAATGAGATATTAGACAGAATGTTTGTCTGAGTCACTATTTACTTTCAGTGAATGTTTTTTTAATATATATATTTTGAAAGTGAATGGTGACTGAGACTGTCAGTCCCTAACATTCTGTCTAACATCTTTTGTTCCACATAATACAAAGCCTCACACTGGTTTGGAACAACTTGAGGGTAGATAAATAATGGCAGAATATTAAATTATGACTGAGCTATCACTTTAAAGAGATAGTTTACCCAAAAATGAAAATTCTCTCATCATTTACTCACCCTCATGCCATCGCAGATGTGTATGACTTCCTTTCTTCTGCAGAACACAAATTCAGATTTTAAAAGATTATTTTAGCTCTGTAGGCCAAATTTGTGATGCTTCAAAAAGCACATAAAGGCAGTATAAAAGTCATCCATAATACTCCAGTGGTTTAATCCATGTCAGTGGTTTTAATCCATGTCTTCAGAAGTGATATGAGAGGTTTGGGTGAGAAACAGATCAATATTTGTAATTTTTTGCTAGACAGCAGGAGTGATATGCAGAGAAGAATGTGAATCACCAATGTGAAAGTGATCTGTTTCTCTGTTTCTCATCCACACCTACCACATCACTTCTGAAGATACTGATTTAACCACTAGAGTCTTTTATGCTAACTTGTGTTTGTTTGTTTAGCTTTAAAATGTTGCCACCCATTCACTTGCATTGTATGGACCTACAGAGCTGAGAAATTCTTCTAAAAATCTTCATTTAAGTTCATGAGTTAAGTTCAAGTTGCATGAGGGTGAGTAATATTTGTAATTTTTGGGTGAACTATCCCTTTAAGGGCTCTTGTCAGATCTGGATGAATTTGTCAATAAGAAGAGAGGTTTGGAAAAATGTATTATAATAATTACAGTGAAAACGTGAAAATGAAATGGTCATTTTATATAATGCTGAAATATAATGCCTTCTTTTGCTATTTCATAGCTTTTAATGTCCTGTGTGAATTCTTATTTCAGTGTAGTTACAGTTTTCAGTGTTGTAAGTATTTAGATTGTTAATTCTGTACAGCAGTACCACCGCTCTCTAAATGCAGAGAACGAAGCCCACGTAGGGCACCAACTCTGGTCCTGGAACACACACTGTGTCTGAAACTGCCCCCTATCCACTATATAGTGCACTATTTCTAGATTTCGCTATTTTGTAGGAGTGTCTGAATTCTGAGTGAGCCACTCATTCCCTACTTTTGTTCACTCATTCTTATCCACAATGCACTCTAATTTCAACCATACATTTCAAGTACACTTGAATGATGGTTAATTTCCCACATTTATTAATCTATCAATAAATTACACATTAATTAAAATTAAACCCAGTAATGTAAAGACAGTAACACCACACATTGTATAGTAAAAGTAAAAAAAAATCATTAGGAATTTACTTGAGTGAGAGTAAAAAGTACCCACTTTTAAACCTACTCTAAAAGTAAAATGTTCCACAAACTTTTACTCAAGTAAATGTAACGGAGTAAATGCGGAGTAACGGAGTAAATGTAACGAGTTACTACCCACATGTGTGTGTGTGTATATATATAATTTTATAACTTACAATTAACCAATTATCATGTTTTACTGCACCTTTTCACCCAAAAGATATTTAATTAAAATATACATTATCTCTATTTTTTTCAGTGTAGGTTTATACAGCGTGAATATACAACATGGTGCTTTTTAGGACCCATAGGAGGTGTTCCTCTCGTCTCCTCCTGTGGCAGTAATGTATTTATGTTGTGTATTAGTGTAGGGATGCAGAGAGCAGCGGTCGACGGTCACGCGTGTACAGCATGCGCACATACAGCTGCGGTCCATCATTTGGATGACCTGGACTCTCCCCGTGGATAGCATCTGTCTTGACAGCAGCAATTTCCGCTAATATTACATTTCTTGGATTTGTGGACTACTGGGACTTTCCGTACACAATGTAACTGATCTTAACCTAATTTGTTGTAGGCCTATAAAAAGTATAAAGAGAACAGCTTTTGGTCGGTCCTTTGTATTTTATGTTGAAGAAAGTGCATTCTATTTGATCAAAGTCATAAACGAAGCTAACACGGACGACAGCCGCCTGAACTACATCATTTAGAAATATCGGAGCACCTCTATTAGCTCATCTATTAAAGGAACATCGCTTGACTCTAGGGAAATAAACATGTCCAGCAGAAGTATTGAGTGGGAGCATTTCGAGGAGCGCGAGAAGAATCACCGGTCCCCGCGTGGCAGCGCCGGTTCTCACTCCGGCTCGCGGGGTAACGGAGTCGTGCCCAGTCCAGCTCACAGCGCCCACTGTAGCTTCTACCGCACGCGCACGCTGCAGTCGCTCACCTCCGAAAAGAAAGCGAAAAAAGTTCGCTTCTACCGGAACGGCGACAGATACTTCAAGGGTTTGGTTTACGCGGTCTCCAATGACCGCTTCAGGTCATTCGATGCGCTGCTGATGGAGCTGACCCGCTCCCTGTCGGACAATGTGAATTTACCGCAAGGAGTGCGGAGCATCTATGCGATTGAGGGGGGAAAGAAGATCAGCAGCCTGGATGAGTTACTGGAAGGTGAGGTTGAAGAATGTTCACTTGCAACTCACCATCTACATGTATGCATAATTATCTTATATGGCCTTATTATTGTCCTAAAGCACCACGGGCATTATCATAGTACCAATGTGTGTGGATTGTAATGTTGCAATATGGCAACTCAGTTTAAGTATAGCTTTTTATAGATCTCTCTCTCCTCACTCTACCATATATAAAACTGGTATTTGACCTTTACAGCAATCTATGAACATTACTAGTCCTGTTCAAATCAAGCGCAATATCATTCAGTCACCACTGACCTCTCTCTGTTTTTTATTGCTTTTCAGATATAAGTTTAAAACTCCCAATACGAAACAAGACAATTGATTTTAGCCATAATTATCTCATTATTTTACCCATGGTTACTGTGTCCGTGACTTCTATTCGTGTCTAGTTGATGCAATAGTACATTGAGTAAGCTGTATTATGTCTTTTTATAACTGGGCTCTTTGTCACAGTCCTAGCCTACTAGCTCCCTTCCTTCACTGACTGAACTAGACATGAACTGGTTCTTAAAGGGATAGTTCACCCAAAAATGAAAATTTTCTCACTCTCATTTCATCCTATATGTGTATGACTTTCTTCTGCTGAATTCAAAAGTTACAAAATAAAATATATACAGGTCCTTCTCAAAAAATTAGCATATTGTGATAAAGTTCATTATTTTCCATAATGTAATGATAAAAATTAAACTTACATATATTTTAGATTCATTGCACACCAACTGAAATATTTCAGGTCTTTTATTGTTTTAATACTGATGATTTTGGCATACAGCTCATGAAAACCCAGAATTCCTATCTCAAAAAATTAGCATATTTCATCCGACCAATAAAAGAAGTGTTTTTAATACAAAAAAAAAAGTCAACCTTCAAATAATTATGTTCAGTTATGCACTCAATACTTGGTCGGGAATCCGTTTGCAGAAATGACTGCTTCAATACGGCGTGGCATGGAGGCAATCAGCCTGTGGCACTGCTGAGGTGTTATGGAGGCCCAGGATGCTTCGATAGCGGCCTTAAGCTCATCCAGAGTGTTGGGTCTTGCGTCTCTCAACTTTCTCTTCACAATATCCCACAGATTCTCTATGGGGTTCAGGTCAGGAGAGTTGGCAGGCCAATTGAGCACAGTAATACCATGGTCAGTAAACCATTTACCAGTGGTTTTGGCACTGTGAGCAGGTGCCAGGTCGTGCTGAAAAATGAAATCTTCATCTCCATAAAGCTTTTCAGCAGATGGAAGCATGAAGTGCTCCAAAATCTCCTGATAGCTAGCTGCATTGACCCTGCCCTTGATAAAACACAGTGGACCAACACCAGCAGCTGACATGGCACCCCAGACCATCACTGACTGTGGGTACTTGACACTGGACTTAAGGCATTTTGGCATTTCCTTCTCCCCAGTCTTCCTCCAGACTCTGGCACCTTGATTTCCGAATGACATGCAAAATTTGCTTTCATCCGAAAAAAGTACTTTGGACCACTGAGCAACAGTCCAGTGCTGCTTCTCTGTAGCCCAGGTCAGGCGCTTCTGCCGCTGTTTCTGGTTCAAAAGTGGCTTGACCTGGGGAATGCGGCACCTGTAGGCCATTTCCTGCACACGCCTGTGCACGGTGGCTCTAGATGTTTCTACTCCAAGCTCTGGAATCGGTCCTTCTCCACAATCTTCCTCAGGGTCCGGTCACCTCTTGTCGTTGTGCAGCGTTTTTTGCCACACTTTTTCCTTCCCACAGACTTCCCACTGAGGTGCCTTGATACAGCACTCTGGGAACAGCCTATTTGTTCAGAAATTTCTTTCTGTGTCTTACCCTCTTGCTTGAGGGTGTCAATGATGGCCTTCTGGACAGCAGTCAGGTCGGCAGTCTTACCCATGATTGCGGTTTTGAGTAATGAAACAGGCTGGGAGTTTTTAAAAGCCTCAGGAATCTTTTGCAGGTGTTTAGAGTTAATTAGTTGATTCAGATGATTATGTTAATAGCTCGTTTAGAGACCCTTTTCATGATATGCTAATTTTTTGAGATAGGAATTTTGGGTTTTCATGAGCTGTATGCCAAAATCATCAGTATTAAAACAATAAAAGACCTGAAATATTTCAGTTGGTGTGCAATGAATCTAAAATATATGTAAGTTTAATTTTTATCATTACATTATGGAAAATAATGAACTTTATCACAATATGCTAATTTTTTGAGAAGGACCTGTATATCTCTGCTCTGTAGGTCAATAAAATGCAAGTGAATGGTGGCCAGAACTTTGAAGGTCCAAAAAGCACATAAAGGCAGCATAAATGTAATCCATATAATCCATAATTTGAAGTGATGCAATCAATTTGGGTGAGAAACAGATTCATATTTCAATCTTGTTTTACTATAAATCTCCACTTTCACATGAATGTGAAAGTGGAGATTTAATATAAAAAAAGTATTTTTATATTGATCTGTTTCTCACCCACAACTATTACATAGTTTACTAAAGACAGATTTAATCAATGGAGTCAAATGGATTGCTTTTATGCTGCCTTTGTGATTTTTGGAGCTTGAAAGATATGGTCACCATTCACTTGCATTGTATGGACCTACAGAGCTGAAATACTTTTATAAAAATCCAGTTGCTTTGATCCAGCATGTGAGGTTGTGACGCAGAATGTGGCTCTGTGTTTGCTCAACGATGCAACTGTCCATGACCTTTGAATTTGAAGTGCCGAGCTCAGCATCTCTTCACACTGACTGAGGTTTGGCTTAGTTCTCTTTTGTGTTTCGAATCTGTGTAAAGACTTATACATACACATGATCAAAGCTATAAATTATATTTGCTTCAGATCTCCAGCAATGGGTACATCAGTGTCCCATCTGGACATCAAGGGAGGACTTATTAAGAGAGGGTGATGGAGGGTTTATAACCCCTGTGATTGTTCCACACCTGAGATTCATGTGAACGGTATCTGAATTATAATATTCCCCAGATTTCTCTCTATCTCTCCACACACAGTGTGCCAAATAGCTTTTCATCAGTAATGGTGACCCAACCTGATTAATTAGCCTTTTGATAATTTCTCAGCTTAATAAAGCTTTTTGCCTTGGGAGTCTCTCCCTCTCATTTATTTCTGAGGCAACTGAGTGAGATTGAGATTTTATGATCCAATGAAAATAAAATGACATATTGTTGAGGATGGATGGTTGTGGTTCCGGGTCAGTGGCGGCACCAAACATTGGCAAAAAAGGTCCTCAAAAGGAAAGTTCACCCAAAAATGAAAAATCTCTCATCATTGATTTGTCTTAACTTTCATCTGCAGAACACAAACTAAGATTATTATTCTCACATCTGTAGGACCATACAAAGTAAAAGTGAAGATTTGTAGTAAAAAAAAAAAAGTACTTAAATATTGATCTGTTTCTCACCCACACCTTTATATTGCTTCTGAATACATAGATTTAACCACTGGAGTAATTTGGACTTTTTATGCTGCCTTTATGTGATTTTTGGAGCTTCAAATGTCTGGTCACCATTCACTTGCATTGAATGGATCAATAGAGTTGAGATATTCTTCTAAAAATCTTCATTTGTGTTCTGCTGAAGAAATAAATACATACACATCTGGGGTAAAATACATCGCATGAGGGTGAGTAAATGATGAGAAAATTTTTATTTTTGGTTGAACTACCCCTTTAAAGATTTCTGAGTATGAAGTATTGATTTAATTGTTTGCCTATTGGTTTTTAGGCATTTTTGTTTTATTTTGACTTTATTTTGATTTAGAATTTTTCAATTTGGACTACACACTACACTTATGTATCAAAGCACTCAGGCCATGTGTGATTATATCTCTTCCATACTCTTATGTGAATAAACAAATGCTTCATTCACACTAGGTGAGTCGTCTGTTCACAGCTGCCTTACTTCCTTAGCAACTGAGATAAGAAACAATTATAAGACATTTTTCAGCTTTAGCCCACCAGGGTGCATGAGTTTAGTTTAAATCAAGTCTGTTAAAATTCACATTTAACATTTTAAATTCTTTCATTGTTCTGCAATAAAATTTTGTCATATTGAAGCTGCATGCAGTTTCACCCAATGTTATCTACCAGGGTATGAAATTAACTTTTTTGCTCACCAGCCACAATTCACCAAATGGGAAAGCCCAATTTTACCAGCCACTTTGATATTATATATATACACAGGTGCTGGTCATATAATTAGAATATCATCAAAAAGTTGGTTTATTTCAGTAATTCCATTCAAAAAGTTGGATATTAAACTTGGATATTATATGCATTCATTACACACAGACTGATATATTTCAAATGTTTATTTCATTTAATTGTGATGATTAAAACAGACAACTAATGAAAATCCCAAATTATCTCTGAAAATTAGAATATTTCTTAAGACCAATAGAAAAAAAGGATTTTTAGAAATGTTGGCCAACTGAAAAGTATGAACTTGAAAAGTATGAGCATGTACAGCACTCTTAGTTGGGGCTCCTTTTGCCTGAATTACTGCAGCAGTGCGGCGTGGCATGGAGTCGATCAGTCTGTGGCACTGCTCGGGTGTTATGAGAGCCCAGGTTGCTCTGATAGTGGCCTTCAGCGCTTCTGCATTGTTGGGTCTGGCGTATCGCATCTTCTTCTTCATAATACCCCATAGATTTTCTATAGGGTTAAGGTCAGGCGAGTTTGCTGGCCAATTAAGAACAGGGATACCATGGTCCTTCAACCAGGTACTGGTAGCTTTTGTGCCAAGTCCTGTTGGAAAATTAAATCTGCATCTCCATAAAATTGGTCAGCAGCAGGAAGCATGAAGTGCTCAAAAACTTCTTGGTAGACGGCTGCGTTGACCAACACCAGCAGATGACATGGCACCCCAAACCATCACTGACTGGAAACTTTACACTGGACTTCAAGCAACGTGGATTCTGTGCCTCTCCTCTCTTCCTCCAGACTCTGGGACCTTGATTTCCAAAGGAAATGCAAAATTGACTTTCATCAGAGAACATAACTTTGGACCACTCAGCAGCAGTCCGGCCCTTTTTGTCTTTAGCCCAGGCGAGACGCTTCTGACGCTGTGTTTTGTTCAAGAGTGGCTTGACACAAGGAATGCGACAGCTGAAACCCATGTCTTGCATACGTCTGTGCGTGGTGGTTCTTGAAGCACTGACTCCAGCTGCAGTCCACTCTTTGTGAATCTCCCCCACATTATTGAATGGGTTTTGTTTCACAATCCTCTCCAGGGTGCAGTTATCCCTATTGCTTGTACACTTTTTTCTACCACATCTTTTTCTTCCCTTCGCCTCTCTATTAATGTGCTTGGACACAGAGCTCTGTGAACAGCCAGCCTCTTTAGCAATGACCTTTTGTGTCTTGCCCTCCTTTTGCAAGATGTCAATGGTCGTCTTTTGGACAGCTGTCAAATCAGCAGTCTTCCCCATGATTGTGTAGCCTACAGAACTAGACTGAGAGACCATTTAAAGGCCTTTGCAGGTGTTTTGAGTTAATTAGCTGATTAGAGTGTGGCACCAGGTGTCTTCAATATTGAACCTTTTCACAATATTCTAATTTTCTGAGATACTGATTTTGGGTTTTTCATAAGTTGTCAATTTCATGAAATTATCAAAATTAAAAGGAATGAACACTTGAAATATATCAGTCTGTGTGGAATGAATGTATATATTATACAAGTTTCACTTTTTGAATGGAATTACTGAAATAAATAAACTTTATGATATTCTAATTATATGACCAGCACCTGTGTGTATATATATATATATATATATATATATATATATATATATATATATATATATATATATAGAGAGAGAGAGAGAGAGAGAGAGAGAGAGAGAGAGAGAGAGAGAGAGAGAGAGAGAGAGAGAGAGAGAGAGAGAGAGAGAGCCATAAGCTATTATTATTGTCATAATTAAAAATGTACAACATACAAATGGAGGCTTGTTCAAGAACCATTTCAGAGGCACTGATTTCTGATGGCACATATGACAATTCACCTGTAGTCTCAATGTTGTTGCATGTCATTTGATTATGTATCCTGACATGGTCTGAGATCATGTACAGCATTTAGACGATACTATTCTTGCAAACTGTTCCAAAATGACTGACAGAAAGAAATAGAAAGAAATCATCATATCTGCGTTCAGCGAGACATGCTTGCAACTTTATGCGTGAGCGCCACAGTGCCAATGACCCTGAATACACATCTTTTCTTTCATATGTTTTATGTTGTGCAGCATTTGTTGGACAATTCTTGTGGTTTTTATATACTAAGGCCTTTTGGTTTTTGTTAAAATTATAGCCCTGGGAATGGGAATGCATACTTGCTAACAAATGGAATTTGTGCAAAAAAAGAAAATACTTTGACTTGGACTAGGGCGTTCACTAGGGGTGTGCGGTATTGACAAAAAATTATATCTCGATATTTTCTGGGATTTTGCCTATAACGATAAACGGACGATATTTTGCATCCTTCAAAAATTTTGTAGAAGTCTTATATTGTACTAGTTCCCTCTTAAAAAATATTAATAGCATAACATTATAATTTTGATTGTTGATATTATTAATCGAAACAATATACTGAAGGAAAAGAGATCTTTATTATTTTAAGCTGAAGTATTCAAGTAAGAACAATACAAAACACTGCTCTGCTGTAAGGTGAACTGAGCATACAAGCAAGAAGCAAAAATATGACATTGAATGGAGTTTACATTTGGTGAATTTTATTATAATCACAGCACAAGAAAAAAAAAAAAAGGACTGCATTTGCAATCAAATCACACCCTTGTGTCAGTCAAAGATGCAAAAAAAACAACCAAAAAAAAAGGCCAGGCAGTGTGTATCTTGGGTCTAAAATCTTCAAAAGTTGTTTAAAACCATCTCTCTCAACTGCTTGAATTGGCACCATGTCTTTTGTGATGTAATTGGTGACAGCATTTGTTATATCTTGCCACCTGTCACTTTTTTGTCGTAAGGAACTTTTTTGTTAAAAGATTCTGCCAAAGTTTGTTGAGTGTGTGTTTTTGCTTTTACGCTGTCAGCTGCAGGCGTGTTGTGTTCAGTTGACTCACAAAGGTTTTCATATTCCTCATATTCAGTGTGGTGGGTAGTTCAAAGATGGTGAAACAGGTTGGTCGTCGAGCTGCTTTCACCTGTAACCGATTTTTGGCACAGTTTGCAGATTGGCGTTTTTTGACTAGCATCTAACATTTCAAAACCAAACCACCTCTATGCTATTGATCACGAACCACGTCTAGCACGTGGTAATCTAGCGTGGGTTGCAAGATTATTATGTTTGATGATCTTCTCCTCTCGTGGTTTCTTCGTGCATTTTTAACTTCTGTCATACTTACCGCAATCTAATGTGAAACATCACGATCAGAATGCGCATGTTCAGTAGTAAATACTACTTTGCTGCAGCATGCAGTGAATTCGTGATTTTTTTGAAAATGAGTGACATACTCAATAATGTGATTTCGCATATCGATAAAACAACAATTGCGATATTATCGTAGACGATATATATTGCACACCCGTGTCACAATTATGAAATCTGGCTGATGTTTAATTGTCAAACAAATAATTGTGATTAAGACGATTAATTGTCTGTTTTAAGGCTATGACGATTAATTGTCTCTTTCAGTGCTTTCACGATTAATTGCCATATAAAAAGGTGGATGTGTGCTTCAAACACCTTAAGAAATCTTTTTTACATATTTTATTCAGGATTGGGGAGTAACGAAATACATGTAACAGGATTACGTATTTAAAATACAAAATATAAGTAAATGTATTCCACTACAGTTCCAATTTAAATCATTGGAATTCAGAATACAGTGACATTCAAAAAGTATTTTGATTGCTGAAGAGATTTCTTTGCATTTTTTTTGTTTTATTTGTCATTTGTTTCATTTAATATTTAGTCCTTTCAGATTGAAAACATTTATACAAATAAATGATGCGATCCAAAGTGCATTTAAACAGTGGTGAAACACTTTCTGTGTTACATTCATACGGGCAGACAGAGAAGTAAGTGTGAAGTAAGTTTGGAGCAGAAGAACTAGAAATAAACCTTGTGTAAATTGTCAGATTTACGCTAAGCTAAAATGCTATTTCTTGTCATTTTACATGCACAAGGCAACAGGCAACTGACAGTGAATTGAAAGCACACAAATTGGGCTTCCAATATAATTGTTAGCTGATGTTAATATAATCAGTGTCAGACAGAGGTGTAGTCAACACCAGACCCTCCAAGACCCAGACAATACCAGACCCCCTAAGACCCAGACCAGACCCTTCGAGACCCAGATCCAGACAAAGACTAGACCCTTTAAGACCCAGACCAAGACCTATCCCCTAGACCAGGGGTCAGCAACCTATGGCACGCATGCCAGCATTGGCACGTAGAGGGGTAATCACTGGCATGACAGCAACACAGAAAGAGGAGTAGACTATTTTATTTATATGAAATTCATGTAATCCTTCCTCATGATCATGTATCATGTTTTCATATGATGAACTGGAGGCTAAACAAAACGTTAAAATGTGACGCAACTGTAGTTAACCCAACTGACTCGTGCAGCGCATGCAAGCCATTCGCACAAGTTAAAATGCGCCCGCTTTCCTTTGGTCAGGCTGCGTAAATGACAGCCTACATTCCGTGTTTCATTTGTTTCTTTTTGTTTTCAGAACAACATGTAATTTAATAAGGAAAATACCACTATTAATCCTTGAGATTCCAGCCCAGCATACAGGTACATCCTCCTTAAACCATGGTCACGCTAAAAATTACATTAAATGATTAAAGGAGAAAACATGAAACAAACAAATTTTAGTCTATTCAAAATATAAATTAAACCTGGAAATAAAGTTTTAGGATTTTGCTTGCGCAATTCTCCAAAAAGGGCTAAAAAGTTTATTGGCTTGTGATGTGCGAATGGCTCATTACACTTTAATAGTGTTTAGTCTCCCATTCAGCTGATGAAATCATGAGGAAGGATTACATCAAGATGTAGATTGGAATGCTGATTTTGAAAAATGTATGACATAATTTAAGAAATATTTAAGATTCCACACAATTTTGTGATCAATAATCAAATAAGGAACTATGTGATATTTACTGTGTTTTACCAATTTTTTACAAAAGCACAGGCTTTCTTTCATTAAAGCACTTCACATGCAGGATTGTGACTATATAATGTATATATATATACAGCTCTGGAATATATTAAGAGACCACTCCATATGTTTCTTAAATAAGCATCTCTATATGGCAGCCATTCCATTCCAGTGTCTGTTTAATTCCTGCTTGTATTTTTTCACCAGGAGAGGCATACTGTCACCCAACAGCAATGTGAAAGAGTTGTGGAAAGTGTGCAAAGATGCATGAAATCTTTGATTGAAAATCAGATTATTCCACCAATTACTGATTTCTGAACTCTTCCTAAGTTAAAGTATTAGTATCGTGTTGTTTAAAATTAATATGAGCTTGTTTTCTTTGCATTATTCAAGGTCTGAAAAAATTTGACCATTTGTCATCGGCACAGCACTTTACCAGGAAAATAAAAAAAATGGTTCTCCATATTAAAAAGGTTGCCAACCCCTGCCCTAGACCAAGATCCAGACCAAAACCTGTCAGTCCAAGAACCAGGCAGTACATTTTAATGAAACATGATGCTAAATTTATATATGAAGAACCTTCTTCTTCTACTGTGGCTATCCACCACAATAGAGGTCTGAATGGCATTAGCCTGATTTTCACTGCATGTACACCCATTTCTTTTATTCCCCCACTACCTCACAATACAATGGTAACTGATAGTGGTTTCATGTTAAATGAAAAATAACAACATGGCTCTGGTCTCCGTAAATACAATCAGAGACAATGGTAACTTTAGCTGCATTAGCCGTGGAATCACCTTATTAGCACATTCGGAAAGGTGATTTGCAAACATTCACAAAATATAAAGTGCGATACTTACATCTTCAGAATTTAAAGCTGGAACACAAACAGTTGGTACTGATCCATGCTTGAGAATCAAATTTGTAAAAAATCTTGCTTTATATTGACCCTCATTCACAAAGCAGTCCTGTGTAAAATGATTTGCACAAACATAAACAAATTTTGGAATGTTTTGGGGCATATTTGCTTCACTCAGGGGATTATCTCAAGTCAAGCCAAGTCAAGACAAGTGGTTTTTATTGTCGTTCAACCATATGCTGAGGTGCTGAGGAATAATTGTGTTGAATGCTGAGCTGTGAACAGCATTCAAACGTATGTATCCTTTTTATCTAGGTGGGTGAGGGCCAGATGGAGGGTGGTGGCGATGGCGTCGTCTGTTGAACGGTTGGGCCGATATGCGAACTGCAGTGGGTCTAGTGAGGGGGGGGGGCAGCTGAGTCTTAATGTGCGTGCTTCGAGAGCCTCTCGAAGCACTTCATGATGATGGGTGTGAGTGCGATGGGACGGTAGTCGTTGAGGCAGGACACTGAAGACTTCTTTGGCATGGGGACGATGGTGGCACGTTGGAGCGACGGCACTGCTCAGAGAGATGTTGAAGATGTCAGTAAGAACATCTGCTAGCTGGTCTGCATATCCTCTGAACACTCTGCCAGGAATGTTGTCTGGTCCAGCAGCCTTCCGTGGGTTGACTCTATGTAGAGTGGTAAGACAGAGCACCTGGTCGTTGGGAGGAGGGGTGGTCTTCCTCGCCACCACGTTGTTCTGCACCTCAAACCGAGCGTAGAAGTCATTCAGCGAATCTGGAAGGGAGGCATCTTTGTTACAAGCAACTAATGTTGTCCTGTAGTCGGTGATGGCCTGGATGCTCTGCCACATGCGCCGTGTGTTGCCTCTTTCCTGGAGGTGACTGTGGATTCTCTGTGCTTGTGCGCGCATTGCCTCTCTGATGGCCCGGGACAGTTTGGCCCTTGATGTTCTTAGGGCTGACTTGTCACCTGATCTGAAGGCGGAGTCTTGGGTCCTCAGCAGTGCACGCACCTCTGCAGTCATCCACGGCTTCTGGTTGGAGCGTGTGGTGATTGTCTTGGAGAAAGTGACATCATCAATGCACTTGCTGATGTAGCTGATCACTGATGCTGTGAATTCCTCCAAGTTGGTAGAGTTGCCCTATGTTGCAGCCTCCCTGAACATGTCCCAGTCAGTACACTCAAAACAGTCCTGAAGAGCAGAGATGGCTCCTGCTGGCCATGTTTTCACCTGCTTCTGAAGCGGTTTTGTGCACCTGATGAACGGTCTGTATGCTGGAATTAGCATAACAGAGATGTGGTCTGAGTAGCAGAGGTGGGGGCAGGGCTCCACCCGGTACGCACCTGGGATGTTTGTGTAAACATGATCAAGCATGTTCGCCCCTCTCGTTGCAAAGTCTGATGGAATTTAGGGAGCACTGTCGATTTGCATGGTTGAAATCTCCGGCGACAATAACAGTCAGGGTTAGCATTCTGCAATTCGCTAATAGCCCCATACAGTTCACTGAGTGCTTCCTTAGCATTAGCGCTGGGGGGAATGTAAACTCTGGTTATTATGACAGTGGTGAATTCCCGTTATAAATAAAAGGTCTGCATCTAACAGTCACAAGCTCCACCAGAGATTAGCTGTAGCTAGAGACTAGCATAGAGTTCTTGCACCATTCCGTGTTGATGTAATCACACAAGCCACCACTGCGAGTCTTACCGCACAGAGCTACATTACTGTCTGCACTAAAGCCTGTCTAGCTGAATGGCGGTGTCCGTAACTCTTTCGCTGAGCCACGTCTCAATGATAACAAAGACGCAGCAGTCTCTAAACTCACACTGCGTAGTCTGCTGGAGTCGGATGTAGTCCAGTTTATTGTCCATGGACCAAACATTTGAGAGCAGGATAGACAGGAGAGCCGGCTAGCTAGGGTTTGTTTTTAGCCTAGCATGGACCCCCGCCCTCTTGCCGCACTTGCCGCTTCCTCACACACCGCTTTCAACGTCCTCTCCCCCGGCCACCAGCATCAGGCAACGCCAAGGACTGGAGGCTTGGTCTCCGCAGCAAGCCGAGGTCGCGTAGCTTCTCCTGCAGATCATCATGCAGCTTGGTTGTTGCATGAATCTTATATTTGAGTAGTGTCTGGTGATGGTAAACACGAACACCGGTTGCTCCAATGTCCATGTGCCGTAAAATTAGGGGTAAGTAACAAAAATAGCACCATTTTGGATCCGGAGTGGCCGCCGCGTGCTACCGCACCACCCTCTTGGAGCTTGGAGTCCGTCACCAGTCATGGGTGAGGTCACGTTAGAACAGAAACGAGAAAAAATAATTTTGAGAAACTGTTTTTGATTATTAGAAATATAAGAAAGAGGAGTGGTGGACTTTTAACATTGTAGGGTGGTTGTGTACACACACTGCTGACTCACAATTATGTTCAAACACCATGTTAAAGTGAAATTTTCATAATAGGTCCCCTTTAAAAGAATGCTAATAGATTGTTAATGAAATAATACAATTTCAGTTTATCCAATAGGATCTTAATGCATTCTTAGTGGATACTTATCTGATTATTTTAATTTTAATTTCTAATTTTAAAGTTAAACCAAGAGGTGGAAACTTAATTGAAAACTATTGTTGGAAAAATAAACTATTAAAACAACTATACATAAATAGAATGTCCTTCACTGACTATCTCTGATCAATATAAAGAAAGACAGATGTGTATGACTGTCTTTGTTCAGCAGAACACAAACAAATATTTTAGAAAGAAGAATATTTCAGCTCTGTCCATAAAGTGCAAGTGAATGGGTGCCAAATTTTTTAAACTCCAAAAAGCCATATAGCCAACTGTAACAATGTTCACAATGCGAAAGGAGGAGGCGGGAACCAGCTGAACCATACAAATAATGGTTTAATGAAAACAAACAGTGGAGTGTAGTGTGTAGTGGGTCCTCCAGCCCTACTCCAGTGGATAAAAAGGAACATAGATGCCTCATTGGCTGATTTGGATATGTCAGCTGCGGTGCCATCTTAGAATGGTCAAAAGGAGAGCTCTTTGAATCAGTTTGAATGCAATTGAATGGAGGATAGGCTTCAGACTGAGCTTCTCGCTCAGATCGCTGCATAAACTGCTTTTGTGTGAAAACAGTATCGCGGTCCATAGGAACAGCTGCTAAAAGGTAACGCAATGCGTTGCTCACAGAGTATGTGTGATTCCGGTGTTATGTGCTTACATCACGTTAGAGGCAGTTTGAACTCCACCCTCATCAATGAGCTGGCCAGAATCAAAAAAAAATTTAGCAAAAAAAAGTTTTAAATATGTATCTATTTATTACACACACCTTGCATTTTGCTTCAGAATACATGAATTAATCCAATGGAGTTGTATGGATTACTTTTATGATGGCTGTATGTTCTTTTTGGAGCTTCAAAAATTGCTCTCATTCACTTGCATTATATGGACCTCCAGAGCTGAAATATTGTTCCAAAAATCTTTGTTTGTGTTCTGATAAAGATAGACAGTCACACATCTAGGATGGCATGGGATGAGTAAATGATGAGAGTATTTTCATGTTTTGGTGAACTATACCTATAAGTCACCAGCACAGAAGAAATCTTTCAGTGTGCACTCACAGTTCAGCTAGTGCACTCTTGCAAATTATTTCATTATATACAACAAGGTGTGGAAATGATTTAAATAAGAAATGTATTGTGCAGTGTAGACAGCTTCGTTGATTATAACAGGAGTATTGCGAGAGTGCAGAACTGAACTGAAATGATTGACAGCTTCAGTGATTTATAAATTGAGTGTTCATTCTGTATATAATTTAATCACAATTTGAATAACAGTTGTTTTTCAAGCTGCTAAGAGGAACAATGTAAAGTTGACCATTTTGTCACTGTCTTGATTTACTGATGCATAGAACAGATGACAGTAATCGATATATCAATATTTTGACATCCCTAGACATTGGAAGTGTATTATGGTATTTGCTGGTTGTATTTTTGTACGTGTGAAAAGGTGTTTCAGATTTGCTACAATTGATGCTATATATCTAGCATTTTTTTTCAGTGGTGTAAAGAAAATGTGTTGTCTTATCCATCAGAAAATTTCTATTCAAGCCTTTTTGACCTTATTTTTTAAAGTATAGAGGAGAGAAATCGATTATTCACCTTTTCAATAAACCAGCTTTTCGTTAATAACCAAACACTTAATTGGATTACAAAGAATTTTGGACCATAACATCATTCCATTCATCTTATTCTTTTCCCATTGGCAGGAGAGAGCTATGTGTGTGCTTCCAATGAACCCTACCGTAAAGTGGACTACACCAAGAACGTCAATCCCAACTGGTCTGTCAATGTGAAAACGGGAACTTCCCGCTCGCTGCCATCACTTACCACCTCAAAGAGTGACCTTAGAGAACGAGAAAGCAAAGACTTCATCAAACCTAAGCTGGTGACAGTCATCCGAAGTGGCGTAAAACCGCGCAAGGCTGTCCGGATACTCTTGAATAAAAAGACAGCTCACTGCTTTGACCAGGTGCTCACAGACATCACTGATGCCATTAAACTGGACTCAGGAGCTGTGAGGAGACTCTACACTCTGGAGGGCAAACAAGTAAGTAAAAGATATAAAAAGCTATTTGATTAAATCATTTAAATTCATATATTAGACAAAATCCAAGGGGGGGGGGGGGGGGGGGTTAAATTGGTCTCTAGGCTGCCGAAGGACATAATTAATCTAATGTCTGCTGAGTGAGTGGGTGGGTAGTTTATTATATCTCTTATCCTCAAGTATGCCATATATTGTCCCAGTACTGTCGATTCAAAATTATTAAGCCTAAATATAACCTTATTTTTTCCTCTGAAGTGATTCATTGTCCTGTAATAAATGGAGGCCATGCTTTTGTATTTTATCACCTTTAAAAAATGTGAATGCTTCTGTGTCACCATCCTTAAGGGACCCTCAGATATTGATTTGCACTGCGGCATGTAGAATTTACATATGGATAGTCTTCAATTATGCATTAGGAGGTGGTAATACCACCTGAACCCTATTTAATGCTGAACAAGCTTGAGCCCACCCAGACAGGAAATCCAGATGGGGCATGTCCTTAGTTCCATCTGTGGTTATTAAGACAATAAAACAGTCATCTTTGTTTTATGTGTGTGTTATGGGCCAAAAACTGCACACAATAAAGCAGGGGTTCTCCATTTCTTTTTTTTTTTATGATTCTTGGCTTTATATAATGTGGTGGATTGGCAGAAAGCACAATTGACCTTTATATTCTGGTAGTAACAGGGACACTGAGCATTCATCCAAACAGAGACACTATTCAAGAGAGAGTGTGTCCCACTGTTTATATCTTTCTCTTTCCATCTGTCCACCTACCTACCTTCCCTCCTTCCTTCCTGTCTATTTGTCTCTCTGTGTTGTTTGCTTTATCCTGTAAAGCTTCAGACACAATTTATCATTTGTTTGTTTTAATAGTAATGTTGTTACAGTCTCAGATGTTGCAATATGTTGCTTTTATTGTTTTTGTTTTTTTAAAACAGTAAACAATCATAAGCTAATTTTTAGACTTCAGCTTTTGGAAGCTGTGGAACTAATAAAAAAAAGTACCCTAACCTACCGTAGTATTACTATGGTTTTTTGGACATGCACCATGGTAATACTATTGAATTTTACGAAGCGCCATGGTTTTACCATCTGATGCCATCATTGTAACATGGTACTACCACAGTACTTTTTTGTAGGGTAAGCCATTCAGGGTTCACAAAGTTGAGCCAGAATTGACTGTGAAGCTTTACCACCATTTTTTTATCTGTACAATAAAAATATATATTTGAGGAATAATTTCGTTTTCTACACTATAATCCGTTTCTACACTGGTGAAACCTCTGGAGAACTTCTAGTCACCCTTATGGGTGCTTTAAAAATCATGTTGTTTACCCAAGGAACTTCAATATAACCCCTTATGGTAGGTTAACTAGAGGAACCACTGACACTGGTTCTTGCATTAACTTTTGGGTTCCATTTGGTATGTTCTTCATTAAACTGCCATTTTTTTAATCAATTCCTAAAGGTTCTGCAAAAGGCTCCGACTTTGTGGCAATCATAGGGATCCTCAAATTATGCTTCCCTTATAGAAGAAAATGAGAAACTATTCTAGGGTGCAAATGACCAAAAGCATTGTTAGCCAACTATGATCGCAAGTTCCATCATTACCAACATAGTTCAACAAAATGTTGTTTCCCAAAACCGTAGATCCAACGAACATTCGCAAACAGCATCGCAAAGTTGTGTGATTAGAACTATAGCTCTCCATCTGAGGTTAGAAGTATAGTTCCTTGTCAGTTGAATGTGTGGACATAATTTCACTTCGCTGAGGTCTTTTGAGATCTTTTATTCAATATATATCTTTCATTCTATCAAGACTTTGATGACTTAACACGCGTTTAAGAAAACAGCGTATTTTACGGGTTTTGCAGAAAGAGGCGTTCTGAAATGAAACATCATGTAGATGCAAATGCAGCCATTTAAGTGATTAAAGGCAGTTAAGAGAAAGCACTTTATCACACACAGTTTCTGTCGGAGAACACAGCTTTTATGTGTTTGAACCCTGAAGTTTGATGTAGAGCGAAACCATCTACTGCAGCATATGTATCTACACAGCTTCCTGTTGTGTGTAAATTATATTTTATAATTCAATATTCACTGAATTTGTTACTCCAACCCCTGCGTAGTTACTACAGTTTCAGGAAAAAGTTGTGACTAGCTAGTTAATATCATCAGTGATGCATCATAGGCTACTATGGTGGTTAAGCAGTGAGTTACACATTGCTGTATGGGAAACATACCCCTGCTGAGTCAAATCAGCGAAGCTGTCTGGTCTGTCTCTGCATGTACACACTGTACTGTACTGAAAACCAGATTAGTAGTTCAGTACCATCTTTTCCTATTTGTCATCTCTGTGGTTGATTTATCTCAATCGCAACAATAGTTCCTTTCTGTACAACATGGCTAAGTCAATAGTACACCTAAAATTACTTTCTGCTGAATTTAAGATTTTCCAGCGTTTTTCTGCAGGTGTGTGGAGGCACAAGACTGCACAGTAACAAGACTGCACAGCCTCCACATTCTGATAAAAGATGGTGTATGATCATACAGAAGAAAAAAAACAAAAGAATTATCCCCTTCTGTTCTCCTTCAAAAAAGCTGGGGTATGAGCCTGATGGATAGCTGTCTTGATGATTTTTGTCAGGGATTCGACACAGCAGTGGAGAATGGTATGTGCAGAGCTGCCTGTCTGCCACTGTGAATCTCTTTGGAATTTAGCAAGGGAGTTCATTGGCATATTCAAAGTCTGTCCCGACTTGATCTGCCTTAATTATGCAAAAGTGCCAAAAGCGCAAAATACTTGGCAAAACTGAATGCAGAATTATTATGGTAATTTTTTAGACTGGTTTACATAACTTAAGTATGCTTGTCTGCTATCTACATGTAGGTGTGTGCAGAGGTTGCACTAGAAAAAATATTTATCCATCACTTTGATGTGCCGAGTTGAAAAATTTCCATCATGATCTATTTTTATCTGTCATACTTTTAATTTTATAAGTACTGCATTATAATGGCATATGCATGACAGTGGTTAGGCTTAATGATATTTTTGACTCCCCAAGCATAAGTATGGTGAAACCAAGGAATTATTGGGTGAAAGTATCTACCTGTCAATCAACCATTACACTAAAACAAGATTTTTAAAATTTACCGGTACGTGCGGCTTTTAAATGAAATAAAATTGGAAAATTCATAAGTTCATGGGACTACTTCAATGTGCCTGATAGCCTATAACAATAAAGTCACAGATGAGAAGCATATGCATCTCTGAAACTCCTCTAAAATATCAGTTCTGCTCTAAACGTAGGTTAGATTAAATGCAATTTGCTGAAACGATGTGCCACTTTTTTGGGCTTTCATTTTGTTACTATACTTTTTTGTGCTTTATTAATCAAATGACACCGATCATGCAGTAACACACTAAAATAATGATTGATATGCCATCAATTATTCAGACCTCTCCTTGAAATCCGAACACAATTGGTCAAAAGAGATGCATACTATCAGGTGTTAATTGTGATGATGCCTGTTAATATGCATCTCAATACCAGACAATAAACAGGGCACATATCCACACACACACACGCAGCAGGAATGTGTGTGAGCGAGACAGTGAAGTCAGAACTGATGCACTAGGTAAAAATGTTTTCTTATTTTTTTATCTGTCAAAATGATGTACAGCATTTGAAATTTTACATCAATCTTTCAAAAAAATCTGGAAATTACTGAATTTTTGGTTAATGCAACCCCTGGGTGTGTGAGACTGATGGCATATGATGGTAGGAAGTGATTGTTTTAATGTGTTAATATTACACACCTCTCTGTAATGCTTTTGATTCTGATTGGTCAGTTGTGGCATTTTGGGGGTCATTATTTATTGTAAGACTAGTCATTCATGTTCAGACAGTATATTTACATATTTTATGATATTTACTCTCTGACTGTAACTTATACCTTACTTGTAACATTATCCCTTACTTGAGACCCTTCAATAATCATTAAACCTCATATACTACACAGTTTACAATCTTCATATTGGAGTTGATTTGTAGACAGCTTTTAAATTGTACCATTTGTTGGACAGTCTAAAAACCTGTAAAGTAGACATTTAGCACAAAGTGCTCTTTTGAATTATTAATTGACATTGAGCAGAGGATGAACAATCAAGGGTAGTTTACCACTAATATATAATGATTGTGGTGGTATTTGTGATTGTGTTGAGCATGTCATCTAGCCTGTAGCACAAGGGTTTCAGATATCTGTGAGTGGCTTTGTGGGAGTAGTTCCTGGCACACACATGAGTGGGAAAGGTATTGTCGCTGATATGCATTAAAAATGTATGACAGGACAGCCCTGCATACTGTAAAAAAGTCTATATATATATATATAGCAAGAGAGTACATTAAAATTACAAGAAATAAAATACAATTTTCGGGCGTTCCGATTATTTTCCGATTACATTTCATTTATATTTTATTGGAATTTTTAATATTCTTATTTTTAATATCACTTATCTACATTGGGGTGTTCTGTGTTATATTTGATGTAGTTTAGTTTTTTAATTTCACATGTTACCCTGATGGTGTTTAGTGTTTGTGTGGGTGACACTGAGCACTGTCTCTACATGTTTATTGGTCATTGCTCTTGGAAAGGTCACTATTGATGAACTTCATGTCATCATGTGCCTTTCAGTAACTACTATGGTGAGGAACAAAACATTATAAAGTGAATAGCAGATTTTTACAGTTTCAGAAGTTTCAAGTATTAAGTTTATATAATTTAATATCATAAACGGTAATGCATCGTTAAATATGCAGGCATCAAAATGACATCTGTAAAGCCTGAAGCATGGTTACCTTATTTTTTACGGTGAATTTCTGGCAGCCACAACTGCCAGTTTTTACCATAAATTTAAAAGGATTTTTTAAAAAAAAAAATTTTTATACAGTGCAGTGATATCCATGGCTTTTAAGTCATTTCAGGAAAATACCTTTTTACTAAGGAGAGAATTTCTGAAATCTCAACATCAGCAGCTGAGCGTTTTAGGTTCTGGTTACAAGATTAACTCAATGTGAATAGATTTGAAAGAAAAATATATATAAAAATGAATAATACAGTAATACTATTCTTTTTTTAATTAATTTATGACTTTTTGCTTTTAGAGAAAAAGACACTCAATAGGGCATTAAAAGTGGAGTGGGGTTGGTATTAAGAAATGACATGAGCTGGATTCAAACTTGGGCCAGATTCGAACAAGCCAGATTGACACTATAGCCGCTTTTCCACCATCAGGGCAAACAGTTCTGAGCAGGGTGAGGAACGATTCAAGTAGCATTTCCACTTGTGAACAGTTGGCACGGAACGATTCTAAATGGATTTTAGACCAGATTTCTCGGCATGATTAGCATCCATTTAGTATATTCAGATTGTTCTAAAGTCTGGCCTGTAAACATCTATTATATAACTATAAATAACCATCAACATCTATTCGCTGGCATCTTGCAATACCCTGAACTTGAATGTACCAGTACAGAGTATAAATAATGTTCATCATATTTGCATATGTTTCCTAAATAAGTTATGATTCAGAATAAATTTAAATAAAATACATGAATTATTATTGAATAAATTACCTTTATCATTTGGATATTTCTGGTTTTGGGCTGCTGATTGGATAATGTAATGTAAACTTAATTATAAGGCACTAAAGCAACACAATTCTAGACCATTTTGTCACAACTTGATTTCATTGCATTCTATCCATTTAAATATGTAAAAAAGAAGTTTACTTAATAAGTTGGTACTAAATGTATACTTTTGGTGGTGTTAATGTAGCATTGAAGAAACTAGGCAGGGGATTTCCATTTCCCAGAAAATCAAGTTTGACACACCTAATAATGTTGAGTTACAACAACAATAGTACATTTCATTTGACCTAATCCAACTAATGTATGTTGGTTCAAGGAATAGACTTAATCTAATTGAAAGAAACTTTTTTGCTTAATTATGGTACATTTATGTTCTTAGCAGCCATATTATGTACTCTCTGTCTACTGTAAAGTGAGTCATTCAACTGGCAGGTTGAACATCTTGAAAAATGCTCATTAAAGCATATGGAATTAAGATGAAATCAAATCAAATCCCTTTATTGTCACTTAACCATATACACAAGTGCATACACAAGTGAGGGAAAGTATTGGGTGCAGTTCCAAGCAACATAGCATCAGTATGACAATTACAATGGACATCTCATTTACACATAACACAATTGACACATTTTGTTAAACAACACAATATACAATATACACCTAATAATAAACAATATATAGTATACACAAAATAAGAAGACAGAATACAATAAAAATACCCACCAATGTAATCTGTGGAAATAAATATGAAGTGTTATGTTGACATTCAGCTGTCGGTTGATAATCAGTTAAGTGAAGTATAAATTATAGGTCCAGTCTGAGGCTAATAAAGTGTGGTGTTGATCAAGAGTTCAATTAAAAATAATTTGATCTGCTTGTTGTTAGGTGGTGAATGTTTGAAGTAAATTGGCCCACTCATGTACTTCTGTGCAGTTTATCCTCTGTGCTGTCATCAGTCATCCCTGTGATGGGGCGGGGCTAGACGAGGCTCAGTGCCACTGTACCCTCACAGTTTTTCTGTTCTTAACCTACAGTAAGATTAAGGTCTTTGATTCATCTTTTTAACACTTGAACTGAGGTTTAAGAAATACTGATATAAAAATCCTGTTAATTTATATTTATATTAATTTAAAATGGCAACAAAGTGTTGATGGAATGAGAAAGTAAAACAAACTCATTTAGATTTTCTTAGATCTTTATTTTTAACAATTGCTGAGTCTACTAGATCAAAATACAATGCAAATCCAATAGACTGATTTAGATGTTATCTGTTCTAGTTAAGCTGCTTTTCACACCCTGAATATCCATTGTTTCTCTCAGCCTGTGTTTGTATGAGAAATCTTTTGGATGATTCAAGCAAGGCATCCCTGCATGTCATATGCGATTTAAAGCTGGCACACCCTCACTAGGACTGTGAAGAGTTTGAGATGGCGTGCCCAATGCACAGCTGCAAACACGCCCGATAAAAAGGACACCCGCTGCTTGTCTCGTTCCAGAGACTATATGTTGCAATGTCAGAAATGTATTTTATTATAAAGGTGCCAATATTTGGACCCTGGAATTGATTTTCAGGGGCATTTTTACCTTTTATCAGGTGACTTTTTTTTAATAGAGCCCTTTGTCTCACTGGATTGCATTTATTCGCTGAGCACTGTGCTGCACTTACTTATTCCACTGCATCATTTTATTTCTGTATTCTTTTTATTTTTATTCATTTAAATAATTTTAACATTTCAAAAAATATATTTTTTGAAATGTTCTTATTTTATGTTCTTAATTGGTTTTGAAATTATATATTTTTTTATGTATCTTGTATTTTCTTCATCATTGTTATGTAAAGCACTTTGTATTGTCATTGTGTATCAATGTGCTATATAAATAAACTAGCCTTGCCTTGGATTGTGGAGATATTTTTTAAAAAAAATGTTTTGCTGTTGATATCACTCGCCTGTCTTGCAGAGAAGTTTACTTCTCAAAGACAATATACAGTACATCAATATGATTGAGTGCGATTACATGCACAGTCTTAAACCGATTATGCTTAATAAACCAACAACTTGTAAGATTGTGTTAAATGCCTTATACTGTTTTCTTTTATTAAGGTAATAAACGTTTATAAACGCATAAACGGTTTATGCATAAACCCATTACCACGATTTCGCTGCATGTAAACATCTTAACCTGTATTTTTACTGGCTTAGCCAATGTGTGCAAGTGTTGTTTACATGACTGTTTGCATTTTGATGTCAAAAACAGAAAACCCAATGATTTCAAATCTTAATTTTTTTTGCATTTTTTGATTTTTTTTAAAATAAGCTATCAGCATATTGGTATACATACTCAACATACTCATTGTTTAAAATGCCTTTGTATGATAATTACTATAAGCCAGTACCACAGTCTTGAATAAGCTATACAATCTAGTATTATATCATGGTCAAATAACCATCTGAGCTGTAGTATTAAGCCTCAAAATCGAAGAAAGCCCTTCATCAAACAACAAAATTATGAATATTTAGGGGAAACATGCATGTTAACACAAGAGCCACTGGATGCCATCTGCCTCTGAGCATTCCGAGCTTAATTCTCAGCAGGTGGGGGTGGGGTGGAGAGGCATGGGCTCCCCACTGAGACTCCATCCAGCTCTGCTGTAATTGAACCTAACGGCTGGGGGATTTAAAGTGCAGCTGGCAGGTGTGGGTCATGTTTAGGGGGGCTAACGGATCTGTACTAGGCAACACAAGACTATCTCACTCAGATATGCTCCTTAATGTCTAACTCCATAAATGCCAATCACTCTTCGTTTGTTCACAGAAGCTGATGGAGAGAGAGAAGCCACACACTTTCTTTAGGCAGGAGGTTTAGATTTGCTTTGACAAATCAGTAATCTGTAAATAGGACTGACCAGTTTTTATGTGTTATAGCTGTTAATGTGAACTACATTTCCTACCAGCACTATGCTTTATTATTAGCTGATAATGGCATTAAATGACATGATAATAAACCCTCGACCCATAATTGTTTTATAAGACTGGATGAGGATAAGTCTGTCCCCAGGGAAACAACAGAGAGATGATACCATTTGAGTAGTCAAGAGGGGTTGAACTCTTAAGTGATCATTCTATCCCTTATTCATCCTACTGCCTCCCTACACCCCCTCAGTGCACTTACAAATTGCATGCAAGTCACTTCAAGACCTCATAATTAGATCTCTGTAAGCTTTTAGAATCATTTGTACATTTATGGAAAAACTTCTACATAGATCTTAAGACTAGTGATCGACCGATATGGATTTTTCAATGGCCAATGCTGATATGCAGGGTGGCCAATAAGATGATAAATAATATAAACATAAAATTGTAAACTCTTATTTAGCACTATATTTACAAATTTTCACACTAAACTTTAACTTTGTAAAAATAATCTAAAAAAATGATATGCTATTTTAAATAGTAGATAGCAGTATCTTCTGATTTCTGTTCTGAATCTATTTGCACATGAAGAAATGTTAATCTATTAGGAAGAAGAAAATAGTACACACAGTAGTCAATGTATGGCATTTCTATGTTAGCAATCACATTTTCTCAAAAGATACCAAATTTAACCAATTGCACATACTGTGCATAGTAAATAAGACATTTACTTTGAAGTTGCACTCACACCCTTGTGCAGATCCAGCACGAGCTGCAATTATCTGACAGTTTAAATGACTTGGATCACTGGCTTGGATTGTCACAGACAGTGTGGCATAATTTTTGAATCAGAGGAACTTGAAGTTTTGACTCTTGCTTATGGAATACATGCTTCAGAGGAAGATATTAGATGAGCATTGGATGGGAAGAAAATGCTAGACTACATCTTTTTAAATGAGATATCTGCATATTTGCAGATAGTATATAATAGAAGTTTTATTGATATTTGTCTTTTATCTTTAGAAAAGTTACAGGAAACTGTTGAGAGAGACTGTTAGAATACATGCTTCAGAGGAAGATTTATGAGTGTTAAACAGGATGCTTGATCTGCTGAAGTTGTGTGAGGTTGGTTTATTACATCTGTTTAAATGAGATTTGTGCATATTTGCAGACGGTATCCACTTTATTTTGCAACGCAGAAGAAGCGGCTGAATGTGACAAAGTTTCACTGCTATTGACCGCAGTGTAAATAACTAGAAGGTTATAATACCAGAATTTTGTTATATGGGCTTATAAACTATCACTCAACCACAGGATAAACAGAAGAATTTAGTGCCAATGTCAGATAATTTTCTAATGTCAGCATTTGTAGTAAATCATTCACTTGTTGCTGTGTTGTTATATTGAAGGAACGGTAATAAAATCTGCTTCTTTACCGAGATTGTGCTGATGCAGTCTTTCTTGTCTCCATGTAAACCTGCATTCATATATACCTGCATAGCCTCTGATGATGCCTTTATTTATTTTTACCAAAAGCGATGTTTCATAAGCCATGCTGAATGTGAGATCTGTGTGTCTGTTAGCTATGCACGCTAAGAAGGAGAGAATGCTGCAGGATATTTGGTATGCAGCATTTAGAAGGGAACTTTAAAGTGCCCTCATTCTCACACCATTACATGTAAGGATATTTGGTATGAAGAAGGGAATTTAGGGTCTCGAAATATGTGAGTTATGAACTAAATTAAACTGTCCTTATTGTACATTATTAGGTAATGAAATGTATAATGGAATTATTCACGTTCGACAACCATTATAAATTAGATAAATGACAAATAAATAGATTATTCTCCACCATTAAATTCGTAATACAATGTATCCGCTCACAATTTGTACTGAAACGAATTAGCTTTAATAAGTGAATTATGATTAAGGTGTTAGGTGTTGCCCAGCCCGCGGCTCTACATATGTCTGCTAGAGAGGCGCCGTGGGACAACGGCCAATAAGCCGCAATGCCCCTGGTAGAATGGGCTCGTAGGCCAGCTGGGGGGCGGCACGTTCTGGGCGTGGTATGCCATTGTGATGGCATCGACGACCCAGTGGGCGATCCTCTGTTTGGAGACAGCGCTTCCCTTCCGCTGTCCGCCGAAGCAAACAAAGAGCTGCTCGGAGCTTCCAGTCCAAGGGCCGGCGACTGAGTGCCCGCTGCACACGGCGCCCCAGCCCCATTGGGAGGCATCTGTCGTAACCACGACGTGCCTGGAGACCTGGGAACTCCTGCCCATAAAACGCTAGGTCTGACCAGGGGCTGAGAGAGGACACGATGTGTGTTGTGGCGCCATGCTCGTCTCTCAACTCGGGTCTGTAGCCAGTGCTGTAGTGGTCTCATATGGATCAACCCAAGTGGTGTGACTGTCGCTGAGGATGCCATATGCCCCAGGAGCCTCTGAAAGGATTTCAGTTTGACCAACGTGTTCCGCACACAACATGTCTTGTGAGTGAGCTAAGATTAGCCAGTCGTCGAGATAGTTGAGAATGCGGATGCCCGCTTCCCTCAGTGGGGCAAGGGCTGCCTCTGCGACCTTCGTGGGACAGGGACAGGCCGAAGGGGAGGACTTTGTACCGATATGCATGACCCTCAAAGGCAAACTGGAGAAAGGGTCTGTGTGTTGAAAGTACGCGTCCTTCAGGTCTACCACTGCAAACCAATCCAGATGCCGGACGCTCGCTAGAATGCGTTTCTGCGTGAACATCTTGAACGGGAGTCTGTGCAGAACTCGCAGGTCGATGATTGGCCACAACCTGGCACCTTTTTTGGGTACGATGATGTAGGAGCTGTAAAACCCCTTCTTCATCTCGGCTGGAGGGACAGGCTCTATCGCGCCCTTCCGTAGAAGGGAGGTGATTTCTGCACGCAAGGGAGCGGCGTTCTCGTCTCTCACCGTGGTGGAGGAGACGCAGTTGAACCTGAGCGAGCCACGGCCCCAAGCTCCGTGCAAGAGGGACCAAGGGGACTATAGCGTCAGATGTACCGGCAGGCGGGGCCTCGCGACGGGGCGGAGCCCGGGGTGCTGAGTCTAGGGACATCGAAGCACTTACCTGGCTCCATGAGCAGACGGCGTGCAGGGTCTGTGGCTCCACCTGGGCAAGATGGGCTGTATAGTCTCCGTCTGCTTCCTCACCACTGAGAACTGCCGGGCGAAGTCTCCAACGGTGTCGCCAAACAGCCCAACCTGGGATATGGGGGCATCAAGGAAACGTACCTTGTCAGCCTCTCGTGACTCGACCAGGTTGAGCCAGAGGTGGCGCTCCTGGACCACCAAGGTGGACATCGCCTGCCCGAGAGTTTGCGCCGTGACCTTCGTTGCCCGGAGTCTGCATTAGACCCGGGTCAGGACTACCCTTGTGTAGTTCTCTAAGTGCCTTGGCTTGGTGCACCTGCAGGAGTGCCATGGCATGCAAGGCGGAGGCTGCGTGCCCAGCGGTGCTGTAGGCTTTAGCCGTTAGCTGGCGGTTCCGCCAGGTGGAGGCGTTTTGCGGGCATAAGTGCACCGCGACCGCTTGGTCCACCTGGGGAATCGGCGCTTAGCCCATTGCCTCCCCCCACCGTCGAGGGTAGTGAGAGCGGAGGAGCTCACGGCTTGCGTGCGGGCAGTAAAAGGTGTCATGCACCTCCGGGAAGAAAGGAACGGGGGCGGAGCGTGGCCGTGAGCGGCGCTCTGGCCCCAGGAACCAATCGTCGAGCCGCGAGTGTTCGGGGGGATGCAGATGATTCCACTCCAGCCCAACACTTGCGGCTGCCTGGGCAAGCATGGCTGTCAGCTCCGCGTCAGCCTGCGACTGAGCCGCCGCACCCGGGGGTGGGAGTCCAGTTGTGTGTGCTAAGCACAACGTAGTGTGCGAGGGGGAGAACTGCTGGAGAGCGCCGTAGAAACAACAGCTTGGAGAGATGAATGAGACGGCAGAGGAATTCAGCTCTGTGACTGCTCTCTCGGCTCCGAAGAAGATATCTGATGTGTATTTGCAGCGTCACTCCTTTTATACCCGTATGTCTGTGGGAGTGGCATACAAATTCCACGTGCCAATTCTCATTGGCCTTCTCTCAAGATCAGAGATGTCTGGGCTCCGCAGGAGTGACCCCTAGTGTCAACTTATCGACACAACGTCGAGTGAGTGACAGCCGGGGAACTAGATGCACTCAATACCAATGAGTTAATGAAAATAATAAATGTAATTAATGTTAATAATTTGTCTACATTTATTTCCAGCCTGTAATATAAAGCAGCATACAGTGTATATATTACTGTATATTTGTAAAAACATTGGATTTGTATTGCAAATCCAAAAAGGAAAAGGAGAGTGGCCTTTAAAGTCAACATGAAATCACATTTTACAGTGGGACAGTGGTGGCTCAGTGGTTAAGGCTCTGGGTTACTGGGTTAATGACCAGAATGTTGAGTGTGCAAGCCCCAGCACTGCCAAGATGCCACTGTTTGGCCCTTGACCCTTGAGCAAGGGTATCTTGACTGATGTTGGGTATCTGCAATGTTGTGTGTCTTGAATAAGATAGGGCCCTTGACCCTATCAGCTCCAGGGGCGCTGTATCATGGCTGACACTGCGCTCTGAACCCACCTTAGATGGGATATGTGAAAAAAAACTTCACTGTATATATGCAAATGTATCATCATTTACTGTATATATGCTTTGTTTCATCATATTTATGTAAGATTTCTGAGGCAATTGTGCACAATTAGACCAAGAATGTGTATGAAGTAGGGCTGTCGATTTAATGCGTTAATTCAGTGCGATTAATTTTACAAAAAATAACGCGTTAAAAAAATTTACGCATTTAATCGCATGCCCAGTGACCATAATAAGGAAGATTCCTGAGAAATGCAAGCTTGTAGTACCACCTGTTTACTCCAGAGGGCAGTAAGTGAAATTTCAGCTGTATGAGCAACACACAGTTTATACAGTGAAGAAAACACTTAAGTAGGCAGTGTTACTACTCTATCCACAAACATGCGTTACGAATCTCTTTGACCGTCCAATCACCTAGTTGAATTTACCTTATTATACTGATATTTCTTTATTACATACTGTATATTTATTTAGAAAATTATTGTAGTTCAGTTGCTTTTTGGTTGCAATCCACACAAAGGTTTCTGAAGTGGCTCTCCTTTAACGTGGCTTTGGGTCCTTTCTTCCCCTGACCCACACCTCCATATTATTTGCTTGACTTGTTTTAAGGGCAGATCCGGATTATATAGAATAATTATGCTCAAACATACAGTCATGAATCTGGAAAGCAATCATTGTTTGCCTTCTAATTAATATATACCATCTGCACCCGCAGCATTAATGCATCTCTTTTGCAGCACACACAGACTGTAAGTAGTTGAAAAAATAGAGAGTAAAAGCGTCTCGTGTCTATGGCTTGTCTGACTGGCCTGCCAGCCGCAGCAGGCATCGCTAGGAGACACAGGGCTGGCACACAACCAGAAATGTGTCAGTGGAGCCAGTCGGGGTCACTGTGTGATCTCACTGCCCTCTTTTGTTTGTGTCTGGCCTGTCTGGAAACTTAATCAAGTGAGCCCAACGGGATTTCCATATTCCTCATTGTTCACCGGTATCAGTTTCCTATTTGTTATCATTTTACATTTCTTTTTTCTACACATTACTTCACAATCACAAATTCCTGTCACACATAAGCAGACATTTTTCTAATTTTCTGCACTTATATTTAGGGTAAATCTGTGAAATGTTTGTGGAATGACTTTAAATAGTGCTAAACAGAACTTATAGTACTACACTCTTATTGATAGTTTAAAATATTACCAAAATTTGCCACAATATTTAATACATTAACATACAAGGCGTGAAAGATATATCAAAATGATCACATGGGAAATTGTGTTAATAAATGGGGAATGTTGCTACCAAATGTTCTGGTATCCTGAAATCGACCCCATTCTGCCGAGTTACTGACAAGAGCCATCTCCCATCATTTGACATTTTTGCATCAATTTAAATGAAGTTCCAAATATAAGTTTGGTAGGAGCTTGTTCATCTAGGCCTGCCAATGAAATCCCAAGGATATACAGTATAAGTGGTTGCTTCCCTCGCACCGATGATGATTCTTCCGGCATCCCTCCACCTCCCCATCTCAACCTTTACATTTCATAATGCCTATCATGTTCTCTGTTCTTTTGTGGTGAAATGAGCTTCCAATCATCACACAATCTGCTAATACCACCTCAACATTCAAGAACCAGCTGAATCTGTTCTGCAAGCACATAACCAATCCAAACGTATTGCACTCACTATTGAACATGCACTTAATGTACTGAAAAAAAACCCTTTTTCTGTCTCTCTCTTCTGCACTAATGCCTATACTACTCCAGCTATCTTGAAAACCTGGCAGTACAACACTGCAGATGTTGAAATTTTTAAGACAAATTGCTTCCTATGTTCCTCATTTGTTGTTTGCGTCAAATAAAAGTGTGTGCTAAATGACTAAAAATAAATGTATACCAATTATTTCAAAACTAACTTTCTAGTTCTTGCTTTAGTCAGATAGTCCAGGAGAAGGGGATCTCAGAGCTCAAGCACAGTCCTGGGCAAATATGTTTACCTTAATGCACTCCAGGACTTTAAGAACCAGTGAAATTTGTTTACCTTTTTCTGTGGTGCTACTATAATAGCATGCTGCATGAGCAGCCTCGGAGATATGGGTTCTGGTCTCATGAAAATCAAGAAGTAATCATGTTATATGCATAATATTCATTCCTGTTGACTGTAATACATCCTTTCAAAAACATCACTCGCTTTTGGTGCCACTCTGTGGAAATTTCAACCGGAAACCAGAGCTCACACTTGCCCGCACCTTCAACAACACTTCCAGCTCTGGCCACTAAGGGCAGTGGTGGAAATTTCAGTAAAACAGAGCACTTCAGCAGAAGAGCTTTAGACATTGCCTGTCAATCAACTCAAGAATGCACATGTGCATTAGCTTTACAAGCTGGACATTTTTTTTCATTTTTTAGCATAATCTGAGGTAAAGAAGCACAATTTATGATACCAGTGTCGTCATATTTTACTGCTGATTTGAAATATGTTCTTTGATCGGAATCTTGAGATTTCCATCTTTCCCCATTCAAGAAGAATGGAGTTATACTTATTTGCCACTTGTTTACAAAGAAAAATAGCTGCCTAGTCTGAGCGTTCCAAAGATGGCTGCTGAGTGGACTGACTTGCTAAAAAGACTTTGATGACAGGCATTCAAATTCTGCAGAACTCTGCAGAGTACGGATTCCGCCTGCTCAGTTTTTCAAAATAAACAATTCAAAGCACAAAACACATTTTGCTATTTTGAAGAGATTTGGACGAGTTCAACCTCAGAAAGATGCTGTTATAAAGAATAAACAAAAAGTTTAAGAATCCCATGTCTCAGAGACAGATACATTCTTAAATGTCTTTCATATTTGATAGTTTGATGATAGAATTATGAGAAATCGTTACTCAACAAATTCGGCAACATTATTTCTGCTAATGCTACTCAGGCGAAAATTCTGCTAAATAGTGATATTAATATTCTCAGCTATTATAAATAAAAAGTCAAATTAAAATGTAAAAAAAAACAATAAATGTCACAGCTAAGCCTACACAGGACATGGATTGACTCTAATCCACATAGCAGCTCCAACGTGTGGATGATGTTACTGTGGTTTGACAGCTCATCTCAAAGCAGTAAGAAGTAAAAGCTGATGTCCCATACTATGCCTCATCCTCATCAGTTGGACTTTTGATGACCAACTTCTGAGACTGCCTTTATTAGCCGCTGAAGCTGTTGGAGCTGCTTACCTATGAAAGCAAGTTCTCAGTGTGATCTATTCTGTGTACCTTCCTACTATTTGTAAAATACTTCAAAACTAGTATTAGTAGTAAAAACTAGTACTAGTATAGTAAAAACTTTTTTTTCCTCCCTTTTTTCTCCCCAATTTGGAATGCCCAATACCCAATGCAGTCTAGGTCCTCGTGGTGGCATAGTGACTCGCCTCAATCTGGATGGCAGAGGATGATTCTCGCCCCGCCGAGAGCGAACCACATTATAGCAACCACGAGGAGTTTACCCCATGTGACTCTCCCCTCCCTAGCAACCGGGCCAATTTGAATGCTTAGGAGACCTGGCTGGAGTCACTCAGCACACACTGGATTCTAACTCGTGATTCTAGGGGTGGTAGTCATTGTCTTTACTCGCTGAGCTACTCAGGCCCTTCAAAACTAAACTTTTAAACAGAGTTTGATTGCTTTTTTTAATTGCTCTTTGACTTGTTATTATGAGCCTTATTTATGAAACATGAGCAGAATGACTTTCTGTGTTAATCTTTCATTAAACCATCCTTATGTAAATTGTCAAAGAATGGATTTATGAACGATTTACACAGAAATTAGTTCTGCTTGTGCTTCATGAATGAGACCCATTTACTTGTACATTATTTCTGACTCATTTGGAACCCAATGAAATCTTTGGCAGCAGAAGTTCCCCATTAAATATTGCATTAAACTTATATCAGTCTCTGAACACACAATCATTACTGGAGTATTCTCCGTGACAGACTCATTTGTCAACACTGCCTTCAATGGCATCAATTATTAATGGCCCTTGAAGCTGTGCTTAGGTGAGGAGAGCATTTTTACTCAACTGCCACTCTTGTGCTTTTGTAGCTAATGGTTGACAAACTCCTCAAAGCCTACCTGATGTTGCGTTTGTTCCTAACCCATTTAAATCCTCATAGTAATCGGTTTTGGCTGAAAGAAATCTGAAAAGCTAACGGTACATTTGCACTTGTGCTTGTGCTGGAGCTAAACTTAAAGCAGAGTGTTGTGTGCATGCTGGACTGTTTATATCCCCTGTGCTTTTAGCCATCAAGTGTGTACTGTAAAAATGTTTTGTCAGGTATCCTAAAAAATGTGCTTCATATGGTAACATCTTTGTTTTATTCAAGTAAAAATATTATTTAATATGACTGAATCACCCAAATACATTAAGGCACAAAGTATTATTCGGTTATGACCCAAAAGCTTAAGGCCCGGGTATTTTTTTTATACTCAGAAATTTGCCTTTCTGAGTATACATTTCTGACTGCAAACAAATAGGAATGTATTCGATGTATGCGCACTACAACTGCTTTGTGACACTCTTTTTGTACAGTCAATGGCCAGCACATTCACAGAAGATGTACACAGACGAGGACCACGTGAGCGAGTCAAGAAAAACAAGGTGGCTCACAGCAAGCCGCACGGCTGTGCTGATGACGCAATTTGCTTCACACATACTCTGCACAGAGGGATCCGCATCGCGGACACCCAAAGTATACTTTGGCCTTTCGCATCTGCATTTAGTTGGATGCTTGCCTTTCTATTTCTTAATCCCTTCTTTCTGTCTTGACACAGTGTTAGGACAGCTCTGCCTTTACACCCTTCCTTACTGTCAGCCAAAAAAAGCAGGGCTGTTATTACACTCAGCACCCTGTCAGGTCTTTCTGAGCACAGGCCTGTTCTTTATTGGGCTTTGGAGGCCAGGCGAAATGTAGAAGAGCTTAATTATTCAAGCCTTAATGAATATCTTTTAAGATACTTAAAATAAATGGATCAGTGAAAGACATGTCGTTTAGAGGTTTACAGGTTATATTGAGTATAATGAGGAGATTTTTTTAAAATTGTTTTGTGGCTCTTTGTTTTTATTGTAATTTTCAAGCACCCTATGCTTTAAAAACCTATTTGGATTTTTTAATGAAAACTGGGACAGATAATGGACAATTTTGTGTTGTTTCACCACAATAATTCTAGTTTTCTGTTTTGATTATTGCAGTTTTGATAAAAAAACAGGGTTTACCCCAAGTCCAATTCTTTTGGCCAGAGCTCCCTTAACACTTATTGCTTTTTCCAGCAGGTACACACATACATTTTTTCAGAAGGTAATTTTAAAATACAAGGCTTGTGAAATGTTTTCTGAAATAGCATGTTTTACTGAAGAAAATTTCAGAGCTAATTCCTTCCGGCATTTGTGTTGCCATGTTACTGAAAAATAAAAATACTAGAAGTTCTAGTAACACTCTGCAGTTGAAGCCAGGTTGACGTTTCACATCTTGGACAGAAAAGTTTATCTTGTGCTTCCTCTGATTTTATTTAGGAATCACAATTTAAATTACAAAAATACTTTTGGCTCTGTTCCAAATTGTAGTTTGTCATAGAAATCCAAGATATCAGCTCAAATGTATCAGGCATGTGTAATAGTCTTCCAGTGTGGGAGTACTGTACTTCATGCCAACAACTGGGTCCATATGCTTCTCTGTTCTGTTGACTGATGGGAATAGATCTTAAGACCCTTACAACCCTCTCAGGTTCAGTGATACGTTTTTCAACTGACAGAAGTAATGTTTCAAATTAATGTGATTTGTTGCAGCTAGCTTTAGCATGTCCAACACTTAAAGGTGATGTATAATTTCTGCGCTTCTAGTGGCACCAAATATAATTGCAAAAATAAACATTGTTTTTAAAACAACTTTCTGAATTACAATGTTGGTCAAACAAAGAGATAGAGTCTAAGCAGGTCACTCAAAATAGACATAGATATTTTCTTAAAACCAAAGAGACAAAGTTTACAATTTTAGACAAAATGTGCCTATGAATGGCTTAAGCCCTGTGCACACTGTACGATTTTGGCCACAATTCTGCCTTCTGAGACAAATTTCAGGAATCCTAAAGGATTTCTGTCATCTTAGGGCAAAATCGGCAATCTTACAACATTCCGTGTGACATGTTCACCAACGGCCGATTAATAGTGGCAGATAGGTTACTAAAAGAGGAGAAAGACGTACTATAACCCCCATTTTTTTTTCCCCCTGTAAGAATGGAGAATTTTGTAATTTTTTGGGCCACAAGTCTTTATTTCCACAATGAATATTTGCTTTTGGAAGCTCATTATTACTGTAGGCTACCTCCCGCACTCGCGTTTATTCTCAACATCTGACATTTTCTGTATTTGTGATCAGGCTCTCTTATTATAGGCATATTATACTTAATCTCATTAATCGCTCAGAGGCTGGCCATCCAACTCCTACAAAGATGGACCTATGCAATGCTTATCACCTTGTTCGGATCAGGAAGGGGGATGAGTGGAAGATGACTTTGAACACACATAGGGGGCACTTTGAATATTTGGTCATGCCTTTTGGATTGGTCAATGCCCATGCCGTCTTCAAGGGGCTCGTAAATGATGTGCTTAAAGACATCGCTTTGTGTTTGTTTATATAGATGATATTCTGATATTCTCCCAGAATATCCAGGACCATGTTCAGCACGTCAGGCAGGTGCTTTAGTGACTGCTAGAGTATTGGCTGTTCGTCAAGGTGGAGAAGTGTGCTTTTCATGCACAGTCGTTTCCGTTCCTGGGGTTCACCGTTTCGTCCGAGGGAGTGCGCATGGACCCTGCCAAGGTCAGAGCCATCTCTGATTGGCCAACTCCAGTTTCTCGCAAGGCATTGCAGAGGTTTCTGAGGTTTACTAATTTTTATCTGAGGTTTATTTGGAATTACAGTCAACTCGCCACGCCTCGGATCAACTCGCCATACCTGATGGATCTCACCTCCACCCGCACTGATTTTTGTTGGTCTCCGCTGGCCAACGCAGTGTTTTCTAAATTAAAGAAGTGGTTTTCTACCGCACCCATTCTTGTAACTCCTGACCCTACAGTCAGTTTGTGGTGGAGGTGGATGCATCTGAGGGTGGTGTCAGAGCAGTCCTATCGCAGTGCTCTTCCTTGGATGGAAAGATGCATTTGTGTGCTTTTTTCCGCACCACTTAACACCAGCAGAACAGAACTATGACCTCTGTAACAGAGAATTGCTGGCAGTCCAGCTGGCTTTGGGAGAGTGGCATCATTTGTTAGAGGGTTCAGGGGTACCTTTTGTGGTCTGGACTGATCATAAGAACCTAGAGTACATTCGTAGTGCTAAACTCCTTAACTCTAGACAGGCTCACTGGGCACTATTTTTCAATCATTTTAATTTAATTCTCTCGTATCGCCCGGGCTCTAAAAACATCAAGCCCGACTCTTTGTCTCAATGTTTTGTGGTTGAGACCTCCACCATCCCACTGGATACCATTCTACCTGACACTTGAGTGGTGGGCATGATATCCTGGGAAGTGGAGGCTAAAGTCTGTGCTGCACTATGAAACACTGTGTCCACCGCTACGTGCCCAGCGGGCAGTTGTTTGTTCCGCGATCAGTTCATGTGCATGTCCTACATTGGGGTCACTCATCCAACCTCACTTGTCATCCAGGGGTAACTTGCACCCAGATGCTCATTAGACAGTGGCTCTGGTGGCTATCGCTTATGCAGGATGTATGCCGGTTTGTAAGTTTATCGGGCCATTTCCCTTCACCAAGGTCATTAGTCCGGTGGTGGTACTTTCACAGCTCCGGTGAGTTTGTCAGTTTGTTCTGTTTGTTTTGTTATTTCTCTCCCTCAAGTTTCGCAGGTGCTACCAGCATGCATTATCAGTGTTACCATGGGAACACTGATTGTTCCCAGAGGAACATTGATCATGTCACAATTAGCATGCTAGCAGCACCTGGTTCTCTGCTGATTCACTCCCTACTTAATCCCTTCATGTTGTCAGTATCTTTTCTAGATTGTGGTTTGGTTTGAATTAACTTACCTCACTTTCTGCCTGGTTGGCCCTGTCTCGTGTATCTGTTTGGTTGCCCGTCTCTGCCCCCGTGTCGGGAGTGTGGTTGCCTTCCAATTTGCTTTATGCTTGTTCTGTGCGCTCACAAATCTTCAACAGAGTATTTCTTGTCTCTGCCCATGTCGGGTGAGGGATTGCCTTCCAGTCTGCCATGCGCTTGTTCCCTGCACCTCACTACATTTCAACGGAGGATTCCTCATGAATCTGCTCCTGACTACCTTGACGCAAACACTCGCCTTCAAAAATACTGTTCAAGGATTTGCCCATTGCACGGCCATAGCGCGAACATCTCCCCCGCTACTGCAGCTGGTGCTGGGATCTTCATTCTTCGCCAGCACAGTTGAAGTAGATATTTATTGGTAATAAATCCTTTGAACTGTTCCTCTACTCCAACTTCTATGAAAGAAAGAGTGGACTGAATTCTGGAAATGATTCCTTGCCCACTATCACTGGGGCTGTGTGTGTTTCTGTTTTTGTATAATACACTCACCCTGAATATCAATTTGGTAAATTTATCTAAAAGACCATGTGTGGCCTGGTCTTCCCAGGATTTATTTAGTGAAAAAAATTTACCAAAAATCATATGGCAAAATCAATGATTTAATCAGGATTGCTATTTTTGCTGACATATTCTGAGTGATCCTTACTCTACCTTTACAATTTTTTACAAGATGTTTAGTGCTAATGTAACGGTAGCCAGCTGGTACATGCTGTGCAGTGTGTGTAAACGTCACTCCCCTGGCCTCAAGAGGCACACTAGCAACTGACAATAGCAGCTGTAGCCTTTAGCCTCCTTGTTAGCGCGTCCACTTCCCATGCAGGAGACACTTGTTCAAATCCACCTCGGAGCAGGTCGAGCAGGTCCGGTTTCACTAATGCAACAAAATGAAGAGAAATGGATGCGTATTTGGAGTGTTTTACTGTAAATGTGGAATTGACACTTTCCCTGCTTACAAACAGAGTAAATCAGACTCCAAAGCGCAGTTCTAAGAGGCGCCATGTTGTAGTGTTTTTACCATCTGAAGGGCTCAAATTTAACTGCTTCGAAGGGCCTTTTGAAACCAACGATTTCGTAGGGTTTAACTGATGGATACTTTCCTCCCAAGCTTTCCGGAACTGGATTGCGTGTCATAAATCTGTACAAGGTTTGGAAGTGTAATTTAAGTTAATTGTTTCATAAACATCATGTAAACTAAGCCAGCTTCACCTGCAAACACATACTGATTCTGTAAACAAAAACCTGTGACAACCATTTATGTCTTTGTCCTATAAAAAACTTGTATTATTATTAACTTTTTGAAATCCCAGGCATTTGTTTTTTTTTTATTATATGTGTTTAAAACTGAAAAGATGTAGCAAATACACTGCCATGTTTTATTTATTTGAAAATTGTAAACAGTTAAAGCAGTAAAATTACTATTTTCTGCCGAGCTTTATAGCTATTTTTCATCAACAGTACACAAAATGCATACAAAGTAAATGTATGGTCAACATTCACAATTACAACTTCTTTTTTACCAACAACTTTTTGCTTCTACCATGATTATTTAATTTATTCACCCCTAAAGAGTTTCCTGTGTAAAACAGGAAAAAATGTGTGCGATAATTTCGTAATACGATCATTCCGACATGACTTAAAGACAGCATGTTTAGCTATTGATATTTTAAACACTTTTCGTGCTCTGTAACTTCTGTAGCAGGACATTGTGAACTAGCCTACTATATGCTTTATCAGTTAATCAGTGTTACAGATAGCTGTTGCAGTCACATGGTAACTTGCATTCATTTCTCAAACAGTGTTTCTCTCTTTTTCTCTCCCCCCAACCCTTTTCTTCTGTGTTTAGATTACATGTTTGCAGGATTTTTTCGGGGACGATGATGTGTTCATTGCATGTGGTCCTGAGAAGTTCCGTTACGCACAGGATGATTTTGTGTTGGATCACAGTGGTAAGGCTTCCACAGCCTTTCTAACCGGTAGGCCCAGCTAAACACTAACTTCATTTCAAACCATTGTCTCTCTTACTGAACTCTAATAAAACATTTTATCCCTCGGTGACGAGGAGGAGGAGGGGGTTGCCGGGCCGGGAGGACATACGCCCAGCGCTGAATTGTCCTAATCAGCCGGGAGGGGGATAGAGATGAGCCAGAGGCCAGTTTGAGAGAGAGAGAGAGAGAGAGAGAGAGAGAGAGACACACAACACCGCTGTGTGTGCGTGTGTCTGTGTGTTTTATATTTCAGTTTCTTTATACCATTACATTTTTATGTTGACTGCTCAGCCGGTTCCCGCCTCCCCCTTTCCCTTAAGCATAGACCTTACCCATTACCCTTCTGCCGAAACCCGGGAAGGAGGAAGGGTGTGCCGTCAAGGAGTCCTTGCCGCTGACTGAGGATCGCAGCACCAAGGGAGTGCCTGATCTGGTGGCACTGGAGCACTCCGTCAACCAGCGACATAAGCAGTACAGAGAGCTGAGGGCCAGTCGACGGCGTGTCCAGGGCCGACGAGCCCATCTCTTGCCGACATGGTGTGTCGAACATGGCGTCTGGGAAGATCGAGGCTGGGAAATAAGTGGTGAATAAGTTACACCTGTGTGCCACACAAGTCTTGCTTTCCAGTGAGGGGCGGCAGAAGTATTTAAGGAGAGGAGACAGCGGAGACAAGAGAGATGCACGATGCTTGTCAGTGTTTATGTGTGTCTTTATTCATATGTAGCTAGCTGAAAAGCAGTGCGTGTTTTGTTATACACTGAAAAGTGTTTATTAAATGTCTACGTATTTGTCAAGCCGGTCCCAGCTTCCTCCTTTCACATCCTGGAATTGTTACACCCTCCACTACACAAAGAAGACAACATGCACTATAATCCAACATACCTTTATGACTGTTTTAAATGTAGTTATTTTAGATTTTTTTTTATCTTCACATAGTTGCATGGTTTACGTGAGAGTATTATCTCATTTATAGCCAATTATTTAATGGTAACACTTTACATTAACATTCCCTGTGTAAAGGGTTTATAAAGGGGTTCATTAATAATTAATAACTCATCTACAAAGGCATTAAATAATTATGTGCAGTTATAACATAATTAATCAAAAGGGTGACTTTCATGCAAAACTTGCCAAATAGTGTGAATTTTAATTCACATGTTATAAGTGCTTAATAAAGGTACTTGTTCATGATTTTGATTAAAATAAATATGAACATGTCATAATTCATCATTTATGTAACGATCCAGCTAAAAAAGACTAGTATAGTGATTAAAAGATGCTATATTCAATGTTGTAATGTCTATGACACTTTCCTGGTAATGTTAATGTAAAAAGAATGGTGCTACACCGAGTCTTACACAGTCTTCTGCAGGTCTTCATGCTCACACACATCATTGTTTGACAATTCTAATTTCTTAATTTTTTTTGTAAAAGGATTGTTCACAAATCTTAAATTTTATTGGCTATTTATGAACAAACTTTAATCGTACCTTATAAAGCTTTAAGATTAATTTATTTACCTTGTAACATCAGAAAGGGACCCTTAATGAAAAATGGACACCTATGTTGTTTATTCATGCGTTAACCATGAAGCATTTATTACCAACATTATTAACCTATGAAAATTTACTTTATATATAAGTAAGGTATCAACATTAGCAAGCTGAAAGTGTACATTAATGTAAAGTGAACAATTGTTAACCATTTATTGAGTTACAAACGTTGGTAAATGAACGTGTAGTTAATGTAAAGTGAACACCATTTATTAATGAGTTACAAATGTTAGTAAATGGAAATGTGTAATTTAATGTAAAGTAATCATCTGTTAACAGTTTATTAATGAGTTACAAACATTGGTAAATGGAAATGTGTACTTTAATTTAAAGTGAACAACTGTTAACCATTTATTGAGTTACAAACGTTAGAAAATGAAAATGTATATTTTAATGTAAAGTGAACACCTGTAAGACAATTATTAATGAATTAAAATTAATGACAATTACATTTCAGAACACATCTCAATCAGGTCATTGCTTATCTAAACATAATTAACAAGCACCGTTTGGCAACTTTTACAGGATGCATTAAGAGTAATTAAATAAATATACATCCCATGTTGTTTATAATTTCCTGCACTCCTCCAAAAGAGTGACAAGTTGCCCGTTCTATACTGTATTATTAGCATTACTCTTGCCAGTACTGCAGTTACGTTTACACACATCATTGCATTTTCAGTCTCTTTCACAATCTGAGCCCTTCTATATTAAAATAAACATTCTGCAAAGTATTACTGTACTGTATGTTTCACTTAGTTCATTCATGCATACAAATGTTTTTTTCTTGCTTCTCACTGGCAGCTCCAAATTCCTGCATTTCTATCCACAATATTCTTTTTTTTTTTATTATTATTGCTTAATGAACAACAGTGACATAATAGACAAAACAAAACAATAGTTATAACCAGACATACATAGGGGATATACTACAATACTTTACATACAACTATACATATTCTTAAAAAAATAATTATATATATTTTCATTTTTTTTTTTTTTATATACAAGTTAGCCTATATTATATTAATTATAGAATAATGTGCTTCTAGCATGGTTTTTATTGTTACTTTTGCTTTATGTAAATGAAATTCCTAAGCAGAGTTAATAGTTTTATGGTATGGTCAACTATGGGAGAACCAGAGTTACAGTCCAAGAACAAAGTCATGTATTCTACTAACACAATAATTGTATGAAGTACATCAAATATTAATAACAAAATCTGTCCAAAGTTCCTTAGAATATTTACATGCACAAAATAAATGTATAAGAGTTTAGGGCTCAATTTGACAAAAATATCATAGTGGTGAAATATCTTCCTTAAATGTATTAAGAAAAACATTGCATGGGTAGTATCTATGCAAAACTTTAAAATGAAGTTCTTTAATAAAAAGTGAACACCTGTGAGCCATTTATTAATGAATTACACCTCATGTTTCCTAATTGGGGATATACAGCCGTGAGGAATTACTGTGAGCCAAACAATGCTTTATCTAATGAATTTTAAATTGTTATTAGTAGTACTAAAATCAAGAAAATTAATCCAACTCTCAGATTAGCTCCTAATTCTTGTTTTACTTTTTACATAGTCTGTTTTGTTCTTCCAGATAAACTCATATAAAACTCTGTCAACTGCTGAGCACGTCCCAGGACTAAAGTAAAGAGAAAGTGCTGGATACACTAGTCTTGAAATGCCCTCTGCCTTTGACTGCAGTACACGTCCATGGAAAGTTTCACAGTCATAGACATTACAATAATGAATAAAGGGTACAACACATATATGTAGGATAATAACACAACAATTTTTGATCTCTATACTCGTCTATTTTTGTTGGATCATTACATAAATTATGAATTATGACATTTCATGGTTTTGATTAAACTAATTATGAACAAGTAACTTTATACTTAATGACATGTGAATTAAAATTAAAAATGGCAAAACATTTTGGCAGGTATTTTTTTGAAAGTAGCCCTTTTGATTCATATTGTTATAACTGCATGTAGATTATTTATAATGCATTTGTGGATAAGTTATTAATCATTAATGAACCCCTTTATACAGGGACGGATTATGACTTGCAAAGGCCCCAGGGCTAATTATCTCCAATGCCCCCCTCCAAAAGTTGTTGACCGGGGGGGTGGGGGTGGTGTGTTTTCCCAATAGTTGTTGAGCATTGTGTGTGCCCAAAAGTTTTGGGGTGGGGGTGGGGGTGTTTTCGAGCAGGCGGATTGCCAAACTGGATCGTGCAACCTTAAAGCCCAGGGCCCCTGGTAGTCAAGGGCCCCTAGGCACTAGCCTCATTAGCACGGTCGGTAATCCATTCCTGCCTTTATAAACCCTTTACAAAGGTAAAGTTAATGTAAAGTGTTACCATCATCTGCACATGACAGCATACAATATAATTGCTTGTTAAATGGATAGTTTACCCAGAAATGAAAAGTCTCTCATCATTTACTCACTCTCATGCGATCCCAGATGTGTATGACAGTGTGCAGAACACCTATTAAGTTTATGAAAAATGTCTCAGGGGGCCTGGGTAGATCAGTGAGAATTGATGCTGGTTATCACTCCTGGAGTCACAAGTTCGAATCCAGGGTGTGCTGAGTGACTCCAACCAGGTCTCCTAAGCAACCAAATTGTCCCGGTTGCTAGGGAGGGTATAGTCACATTGGGTAACCTCCTTGTGGTCGCGATTAGGGGTTCTCGCTCTCAGTTAGGTGCGTGGAAAGTTGTGCATGGATCGCTGAAAGTAGCATGAGCCTCGCGTGTTGTGAGTCTCCACAGTATCATGGAAAACAAGCCATGTGATAAGATGTGTGGATTGACTGTCTCAGAAGTGGAGGCAACGGAGACTTGTCCTCCGCCACCTGGACTGAGGTGAGTAACCACGCCACCATGAGGACCTACTAAGTAGTGGGAATTGGGCATTCCAAATTGGGTGAAAATGGGATAAAAAATAAATAGAAAAGAAAAATATCTCAGCTCAATAGGTCCATACAATGCAAGTGAATGGTGGCCAGAACTTTGAAGATCCAAAAATCATACATAGGCAGCATAAAAGTAATTCACATGACTCAAGAATCCATAACTTTAGAAGCGATATGATAGGTGCGGGTGAGAAACAGATAAATATTTAAGTTATTTTTTTCATAAATATTCACTTTCACTTCTACAGTCTTCGTTTGTTTTTGGTGATTCAGTTTCTTCATGCATTTATCAGAACCAGAATCAGCTTTATTTCCAAGTATGCTTACACATACAAGGAATTTGTCTCAGTGACAGGAGCTTCCAGTGCACAGCAATACAAAAACAGCAGCAAGACATGGATAATTATACAAAATGATAAAAAATAATTAAACACATACGTACATACACACACACACACACATAAATAGTGCAATTCTAATTCAAATATGTTATCTGTTATGTACACTGCAAATTTTTCCTGTGGAATAAAAGGGCAGAAATGGCAGAAGGGGTAGATGTGTTGGATAAATATAAAAAAAGACTAAATGGTCTATTACACATAATTGTTGCTCAATGGGGCAATTTTAACTGTTCATGAGATGGATAGCCTGAGGGAAAAAATTGTTCCTGTGCCTGATGGTTCTGGTGCTCAGTGCTCTGAAGTGTCAGCCAGAAGGCAACAGTTCAAAAAGTTAGTGGGCTGGGTGAGTGGGGTCTAGAGTGATTCAATGACTGCGTGAGAGTGTGACAGACTCAATGACTGCTGAGTAGAACTGTATCATCAGCGCCTGTGGTAGGTTGAACTTCCTCAGCTGGTGAAGGTCAATGTGTGTCTCCCACTTCAGGTCCTGTGAGATGGTAATGCCCAGGAACATGAAGGTCTGCACTGCTGCCACAGTGCTGTCTAGAATGGTGAGGGGGGGGGGGGGGGTCAGTTTTGGGGTGTTCCTCCTAAAGTCCACAATCATCTCCACCGTTTTGGGCATGTTCAGCTCAAGGTTGTTTTGATGGTACCAGACAGCCAACCATTCAGCCTCCCTTCTGTATGCAGACTCATCATCATCTCAGATGATCCGATGACAGTGGTGTCATCTGCAAACTTCAGGAGCTTGACAGAGGGGTCCTTAGCGATGCAGTCGTTGGTGTAGAGGGAGAAGAGTAGTGGAGAGAGCACACATCCCTGGGGGGCACCGATGCTGATTGAACAGGTGCCGGAAGTGAATTTCCCCTGTCTCACAAGCTGCTGCCTGTCTGTCAGAAAGCTGGTGATCCACTGAAAGATAGATGTGGGAACAGAGAGGTGGTGTAATTTGTTCTGGAGTATAGCTGGGATGATGGTGTTGAAAGCCAAACTGAAGTCCACAAAAAGGATCCTTGCATTTGTCCCTGGTCTGCCCAGATGTTGTAGGATATGATGCAATCCCATGTTGACTGCATCATCCACAGACCTGTTTGCTCGATAAGCAAATTGAAGAGGATCTAGAAAGGGTCCTGTCATTTTCTTAATTTGGGCCAACACCAGTCTCTCAAATGACTTCATGACCACAGACGTCAGAGCGACAGGTCTGTAGTCATTAAGTCCTATAATTTTTTATTTTATTTATTTATTTATTTTTTGGGATAGGGATAATGATTGAGAATTAGAAGCAGCATTGGACTTCACACTGCTCCAGTGATGTATTGAAGTGTGAAGATGGGGGCCAGTTGGTTAGCACAGGATCGAAGGCACGCTGGTGAGACGCCATCTGGGCCTGAAGCCTTCCTCATCTTTTGTTTCCGAAAAACCCGGCATACATCATCTTCACAGATCTTAAGTGTAGGTTGAGTAGCAGGGGGTGTTGTAGGAGGTGTTGGTGTTTGTGTGAAGTGAAGGACAGATTGGGTGTTAGGTGTGGGATTGGTCCTTTCAAATCTGCAGTAGAACACATTTGGGTTGTCAGCCAGTCGTTGGTCCACCACAGGGTTGGGGGTAGGAGTCCTTTAATTTGTGAGTTGTTTCATGCCACTCCACACTGATGCAGGGTCATTAGCTGAAGACTTGTTTTCCAGCTTCTCAGAGTAACTTCTGTTAGCCCCTCTGATTTCCTTTTTGGCTTGACGAAGCTGTCTGAGTTTTCCTGTAAACCATGGTTTATCATTATTGAATGATAAATAAGTCCTAGTAGGAATGCACATATCCTTACAAAAACTGATATACCTTTTGAACCTTCAAAGTTCTGGCCATCATTCAATTTCATTGTATGGATCTAAAGATAGGAAATATTCTTCTAAAAGTCTTTGTTTGTGTTCAGCAGAATAAAGAAAAATATACACATCTGGAATGGCATGAGGGTGAGTAAAAGATGAGAGAATTTTCTCATTTTTGGGTGAACTATCCCTTTAAAGGGAAACATGCTAGGATTTTAAAGGTCAAGTGTGTAATTTCTGTGCCACTACTGTCACCAAAATAAATCGCAGAAATAATGTTTTCAAACAAGTTTCCCTAACACTCTTCTAATCTGCCATTGGTCAACAAACCAGTAGTCCTGGCACAAACTCATGCCATTTGTTGTCTCAGGCTGGTCAGGATTGCTTAAATATCAGTATTTTTAAATCAATTTACAAACGGCATACTTGTAGTTGAAATATACTGGATATTAAACTGGAATAGGACAAAGTATTTTAACATTTTAAAAAATTACACACTTCACCTTTGAATAATATCCTTATCAAAATGGGATCATTCATTCACTTACTGGGTTGTGAAAATTAATTTTTTTTCCAGATTGGTCAAAAAAAAGCTTAGACAAGAGGACAAATGATTACCATTCCTCATAGGCAGGGTTGGGGAGTAATAGAATACATGTAATTTATTATTGTATTTAAAATACAAAATATAAGTAACTGTATTCCACAACAGTTACAATTTAAATCATTGGTAATTAGAATACAGTTACATTCAAAAAGTATTTTGATTGCTGAAGATATTACTTTGCATTTTATTGTCATTTGTTTAATGTCATATTTAGTCCTTTCAGATGGAAAACATTTATACATATAAATTATGCGATCCAAAGTGCATTTGAACAGCTGTGAAACAATTTCTTATTATGTGTTACATTCATACAAGCAGATAGAGAAGTAAGTTTGGAGTGGAGGAAATAGAAATAAACCTTGTGTAAATTGTCAGCTTTATTAAGTTAAAATGCTATTTCTAGCCATTTTACATGCACGTTACCAGGCACTATCGTATTTTTTTTTATCAAGAAAATTCACTTTGGATCATAACTTCTTTTTTTTCTAGAAAGATCTTTGACATTTGGGCAAAAATCATATTCTTGATAATAATTTTTGTATTGTTTTCCTGTAAAAATATCTAAAAATCCTTAAAACAAGATCAATTTGATTGATCTTGTTTTAGAAACAACACGGCATAAGATATTTAGGTTTTTCAGAGAATGTATTTTTAACATGTCTATTTTGTCTTACTGTACTGGCAGAGGTTTTTATAGTCAAAACAAGTGAAAAAATCTACCAGTGCTGAAGAAGTAATCTGAAGTATTTGAAATATGTTACTGACCTTGAGTAATCTAACAGAATACGTTACAAATGACATTTTACAGCATGTATTCTGTAATCTGTAGTGGAATACATATCAAAAGTAATCCTCCCAACACTGCTCATAATAGGTGTCCTTGTTATCAGAAGTTCATCACCATTGTTCAGTGTGCAGTTTGTGTTTGTCTACTGGTGAACATGATAGTGCAGGTGGGAAGTGAAGAAAGTGTCTTTGAACCACATCCTTCTTTTGGCCATTAAATTCGAGATAAAAACATCAGAGTTTGTCTAAATTTGTATCCTGCTTTGATGAAACACTTCCAGTTATTGTAGCATTTACCACACATGCACTGTGATGATGGATTTATATCTGTGTGAATTTAGTTCAGCTGCTTGGCATTATGTCCTAGTTCTTCTCCAATGCTCCACTTAAACTAAGTAGGACTTTTCCAAAAATATAAAGAAATGGTACGTTTATGCCTGACATTATTTACTGATCCTCTTCTTTCTGCAGCACAATTGTAATGTCTTGAAATTTCAAGCCCATCAGATTTCTAAATCTCCTGTAATTAAAGATCTCATTACATGTTTGTAGCAGTTAAAGGTGGGCAAGGAGGAGGCGGGAACCAGATGAACAATAAATGTAAAGTTTAATGATATAAATTAACTTAAAACAACATAAAACATAACGGAACAGACACACATGCAGCGTGACAGCGTGCATCTCTCTCTCTCTCGAACCGGCGCTTCCGGCTTGTCCCCTTCCCAGCTGATTAGCTGGTGTCCCCACGGCCCGGCCCCGCCCTCCTCCTCGTCACAGTGTTGTCTCACAGAATCTGCTGTTAAATGCTTATGTTAAGCCCCATGAAACAGTTTCACTGGGCAATAATAGCATTTAAATAATGCCGTTCAGCATGTTTTATCTTTGCCACGCAATGATCTGGCGCTCATCAGCTAATTTATCATAGCAGGATTAACAGTTGCCGTGTAATCGACAGGACAGATCAGGCCCAGCCACTGCTGCACTATATTAGTCATTCTTAAAAATAAAAAAATGCTGTAGTTCAGCACCCACACTGCTCTCATTAAAGAGATGGGCTGTTCTCATAGGCTTTAATGGCCAGGCAATTTAAATACGCCTCTGTAGAGCACTTCACTGTCAAAATGGGAATATGTCTGCAGATGTCTTTTAACCACTCCTATAAGCCTTTAAATATCTTTTAACTGTGTGTAGAGAAATCTGGTATTCAAACATTTTTAAATTCTTAAAGGGACAGTCCACCAAAAAAAAAAAAAGAAAAGAAAATAGTTTCATACTACTTTTGGAATTCGGTGGAACACAAAATGTTTTTTTGAAGAATATACAGTAATTTCCATGTAATGGAAGTGAATGAGGACCAGGGCTTTCAAGCTCCAAAATGACAAAAAAAGCACCAGAAAAGTGGTCCATGTGACTCATGCACAATTCCAAGCCTTCTGAAGTCAATTTAAGTATTTATTCACTGGTAATCTTGCGTCCAGTGAGCTGTTAACTGTTGCGACCAGATCATTGAGTCAGTAAGTTGAAAACCAAATCATTCGGAGTAATACGGGTTTGGAATAACATGGGGGTGAGTAAATAATTACAATATTTGATTTTGTTCTTAAAACTATCCCTTATAAACAGTATATCCAAATCATATACAAGAATGATTGGGTTCTGTATGTGATTTGGTGTGTGTGTACACAGACAATATATCTTCCTGCCTGTGTGTCTATTGTACTGTATTCAATAAGTAAATGATGGGAAAAATAACTGATTTTCAAACACAGGCAGACGTATACAATTAGTCAGAGGTTAATCTTGGAATAATGACAATAATTGCTCTTAATTCTTCTTGTGACTTTGTAAAAGCTCTGAAACCACAGATTCATTACCACTCAGCCTGTTATCCCCAGAAAGCCTTTAACATTAAGTATATAATCCTCTCGTAATTAATAGTGTGTGCTGTTTCTGCAGAGTGTCAGGTACTCAAGTCCTCTTATTCTCCTCGTTCTGGTGCCCCTGTGAGATACTCTGGTAATAAAAGTCCAGGGCTGACTCGCCGCAGCAAATCTCCTGGACCCGGTGAGGATACAGTGCACCATCAGTGTAGTTACAAACATGAACACGGAGTGTCAGTGTACTGGATGAAAATTAGTACAGATTGGATAAAACATTCAAACATGCAGTGACCCAAAAATTTGAACATTTAATTTTCTTCATTGCGTTAGATAACAAAATATCTGCATTTTCTTTTTTAAATGTCCATGAAAAGTTTCTCAGTAGTTCTCAATAATAGAAGAGGTCAACCATCATGTGTTTGCTGATGCCACTTGGTTTGATGTTTTTTATCAAGCTAAGCAATTAACTTTTACCTTTATAATAAGTTTTTTTATAAATAAATGTTGGAAAGAGTGACACACACACTGAATTTCTGACCTGGACTATGTCTCTTTTTCCTCCCACACCTGTCGGCAACATTCTGCTCATTTCCATTGTATGGTTCTTCTTTCCCCTACTCACTTGCTTTCTCCTCCCTCTACAGTGAGAAGAACTACAGGACACATCTCTACAAGCAGTCAGTCTCCAGTCAAATCACCAAGTAAGTTTAATTGGTAAAACCACTTCCTTAAAAAAAGGGGACATTATACAATTCTTCCTAGCTTATGGGATAGTTCACCCTTAAATAAAAATTCTCTCATCATTTACTTACCCAGATTTGTATGACTTTCATTCTTCTGCTGAACATAAATAAAGATTATTAAAAGAAGAGTTAGGCTCTGTAGGTCCAGTGCAATTGAATGGTGGCCAGATATTTTAAGCTCCAAAAATCACATTAATGCAACATAAATGTAATCCGTAAGAGTCCAGTATACTGATATATGTCTTCTAAATAGATGATTAAATTCTTCTTTAACTATAAATCTCCACCTTCACTTCAAAGGACATTAAAGTGATTTACTATATATATATATATATATATATATATATATATATATATATATATATGCGTTAATAAACAGGCATGGTATTTTTATCGTGGGCACTTAAAAATACTGTGAATACTTCTAGATACCTTATTATCAGAATTGTTTAGATTTTTAGAATTAACCGGTTAAAATGTATAACACTGCGTGTATGCTGTGTAAAAATGCGGTCAGATTTTCACATTAATCTAAAAAAAAAAAAAAAAAACAGCAGACAGGCTGAATGAAAATGCAAATTCGCTCTCTGACAGTAAGTGCCGCTTATACAGCAGAAATATAGCTGTTACCCTGTACACAAAGCAGCCCTGCGCTTATAAACAATACATTATTAGATATTGTATGGAGGTAAGATGAAAAGAAAATGCCATCGATACTTTTCTGAAGATAGTCAGTTCCCTTCAGTGATACATTTATATAAAATAATCATAAAGGTATTGCATTCAAGGGCTTTAGTTAAAGTCTTCAGAAGTCATAATCACTATGAGAGCACTTGGATTTCGTCACAAGTCATTCTGTATGTTTTATACTTCTTGTCATGTTTTAAATAAAGTGTTGTGACTGCAAATTTGCCTGCTATGTTTTATATTGCCAACAAATGGTTATGGTATGTTGTTGACTGTTGTGAAGGTTAAGAAAGGCACACACACATTTAGAGGCAATGTCGGGTCATTTCAAACTAGTCGCGCTACAAAACATGAGATTAATCGTGAATCATTTTAATTTACTGACAACCCTCAAACATTTGAACAGTAATTTTACATATTAATCTGTCTGGATAATGAAATGATTTACTTATTTTTCCTTGTGGTTTTTGAAAAGTCTGATGTAATTCAAGGTTGTGGTGGTTGTATCGGATATTTTTGCGTTGCATATTTTCATACCTTTTTTATTCACACTGTCCAATTCGAAATCTTTATATCCAAAGGAAATTATTTTGTGAACCCGACAATCATCTGTCATTTTGTCACATTGTAAGAACAGGTTTATCTGCGCAGATGCTGATCAGTGGTGCTGGCGGGCTTACATTTTTGCATATTAATTCATTGATTTCTGTTTATAATAAGTTATTGAAAATATTAATAAAAAATATTCAAGTCATTGTTGAGTCATGCAGTTCAAGTCAAGTCTCGAGGCGCTGGTTCTCAAGTCAAAGTCAAGAAATTTTCTTCATTTAGTCAAGCAAGTCACAAGTCCTTAAATTTGCGACTCGAGTCTGACTCGAGTCAAGTCATGTAACTCGATTCCCCCACCTCAGGCAGAGACAATTAAAAATAAGCCATTCATAGGTTAATTCTACCAAAATGTGTAAAAAATGTGGTGTTATCAGAATACTGTTTTGTCTGTTTGATCATCCTAATCAGCCCCAAATATAGCAACATCGGCTCAACCAATTGTGAGAATTTGGGTGGCACTATTTAAGCACTATTTTGACACTGTTTCTTTGACCAATGGCAGACAGGGGGAGTGTTCGGGAAAGTTAAAAAATGTTCATTATTTTTGCAATTCCATGTATTCTAGCACCAAAATTAGCCATACTTTAGTTTTACATGACAATTCACCACCCTTTTTTTGACTCCTTGTATTAAATTGGCTGTTTTTGCTGCTGTACTGAACTGTAGAGTTCTACAAGTAAATGACCTATTTTATGATAGGGTAACCTCTTTAAATATAAAATAGGTAACAACCCCCTTGTCAAGTGAATGCATAATGAATAGACTTTAATCATATGAAAATGGTTACTGTCATATGTTAATGTGCAGATATTAACCCTTTAATCATACCCATTTCCCATTACATTATTAAGTTACAACATAAATTTCCATGCAAGTTCTTGTTGAAATCTACCATCAGTAAGACAAATCAGATTTAAAAGCTAATTGTCCAGACATCTAACAAGAGAAGCAGGCACATAAGCTTCTTCAGAGGAATTTTCCACCATGATATTGAATTGACCTAAAGAACATTCATCTGTGGATGAGCTGTATATGACCTCTTGCCCTTCCGTGCAGCATTCAATCGTGCTAGTATCTCTCCTCCATGGCTTTCCTAATCCATTAGTTAGTCTAGAAAACTATTTAAAACTCTCTCGCTGGCCACTGCCCCAAACCCTTGTATCCACACACTCTAATCTAAGTGGACATGCCAATTGGATGTGTATGCTAAATGCAGACATCCTCGTCTGCTTTCTGCTTAAACTGGCTACTGCAGTATACATTCCCCCTAAATTCCTGTGCCCCTGAATTATAAGGCCTTCATCACATCCCCGGAGAAAAATCTGCTCATGCCACCATCAAAGCACCCAGCAGGAAACACCAAAGTAGCTTTTCTATGAAGTTGCACCCCCTACTGAGTCTGATGCAGATCAGATTCATTCCAGAAACTCTTTTATTGGTAGAATATATGAGAAATGAACCATGAAATGATTATTTGTTGGATTGTACGAGGCTGAAATGGCCTTTTCACACTTATCTTTGCTGAGCCTTTCTTACGCTACGTGTACGTTTTGGCGTTATAGAGTTGGGCTCGAGTGAGGGGTGCACATAAAGCCTTGTTGTGTGTCTGTGTTAATAGACTTACTCTGACACAAGGAAACTGCTGAGCACACAACCACTGAGCGGTGGATGTGTTCAGTGGTGTTGGCGACAAGGTCGTCATCATGAGAGGGGAAAACCAGGACATTGTTCTTGGTCTTATGACAATTAGAGATGCCCACTAAGATCCCCTGTGGAGTAACCAATTCACTGGGACCCGATCAGAGGGGACCCTATGAATTTAAGCAGCAGACCTAGTTGGGTATGTTTCTTTTGAAAATTTCATTTCATTCAAGTTCAGTTGCTCCGGAATTGAGCTTAGAGTAAACAGACTGATCACACTGATCACTTTTAATAAGCTTCTTCAGAGGAATTTTCCAGCTTGATGTTTAATTGACCTAAAGGACATTCATCTGTGGATGAGCTGCCCTTAAGAAAATGGTTTATTCCAGGGTTTTTGCAGAAAGTGGCATTCTGAAACATCATGTAAATTAGAACGCTGATTTCCTTACACCGCTTAAGGGTTTAAGAGAAAGCAGTTTAACACATCCAGGTTTCTCCTGGAGAACATGGCTTATCTGGCCATTTAAACACACGAGCTGTGCTTTAACAGGTTTTTGAAGAGTGTGCATTAGCGTGGAACAGACTGGATAACTAACGTCATAGGATGGAACCCAAAAACAAGTCAACAAAGTAAAAGTAACATTTCTGGGAGGACAGTGGGAAAATCACATACACTATAAACTGTACCTATTTATATGCAACAATGTAAAATACAGACTGTCCCTTACGTTTGCGTATATGCGCTGGTATATTGGGAATCCTGGAGTGGGAAACCCCACTCTTGCTGCACAATTCTGCTGCAGATCAATTCTGGAATATATCTGGAAATAAAGCAAAGCAATGGAGAATAAAACTTGTGATCTCCAGTTTCTGGGTGAAATGTCCAAAGAGTGGTGCCAAAAGCAAGTTGTATTTTTAGTCGTAAATTATAATGTAATGCAGTCAACAGAAATGCATAATTTATTAACCTGTTTCTCAAAAGTTGCTTGCACAACACGTCATCAGTAGCACTAGAAAGAAATGTGTTCACCCTTACAAAAATCAAGAGTTCTGGCAAACTTGTTGCAAACTTTTCATTGTCGCCAAAGATTTGATGCGGGTTCACCACAACCGGTGAAGAGCTGCAAACTTCTGGCAAACATTTGTGGTGAATCGCAAGCTCATTTGCAAAATCACAAGCTGGAAGCAACATGTCAGTTTTCTGTGTGATCATGTTGGAGTAAAGTGTATATTTATAATATGTATATAGATTTTTAGAGCATTTTTCGATAAAAAAAGAAGTGAGGTGAGGTTTATTGAAACATTAAAGTGTACATAGTAAGTATTCTTCCCACTTCAAAACATGATTAATTGAAAATTTCTTATCCAATATCTTAATCAAATAATTCAGCACTGTTACTGATGTCTTATACAGTATCTGTGTAACAGAAGGCAAGGAGTGGGAAGGCCGAGAAGGCAAGGAGAGGGCCGAGTCTCACACTTATTGTCTGTGCGAGTCGGTTCAGCCTTGTCGTCGTCTAGGGGGAATCGGTTTAGGACGCGAAAGAGGTCGTATTTTGTTTCAGTCTGATTAGGATATTACAGCCTCCCTCGGTTGGCATTATCCCCACATTTCTGACATCCAGCTGGGTCTCTGGTGTTATTCCTTTTGTAAATACTGTTATTTGTATAAGAAGTAATATGTCCTGTTTTCTCTCTCTCTCTCTCTCTCTCTCTCTTCCTGTCACTTTTTTCAGTAAATGGAGTACTCAACAACCAAATTACTACCCCCAAATCTGGCAAATCCTCCAGCTCCTCACCGACCAGCCCCCGCAGCATGCGCAACTTCAAGGTAAACCTGTTGACATGGCAACAGGCTTCCTCTGTGTCACTAATCATATTACTGGCAAAACATCCATAGTTTTAGAATAGATCATTTTTTATCTAGTCAAAAATAAGACCAGGCATCTGGATGCTGACTCATGGATGACAGCATGAAAACACTCTCAACCTTAAATGCCATGATTAAGAGAGATCTAAATCATTTAGCTAGACTGCCTAAAATGACTCCCTCTCAATCAAACAGTTCTTTGAGGCATGCCTAATTACTTCACAGCACACGGGCTAGTTGCTTTAAACATTTAAGAGTATAGTCAGTATAGTAGTAGTTGTTTAGGATTATTATAGTTGTTTCTACTTCATCTTATATTGACATAGAAATCTGAACTTGTAAAAGAAAATCCACTCTGAAACAATGAATCACACTAATACGTAGATATATTTTGAATCCAGCAAATGATGCTAATATTGTATTGCAGCACACTGAGTTAAAGCAAAAGTCAAAGTCAAGTACAATCACTGCCTAGAGAACTCCTGGTGTTAATCTCCTTAACTGACCTGCTTGTCAGAAAGCTACTGTAAGCCTTTTCTTGTGTCTCAGGCAGTGCTTGAAGTGGAATAAAAAAACTGCAGATACTCTCCATTTTAGTATTAAACTTGACTTTTTGTGTGTGTGTGTGCATATCAAAATATACTCTGAGACTTTTTTGTTTGCAGCATAAGATTATTTAAAAATAATTAAATAATCTTGGATTTATAAACTGAACTGGGGCCAAACTTTTTTATTCGTATTTATCTTACCTAACACTTTGTAACATGTAAAAACAAAGTGGTTAATAATATTGATTTACATTAAAATAGTACTTAATTATGGTAAAAGAGGTATTTAAATAAAATTTTCAAGGTCTGGCCATAAATTCCTTCTTAAGATCTGGCTGAAGAGCAAATATGACCTCACACCCTCAACTAACATATAGGTTTTGATTATCTTTTCTTTGAAAATAAAAACATACAATGTAGAGTTATTGTTTATGAAAACTGATAAAGAATATTTCGATCTGCTAAAGTCTGTATCTTTGTCAATATCAACACACATAAGAGAACAATGGCAATCTAATGTAGAACTATCTTTTTACACAAAATAAATGTTGCCAAAATCTGAAAAAGATTACTATTTCTGTTTTTCCTTTTAAGTTTTTTTTATTACCCTCCCACACATTAACACATTAACTTGCACACAGGAGCCAGATACTTGTGCAGATAGTAATCATTAGAAACATTGAACAAACTGATTTAAAGATGTTCAAGATTTAGAACAATGTAGAACCAAACACTGTCAGGATATATGCATAGGCAAGTTCAATGATAATTCATATAATCTTTTCACGAGCACTACAGAAAAGAATGGAGAATAAAAGAGCATTTTTACTGTGTATTTTATTTGAAGGTTTGGTTTTCCTCATCGTTTTGCCTCTTCCGAAAAAAGTTTGTGCATATGAGCTGACATCACTTCTGTAACAGATTTTTTTTTTAATCTGTAGTTTTGACTGCACCCATCAGCCAAGCAATTTGCATAAATACATTTGAGTGAATATTAGTAGTATTTGCAAGAGATCAGTAAAGGAAGTTGTTTTAACCACTCGATGATAATATAAAGTAATATATGCAGTAGATATGTGTAATATGGATAATGTGTAATTTGTCATGTTTACATTCTACATCCATGGCACTAATGCACTAAACGTTATACATGGCCATAATATGCACCAATTACACACTGTTATTATAATTTATGATGACACTGATACTACTACAAAGATGGGTGTACGAAAGAATGATAATGGGAAGAATACAGACAAAAGAGGCATACCTTACTATGAGCAGATATGTGAATGGCTTTCACTGCAAAACAAATTTACAAAATTACAAAAACAAACAAATTGCATGGTATGTTCTGTGAAAATGTATCTACAGGAACGATCGTACAGATGTAGGTAAAATGGCACCAGGTCCCTAATATTCCTGCACACCGGTGTGTTCATGTTGACTGATCTTAAATGACTGAATGGGAATTAGTGGTCAGTCAAAGTAGTTGTAGATCCATTTTACACCTACTGATGACGTGGACCAATGGTTGTAATAAAGTAATAGCAACCGGTATGAAGTTTTCCTGAAAGTTTGCCCTGGCAAGCTGTCACGAACCACCAAAACAAATCAAAAGTCAGATTTCAAAATATCTACAATCTCTACATTTCTTATCTAATATATATGAGTGTGTGTGTGTGTGTGTGTGTGTGTGTGTGTGTGTCTGTGTGTCTGTGTGTGTGAAAAAATATGAGCAATGTAATCCACATTTATTTTCTAACTATACTCTCAAATGTCATACATTTTCTCATATATTTGTATTTGACTTCTCATAAAGAATTTGGGAAAAACATCTGAAAGTTCCTCTGGGAACATTTGCACTTGTTCAGTTTTGTAGGATGTTATCATCTACATTCACATCAGCTAAATAAGAAGGACAAAATTGGCTTTGTTGGACTGTAAAAGTCATTTCATGATGCTTGTACTACTAATTTAATATGCAACCAGATAATGGCAATGTGTGATAACAAAATGACAACATTCAAAGCCATTCACTCAAAAAGCTCTGTTAAGAAATTCCCTATTTTCAGAGCCCTTTGAACATGTATTATGAAACAGGCTTCAATGAATTATCCATAAGTCAACCATTATCTCTTCTCTTACACTGAAAATAAAGCTGAAGAAGTGGTTTGGTGGAAAGTTGGCTATCAACATTGTTCCTTGCACATTGTTCCTGAGATCTCAAGATTATTTTAGACCAAATGTGTCATTGATGTATACTACCGGTCAAAAGTTTTGAAACACTTACTCATTCTTTATTATAATTTTATTTCCACATTTTAGAATAATAGAAATGTCATCAAAACTATGGAATAACATAAATGGAACTATGCAAATTATTTTGTGACTTCGTTGTGACAAAATCCAAAATAAATCAAAACTGTGTTATATTTTAGCATCTTCATAGTAGCCACACGTTGCCTAGAATTTGCAGCCATGTACTCTTGACATTTTCTCAACCAACTTCTTGAGGAATCACCCTGGGATGTTTTTTAAACAGTATTGAAGGAGTTCTCATCTATGTTGTGCACTTATTGGCTTCTTTTGTTAATTATTTGGTCCAAGTCATCCATTTCAAAAACATTTTAAGCATACACTTTCAAATCAAACGATTTTTAAGATCATGAGAATTATTTCAGTCAAGTGTTTAAAAACTTTTGATCGGTAGTGTAGTTACATAAATATCTTCTCACTTGCCTTTAGTTTAGTTGCAACAAGCTGATGGGTGCCCCCTCCATCTGACTGTACAGGTATTATGAAACTCTGCATTCAATAGCAGCATTTCTAATTGGTTCCAGTTGTCTCAGATAATTCAAGTCTACTGTTGGGATCTTACATAAATTACTTACTAATCAAGATTTTAGCAGTATATTTCATTAATCTATTCATTGGTGTATTTTATTATTTTAGAACACCATGTTATACCCAACTGTTACTTGTTCACTTAGAGGAATCCTCCAGCCTCTATTAAACCAGCTTTAACCAGAACGCTGCCAGTATTTATCTCCATTAGATTATTTAGTCTTTTCTCACATGTCACTGTCACATCAGTTGAATTCTTATTTAGTTGCTGAATCAAGATAACATGCAGGGGTTTCAACTACAAAGATTAACACACCATGTTAAATCATTTAAGAATATGTTAATTATTTGTTGCTTAAGTTAAACAGTTAAACCCTGTTTGTCTGTCAGGAAGTTGTGTACTTAGTTTAACTCTATTGGTCAACCACTTCACCAAGATGCACAAAAATGTAAGAGAGAAGTTTGTTGTTGATAAATTGATAATCTTTTCTTTTTTGTTTCTGGAGAATTAGAACAATTACATTTGCTTCCATAACCAGTTCATAAAGCTTTCAATTTTAGTACTATATGTAAATAATCTGATCTCCTCAGTATTTGTTGGTAGTAATTAGGGACTAATTCTTTCTGTATCTTGACAGATTCCAGCACATCACTCTTCAGCAACCAATGTGAACGGCTCCTCTGAGCAGCCCCACCAACATACCAGCAGTGTGAGTCCTGAAGGTAGGAACCCCCCCCCCCCCCCCCCTTTTCATTTTCATTTCTGGGGTATGACAGGCTTTGGCAGTAAAAGTGCTGACATGTGCCACATTTGCACAGGCACTCACCCACCATACACTCTCACACACTGTGGTGGCAGTGTATTAGCAAATGTCCCCACTCAGCAGTGCATGAGTCAGGTTGACCTTCAGTTGTTTGTCTGTGTAATGCACTGACAAAATAAAACACCAAATGCGGATGTTTTGTAGCTGATCTCTATTTTGGGAATATTACAAAACTTTGTAATATCTGGCCCTGTATGGACGTTGCAGGGCAGAAAACACATTTGATGTGAGGGGTGCATGAAGGGTTTTCATGATTTTGTTTGTGGTTTATGTTAAAATCAATCAAAACAACTATAATATAAAATTTGTATTTCCAAAACAATTCAAGTGGACAGACAATTCCAGAAAACATTGAAATATACTGAATGCACCTCATAGCCAGTTTTCTTTGTGTCAAATAAAGGATGGTCTCTGCCCTGAATAAGTTCCATTGTTTTAATGTAAAAAAAACTTTTCGTGTGATATGAAAGTTCTGATGTGGTATTGTGTGTCTCAATCTGATATATTAGTTGAATTTGTTTAATGTCTTGGTTTGTTCCCTTCAGTTAATGGCAATCGGAACATTGCTGCCTCTACTGTTTTGGAAAAATACAAAATTGGCAAAGTTATAGGCGATGGAAACTTTGCCATTGTTAAGGAGTGTGTAGAACGGTAAGAAAATAATAGTTACAAAAGGCGTATTTTAATGTTGACCCTTCGTTAAGCTCTGCCTCCTTTGGTTACCATTGCTCACTCTGACAAGCTTTTAAGAACGTCCCATAGAAAGAAATGTGAGATCGCTGTGAACTGCATGTTTTTTGGCCAAATATACTCATAAACAGAACTGATAATATTTTTATGCGTGCTGGAAAAGTGACATTTTTAAGCATATTTATCTTTTTAGATAAATATAGAATTCTCAAATTACACAGCAAACTATGAAAACTATGGAGGCTGTGAATCAAAATTGAGGCAAATGATTATCACAGACACTTGAAAAGTGAAGCATTTACACACCTGATAACATTAGTGTTTGTGATAATAGTCATAATGTCTAATAACACTATGATGCTGTGAACTCTTTATATACTATTGCCCTTACTAAGACCAGAAACAATACATAAATTAAATTTTAAGGGATAGTTCACCAAAAAATTAACATTCTCGTAATTTACTTAGCCTCATTTCATATCATAGCAACAGTTGTTAAGACAGGATTTGTCAGAAATGCTTTGAAGACAGGGCTTAGAGAAGGGTCAGTTGGGGATCAGTAAAATTGTATTCTAGTCTATTGTATTGTAAGGTCTGTTTTTTTCTCTCTTCAACGTATGTTATTGTCATGATGTCTGATTAATATATACAGTACTATCAGGTTAAAAGGTACAACATTTTGGTTAAAAGGTACAATGCACATCTCTCATGCATTTAAAGGACACCATCCTTATAAATGTGCCCCCGAGGCTCTGAAAGCACGCAAAGCAAACCATCATTTACCTTCCTGAAACAAAGTCTATTTTTTTCTTTTTTCTCTCACTCTCCACAGCTCAACTGGAAAAGAGTTTGCGTTGAAGATCATTGACAAAATCAAATGCCGTGGCAAAGTGAGTTCAACCATACAGGCGTGTATGATGCATGGATGGGTGGGATATTGAGATGTGAATTATATATGTCACATTAGGCCGCTGTTGAGTAGCATTTTTGGTCTGTTTAATAATAGTTGTTTATGAATGTTTTGAATGCTATATACTTTTTCCTTTAGCTATTAATCTCTCTAATGAGAATGATTTGTAAATAGGTAGTTGATGTGTAACATGTCCATTGACTTTTTTATTCAACATAATTAATTTAGGTCCAAATTAATATGAAAGGAAAAGTGTATATTTTATGTGCTAAGTATAGTCAGAACAAACATTTAATGTAGTCTCTCAATTAATATGAGCTCATAAAAGATGCAAGCATAATAATTAGAAAAATAATGATTACAAAATGCTGTTTAAAATAGTTTAAATGGAGTAGCATGTCAAACCACAGGACATGTAATACCCAAAAGTATTTAATTTCAAGAACCATAAAGCAGTTCAATTTAGGCAGAGGTCAATGCTCCATACAGTAATCTGGTTTCAGGCTGTTCTTTAACTGAGGAAACTAGTTTCCTTGTTTGCCTTGTTTCCTGCAAAAACAGACCTCAGGAATTCATGCAGATTTATGCCTCAGCAGCTAAAGACAAAAGACCGCTGAGAGATGCTTTATGGGTGGGAGTTTTGTGACACGTGTTTTGAACCCTCAGGAGCACCTGATCGAGAATGAGGTGGCGGTGTTGAGGCGTGTTAAGCATCCAAATATCATCATGTTGATTGAGGAGGTGGATACGCCCACCGATCTCTATCTAGTCATGGAACTTGTGAAGGTACTATTCATAAATCTCTCAACAACACACAGGGCCTATATATACTGTTACCACACCACAGTTGTATTTCAAGACAACATTAAATCAATAATCACACTGTTTACTTAATAAATGTCCCTGGTCTTATTGTGCATGGCTCAACCTTGCTCATTATTCTAAAGTTTGTTTTCAGAATATTTGATCAAAACAACCAAGGCCACAATGGTGGGTAAAATAAAATAAAAATGATCACAATTAATCACATCGTTTTTTGTAGTTAATTTCAATTCATCACAAATCTTGAAAGTGCTGAAATTTGACGCAATAAATATAATTATTTTCCTGTCAAAATGCATTTATTTCTATAATCAGAAAGGAAACAAATCAATATGTAACAATATAATGCTGTAACATTTTCCAAACAAAGCCTTCCACAGTATAATGATAGAAATGCACTAAAATATCACCAAGTCAATTAACATTAAACGATTCCCTAAGGTTTAGTATTCATTGCAATGGCCATTAAATCTCTTAAACGCTCATCTTCCACAGTATTAATCTATCAGTAGACTGTTGCTATCCGTTTTGTTTCAACAATCGTGAAGCTGTGTCCATGATTTGTGTCAGCGTCAATGTCAAGTGCCACTTTGAACTCCACATGAAAAGAATTTGCAGACAAAACCGGCCCATTCTCAGTTTTTGTGATAGTTAAGATTTGCTATGCTTCTGTGGTAATTAAAATGTGCCTTACTTAGGCTGAAAAATACCTTATTTCTATCACAAGTCCCATCTGGGTTTGTTTTGTACATCTAATAGTGTTTAACGGTAATTTCTCCATCATTCCATCACTGACACGGAAGTGCTGTTGTGTGTGTGTTATGAAGTGTGCGTAAATGTAATGACTCCGGGTGGACACATTACAAAGATTCTGTCCTTCTAACCAGTGTTTTTGCTGGTTTATGCTGTATTAACGATAAATGCATTAATCACGATTAAGAAAAAATAACGCATTAAACTTTCTTAATGAACAAAAATATTGCATGCTATGACATGTTAATTCAAACAGCTCTGGTAATATTATATAATAGTAGTAATAGTCATGTTATACTTTTCAACATACAAGAATATCCTAATGGATCTTAGTTCGTTCAGAAATTAAGAATCAGTGCTGTTACATGTTGTATTTAATCTCTGCTTCTTGTAAAGAGATAAAGCTTACCTGCTATAACACTCAAAAGTTATACTTGACTTATGTTTCTCATGATAGCAAAAGCGTGTTCTTAAATGCTTGGAATTTGTTTTGAAGACAAATACAAATTGTGCCTACATATAAATATAATTACAAAAGAATATCTTTATTTTTATTCATTTGTTTGTTTAAATGTGCAATTGGACTTGTTAGTGAAAGAAAAGCAGCCAAATAGTGTATAGCATACATGGGAAGTCCTTAAATCCTTAAGCATCTCAAGCGCAATGCCCAGAATGTGCAGAGCTGTAATCTAGGCTAAAATATAAGATAGTTTTGAGTTGTTTAACTTTTTTGGTCACTGCATTGTTCCCATGCTTCCATTTGTGTTTTTTCAAAGTTTTTATTATTATATAACATAGTAATAGTAGAGGAGTAGGTGCGTCCAAAACGCGTGTGGCAGTGTGGGGAAAGTTTGAACATTTTGTAGTCTATTTTTTTTTTTGTATTACAATCTGTGTGTTTCTCACTAGGGTGGAGATCTGTTTGATGCCATCACCTCCTCCACCAAGTACACTGAGAGAGATGCTAGTGCAATGGTATTCAACTTGGCTGCAGCTCTGAAATACCTGCACAGAATGTGTATTGTCCATCGAGACATTAAACCTGAGAATTTACTGGTATGCAAATTCATAAATACACACACAGAATAAACATACAATATACAGTTATACACACCCACACACGCCTACACACAGACAACAAATCTGAGAATAATTTAGTGCATAAGCACACCTAGAGAAAAACATCTAACATCAGAATCTGCCCGTGTTTAACGTACACACCCACAGTAGTATAGAGACTTGGAATCTGTGTATCATTAAGTATATATACACACCCACACACTCCTATGCTGAGCCATTAAACCTTTGAATGCATTGGTGAGTATGCACAAACACAACTTGTGACATCATTGGACTTGAGTTCCCAAAAATATACAAACACTTTGCATGAAAAAATTATGTATGGTATGTCAAGAGGGGAAATGTAAATTCCGATGCATAAAAATAGCAAATCTTCCTCTGTCACGGTGTGTCTCGTAGGTATGCGAGTACCCTGATGGTAAAAAGTCTTTGAAGTTGGGTGATTTTGGCTTGGCCACAGTTGTTGAAGTGCTGTTGTACACTGTGTGTGGAACACCTACTTACGTTGCCCCAGAAATCATATCAGAGTCAGGGTGAGATCCATTTTCAGCATTAAAGACAAATATCTTATTGTGAAATATTTTGCTTGTATAGTAAAGCTTAGTTTAGTAAAGATAGCTTTTCTATCTTTCTATGTCATAAATGCCACTTGGTTTGATATTTTGTTTTTTAATGAAATGACATGCAAACATTTTTAAGTGTGCCTAAAGTGTCGTTCTGAAGCCACTGTACTGTATGTGCTGTAAGAATTGGATTTGTTTCAGAGCCTTTAAAATATTCAATGTTATTATGTCTTTTTTCCTGTTTGACTTGTCTGTCCTCTTCGTCCTCTGGCCGGGCATTGCTGTAGCTATGGGCTAAAGGTGGATATCTGGGCGGCTGGTGTGATTACCTACATCCTACTCTGTGGCTTCCCTCCTTTCCGCAGGTACCACAAGCTAAAAGCTCCTCTTATAACCATTATGAATTGCAACCTCTCAGCCACTGCAGTGTTTCTAAAATAAGTACCTCTAAAATGTAGTCTCAACACAGCTTGTCATAAAACATTTAAATGTAGCATAAAATCAGTGTTGCAAATCATTGTCCAAATAGCTGATAATGAAACCTCACTACATAGGAAAATTCTCAGTACTTAATTCATGTCTTATCTCTATGGAATGTATGTTTTGTAGTGAGAATAATCTTCAGGAAGACCTTTTCGATCAGATCCTGGTTGGACGTTTAGAGTTTCCATCACCTTTCTGGGACAATATCACTGATTCTGCCAAAGTGGGTACAATCAGACAAACATTTTACAAAAGCACACACATTGGCTATGCTCGGAATGAAATACTAGCTTACTACTTACTGAATACTGCTTAATATGCACTGGATTCACCTTATGCGACAGAGAATCTAGCGTGAGGCATCTTAAGAATATTGTCTTTTATCTTCTGGTCTAGCATATTCTATATAGATTTCTGTGATGTTGATGTCAATGTGTAATTTGCTATCAAAGGGGATTTACAGATTATAGAGTTGTCAAAAGTTATCATGAGTATTTTAAAGTGTTCAGGGGATGTAATAACTGAAAGCTGAGCTGGGAAATTTTAAAACAAGAGTACTTCGTTCATAAATAAAGATCCTATCTTCATGCTGTGGACGTACTTGTGTGTCTCTATGCTCATAAAACTACAATAGACAACACAAAGTCATTAAAAATATCTCTGTAAGACACCTCTGACCATCTTGTGTCATCACTCTTCATGTTATAGTTAAGGTGAGCAGATTTTTTGAGTGTTAAACCCGAACGGGGGAAGGAGCAACTTTACACGCAGATTTATAACTGCAGATTTTTGTGATGTTATAAATTAAACAAGATAAATCATATCAGACTTTATGCTTAAGGTAAAAATTACAACCTATGCAATGCCACTGAAAACGTCTCTGGTACGTATGTAACCTCCGTTCCCTGATAGAGGGAACGAGACATCGTGTCGAAGAAGCGTCACTAGGTGTCTCTCTTGAGCGCCGAATATGCCTCTGATCTATGAAAAAAGGCCAATGAGAGTTGGCGAACAGTATTTGCATACCCCGCCCCTGGATACGGTTATAAAGGCGAGATAAATGCGCTCGTTCATTCAGGATTTTTCTGAGGAGCCAGGAGTGTTCCGGCCACCTCAGCGGCTCTGCTCAGCGACGTGGCCGGGAAGACGCGATGTCTCGTTCCCTCCATCAGGGAACGGAGGTTACATACGTAACTGAGACGTTCCCCGTCTGTCGCTCACTTCAACGTTGTGTCGAAGAAGCGACACTAAGGGTCCACTTCAAATCACGCCATGCGCTGAGCCGTGTACGTGTGCTGCTGACACAGAAGCGGGCAGGTATTTCACGTGCACAAGCGACCAACTGTGTTCAGACTGCGCGTACTCTTCCCCAATGCCCCAAAAAAGTCGGCGGAATCCTCTTGGTTACCCTAGAGGGGAACAAGGCGACGCTTCCAACTAGGGAACGGGCCAAGCCTGGCTGGGCCTCTTTTCTCTCTTATGTTTTCTCGGCATAGAACAAGAGCAGCCGGGGCCCTTACCGCATCGTGGGAAGGGGGTCTTACCCGAATTCCTATTCTTTCAGGGGGAAAAGACCCTGCGGAGGCCACACCCGCCCGAAAGGGGAGGTAAAGGTGGCAAAATCGTCACATGGCCTCTTCGGTCACATGTGTGAAGAATGGCGTGGTGGTAGATCCAGCCTCGAGAAGGGGGGAGTTGCTACAACACGGCGACCAGAGGGCAGCAAAGGACTGCCTAAGGGAGATGCGGGTCAGCTCGTAAGGTGACCGTACCGCGGAAGTACACACAGGATGAGTCCGCGTAGGAGGCCTGACCTGTGGAGCACCTATTCCAATAGGGGCAGCCTGGGGTACCCGTAGTGGACTGGGTCGTCGAGTTCCTCCGCTGAACTGCGGACCCAAGAGGGCTAGGGAGGAATCAACCAGGGACCTAAAGGGGTCTCCTGGGAAAGAAGGTGCACTGTTTTACCTCGGCAGAGGGAAAGGGCGCTGGACGCAAGCGATTTACCCGGTCAGACCGTCGACGTGTACCGAGATCTATGGGCTTGGACCTGAGAAAACACGGGACGAGACTGGCTCAACCCTGAGATTGTAAAATCTTGCATAGGTGTTGCCTAGCCCGCAGCTCTGCAAATGTCTGCTAGGGAGGTGCCCCTAGCCAGTGCCCATGAGGATGCCACACAGTCCTGATAGAGTGGGCTCGAACCCGTAGGGGGGGCACGGCCTGGGTGTGATAGGCCAACAGAATGGCGTCCACCACCCAGTGGGACAGCCTCTATTTGGAGACAGTGTTCCCTTTCTGCTGTCCCCCAAAGCAGATAAAGAGCGTCTGAAGCTCTGGGTACGTTCCAAGTAGGCACGCAAAGCACGTATCGGACACAGCAGTGAGGGGGCTGGGTCTGCCTCCTCCCGGGGCAGCGTTTGCAGGTTCACTACCTGATCTCTGAAGGGTGTGGTAGGAACCATAGCCCGGTCGAGGTCTTAGGATCACATATGTGTCTGCCGGACCAAACTCCAGGCAAGTGTCGTTAGTAGAGAACGCTTGCAGGTCCCCGACCCTCTTGATGGAGGCGAGCGCAATCAGCAGGGCCACCTATAGGGAGAGGGCCCTGAGTCCAGCTGATTCTAGCAGCTCGAAGGGGGATCTCTGAAGACCGGCGAGGACCACCGAGAGATCCCAGGAGGGGAACAGGTTTGGCCGGGAGGGATTTAGCCTCCGGGCACCTCTTAGGAACCTGACGATTAAGTCGTGCTTACCCAGGGACTTGCCGTCTACTGGGTTGTGGGGAGCTGCGATAGCGACAACATACACCTTCAAGGTGGAAGGGGACAGCCTCCCCTCCAACCTCTCCTGTAGGAAAAGGAGCACTGACCTAACTGCGCACTTCTGTGGGTCTTCTGCCCGGGCAGAACACCAATTCACGAACAGACGCCATTTCAGAGCATAGAGTTGCCTGGTAGAAGGGGCTCTGGCTTGGTTGATCGTGGCTACGACCGTGGGTGGTAGACCAGCTAGATCTTCTGTGTCCCGTCCAGACATGGAGGTTCCAAAGGTCTGGATGCGGATGCCAGAGCGTGCCCCGTCCCTGAGCAAGAAGGTCTTTCCTCAGGGGAATTCGCCAGGGAGGTGCTGTCGCGAGGAGTACAAGGTCCAAGAACCAGGCCCAGGTGGGCCAGTAAGGAGCCACAAGAGTGACTTGTTTCTCGTCCTCCCTGACCTTGCACAGCACCTGTGCAAGAAGGCTCACTGTGGGAAATGCGTACTTGCGCAGCCCCACTGGCCAGCTGTGTGCCAGTGCCTCTGCCCCGAGGCGAGCCTCTGAGCGGGCGTACCAGAGCGGGCAGTGGGAGGTCTCTCGGGAGGCAAACAGGTCTACCTGGGCCTTGCCGAACCATCCCCAGAAGCATCCACTCTCCGCCAGGCAAGCGTTGTCGTGACAGCGTGTCCGCTATCACATTGAGGTTGCCGGGGATGTGAGTAGAACTGAGTGGTTGCTGGCTGGAGACGACGGGCGTGTTGTGACATGTGGCGGGAGCGTACGCCGCCTTGGCGATTTATGTACGCGACCGCAGTGGTGCTGTCCAACCTGACCAGGATATGTTTGTCTCGAACTAATGGGAGAAACTTCCACTGGGCCAAAAGGACGGTCAACAACTCGAGGCAGTTGATGTGCCAATGCAGCTGGGCCCCTTTCCAATGGCCTGCTGCTGCGTGCCCGTTGCAAACGGCACCCCAACCCCATCTGGAGGTGTCGGTCGTGACCAGAACACGTCGGGACACCTGCTGTAAGGGTACTCCTGCCTGTAAGAAACAGAGGTCTGTCCAGGGTTTGAATGTTTGGTGGCAGGTGGAGGTAATTGTCACACGGTGCGTGCCATGGCACCATGCTTGTCTCAGGACTCGGGTCTGAAGCCATTGTCACATATGCATCAACGCCAGCGGCGCGACCGCTGCAGAGGACGCCATATGCCCCAGGAGCCTCTGGAAAAGTTTTAAAGGGACCGTTGTGCCTGGCCTGAAGGCGGCGAGGCACCTCAACACTGACTGGGCATGCTCGTTGGTGAGACGTGCTGACATTGAGACCGAGTCTAACTCCATATCTAGAAAAGAGATGCTCTGGACTGGAGTAAGCTTGCTCTTTTCCCAGTTGACCTGAAGCCCCAAACGGCTGAGGTGCCTGAGCACCTGGTCACTATGAGCACATAGTAACTCTAGTGAGTGGGCCAGAATAAGCCAGTCGTCGAGGTACTTGAGTATGGTAATTGAGTATGCGGATGCCGGCTTCTCGGAGCGGGGCAAGAGCTGCCTCTGTGACTTTCGTGAAGACGTGAGGGGACAGAGACAGGCCGAAGGGGAGGACTTTGTACTGATATGCCTGGCCGTCGAATGCAAACTGCAGGAAGGGGCGGTGTCGAGGCAGAATGACATGGATGTACACGTCCTTCAGGTCTACCGCTGCGAACCAATCTAGATGCCGGACGCAGGTTAAGATGTGTCTCTGCTTGAGCATTTTGAACGGGAGTTTGTGCAACGCTTGGTTGAGAACTTGCAGGTCCAAGATTGGTCGTAAGCCGCCGCCTTTCTTGGATACGATGACGTAAGGGCTGTAGAAACCCTTCTGGAATGGTCCGGGCCAGCCAGCGAGATGGGTTGGGAAGTGAAAGCCACGCGTCCAACAACTGCGCTAGGGGCACCAAAGGGACGATTATTTTTGACGTACCCGGTGGAGCTTCGCAGCGGGACGGAGCAGGTAGGGCAGCATCGGGTGGCGACAGGGCGACCCGAGGCTGGGGTGCTGAGAAAAGACTCGAAGCACTTACCTTGCTCTGCACACCCGGCAGGGGGTGGGTTGGCGACTGAGGAGGAGGTCCAGGGTAGGCGTCCTCCAGACTCGTCGGAACCGGCCGGCCGGGGAACAGTCGTGGGGCTGGAGACGGGTGGTCCGTGTCCAGGAAGTGGGAATGTTGCGATCTGGAGGCAAAGTGCCGTGAGAATGGCATTTGCGGGCCAGGTGACCCAGAGACATAGGAAATAGCTCTTTTATTGAGAATGTGGGTACCGCAACCCCATCTAAGGGGGGCGGCAAATGAAAATTGTTTAAAAACAAAAGATTCTCCTCCCGGCCCTCCACTGGGGGACAGAGCGGTCTTACCACCTCCGGAGCTAACATCTCTGTCGCTGGGTCGTCCGTCTCAGGAGCGCCTGGTAGCCTTACGGGTCCTCGAGGGGGTCCGAGAGACTGGGGGTGTCTGCTTCCTGCGGTGTGCTCGACGCTGGGGCTTAGAGCTGGGCCCCGGTTGAGGCGGAGCAGATTTCTAGGCCGCAGGGGGATGCCCTCGGTGAGCAGACGGGGCAGTGGCCGTGGCGGCAGGTTTGCGCCGAGGCAGGATGTTGACCTGGTTGAGCCATAGATGACGTTCCTGGACCACAAGGGTGGCCTTCGCCTGCCCGAGTGCCTACATGGTGACCTTCGTGGCTCTGAGGGCGAGGTCGATTGCTGAGCGCAGTTCCTGCAGCACATCGTGGTCAGGGCTACCCTCGTGCAGATCCTTGAGCGCCTTGGCCTGGTGGACTTGCAGGATGGCCATGGCGTGCAAGACGGAAGTGGCCTGTCCTGCGGTGCTGTAGGCTTTGGTGTTTAATGATGATGTCGTCCTACAGGCCTTGGAAGGGAGTATAGGGCGCCCGCGCCAGGTGGTAGGGTTACCGGGACATAGATGGAGCGCAACGGCCCTATCCACCTGGGGAATCCCCTTATACCCGTGGGCCGTTCCGCTGTCGAGGGTAGCGAGAGCGGACAAGCAGGGCTTTTGATGAAGGAAAATCGTCGCTCTCCATCTTCAGACGCTCAAGCATCTCCACTTCCGGGAAAAACGAGACCAGGGGGCGGGGAGGGGTGTGTGGCTGTGATCGGCGCCCAGACCCCAGGAACCAGTCATCCAGCCGTGACGGGTGTGGGAAGCATGTCGGAAGTCTGCACATCAACCTCAGCCTGGGTGTGCTGGCCCGAAGCCGGCAGCCCAGTGGAGGCATCAGCGTCAGACATCACACTCTCCGATGGAGCGGCGAGCTCATCCACCTCGAGATCCAGAGGATAGGCAGACCAGCCCGGAGGCGAGTCGCCGTTGCCTCGAGCACGGACGGTGGTCAACGAGCGTGTCGAGGGGCAGGTGGTCCGAGGGGACGTACCCGGCGGAGCTGCACCCACTGCCATCCCCAAATCGCCTCCATCGCCAGCCGCATCGTCCTCAATCCCGTTTCTATTGAAAGCACACCGCAACGTTGCCATGGCCATGATCTCGCAGTTAGAGCATGAACCATCCACAAACGCTGCCTCGGTGTGATCAGCGCCCAGACACACGAGACAGCGCCTGTGGCCGTCAGAATCGGAGAGCACTCTACCATATCCAGGAACTACACAGGGGTTGAATAGCATCTTTAAAAAGACACGTCCTGAAAAGGACTTTCAACGCCGCTGTGTATTGCTCTTTCAGAGAATTAAACTCTTTTACAGAGAAAATGACTCTTTATAGGAAAAACTCTTTTAACTCTGCGCTGTCAAAGCGCCCAGGGGCAAACTGCATGCCGTGCAGAGAAGAGAAAAGCCGCTGAAGTGTGCCATAGATCCAACAGCAAAGCAGAGCGTCAGAGGATAGAAGCAGGAAACAGTTGTGTCACTCGCAGCTGGCTGCATACACGACCATCGGCTCGGAAGAAAATTACTGAATGAACGAGTGTATTTCCCTCGCCTTTATATCCGTATCCGGGGGCGGGGTACGCAAATACTGTTCGCCAACTCTCATTGGCCTTTTTCATAGATCAGAGGCATATTCGGCGCTCAAGAGAGACCCCTAGTGTTGCTTCTTCGACACGACGTCGAAGTGAGCGACAGACGAGGAACCAAAGTGACACATTTCAGAGAAAAAAATACACACATTTTAGGCTGCCAAGAGGCCTAAAACAACATTAAAGGAGCTGCGGCTCTCTCTGGCAAGTACTCTTCTTCATCTGTATGGGCTATGGGGTAGGGTGGCAAGACCAAGCCTTTTCTGACAAAAAAAAACAAAAAACAAAACAAAAAAACAAACATCTAAGCCCAGCTTGGATCATGCTTTGGGGCTGCTTTTCTTCAGCTGGAACTGGGGCTTTAGTGAAGGTGAAGGGAATTACGAATAGCTCAAAGTACCAGTCATTTTTGGCACGGAACCTTCTGGCATCTGCTAGAAAGCTGAAAATGAAGAGATCTTTAATCTTTTAGCATGACAATGATCCAAAGCACACATCCAAATCTACAAAATTATGGCTTCAGCAAAAAATAGATTAGTGTTTTGGAATGGCCCTCCCAGAGCCCAGACCTGAATCTTATAGAAAATCCGTGGGTGGACCTGAAGAATGCCGTACACAGGAGATGCCCTTGCAATTTGACAGATCAGAATGTTTTTGCAAAGATGAGTGGGAAAATATTCCCAAGTCAAGATGTGCCAAGCTAATAGACACTTATTCAAACAGACTGAGTGCTGTAATAAATAAAAGGGTGCTTCAACTAAGTATTAGTTCAGGGATGTGCACACTTATGCAGTAGGTTATTCTAAGTTTTTTTATATATATTTTTTTTAATCTGAAATGTGTCACTTTGGTTTTCAGTGGCATTGCATAGGTTGTAATTTTTCATTGAAGGAACAAAACTTCTGATATGATTTATCTTTGTTAAATTTTTACATCACAAAAACCTGCTGTTTTAACAAGGGTGTGTAGACTTTTTATATCCACTGTATTGCGTTATATGATATATATACTATTTTAATCACACTTAAGCCTCTTAAAAATGTGAGATGACAAATTCATTTTAAAAAGTAAATGTAATTTCCTTTATGTAATGAACTTGCATGTAAAATAATATGAGCTGTCCTCTTTGAAATTTCATGTCATCTACACATTTTAAACCAAATTACTAACGAGTTGAAACCTAAAAATTAAGCAAAATTATACGTATTACAATTAAATGCTTGTAACATGAAAAATTGCAGTGTCATAGCTGTCTAAAAGTGTTCTGCCAGGTCCAATTTAACCTCCGCTGGTGTCAGAAAAACAAACATTTACAGCGAAAAAAAAAACAAAAAACAAAAACACCTTTCAAGCATTTTCACGTAGTAGTAAAGAGCAGACTCACACCATCAACTCGAGGTGAAAAATACTTTCTGTGCTCCCACAAGTAATCCATTTTGATTGACTCTTCTCAGTAGCTTCAATGCAAACAGGAAGTTAGATGACAATATTCAGAAGAGCGGAGCACTGAAAAGGGGTGAGGCTGAATAAGGTGAATACTTCTGTTTTTGTTTTTTCCAGAGTATGTGTAACAGTAGGGATTATTTCACAATAAACACTTAATTGTTGTCACTTGAGCTCATAACATTGCATATAAATGGTGCCCAGTTCTCACCTTAGAAATAAAAATGGCTATTTTGCATTTTTTAATAAACATTTTTTTTTGTTAGCCCAATGGAATAATGAGTGATAAAAAAGATTTATAAAATCGTTAAGGCATTTACTTCCAGTTCATTTAACTGTATATTGAAGGTCAATTCAGGTGCATTGCATTGGGGGATATATTATTGCATGCAGAGATCTCTCTTGTATACTGCACACACAGAAAGTGTATTATATTAATATGCTATTCCAAACATAGCCTTACATTCTATCTTTCTCTCGTTCACTTCCATATCTCCACATCTCTTCGGTCCTTATTCTGTATTCCCTGTCCTCACTGCATCCCACTCTCTCCCAATCTCAACTCATTCACATTCTCCCCTTTCATGCTCTCCTTCTGTGTGTCTTTATTTGTGTTCCGTTTTAGAAATCTTTCTCTGCACTGCAGCAGAATATTTAACAGTGTTTGCAAATGTGGAAAAAAACATGCTTAATATTATAAATTTTTTGCTCACTTTATCATTTTAGACCCTTTTTTTGGTCTTTTTGAAAGTGGTCTGTAAAAGCAGGTTGGTATCTCCTTTGGTGTAAAATCAGCCCCATGTGTCATAGTTAGAGCAGGGGTCCACCATGCTTGTCTTATACTGGTGATTATCTTCCACGATAGCTCACCTGATTCGAGTCCAGCCAAAGACACTCAAAATGAAATTGAAAGTGAAGCGAAAGTGCCACAATTGATAGATATGGTATGGTTGTCTCAATAAATGTGCTTTTCATGTCGAATTTGCTTCTAAAACACTATTAGTTAGGTTTAGGCATTGGTTAAGGGTAAGGATGTCTGTTTAGTTCACCTCTCATTTATTTTTTAAACATTATTGGTTAGGTTTAGGTAATTTTTTTTAGCTTAGGGAGGTACGTTTTACTGATTAAAGCATCCATCTAATATTCACGTGATTACAACATTATTTCACTCGATTTTGGCACCCCCCGCTGGATATTTCACTTGGAAACTGCAGCCAAACGTGTAATGAAGCACGTCATTTTGGATTGCAGAATTTTTGCCATTTTCACGTAAATTTTATGAGATCAGGCTGATTTTTTTTAGGTTCTCCTACACTAAAATTACTAATGAAATCAAAATCCTGAGGTAGTACAGTCTGTTTTTACGATATTTATTCTTTAAAAGCTGCACATGGACATAAGCGTTCTACAGCAAGCCTCAAGGGGATAAATAATACAAAATCCCACACCAGTGTTACTCCATGAATCACATCCTAAATCACTCTTTTACAATTGTTTATGCTCATGTGGTTCTCCTGTTGTTTCAGCGAGCTTCACATGACAGGGTTTCAGAGAGAGAGAGTTGGGGGGAGTTGTTGTTATATCTGTCACCCCTCCACCATTTTGTATCAGCAAGTGTGACATACTTCCATCTGAAAAGAGCAAGATCTTAGCAAAACAGTCGGCAAATGTGACACCCTTGGCCAAAATTTAGTTCTTGGGAGTCTGCTACTGTGACGCCACTTAAGCATGTGTTATTGGAAGATTTACAGTAGAGTAACATTCAGAGAGACCAAAGAAAATTCTGCAAACGTATGAGTTTATAAGCCGTAATCCATAAGTAATTTAAAGAGATCATTGGGATTTAGATTTTGGGGCAGATTCAATAAGAATGAATTGCGCCCGCCTAGAGTGCTGGCTTTTTGCATACGCTAATCCAATTCACTAAAGGAATTATGCAGATCAGGCAACAGCGCAAACACGCCCACAAAATCGCTGTTGAATGCAATATACCAGAGGATGATGCAGACCACCTTATTTGACCCACCCTGCTGGAACTGAACAGCATAACTTTAATCCAGACAGGTTATAATGCTCTTCAACATAATTTGATGAGTATTTGATTAATTACTACTGCAATTATCAGTTGAAAATTTTCTCAAACATCGCTTTTAAATAAAATTTATTTTACTAACTTCTTTTATTGGGCGGTATTAGCACATGTGAATTGAGTTCTCCAGAGAGGGGAAATTGCACAGAGTTTTGTGAATGAAGCGTTATCTTTAATTGTCCCAATTTTTTTTGTCCCAAGATGGCGCCGAGTATGGCTGCTGCGTCTCGGGCTCCGTCAAAACACTGCAGTTTATTGTTTGTTTTGTTTACAGTTTTGTGTTTTTTTGTCTTGGATGTTGTCTGCCTTATTGTGTACGACAGACAAACGCTTTTGGACATTGGTTCGGCAATCACACACCGAAAACCGGACTTCACATTCCTCAACGCCGACCCGCGGTTTACAAACACGCCAGCGGAGCCCTTTGTTTGGGCTGCCCGGCCGCGGAAACGCAGACGGAAAAGGGGAAAAAGAGCCGGCGTTCTCATCAGAGTAAGACGTCGCGCAAATCGCCCCCCGCTACCCAGTATACTACTGGCAAATGTTCAGTCTCTGGACAACAAGCTCTGCGAGCTGAGAGCGCGGATCTCTTTCCAACGAGAGACGAGAGATTGCTGTGTTATCTGTCTTACGGAAACCTGGTTGTCTGCGGAGATTCCAGACTCGGCCATCGAACCCACGGGTTTCTCCGTGCACCGAGCGGACAGAGCGAAAGACCTCTCAGGTAAAAGCAGAGGTGGTGGTGTATGTTTTATGATCAACAAATCATGGTGTGATCAGAGGAATGTACATTTTATCAGGTCTTTCTGCTCTCCTGATCTGGAATTTCTCATGCTTCTGTGTCGACCATTCTGGCTACCGAGGGAATTCACAGCGGTCATTATCACTACTGTGTACATCCCCCCCACAAGCCGACACAGACCGGGCACTTAGGGAACTGTATGGCAGTATAAGTGAGCAGGAAACCGCGCACCCTGAGGCCGCGTTCATTGTTGCCGGGGACTTCAACAAAGCCAACTTTAAAACAATAGCACAAAAATACCACCAACACATCAGCTTTAACACACGAGGGGACCGGGTTTTGGATCATTGCTATTCTCCTTTCCGGGATGGCTACAAATCCCTCCCCCGCCCACCATTTGGCAAATCCGACCACTCTTCCGTTCTGCTTCTGCCCGCTTACAGGCAGAAACTGAAACGGGAATCACCCACCATTAGAATGATCCAGTGCAGGTCGGACCAATCAGACTCCACGCTACAGGACTGTTTTGATCACGCGGACTGAGAGATGTTCCGGTCTGCCTCCGATGACGACATCGAGGTTTACGCTGATAGCGTAACGTGTTTCATCAGGAAGTGCGAAGAGGACGTTGTTCCGACAAAAAATATACGGATCTACCCCAACCAGAAACCCTGCGTTAACGGCAATGTTCGCGCGGCACTTACTGTGCGGACCACCGCTTTTAATTCCGGGAACGCGGAGGAGCGTAAACAAGCCAGTTATGCCCTCCGTAACTCCATCCGTGCAGCCAAACGCCAGTACAGGCACAAAATTGAAGAACAGTTCAACACCACTGACTCCAGAAGTATGTGGCAGGGAATTAACATCATCACGGACTATAAACAGAATAAAAACTCCGCCATGAACACCGTTGCCTCTCTCCCGGACGAGCTTAATACTTTTTATGCTCGTTTCGAGGACAACAACACCGCCCTCACGGAGAGAGCACTCGCAGCCGATACTACAGATGATGGTTCACTCTCCGTCTCTGTTGCGGATGTAACCCGATCCTTCCGACGGGTGAACGTTCGTAAAGCCGCGGGTCCAGACGGCATTCCGGGCCACGTCATCAGAGCATGCGCGAACCAACTGGCTGGTGTTTTTACGGACATTTTCAACTTGTCCCTATCCCTGTCTGTAGTCCCCACATGCTTCAAAACATCAACCATTGTGCCTGTACCGAAGCAATCAAAAATCACCTGCTTAAATGACTGGCGTCCTGTTGCCCTCACCCCCATCATCAGCAAATGCTTTGAGAGGTTGATCAGAGATCACATCTGCTCTGTTCTGCCCACCTCTTTGGACCCATTGCAGTTTGCCTACCGTAACAACCGCTCCACTGATGATGCTATTGCATCTACAATACACACTGCTCTCTCCCACCTGGAAAAAAGGAACACATATGTGAGAATGCTGTTTGTAGGCTACAGCTCAGCATTCAACACCATAGTGCCCTCCAAGCTTGATGTGAAACTCCGGGCTCTGGGCTTAAACAGCTCGCTGTGCAGCTGGATCCTGGATTTCCTGTCAGGCAGACGTCAGGTGGTTAGAATGGGCAGCAACATCTCCTCATCACTGACCCTCAACACTGGAGCACCACAGGGCTGTGTTCTCAGCCCACTCCTGTATTCCCTGTACACACATGACTGTGTGGCGACACATAGCTCCAATGCCATCATTAAGTTTGCTGACGATACGACGGTGGTAGGTCTGATCACTGACAATGATGAAACAGCCTACAGAGAGGAGGTGCACACTCTGACACGCTGGTGTCAGGAGCACAACCTCTCCCTCAACGTCAGTAAAACCAAGGAGCTTGTGGTGGACTTCAGGAAGAAAGACAGAGAACACAGCCCCATCACCATTAATGGAGCACCGGTGGAGAGAGTCAGCAGCTTCAAGTTCCTCGGTGTCCACATTACTGAGGAACTCACATGGTCCGTCCACACTGTGGCCGTTGCGAAGAAGGCTCACCAGCGCCTCTTCTTCCTGAGACGGCTGAGGAAGTTTGGAATGAACCACCACATCCTCACACGGTTCTACACCAGCACCGTAGAGAGCATCCTGACTGGCTGCATCACCGCCTGGTACGGCAATAGCACCGCCCACAACCGCAAAGACCTGCAAAGGGTGGTGCGAACGGCCAGAAACATCATCGGAGGTGAGCTTCCCTCCCTCCAGGATATATATAACAGACGGTGTGTGAATAAAGCTCGGAGGATCATCAGAGACTCCAGCCACCCGAGTCATGGGCTGCTCTCACTGCTTCCATCAGGCAGGCGGTATCGCAGCATCAGGACCCGCACCACCCGACTACATGACAGCTTCTTCCCCCAAGCAATAAGACTTTTGAACACATGATCTCTCACGAACAACAATCAGCACTGCACTTTATTAATCCTCATTCTGTCAATATATTCTCCCAATTCAGTTAGTGTATATATATATTTATACCCTTATCTAGTGTATGTGTATTCTACATTGTGTGTATTGTGTACATTTGTTATGTAAATTGTTGTGTAAGTATGTGTACATTTGTTATGTAAATTGTTTTGTGTAAATATGTTGTTATTGTAAAGTGGTTTATGTCTTGTCACTGTCATTACTGCAATGTTGCTCGGAACTGCACACAAGAATTTCACCTGCTGTTGCACTCGTGTACACAGTAGTGTGACAATAAAGTGATTTGATTTGATTTTGATTTGATTTGATTTGATAATGAGCCTAATTTACATAGAAAGGAAGCGTGTTTGCGTGGAAAGCAATGGCAATATTGATGACGCAGTGCAATTTTAGCGTGATTGCGCGCGCTTAACGTGATTGTGAGTGGTTAGTGAATAAGACGCAGGTATATTTTGTGCTGAAATACCTCACGCAAAAGTGGCGCAACTGTTTGGTGAATTTGCCCCTTATTGTTTTCAGTTTTCAAAAACAATTTAATAAAAATATTTAAATGTCCCTTTGCCAATGTTTGAAGTTTTGAGGCATTGAAGTATCTGCAATGATCACATGAAATCCTAAATCATCATAATTCCTAGCTTTAGTGCAAAACTATTTTTCTTCAGACATTCATTTCCTGTGCATTTGTGCATTCTTTAAAGTATGAAAAATATTATCTGATCATCTAATATTTGATCATGTGTTGTCATAGGAGTTGATCGGCTACATGCTGCAGGTGAACGTGGAGGCCAGATACACCGCAGAGGATGTTCTCTCTCATCCTTGGGTCACGGTAAATGTGTGTTTTTGTGGATGGGTATTTTGTTGTGTTTAGTTGATATTTTTATGTAAGCATCGTGCAATTAGATGATGCTCTACACTAAATTACCAAAATACTTGACGAAGCAAATGTTATATTTCAGACATTGCATATTGAGTAAGAGGATTGGGCACAAGTGTTATTACTTACATATTTACATATTCAAATATTGTATAAAACTTTTGTATATATGCACATGGTCCTGTGAGTAATTAAATGTCCACATAAGCAATTCACTCTATATTAGCAGGTTCATTATGCCTGTGTTTGTCTTGAAATTATAAATTGGCAGTGTTGAGGTTACACAAAAACATCTAATAAAGAAGCAGCGAATATTGCAATCATTATTTTGTAGAATGGGTATGGTTTCCAAATATTTCCAGTAGATGGAATTGCAGTATATGGTATTGCAATCTATCCAGTGAAAGAGCTCAGGTACTCAGTCTGGGACTTCAGAAGTGGAATAAACCAGAGAAAAAAAAATGTGTTACCAGCAAATTGAAGTGTTTTGTTTGTGTTGTGCTATTGGAGCTAATTAATACTTATGGCATTCAAATTATTTTTTGAAACTGACAGCTAAAATGTATTCCGACTGCTCTGGTGGACAATAATTGGCATATATTAATGCACTCTAATAATCAACAGGAGGATGCTGCAATGGAAAACAATATGAAGATGGAGGTGGCAGGTAAACTCAAAAAGCATTTTAACTCTGTGGAGAAACAGAGCAACACAACCCCTGGAGTCTCTGTTATTATGGTGAGCATGCACACACACACACACATTTGGGATACAGTATGCATATCATAACTGTAGCTGTTGTAGTCCACTATACACTATGCTTTAAATTTGACCATTTTCATCCTCTCGGCCCTAAATGATTAATACTTGGATTACACATAATTCCCAAGCATAGCTGTCTCTGAAATTACAGCCACTATGTACAACAGAAACTTGCATCTAATAAATCAATTTGTCTCCCACAGAGCTCATGAGTTACATAACTGTCAAATCTCTAATGTTCTTAAGCAAGCACAAAATATGCCAGAGCTATGAAATTAGAAAAGGCTGCAGAGCACATTGGCCCCAGAACTTTCATTGGATGTGGGATAGTGGCTGTCTGATTAAGGCAGAACAACTCATAATCCTTTCATTGGTTAGCAGAGTGTTCTTATGAGTTCTGCCTCACATGGAGTCATAGGTGAAGCATTTACAGCCATGTTCATCTTCATGTGTTATTAAATTCCCATCCCAATGTGACCTAATTTCCTGTCCCTGTAAGACTTGGCAGGAAGTGATGGTGTTCACACTGCACCATACACCATACCGATAGCTTTGATGCTGTATTCCATTCAGCTTGGATAGTCAGAATTTCCTTCTTCATACTAGAATCAGTGCAATGGAACACCACGTGAAGTTGCTGCTGATTTTAATGCATTAATTCAGTGTGATTTATTATTTAAGAAATAATGTGTTAAAAACATTTATACAATGAATCAACAACCCCCCCCCCCCCCCCCCCTCCCCCTGTATAGACAACAAACCACACTCCATTTAAAAATGGTATTAAGATGTCTCGTGATCTGCTCACATGTTATCAGGTGAGACACATCACTGTTTACACCTGGTCACTTAAATGTGTCTTCTGTGACCACTTGTGTTCAGATTTGGAGGAGAGGGTCTCTGTTTCATGACGACATACATCAGTCACTATGTCAGTGTGTTACTGTATGATATTAAAGTGCATAAAAAGACAAAGTAAAAAAAAAAACAGCTCTGTTTTTACCAGATGCGGTATAATTTAATCTAAGAAACAAACGTAACGTCAAGCAGAATTATCCTTTATTTGATTGAATTACCTGTAGTAAAGGATCTTCAGATGTTTGTGCTTCTCAACTGTGTTGATATCAGGCACACTGAGAAGATCCGACAAACTCTCATGATTATGTATGTATCCGCTTTTTTACTTTTCCAATAAAATGGCTATTTTCTTTAAAGTCGCTCGTAAACGGCAAAGTTTAAACTCTTGTTTTAGGTCAGCGGTTGATTGACAAGTGAGGGGTGGTGCCCTACTGCTGATGGATGCATACAGGACAGATTAGTGTCACTAATTCACATGTGTTATTGACCACATTCGTATGTTGTTTTTGTGATCCGATCACAAAACATTTTAGACCCCGTTTAGACCTGTATTTAGGGCTGACCACATGTGATCGAATCACCAAAAACTCAACTTAATACCAGGTGTAAATAGGGTCTTAGTGACAGAAGAGAGCACAAGATGATACCACATTCTTGCATTCAAACACAGTTGCACTGAGCGCTACTCCGAATGCAGTTTTCTCTAAATGTGTTTTTCTAAGTTTCAAAGTATGTTTAACTTGACACAGCACCCTAAAAATGCTGTTTATGATGCAGCAAACCAAAGTGAGGCTCTTCAAAAGAGTCTGACGCATATGCACTCAGACACATCCTTAGAAAAGCCCTGATAATAAGTCTATCATGGACAGATTAAAGATTTATAGGCCAATGATAGACTTATGTTCAATGATATTGAAATAGACAATGTACTTCCATCCAAAGCCACTTTTTGTATAATCAAATCAATTTATTTAATTATCTGCCACAACGATGTAATGTATTTTAATCTAAATTATTATATTTATTGTAAGGTATATTATATTTAAATTGATTAAAATATAATATTTTATATTGAATTATTTTTATTTGCTTTCTAAGCAAATATTGAAATGTGATTAATTGTGATTAATTACTCAGCAGATCTTGTAATTAATTTGATTAAACTTTTTAATGGATTTACATACCTACTTATAAACTTTGTTTATTTCCAGGTTTAAATTATATTTCAAATTCCATATTTTCAATTTGGTCTCAGACTTTTGGACCCCACTATATTTGGGGTCAGTTCGGTAAAATAATATATTTTATTATAACTTTTCTGAGTAGTTCTATTACAGTAGTTATAGTATGGCCTCTCAATCAGCAATTTTATCAAAATTAACAGCATTATATATATGTGAAAGTGGCCTAATTTTCCCTTTAAACTCGATCACTTAAAAATCGAATGGCTTTTTTTATGAGTCATATTGCGGTAATGCACTACATCATTTGAAAATGCAGCAGTGTGGACTCTCAGCCTGAATGTGTACTGATGTGAATCTCATTTGACAGTTTGAACTATAAGGGCAGGGCTGTACCCACACCCCCCTCTTGCACTCCCAAGACCCAAGGTGATGTCTGGCACTGGATATTTGGTATTTGACTCCAAACCTAAACCTACTTTTGATAAGCTTCAGCTCTATATTCTGACTGCCTCTTGTTTACTCTCACTGGTTTTGCAACATGTGCTGTCTTGCTAATAATTCTAAAAGATGACCATTTTCAGTCTGCATCCTATCTTTGCATTCCACTTCATGTTCATGGTGGCTCTTTGGAATACTTTATTGTTGTTAGAATATGTGCTATATTCTTTTTGTTGAGCATTACTTTTGAATATTTCTCTCTGGGCTCTCAAGGTTTGTATTGGAATGCATGCATTACTGACTGCTTGGGATATTAATACTGCAATCTGAGGGCTTCTCTCTCTCACTGTTACAACATCCAGAAAAGGTCTATTTCATTGCAGCTGCCAATGTCCTCAAATTGAAAATTTGAAGGAAAGTGATTTGAGATTGTGAAAAGAAGCTACCTTCTGGCCAAGTGCTAAAAGCAAAGAATAAACTACAGTCAGTTGGTCATTATTGCAAAATAACCATGAGAGAGAGAGAGAGAGAGAGAGAGGCATAATTATGCACAAAAAATGGCCTTGGATGAAATATTTAACAAAATACTGTATTTTTTTATTATGTATTATATATAATATGTATTATTCTGAGCAGTTTAAGCAGGCATTAACATTTTCTAATTATTAAGTAATTTTTCCAGCTCTCTTAGCTTCATTCATTTTGATCACAGCTGAGGAACATAATAAAGAAAAGATCACAATTTAAGTGGATTTCTTCTACTTTAATAAAATATGTCCCAGTTTAAAACTGGATGTTTCTGATGTATTCCTTGTTAAATGTCCCTCAGCTGAAGTGTTAGAGTTTCTTATGTTATAATGCTGTGTATGAATTTGTGCTGTATGTGCGCTGTGAGTAAGACTAGTCTCTGTCCTCTGCTTCTGCTTTCCCCATGGCATTGCTATCCTCTGACTAGCTCCAAGGCAATGGTATGTACTAACACTAGCTGCTATGCTCATCCCTCCCCGCCTCTGTCTCTATACACATACACCCTTAAACCAGAACTGGGAGAATGTGACAGATACAATTTTTCCTTTAAAGAAAAGTCAATGCAGGGATGGACTGGCCACATGGGGAGCACTATGACTTTTTTGGTGAGCCGTTCAACTTGTCGGCTGTCTGTCAGAACATGTATTTATAGTGTAAAAATAAAATCATTGTTTTCTAAAGTATGCACACCTAGAGAATGTTTTTGCAGTCCCAGTGTGGCTAAGAGGCGTAAACGAAGAAGAATCAATTTGTTACAAATGGAAATGTATTCGTCGTTACACCTCTCATCCACACAAGTATTTTGAATACCACAAACATTAGAAAAAATTACAATAGGAAATTATAAACAGTAGTTTTCAAACATAAATGGATTAGTGTGGATGTGACCTTAGCCACAGTGGTGGATCCAAGACTGCCGTAGCTAAATCAATGTCTTATTGGTACGCATTTATAGGTTTGATGCCCACATATCTTGCAAAACATGTTAATATGCATTCATATTCTTAAAGCCTATGTTCAGATGATATATTATGTTCTAGTCCCTAAGGTGAGGATTAAATATGAAAGAAAGTTTTTTCATTTGCTTCTCTTTCTTCTTGGAATGTTCTTCAGCAAACCTTACCTATTACAAACACTAGTGCAGGGGTACTCAATTGGCGTACTCCGGTCCAGATCCGGACCGAAGGACAATTCAGTGTTTATTGTTACAAGGTCTCTCTTGGAAGAAACTAACCTGGTAAAATAAATGTATAAAAAAAATTAACGATTAAGGCCGGACCGGGGAGGGTGCATTGTCCCTGTAGATTTTCCTTGTGCCCCTCAGTTACTTCTGACAATATCAAATGCTCTTCATTGATATTGTGGAGAATGAGAGTTTTAGAGATTTTATTCTGATTGCAATGAATATGCAACAACCTATGGGGAACTAGTTTGTCAATCTTCCACTTAGACTTTAAGAAACGTTTATTTTACTTGAATTTGTGCTATTTTAGGGCCTTTTTATATTTATACTGTGGAAGGCTTTTTTGGAAAATTTGAATAAAGCATTATTGTGACATATTGCTTTGTTTTCTTTCCTAAGATGAAAATAAGTGCATTTTAACAGGCTAAGAAGTATATTTAGAGTCAAATTTCAGCTTTTTCAGAATCTGTGATTATTGCGATTAACTATGAAAAATTATGCGATAAATCAGGATTAAAACAATTTATCAATTGACAGCACTCACTTTAAAAAAAAAAGCTCTCTAGTACCTCATCATTTGGAAAAGGATAACTTTAGGAAACAGAAAACAAATACCCATTTGTGTTGAAGGCACCTAAGTTCTTTGATCATTTCAGTGAAAATGAATGACTTATAATATCGTTATAATATACAAATAAAGTGTATTGAATCAATGTCCCTTTCAAGGCAAGTCAGTCCACTCGGCGGCCATCTTTGGATTGCTCCCGGGCAGCTATGGATACAAGCTGCATAAAAGTGCAGCTCCTATACTTGAATGGAGAGGGAGCAAAATCTGGAGGATTGGGATCAATGCCTTTTTCACGATGATTATTGATATACAGTATAGCGGGACTTTTTCAGCTATAAATAGGGCTGCTCATTGCAGAATAGTATTTGTCGCTCTCTTCAAACATATTTCTCAAGGGGGTTGTACACAGGACGTGTCTGGCGGATGACATGGTGTGTTCTAAACATTTTTATAATTATTTTCTACAAAGGCACACACACACCGCCATCACTCTGAGTCAACATTATGAAGTGACATGGAGCGCAACTTGCATAGTTTTCCATTAAAATAGACCAAAATCATTATCAATGGACAAAGATTATTTACTCTAGCCACTACAGGATGATATATTTTTTATATTTATCTTTCATATAGCCTACACAATGTATTTTCAGTTACAAGTATGTCGTTTTGTGGTTTGACCGTTTGAAATACCTGCATACAGAGAAATTGGATAATAAACATCATCATTTCTAATCGTTTCACAAACCTGCAAACTCATCAACCTCAAAACTTTTGTAACTTTGAACTACCATCTCCTGTGCCACTTCAACTTGTCTAGTATGTGTGGGTGCTTCAGTAAATGATATATCACCCTCTTGTGGTCTCCCAATGCTAATACGCCAGACTGTTAAACAGAGGCCAACGAGTTTATTGGAAAGCAAGCAAATTGGGCTTCTAATTTAAATGTCAGTTAATTTTAATATACCAATGCCTCAAAAATATATCGATATGATAACGTGCCAATCAATAATTGATATATTTATATTCTATGACATTCCTAGAAATATGTATAATGGTTGGTCAAGTTTACATTTATAGAACATATTTCAAATCAGCAGAAAAATCAAGATCAGGCTAAAAGACATTATTTTCCAGGCTGGTCCAGGTAATGAGCATGCAAGTTCTCTGTATTTAAAAGGTGATTGGTTCTTTTACCTGTAAAACGGGACTTCCTTCTTTACATCCGCCATACTGGGCATTTAAATTTATCCCATTCATTTTAGTACAAGTGCTCCGTCTTGTGCTAAACAGTCTTTGATTTAATTTATTTAAATATTTTCTAATCCCTCGGGATTTTAATTGAACATTAAAATATCAACTAGATTAAATGCATATGTGATAAATATAGTGGGGATTATGTGCTGTGGGTTGTGTTGGGCCAGCGTATTCCATCCTAATTTTAGTCCCAGTCCATCCCTGTGTCAGTGGAATACAATGGAAATACTAGCAATGGAAAATTGGCAGCTTGCAGACCAAGAGAATTCTTGAGTTGCTTTTATACCACAGTGAACTTCAGTAGTGTTTTCTCACTCTCTGCCATTTTCTGTCAGTCTTTGCTAAAACAGTTTCTTTCACTTATGTGGTCTGCTTCCACCCGTGAGGTGATCAATAGTACTCACTACTCAGAGAAATCAAGTCATACATGCTGTTCTGTATCTGACACTGCTTGGTATAAAACGTCTCGGGTTACTTAAGTGTAACCCTTGTTCCTTGAAAAAAAGCAGAACGAGATGCTACGCTGAGAAATGCGCTTTTTTGGGAACATCTTATAGTTGTGACCAGCTGTGAATATGTGTGCAACACGTCAATGAACATTGACCAGAATTTATAACCTCTGCCGGTGTAATCACTGGATGCACCTGGGGCAGGGTTATACATAGATGCGTCACCGGAGCATCGTCAGGTATTTTGTCTGAAGTGCAGTCCCAGGGCATCCCAGTGCGGCAGTTTTTCAAGGAACAAGGGTTACACTTAAGTAACCCGAGACGTTCCCTTTACAAAAAGCTTCACTTATGATGCTGCACTGAGAAAAGCGCTTTGGGAACGAGAATACCCACGCTGCCGCACTGTGGCTGTCCGGATCCCCTACGGTTGTGTAGTGTGCTCACAAGAGCGTGAGAGGGCTCAGAAATGGGCTTGAGATGTCTACTCAAGGACATAAGATCCCGGAGTGGTATGAACATCCAAGCTGTATAATCTAATGAATGTGTTCGGAGAGGACCAGCCTGCCGCATCACAAACATGCTGCAGAGGGACCCCTCTGGCCAAGGCTTCAGAGGAGGCGACCCCTCTGGTAGAGTGAGCCCTGATGCCTACAGGTGAAGCTTGACCACGCGCCTCGTAGGCCAGGGCAATAGCGTCCCTCACCCAATGCAATATAGTCTGCTTGGTGGCGGCCGCCCCCCTGTTGCAGCCCACATGGCAAACGAATTGTTGCCCTGACTTACACCACTGGCTAGTGCGGTGGGCATAAGTCTGAAAGGCACGGACTGGACAAAGTCTGTGAAGTCTTTCCTGTTCCGGTGTAGAGAACGATGGGGAGCCCAAGGCTTCAAGAGTAACTGGGTTTAAGGTCGAGCAAGGCACCTTTGGTAGTTGGGATGAGGGTGCAAAATTGCTTTGGTCATTCCTGGGGCAAACTCTAAACAGGCTGGCAAGAATGACTGAGCCTGTAGGTCCCCAATTCTCTTTAGAGAGGTAATAGCCATAAGAAAAACCATCTTGAGAGTCAGAAGTCTGTCAGACGCTGACTCTAGAGGTTCAAAGGGGGACTTAACCAGACCCTCAAGGACTATTGCTAAGTCCCATGAATGGGTCCTGGTCCTAGCAAGAGGCCTCAGTCGCCTGGCTCCACGAATGAAACGGGCGTGTAGAGGTTGTCTCCCCAAAGGCACCCCATCCATAAGGGTGTGGCAAGCCGAAATGGCAGCCACATAAACACATTTGAGCGGGAGACAATTGTGCCCGTATCGTGATCAAATTCCATATAACTCCCAGATAAGTAATTCCCTGGGTGGGAGAGAGAACGCTCTTTTGATATTGAGTCTCAGACCCAGAGAAACCAGATGAGCTAAGACGATATCCCTGTGCTGAACTGCCAGTTCTTGGAACTGCACTAGTATCAGCCAGTCGTCTATGTAATTCAGAATGCGGATACACCGGAGTCGCAAAGGAGCCAGTGCTGTATCCATGCATTTCGTGAATGTGCGGGGTAATAGGGCTAGGCCGAATGGAAGAACCCGATACTGGAAGGCTTCGCCCCCGATAGAACCTCAGGAACTTCCTGTGCTGTGGCAGAATTTCTATATGAAAATTTGCATCAATGAGATTGATCGTGACCAGCCAAAACGTGATGTTGGGCTTGTGACACGACCGTCTTAATAGTTAGCATCTTGATAGTTAACACCCTGACTGAGCAGTTCAAGCCTCGAGATCGGATGCAACCCCCCACCCTTCTTGGGGACCAGGAAGCATTTGCTGTAGTAACCTGACTCTTTCTCTGGAAGGGGAAACACGTTCTATGGCCCCTTTGACCAAGAGATTTTGCAGTTCTTTTCACAGTAGACATGCCTGCTCCGGTTTACGGTAGTGGGGACCACACCGTTGAAACATGGAGGGCAGCGAGTGAATTGAATTCTGTAGCCTTTTTCTACTGTTCTTAGGACCCACATAGAAATACCGGGCAGAAGTTTCCACGCTGCCATGTTCTCTGGAGGGGAAAGTGGTACAAGCGCCCCGTCCCGAGGGGAGCTACCCCCACAGGGCTGGGCGCAAGACCGTCAGGGCTTTTTTCTTTTCGAAATTACTCCCCTGAGGTCTTGCTTTGGGGGCTGTCGAGGGCGACGAGCCTGTCCCCAGTCTTTACGAAGGGGTGCACGACTTGCCACGCTCTGCTTCTGAGCCTCCCTTCTAGCAGGACCGGGGCGGGACTTGGTGGCCGACGGCCCCGCCCCTTGAGTGCGGCGAGGAAAAAACTGCCCAAATGCTTCATCATGGCTCTTCACCTCCTGCGACCTGGAGATAACTGTATTCATCGCGTCTCCGAATAGGCCAGAAGGCGAAACCGGGGCATCAAGGAGGAAAGCTTTATCTTTGTCTTTCATGCCCGATAGGTTGAGCCATAGGTGTCTTTTTGTGCTGACCAAAGCGGACATAGACCGGCCAATGGCACTGGCTGTCTGCTTGGTCGCACGGAGAGATAGGTCCATGGCTCGACGAAGTTCAGAGAAAGCTTCTTCGTCGAGCGTGGTACCTGCACTCAGGTCCTTCAGCAGATCAGCCTGGTATGCCTGTAACACCGCCATAGTGTGCAGAGCAGCACCAGCCTGACCCTCTGCCTGATAAGCCCTCCCCACTAGCATGGAGGTAGTCCTGCACGGCTTCGTGGGGAGAGAGGGTCTTTTCAGCGATGATGCCGAACCCGGCGAGAGATAACCCACTAGTGTCTCCTCAACTGGTGGCATCATCGAATACCCCCGTGTCTCAGCACCCACGATAGTCCAATATATCGACGTCGAGGGCACGTGGACACGGGAAGTATAAGGCTTCCTCCATGAGCGAGAGAGCTTATCATGGAGGTCATTAAAGAAGGGAAGGGACTCATGAGGCGTTCCCTTTCCCCCGGCCACCAGACAGAAATCTATCCTCCAACTTGCAGTGTTTGGGGGTCTCTTGTTGGCGTGGCCAGTCTAACTGAAGCCTGGCCACCGCACAAGTAACCACGTCGAGTAATTCCTCCGCTGATTTACTATCATGAATTTACTATCATTTCTCGGAGGTGGGTAACTCAAAATCTGCCAACTCAAGAGATTCACGGTCCTCCTCATGAACAGAAGAGGCACCAGAGCGCGCTTAGTCAGGGGAGAAAGAGCGAGCGAAAGGGACAAATCCGTCTCTCGCTCCTCAGCCAGATCCATACGAGAGCCCCACGAATGAAGTGTGTGTGCTGACTCCCGGAAGTAAGCAAGGCGAGCACGAAGCATTTTGCCCGAAAGCAGATCGCAATGCTCGCACCCGCCCCAATGCGAGAGCAGCATGCTCTTCCCCCAAACAAACAAAGCAGAACTGATGCGTGTCCCTCTCGGCCATAGAGCAGAGACAGGGGAACACGCACCGTTTGCCCTGATTTACAGTCTTTTTTTTCTTTTTTTTCCTCTTTCTTTTTCTTTTTTGAAGAGAAAAGAGAAAAGGTTCACTGCGAAACTGCCTAACAGATTCTAACTCCAAACAGAGGAAGGAAAGTTTGACAGGCTCGTGATAGCACACAAACACAGAGTGATCTGAAACAAAAGATCTGACGATGCTCCGGTCACGCATCTATTTATAACCCTGCCCCAGGTGCATCCAATGATTACACCAGCAGAAGTTATAAATTCCGGTCAATGTTCATTGATGTGTTGCACATATATTCACAGCTGGTCACAAATATAAGATGTTCCCAAAGCGCTTTTCTCAGCGCAGCATCACAAGTGAAGCTTTTTGTAAAGGGAACACGTACTTCCTCTGACAGCAAAAGAAAGAAACAAAACTAAAGCTGCATTTGTTGAATATTTAAGCTTGATTTGATCTCTCCTTTGACCTCCCAGATCTTAACTTCATCTGATCTTTCCCTGCTGAATTGTATTTTATTTTTTTATTTTCCTTTCCAGTTTTTGGATGGGTGCACCCCAGTGCACGTGTGAACATTAACATGAACATTGTCTCTCTCCTGTAGAACACAGCTCTAGATAAGGAAACCATCCAGCTTTCTCACCATTGTCAGGACCACAATTCCCCTCCAGGAAAGAGCCCATCCTCCACCCACCCAGAGAGAAGAGGCTCCTACAGGACACGGTCGTCCGCCCAATCAGAGGACTCCAAGAGTGCTCCTCCCATTAAGCCGTTAGCCTCAACAACCCCTAGCGCACCATCAGTTCAGCCTTTGCCCTCCCCTTCCTCTGCACCACCTCTACCCCCATCTCCTCTATCCCCACCCCCCTTCCCCCAGCACATCTCTGAGGCCGAGGTCACCAAGGCCTATCCAGAGGAAGAATAGCACACTAGACTACTGCTCTACTTTTGGGAAAACAGTATGAAAAGAAGACAAACCCAAACATTCATACATAAATACATGAATAAATAAATAGCAACCCTGCAAATCTTTGTATATACATTCTTCTTATCCTAGCATGGTCAAAAGTGTCTGTATAGTGGTCAAATTCTTGTCTTCGGGACTCTGTAACCTTCCTGCTTCCAGTTTGGCAAACCCATCAATGGCTTCCAGGGCGGGCTTGAAGGCTTTATGTGTGATTGATTGTGCAGTGTATAGGTGCTTTGACAGGCCACCCTCTGCTTTGGATATAAAAAATCCTGTGCTCTGCTTTTGTAATTACTGGCATGTGAGCAGCCAGTTTTATAGGGTGGCCACTGCTGGATTGAAGATGCTACTGAAATTTTTTTTTTGAAAATGGCAAGAAACTTGTCCTGTTGAAACTTGAAATTATGTTCTCTTTGAGTTTATTGTATGTTTGAAGATAGACTGCTTGAAATTGTGATTCTACTGCAACACAGAAGAAACCAATCTACTTTTTGATGGGTGAGGGGCTGAGTGTGTGTTTTCTTAAGAGGGTGCACCTAGCACTGCTGTGTTCTGGGGTAATTTTGCAGTAGTTTAGAGTTGCCTTCTTATGAGCCAGCAAAGCAAGAAATCTGTAGGAATTCTTCTTTTGGTAACTTATTTGTACAGATTAGAAACAATGTGAAATTGTAGTTTGATATTGTCAAGTCAAAGGCATTAAGTGCACGATATTTGGATTTCTCTGTCCCTATGGAGCCAAGAGATGCAATAGTGACTCTGTATTAGATTAAAATCTGTCTTGCATTTGTCATCTATTGATTAATGTACTAGTTCTGTTGTTTTCTCAGTCCTTTCACAGTGCTCACTCTGGTCCTGATTTCCCAAAACATTTAATACATACAAAACTGTGATGAAATTTGTTATTTATGTTGGTAGGTATCATGCTCTACTTTACAAAATGTATGCTTATGTTTTTGACATGTATTGAAGGTTTTGAGAAATATGGCCCCAAGCCATGTACAGTATTTGATGCTTCAAGCACACTAGGGATCTGTTTGGCAATATCCAGTATCATCTCTGGAAGGCTAAAATACATGTTTAAATATGTAATTTTCTGTTTTGTTCTTTATCATCACATCACAATAGTCAAAATGAAATGCAATAAAATGCTCTTATTGTTATTTGTCCTTGTCTTATTGTTTACTCTTGCTTCTCTCTCTTTAAAATTGGCATATTTTTATTTATTATTAAAGTAACACATTCTTTAATGTAACTAAAAGTAATTAAAGTAATTCTTTTTTTTTTTTCAGTATTAAAACAGCTGCTGTCTTAAATTGCCATCTGTTGGCCAAAGCAAGAACTGCAACACCACATTTGTTTTATAAATAAAAAAGACAGAGTGCTTCTTAGATCAAAGTCCTTTTTTAGGGCCCAAGCACCGCAAGTGCAGAGGCCCTATTGTTCTTTTAAGGATTATTATTAGGGCTAAAGCACTGAAAGTGCAAGGCCCTGATGTTCTTCTAAGGATTATTATTATTATGGCCCAAGCACTGAAAGGGTGTGGCAATTGGATAAAATCTCCCACGGCAATTTTACTAACTTTATCAAAGGGAGAGTAGTCACTTTTCTGCTGTATTTGTCTGAGCCTACCATGGACATAGGCTAGTAGGCTGTGGTTTATCATAGAAATGTAATCTATAATCAGCAATTCACTAAAGACCACTGGCATTGTACTTTTTCTTCTCCTAAAGCATATCAAATGCATTTGATAATTTTCATTATAGTCACTGAGAATCTATTTTCTTTAGTTTTGATGAAATCTGTTCTTATTCAGCATGGGGAACGACAAGGTGACAAAACTGACCCCTCCATTTTTACAGAAAGTAACATGCAACTTTGGCTCTATTTTAAAGACTTTGAGGTAAATTAAAGCATTCTGAAAAGGTGTTCTTCCCCCAGGGTGTGTGTTTATTAAAAAAAATGTTGTATGAACTTTATTTGTTGATCTTATTGATAAAATCTATCTATTAAAACTACAAATTTCTTTGAATTACAATCTGTTTAAATTGTAATTCCTTAAAAAAATTCAATTAAATTTTTTTAACTCTGTATCCTATTTGATACAAAGTCAAAAATTAAGGAATTTATCTGTGATGTACATGATTCAAACAGATTTTAATATTTTGTTTACTAGGTCTGGAGAGGACAAGATTTGGATTCTGTTTATTGTTAATTCAATAACACAATTGTAATAAACATTTGAATTCATATGAATTAATTAAATGTTCAATACATTGTTTTACATGAAAAAAGTATACATTTTAATCTTTAATGGACTGTACCTACTGAATATTGATTACTAAAGTGATTTTATTATAGCTGAAAACACACTTTAACTGTTAAATTTACACATCTACTGTGATTAGTTCTACAGTACTTTATATATACTGCAATTTTAATATAATGTCTGAGCTGAAATTTAAAGTAAACAGTAAAAACAGTTCAAATTTATGACATACAATCAACTAAGTAAATATAGTGTATTTTAATATACATTATGCAATTAACTACCGTAATTTATTTTACAGTTACAATATACTGTAAATCATTATACAGTATGAGGTACATTACCTTTTAAGTTTTACATAAATTTTACTGTAGTTTGAAATACAGAACCCTAGAATATAAATCATCCACTCATCTGTCTACACAAATCAATATTAGCACCACATTTTAAAACTGAGACATATGTTTTCCAACTTGTGGGCTACAATTTGCGAGGGCCCTACGTCCCCCTCGCCCTGAAAGTGTGAGGCCCTATTGTTCTTCTAAGGATTATTAGGGCCAAAGCACTGAAAGTATCAGTGCATCAGAGTCGTTGGCCATTAGGGCTTGACAAAGCTGCAGGGGAGGCTCTGTTGTGCCACCTCAAAGATGGGCATGTTTGGTAGGCTCTGTAGTACATACCTTTTGAGCTACCATCACCAAACTTTGTACACATATAGATCAAATCAAGCCAGACAACTTTCATGCTGACAGACATAAGCTCTACCCAACAGGAAGTTGGCTATTTTGGATTGTTTCTTTTTGCTTTTTTTTTCTTTCAGATTAATAATTTTTATTGATTCTCATAAATAAACAGAGAAAAACAAATCATATATACACAGAATCAATATTAACACCCACTATTACTCAATCCCTATCCCCACCCTGGCCCCAACAACATCCCACAAATGACAAATAAACAAAAAGACACACAAACAAAAATATATAATGCATAAACAATATATATATATATATATATATATATATATATATATATATATATATATATATATATATAAAATAAAAATAATCACCCATCAATGAATGATATATACCTGCCCCATTTCTCCATGAACCTGTTGTACTTCCCCGTTCTACTAAACAACCCCTCCTCAAAGGCCACCACCTTTCCCATCTCCAAGCACCAGTCCTGAAAGGAGGTTGCTCCAGCCGACCTCCAGCCCTTTAAAATGGTCTCTCTGTTGACCGTGACACTGGTTAAGACCCAACTCTTTATTTGTCTATTTTCAATGTCGATGACCACCCCATCACCCAAAATACAAAGTCTGGGGCAAAATGTTACCCTAGTGCCTAATACATTGCACAACCGACTTTAACCTAAAGCCCTTTAACCAAAACTCCTGGATCTCAACACACCCCCAAAAGATATGGGTTATGTCTCCATCCTCTTATTGGCATCGCCAGGAGGCAGGTGTGTCTTTAAGACCAAGCCTATACAATCTAGAGAGGTCCAATAGAAATGATGTAAAATCTCGAATTGCATAAGATGCACCCTTGCATCTCTAGATGCAGTCTTAATGTTTTTAGTATCCCATCCCACTCTCCCTCCTCCAATTCCAGGTTTAAATCTTTCTCACATAATCTCGAGTGTGGTCGAGGTTCTATCCCCCAGACTCAGAATTAACAGGGAGTAATACACTGATGCCCCATGAGCTTTTCCAAAAGCAGTCATCACCACTCTCATAGTATCTGCCAATTTAGTGGGGTGAATGCTATTCCCAAAAATGGTACAGAGCAAGCTGTAGATACCTAAAAAACTGAGATCTGGTGATCCCAATATGTTGACAAATATTTTCAAAGGACCTCAACACACTACTCTCATATAGGTCACCGAGTGTAGTAACCCCCTCACAATCCACTCTGACCAGCAGAAAGGGGACTTATTAATACATAGTTTACGGTTCAGCCATTAGCTCGAGGCAACATTTAGATAAATATCTGAATTAAACACTCTTTCACAAAAAGAAACAAAAAAGGCGACCTGCTTCCTCAGACAAGTGTATGTACAGCAAGACGAGCTCACTCGGGCGCCACATGAGAAACATCAAATGGCTTATTCACCCCATTGCCTCTATGAAAGACACTTTTGTCCATACCTATGTAACCAGATGGTTTGTTAAATCAGGACATCTAGGTAGGCGATCTATACCTCCCTTCCTACAGAGGGAGTTTGTGGCAGGCTAACCTTGTTTGCTTAGTTTTGCACAGGTGCTATAGGGTGCGGTTGGAAATAGGAAGCATATAAAAGCAGGGTGCAGGGTTGACGTTTTGTTTGTGTGGTTGGCCCGGTCAGCGTGCGTCAAGTGCGAGCTGGCGGAGGTTGCTCCTACAGGAAGCGGAAGTTTCATTCTCCGTGCGTAGCACAGCTGGTTAGGAGTGGAGCGAAAGTGGGTCGTTTGTCTTGGTCGGGGCGTCGCCAGAGAATCACCGGTCGTTCGCAGCTGAAAGCAGTGCCGCGGTGAGCTGGAATAACGAGAGCTTTTCATTCATACTGACGATGTATTGCTGTTTGTAGCTGTAAACCGAAACGGTAAGCAGCTGTTGATCGACTGTTGCATGCAATTTAAGCTCGGTAACCGAGGAGGCACTGTAACAGAGCTATCTTCCTCGTCCTCAGCCTCTTGTTTCAATCGGGAAGCCTAGTAGCCGAGCGGGGATCAGTAGTGCAAGGTAGCTATTCATTAATGTAATTATGTAATGATATTAATTCATTGATGTGGGAAGTATTGTGCTATTTGTTTGTCGTCTCTGCTTAAATGTGGTGAATGATTGCTGTAAGTAACAGATGGGATATATTTAGTCTGGGTGTTATGTTGTAAGTGGGATAGTATACACTCACCTAAAGGATTATTAGGAACACCTGTTCAATTTCTCATTAATGCAATTATCTAATTAACCAATCACATGGCAGTTGCTTCAATGCATTTAGGGGTGTGGTCCTGGTCAAGACAATCTCCTGAACTCCAAACTGAATGTCAGAATGGGAAAGAAAGGTGATTTAAGCAATTTTGAGCGTGGCATGGTTGTTGGTGCCAGACGGGCCGGTCTGAGTATTTCACAATCTGCTCAGTTACTGGGATTTTCACGCACAACCATTTCTAGGGTTTACAAAGAATGGTGTGAAAAGGGAAAAACATCCAGTATGCGGCAGTCCTGTGGGCGAAAATGCCTTGTTGATGCTAGAGGTCAGAGGAGAATGGGCCGACTGATTCAAGCTGATAGAAGAGCAACTTTAACTGAAATAACCACTCGTTACAACCGAGGTATGCAGCAAAGCATTTGTGAAGCCACAACATGCACAACCTTGAGGCGGATGGGCTACAACAGCAGAAGACCCCACCGGGTACCACTCATCTCCACTACAAATAGGAAAAAGAGGCTACAATTTGCAAGAGCTCACCAAAATTGGACAGTTGAAGACTGGAAAAATGTTGCCTGGTCTGATGAGTCTCGATTTCTGTTGAGACATTCAGATGGTAGAGTCAGAATTTGGCGTAAACAGAATGAGAACATGGATCCATCATGCCTTGTTACCACTGTGCAGGCTGGTGGTGGTGGTGTAATGTGTGGGGGATGTTTTCTTGGCACACTTTAGGCCCCTTAGTGCCAATTGGGCATCGTTTAAATGCCACGGCCTACCTGAGCATTGTTTCTGACCATGTCCATCCCTTTATGGCCACCATGTACCCATCCTCTGATGGCTACTTCCAGCAGGATAATGCACCATGTCACAAAGCTTGAATCATTTCAAATTGGTTTCTTGAACATGACAATGAGTTCACTGTACTAAAATGGCCCCCACAGTCACCAGATCTCAACCCAATAGAGCATCTTTGGGATGTGGTGGAATGGGAGCTTCGTGCCCTGGATGTGCATCAAATCTCCATCAACTGCAAGATGCTATCCTATCAATATGGGCCAACATTTCTAAAGAATGCTTTCAGCACCTTGTTGAATCAATGCCACGTAGAATTAAGGCAGTTCTGAAGGCGAAAGGGGGTCAAACACAGTATTAGTATGGTGTTCCTAATAATCCTTTAGGTGAGTGTATAGTGTGAAACATTATTTTGTGATCCAGAGAAGGACTATACAGATATAAAGAAACTTGTACAGTTGGTTTCAGACTATGTGTGTTTATGGTATGTTTGTGATTTGTTACAGAAACGGAGTGCTTTGGGGTGCAATTGCCGTTTTTCCCCTCCCTTTTTGTAATTTTAAGAACCATACTGTACCTCCAAGGTCTATTGTTCATGTTGTGTATGTGGTTTGTTTGTTTGTTTCTTTTCTTTCTTTTTGTTTGGCAAATAGTATGATAACGGTGCGCCACATTTGCCTAAAGCTAGCCTCTAACGTAGACGTGGTGTGATTTCGCATGTACTATTCAGTTTTAAGCTGGCTGTGTACAGAGTTTTCCTATTGGGTTGTTGAGCTAATGGAGATTGAGGTGCTTGTTGCACTGTGTGGGTGTGATAGTGAGGCTTTGCTGTTGGTCATTTGTGTGTCTCTGGACAGTATTATTTGCCAACCTTTAACATTTTAACTATGTCATTGATGAGAATAAACTGATTGCTCTTGTATACCAGCCTTTTGAATCATTTACAATACCTGTTGAAGGACATTAAGTAATGTTAATAAAGACTAACTTTTCCATAACGTTACACCTAGTTTAGATTGATAGAAAGGCTTTGCAGTGGCAAAATAGGGGCAAGAACTTCCTGTTCAATACAAAACCAGGGAGGGGCTCTTTCAGCTGGACGCGACCAATGAGCCAAATGTCTGAGACCGAACGTATAATAATAAAACAAAATCTTGGGCAGGCCTAGCCCACCTTTGTCAAGTGGCCTATGCAGTTTACTCGCTTACCATTCCAAATGAAAGACATTGCTATGCTCTCAAATTGTTTGAAATGAGAGAAGGGGACATCTATAGGGAGTGACTGTAGCAGGTAGTTTAATTTTGAAATGCAGTTCATTTTAATAACATTAACCTTCCCAATCATCGATAAATGCAAAGGAGCCCACCTGCCACATCGCTCGAAAAACTTTTTTTTAAAGAGTCAAAATGAACTCAGAAAAGGAATTAATAATTCTGTGGAGGCAAGGCATAGATCTAGTAGGATCAGAGACGAATAGTAAAATATCATCTGTATAAAGCTCCTTTTCGTGGCTGCTAATTGTTCCAGGCCAAGACAGAACAATAATGGGAAAGGAAGGCAACTCTACCGGGTGCCCCATCCAGAGTAAAATAATCTGATATTAATCCATTTGTTTGTACCGTCGCTAAAGGGTGTCTATAAAGTAACTTAATCCATGCAATAAATGTACTCCAAAATCTTAAAAAGATAATCCCATTCTACCAAATCAATTGCCTTTTTGGCATCAAGTGAGATGGCGGAGTCTGATCATTTGCCACTGACCACATGATATTGATGAAATGCCTAATGTTATCAGAAGAGCTGTGGCCCTGAATAAACAACACCTGATCTATACGTATAAGAGATGTCATAACTTTACTTAATCGATTAGATAACATTTTTAACAATATTTTAATGTCTAGCTGGATCAGGGAAATTGGAAGGTAACTCTTACCCTCGCTTGGATAAAGATCCAGAAAAATCCATAAAGGTCATTTTTAAGGATCAGGCTGATCCGGGCTTGTGTCATGGTTGACGGAAGCTTTCCATTTTTCAATGATTCTGTGTAAACTTCTAACAAAAGTGGAGCCAGTTCTGTAGCATAAGATCTAAAAAAATCAGCGGCAAAGCCATCTAGCCCCAGAGCCTTGCCTGTAGGCAGGGCTTTAAATACCTCGTCAAGCTCCTCCAAGGATATCTCAGAATAAAGAGAATTTTTTTGATCAGTCGTCAATTTAGGGAGTTCTAGAGGTTCCACACAAAACTCTTTAAAACCATTATTAATATCAATGGCTGATGTAAATATTTCACCACCAGCAGATTTCACTGAGGGTATAGTAGAAAAAGACTCTCTCTGCTTTATATATCTGGCCAAATGTTTTCCTGCTTTGTCCCCTGACTCAAAATATTACTGTCTTGCCCTGAATAGCCAAAACTCCACTTTCAGCAACAAAATAGTATTATATCTGTATTTGAATCGGGCAATCAGATGACACTCGGCACTTTTAATATTCCCTTCCAACTCCACGAGTTCTTGTGCTTTGGATTACTTACTGTATGATCTGACCCATAAGAACTGCCTTAAGTGCCTCCCAAGCCACGCCCACAAAGAATACTTAGGACCAGTTGGTCTCCATATAAACATTGATTTCAGCCTTTAACATTTGTTGGAAATCAGGAATTCAGGGATGCATTAACGCGGCAAAAATACGATTTATTTTTCTCCATATGTGGCAACATATGGAGAAAGGGCATGATCTGAGACTAAAATGTTTCCAATTGAGCCAGATGAAATGAGGGACTTCGATATAAAAAACTGTTCTAGAATAAATCTTATGGATCAACATGGTTCAAAAGTCATCAAAAATCTGCAAGACCAAGAATTTTACACATCTTGTGAAGCGTCAATGATGCTCTAGGGGGCTTACACACTTTTGCTTCCTTGATCACAGTGAAGCAAAAGTGTGTAAGCCCCCTAGAGCATCATTGACGCTTCACAAGATGTGTAAAATTCTTGGTGTCAGCACTTTGCAACATCCCTTCAAGATCTATAAAACAGCCCTGATCATCAGGTGTGTAAATATTAGCCAAAATCAACCTTTGCCCCTGAATTTCATCTAAAACTATAATGACTCATCCGAGTTTATCTTTAATCTGTTTGAGACATTTCAATTGTAGATGCTTATTTATCAATGTAATGACTCCCCTGCTCTTACTTGAGCCAGCACTAAAGAAAACATGTCCACCCCATATCTGCCCAAATTTTTAAGTTTCCTGCGGGGAAAGATGCGTTTTTTGAAGAAGCACTATATCATCTTTTTTAAGTTTAAGAAAAGACATAACCTTCCTTTTTTATGGAGTGCCTCAACCCATTCACATTACATGTGGAGAAAGATAGTCTACTCATATTTTAACATATTAAAAAACATAGATTATGTGTCCAAAAAAAAAAAGATTATAAAGACCACATTCCCCATTAGTGCCACAATCAAACCCCAAACTTCCCCCAGAGCCAAACAAACAGAAAAAAATCTTTACACATTAACCCTACACATGACAGATTCAAGCGGCGTCCATCCCTCTAAACTCAAAAAGTCCATGTACGCCTACAAGAGTCCCCACAACAATTTTGCCATTGGATTACTCAAGTCTGGTGATTCTATACAAATTTAGTGAGAAAAAGTACATAACAGAAAATACTCTGTAACGCGTACCCCAGCCAATATGTAGAATAAACACAAAGAACATGTAGATACATTCACAAAACTGTCTCAAAGATGTGTTCCTCCACAAAACAAGCTCCAGCCTGTAGCGGAACCAGCACAAAAAAACAAAACAAAAAAGTAATTCAGTTTCCTCGGGCAGTCAAACGGATGTTCAGTGAGGGCAGCAGATGACGTGATTCTTCCAATGTCCTGCAAAAAAAACTCCATCCAATAAGAGGCACAAATACAAAGAGCATGCAGATTCATCCACAACAGTCCCGAAGGAGTGTTATTCCACAAGGCAAACTCCAGCCACTAGGAGGAACCAGAACAAAAAGAAACAAAAAAGGCAGCCAGCTTCCTAAGACAGCCAAGTGTATGTACAGCGAGACAAGCTCACTTGGGTGCCACATGAGAAACATCAAATGTCTTCCTCACCCCATTGCCTCAATGAAAGACAATGCTTACTGGGGACATTTAAATACTTTGTGGCCATCCTTAGTATTTATTCTCAATTTCCGGGAACATCAGAGCAAAAGCGATCTTCCTTTGATTTTGTGGTTCTTTCAAGAAAGCTTTCCATTGCTCCTCGCCTCATGTAACACAAGATCATTATTGGTGATCTCATAAATTTATCCAGAATTGATATGGTCGTGTCTCCCTCAGAGAATCTCTGAGCCAGGACTCTGTGAGCTTGCTCGATTTACAGCTTATGGCCTTGGTTATGTTGAGCAGACTTGGGAAGAGCTTGTCTTGGAATTTCACCTTATCTCAACCTTCCTCATGCTCAGGAATTCCAACAACTCAGACGTTATTTTGCTGGCTACGATTCTCCAAATCCTCCAGTATTTCCAAAATGCTTTCCAAATCTACTTTGGTCGCTAGTGGATTAGCAGCTAATTTCCTCTCCGATTACTCCAGATAATCGATCTGTTTCTCGATATCCCTGATTCTTGGAACCAACTCAGAGAATTATGTTTCCATCGCAGTAATCGATCGACATATTACAGCAAGATCCTCTAAGTCAGCAACAACTTTCATCAGCATCACAGACATGTTGGACAGTTGATGTTGAATTTCTCCATCCGCACCATCCAAACCGAGTCCCTGTGTCTTTTAATATCTCCAGAGCCTGAGGATTTTGAATTGTTTGCCATACTGACTTCAAAGAACAGATATGTAGCAGGGTGTATCGAATCTCACCGGTTTATGACATAAAAATAATTAAAACTAAGCAAAGTGAGCAGTGCTCACCATTTACATGTCCGCTCTTCGCATGGCATCACGTGACTCTGGGCTATTTTGGATTGTTTGAAAAATGCATGCTCTGGAATTTGTAAATACTCCTCCTAAGGATTTCATGTTACAGGTACCAAATGTGGGCAATATTATGCCAAGACATTGATGATGCTACATTGCATTTGTCATGGCGATGCGATAAAATAATGGAAAAAAATGGAAAAAGGAAATGTCTCATATCTTCTGCATGCATGATGTGATTTACATCAAAATGTATCCAAATGTTTGTCCTTGCGGGCAGATCACATTGATGTGACTATTGTGGGTCACTGTCATAGAGCCACCAACTGGCGGAAGGAAGTGTGGCACTTTTAACAGACTTTCCCTCTTATGTTTACCTGAATTGCATCAAAACATTTTCAAATCTGAAGGGACACTTGATAACTTAAATTATGTTGCCATGGCAACTTATTAAATGTTATTGTTCCTTTTTATGTATATTCACATGTTTTTGAGGTACTTGGCATGCTTGAATTTTCATGATATTTTGCATACATATTTTGTTGGCCATTAGGCCTGGGCATAAGTTAACACATGGGTGTGGCTGGGGAGCTCTGTAGAGCCACCTTTTGACTAAAGTGGTGGGGTCAGTTTCTTCTACGTTCACCAAACTTGTGACAACCGGAAATGTGAAATTGATATATTCGTAGCTGCAATGTAACTTTGGAACAGTGCCAGTCCATCATTACGACATTGTGGTAGCATCGAGGAACAATAGTTGTTTGTTGGTTATCAGTTGGTAATTTTTGCTTTAAAAGATTATTCTATGGGTGGACATACAGCAGTATAACTTAATTTATGTCCTTATTTTCCCAACATAATTTAAAGGTGTAACACTTAAAGATGGGAAAGGAGGAAGCTGACACCGCCTTGACAAACACATAGACATTTAATAACACTTTTCACCATCCAAAGAAACAAAAACATGCACTGATTTTAGCCAACTGCATCTAATAATAAGATATTCAGACATGCGTACAAGCTTCATACATCTCTCTCCCGTCTGCCGCTGTCTCTTCTCCTTAAATACTCCCACCTCCTCTTGGTGGAACGCAAGGCCGGTGTGGCGCACAGGTGGAAGTCATTCGCCACTTATCTTCCTGGCCTTGCTCTACCCAGATGCCACTCGGCCATGCCCTACTCACCGCAAAAGGTTATTTAAATAGTTGCATATGAATAATGAATGCAGACTAAAAGTTATTGTACTTCATTTATTTGGAAAGAGAACAGAGAAAAAAAGAAAAAAAAAGAAAAAAAGAAATTGAGACCTATTGCCACATAATTGCAATCTAAAATATAATCCAATATCTATTTGGTAACAGACAAATCAAGAGATTTGCCCTCACTACAAATCACTATAGTTTTACAAAAGTAACCATAGTTTAACAATGGTATTTCTAGTAAAATCATAGTAACCACAAAGTGAACATGGTTACAATGCTATAGTAAAATCAAGGTTACAATATGGAAACCACAGTATTACTATTGTAAAACAATGGTTAATTGTATCAAAACTATGATTTCTGCCAAGAAAACAATGGTGACAGCTGTCATTGTTACATCAGTCATAGCTATTACAATATTACTATAGTAAAACCATGGTTACTATATGGCTACTACAGTATTACTGAATAAAACCATGATTAATTTTCATTAGTGCCCTTAACAAACAAAAAAAATGCTCTAATTTAACTTAATACCTTAATTTATGCTATTTGCATCAACATAAAGTGAATTTCATACTCAACTCAATATATGTTCAACATTCAGAAGTTGTACATCACTATAGAATGAATAACCTTGCTGTAAAAATGTATGCTACTAGGGATGTTGTAACGCAACATGAAGGTTTTAATCATACCCGGAAATACCACATCTTCATCAATGGAGTAAGGGCAAAATAACTTTGGCAATGAACACCCTGAGCACTTTAGTTCTTGGTTCATGTCTGTCCAAAATAGCAGTGAGTGCCTGTTTAAAAACAGAAGGGATTGTGTCTGTGTGCAGTTTTGGGCTCACCTGCGGCTCTGTGTGCACCAGGTGCTATATATTCCCATGTGATGTTGGCATAAATAAATAATCAATCATCGACGTATTACCAGTATACGGCACTCGCGTCAAGCAATGTCTGCAAACAGTGCATGTTTTGTAAATGTATTTTGACCATCACAGGGCAAGACAGTCATATTTTGTGTCAGGGAACAAAGCAGGGAAGCTTTTGGCTAGATATATAAAGCAGAGAGAGTCTGTTTCTACCATACCCTCAATGAAATCTGCTGGTGTTGAAATTTTTACCTTTGTGGAACCATTAGAACGCCCTAAATTGATGACTTAGCAAAAAATTATCTTGATTCTGAGATAACCTTGGAGGAACTTGACGAGGTAATTAAGGCCATCCCTACAGGCAAGGCTCCAGGGCCAGATGGTTTTGTCACTGAATATTTTAGATCTTCTGCTACAGAACTGACTCCACTTTTGTTAGAAGTTTATATGGAATCATTAATTGAATGGAAATCTTCCGTCAACCATGACACAAGCCTGGATCTGTCTGATTCTTAAAAAAGGACAAAGATCCAAGCGAGTGTAAAAATTACTGTCCAATTTCCCTGATCCAGCTAGATGTAAAAATGATTTAAAAAATTCCAGCTAATCGATTAAGTTATGACATCTCTTATACATATATATCAAGTGGTGTTTGTTCAGGGTCGTAGTTCTTTTGATAACATTAGGCATTTCATCAATATCATGTGGTCAGTGGCAAATGATCAGACTCGCGTTTGATATGGTAGAATGGGATCTTTTTAAGACTTTTGATATATCGAACTGTGTTGCCATGGCAATGCGATAAAATAACGTCAAAACTTTGGAATAAGGGAATGTTTCATGTCTTCTGCATGTATGATGTGGCTATTGTGGGTAACGGTCATAGTGCCACCAACTGGTGGAAGGAACTGTGTCACTTTTAACAGACTTTGAAATATCCCTCTTATTTTTTACCTGAATTGCTTAGATTTTTAGAATAATGGGGGATTTTAGAAGGGATTCTTGATATCTTAAATACTGTTGCTGAATTTCTTTCAGAATCCCCACTCGGGAGATAATTATGAAGAGTGCCTCCATAACACTACATGCTGAAATGTTCCGCAAAGGCACTACTTCCGGATATCGCTTAGGTAGTCCACCACAACCAACATAAAGTGATGTCCGCATGCCATCACCTATATTGGCCTGACAAGGTCCATACTAATTCTTTCGATGGGGACATCGGTCAAAGGGAGCAGGCATAATGGTGGGATGGCAGGCAGATTGACCAGCTGATATTCATGGCATGCCGCACACCACCTGCAAACATCCCAGTGAATGCCCAGCCAATAAAAGTGGGCCATTAGACAATTTAGTGTTTTTTCTTGCCCTAAGTGACCCGCCATCAGATTACAATGAGCTGTCTGGAATAACATTTCGGTATCAACAACTGGGTTGTATCCTCTTTTGTCTGAGCATACTGCATCACTCAATACAACTGATCATTCGTCACTTGTCTTGAACCAGGCATTGGTGGATGGAGGTTTGGCTGCAACCTGAACACACCAAGGCCTGGTATGTACCCCCCTTGATACTCACATGTATGCAGTACATTCCAGCTCAATCGGGGGCAGCTTGTGGCACGTCAGAGAGCTGGACCACGGTCCCCACCTCATCAGCGGGCATTGGTCCTAGAAATTCCCAGGCTCCTCGCAATGCCAGTAAACTGGCCCATACTCCACGCCCACACCCGTGGCAGTGGATCTGTCAACCTGTGAGTAAAAGTGGAGAGGGGCAGGGAGAGGGACAGTGTGAACTGGTAGGCTGTGCAGACTCCTCAGCTGGGGAGCCGGTTTTGTAGGGAGAACATCCTGTCTCCAGTTAGGAGAGATTGGACGAGAGGAAATAAAAAGTGTAGAAGGAGGGGGCAGAGTGAGAGAGAGATGAAGAGGGGGGCTTGCCAGCTCTTGGAAAAGTCCACCAAAAGGCTGTCAAATGCCAGCCAAACATCATCATCCAGTGACGCCGGGCGATGGAACTGGACCCACTCTGCAGTTCTCCTTGGCAAACAGGTGGTGAGTTGCTCCAGTACCATCAGATCTATCACACCCCCAAAGTGGCAACCCTCTTGGGCCTGGACCAAGCTCCGGCAGGCATTGTGGAGCAGCTGAGTGTAATAATAAATAAATAAAGCCACTTTCATTTATAAAAAGAAAGAGAGAACATTTTTTGTTTTTGTTTCATATTGACATACAAATGTAAAGATATTTACAAATAAAACGTTGGTTCACAAATAAATTGAATGAGATTCACAAATAAATGAAATTAGATTTGCAACTCACAAACACAACACTGCCCAGTATTCATTTCCTGTGCATTTGTAGATCGCAGCACACATTTGTGGATTCTGAAACATTTCTAGCTGCGAGATAGTTGGACTCCACCCATTGTCTACTCAAGTCAATCAGATTTCAGCCATATTACTCAGAATATCCTAGCACATTCTAACCATAGCGTTTTGTTTTAGAATCAGGTCGGGATCAAGCTCTCTTTTCAACGTGGTCTCTTGACAAGTAAAGCACTTCAAAACTTTAAAAGAAGCAGATGCAGTCAGTGGAATAAAACTTTAGGTTTGTATAATTTTCTCTCATTTCTAAACATGTTAAATGTTACAAATAGCTTATTTTTATTGTGAAATCAGAATCAGAATGAGCTTTAATGCCAGGTTTGCTCACGTACACAAGGAACTATTTTTTTTAGTTATATTAGAAATAAGTGCACACAGAACATTACAGTGGGACAGAGAATATAAAACAAGGAAGTACTGGTGAAGCAAGTACAAACCCTGCTGAGCCTTCTTCACCGTGGAGTCTATGTGGGTGTCCCACTTCAGGTCCTGAGAGATGGTAGAGCGTGGGGGGAATTCTCCTGAAGTCCACTACCATCTCCACTGTTTTGAGCGTGTTCAGCTGAAGGTTGTTGTGACCGCACCAGCCAGCCAGCTGTTCAACCTCCCATCTGTATGCAGACACGTCACCGTCGTGGATAAGGCCAATGACCGTGGTGTCATCTGCAAACTTCAGGAGCTTGACAGAGGTGTCCTTTGCAGTCATTCATATACAGGGAGAAGAGCAGTGAAGAGAGAACGCGTCCCTGAGGAGCACCAGTGCTAATAGTGAGGGTCCCGGATGTGATTTTCCCCAGTAACACTATAGCTCCTGCCTATCTGCCAGAAAGCTGTTGATCCACGACAGATTGTGGTTGGCACAGAGAGCTGGGTCAGTTTGGCTGAGAGAAGATCTGTCATGATGGTACTGAAGGCTGAACTGAAGTTCACAAATAGACTCCACTTGCATAAGTCCCAGGTCTGTCGATGTGTTTCAGGATATAATGCAGTCCCATGTTGACAGTATCATCCACAGACCTGCTTGCTTACCATATTTTTGTCAGTTGTCTCGAAATTTTTTAGAGACATGGAGACTACATGTGTCTTTTGTAATGTAGAGAAATAAACCATAAAACATGTACTATTTGAATGTGTGTTTAACCATTTTTTGGGGATTAATATTGAATATCAACACACAAAATTAAAGATTTGGCTAACTGGTAAAGATATATATTTTTTGTATAAGAATAAGAGTTTAGAGCAAAATTTGGTGATTAATCTGTTAATTATATATGGAAAATACCATATACACAAACAAAAAATGTCAAACAATAAACCTAACATCATACCGTTTAAAACTGAACTGATGCATCATATTGAGACTCTAAAAGATGTAAGAAATAAAAAGGCAAAATGAATGTATTTGTCACGATTCCCTGTTGTCTGCCCTGTGTTTCTCCCTTGCCATATGTCCCGGACTACACTTCCCATAATTCCCTGCCCTCATCACTGCCAGCTGTTCCTTCATTGTCCTCACCTGTGGTTCATTTAGTCATCATCCCTTGTGTATTTAAAGCCCTGTTGTTTTTATCAGTCTTGGTCAGTTGTTAAATGTAATGTATGTCCTTGACTGTGTTCCTGCTCGTGCCCTTCGTGGATGTTTCTCTCATTTATATTTTGGTTTTCCCATCGTGGATGCTTCATTTGTTCCCTGTGTTTTTAGTTACCCTGTTCATCTTTTGTGTTTCCATTAAAAAATGCATTTAGATCCTCACTCCTCATCTGCCTACGTTACAGTATTGAATACTTGAAACCTTTTCTCTTGTTAATCCATTTTAAGTTATCCCCTGGCTTTATTTTGTTATTATTTGTTGTTCTCTCTCGCTCTCTCTCTCTTCTCTATACTCTTTGATATGATTGTAACAGTAAGTACATTGTGATCCTCTGTATGTATATTTTGTTGGAAGTGTTCTTGTTCTATTATAATAATAATAAAAAGTTGCAATGGGATTTGCAAAGATTTTCCTGTTGGTTTTTACAATTAGATTTTTCAACGTATGAGTAAAATCAGGTCTTTGGTAAACATGAATCAATCCAGACGCAGTGCAAAGAATGAAACAGAGCGCAGATGTCTCAACATGTGTTTTGAAAATGTGAAGCTTTTATTAAATTGACATGGTGTAAACAGTGCCGGTCAAAGACATTCGTCCAGTAAGTGTTTAAACAACGGGGAAACAGAACAGACGTGATGCCAAAAACACGCTCAGAAAAAAAAATTACCTTTTAGGGTAGCCTACAAGTGCCCATCACTGGGGTGGTACCTTTAAGGGGACCTTTTTGTACCTCTAATTGATTAACAAATTTGTACCATTTAAAAGGCAATTTTGTATCCTAAGGTACAATCGTGCACTCTACGTAGAAGGTACAAATGGACCTTAATAAAATGTACAACTTTATATCTTTATGGTACCACCCCAGAGACAGAACCATTTTGTTCCTTTAGGTGTCAAAAAAGTACCTTATTGACACAGGTTTACAGATATTCAATTTGATTATGAATTTCTTTTTACAAAACGAACTACATTAAGTTAATATATTTGCACATCTCTCAAAAGCAGGTGTGGATCAATAAGAATTATAACATACATTAAACAGCAAATACACTAAATACAATATAAGTCAGTCATTTAAAATGAGCATAACATTAAAACATTGTAAGAGTTAAGTTGAAATGTGAAGAACACAAACATTGTAATATAATTCATATTCAAGTCCATAAAGTCAAATTCAAAATTCAATCTCAAACATACAGAAAATAAAAATAAACTATGTTTAATTGTGACAAGGCAGGTGAAGAATGAGAAATTAAACACAGCTTTATTTACAAAAGAATAAACAAACTAACTCAGATTACCTAGTAATTCTCTATGCAGGAAAAACCCTGTATCTATCTATCTATCTATCTATCTATATGTATGTGTGTGTGTGTCTGTCTATCTAGGTTCCCACTAGGGCTGCACAATTAATCAAAATAAAATTGAAACTGCGATATGGCCTTGTGCGATTTATTAAATTGCAAAGGGCTGCGATTTAATTAAATAAATATTCTGCTCTCCTCAAAGTTTATTTGGGCTGCTCTGTCCAGTCTATATTAAGGTAGAGCATTGTTACAGTGTTTTCAGAGCTTCTGTACTCCACAACTCCCTCTCATGCTTGGAGTAACAGAAGTGCTCAGAGTTCGGTTCCGTTGCTCTAAAAGCTTTATTTACACTAGACTGGCGCATCCTGGTGAAGCGTTTCATACTCTGCAAGGCACAGGTATCATAATAATAACTCAGAATACAAGATGGGGCTGAATAATACATTTATAATTGATTTAAGGGTTTGAAAACCTTAATCAAGACAAAATCAGATTACATATGTTTGATATGGCATTCATAGTCGTGTAACAACTGGAGTTATTTTTTGTTTGAAATTGTTGGTCTTTCTAAACACTATACCATTTGCATGAAAATGGGAAATTATTAGTAGTAGTTTAGAAACTTGATTCATTCTCAGGTGTTAGGGGTTCATCTGGTAATGTTAATGCATGAGTCAGTAGACAAAAGGCACATTCAACCAGACAATGTACAGTAACACTGAGCAAACGGCATACGAGTGTTTAGAAAGACCAAACAATTTCAAACAAAAAAATAACTCCAGTTGTTACATGACAACGAATGCCATATCAGACTTGATTTTGTCTTGATTAAGGTTTGCAAACCCTTAAATAAATAATAAATGTTATATTCAACTATACAGCAACAGAGAAAGCATTAAAAGCATAAGATTACATGTTTACAGATAGTGGCACCTGGTGGCCAAGATCGGTACCGCATGCATTTTTTTGAAGAGAAAGAAAAAAACTATTTTGAAGAGAGAAATTTTTTTAGGAAGAGTGAAAAAAAATTAAGACTTAGGCTCAGGAAGGAACTGAGACGCTTTTTTTCACCATTGTTATTTTTTTTTTTCCACCTTGCAGTTCAGGGCTTCCATAGTATATAAATAAATATACTTTGACATATTCTAGATAGGCCTATATACTTGTTTGGTTACAAAGGAACAAATATGGACCTTTCACATTGAAAACTAAAAAAGTGTACCTTTCAACCTCGTCTGAGTACACAATTGTATAAGTACTTATAGTGTACCTTTATAGGCACAATTATTTATTTTGTTCCTATTTTTTCTGACAGTATAGGCCTATATATTCTCCTCCTTTATATCTGACACATTCTTTTTTATTTTTCACCTTTGCGGTTTAAATAAACCATAATTATCACATACTTTAAAATTGCTTCTTGAATTAATAGGTTTTATTATGAAAATATCAATAAAGCACATTTCAACCACATAACTGAAATTGCTCCAAAGGTATTGCAGCTGCGCAGAGAGGACACTCTGAAGTAGAGGTCTTCTCGGTTTCTAAGATCTGTGCTCAACCCTAATTGACCCGAATCACTTCTTATCCGAACTTGACATGCATAAATTAATGAAATAAAATTAAAAGTCCAATCCGAGAGCAATTTTATTCGAACTCGACACGAAAAAAGGCAGTATCCAGGAGGGTTTGGTAACTTACACATAAGTCTGGATTGACAGAGAAGAAGGGGGATAAGCATTTGTTATTATGTATTTGTGATTATGTTGGTAAACAGGAGAGCGGATTGTCAGAGAACTGAGAAAATGTGAGATAATAACGTCATATAATTATTTCATATGTTTTTTTTTTTTTTTTTAAATATTAAAATACTGTTAAATGCCTGAAACAAATCATGGAAAGTTGACATATTTTAAAAGATTTCGGGTCTTATCTGGTTCATTTGGTAGAAGCACATTTATTTAAAATGACCAGAGTCCCGAGGCTACTAATATCAGTCCTGACCCGTGTCCGAGGTTGGACATCGGGTTTTCTGATCCAAGTGGACCCGTGAAGTCCTCTATCTGAAGTGATGCGTGAGTGAGCAGGACATTTCATTTTACAAATATATCTGGCTTCTTTTCCTCCATCCTTGCATCCTTTCATTGCATCCTTTCTTTGTTTTATAAGAGGGCGGAGCTAATGAAACGAGGAAAGGAAGCAAGGAAGGAAACGAGAATGCACAATTTTACCCATTAAAACGGCTTTTTAAGTTATCTGATTTTCATATGCAGGTGTTACTATATTGGAAAATGCTGTACAAGCATAATTGTACGCCACATAATGCTAATTTGAAATAACAGGTGTATTTTACATAAGAGGAAATCTTTATTTTATAAAGACTGGTTGGAAAAATTTGTTTGGTCTGTAATGCATTTAATGGATGAATATGGTAACATGTTAAGTTACAATAAATTTAAGATAAAATGTAATTTGGATTGTTCATAGCAATATTCTTTTGAGGAATCTAATTAACGGTATATTACAATATGCTTCTGTAATCTGTTGATTTGTTGATTGCCTATTATAATTTCTTGGATGATAAATGTAATAACAAGCTTTTGAGATCACTAATTACGAAATAATATTTTCCTCTTCCTGTTAAAAAAAAGGTTTTATCTTTTATTTGTTAAAGTTTCTCCATGTTTGGAGGCATTTAAAATGATTTTAAAATTTCATTTCAATTCTTAAAGCAATTTAAAACTCTCTAAATTACCGACAACATATATGGATTAACCCCCCTGTAATGTAATTTAATCTGTTATAATTTGCTTTACATGTTTTGGTATTATTTTATTTATTTAGTTTATTTATATTATTATTTTTCTTGTGTTTATGATATGCTGCTTGGACTTTTTGTTGATGTGTTTAACAATGATAATGCCTGTTTGTTATATGAAAAGTTTTAATAAAGTTAAATAATAATGGTCAATTTTAGAAATGAGAAGCACCCTAAGGGTAGTATGGTTAGGCCCTGTCCCGATACCCACACTTGTGATCTTGGCCACTTGAGTGCACATGCACGTGACAGGAAGTAAGTGTTCAAGACTGTTCCATGTCTAAAACATGCCAAAGTTCAGTGACCTTAAATCCACACTAGTACGAAAACTGCTTTGGAGCGGATTTTCAGACTAATGGCACTTTTCCACTGCACGTTACAGTTTGACTAGACTTGACTCTACTCGCTTTACTTTTCTGAGCTTACTTTCCACTGCTGTTTAGTGCCACCTCAATGTGGGTGGGATTATTGGCTGATCGTCATAGTTGTGCTGCTTCTACTGCCATGACATCATCTTAAACGCAACACAAAACAATAAACAATAACACAACTGCTAGTTCTTAGCTACTAGCTCATTGTGCTGCATAAATTAGTTGTTGCATGGTGATTTTACACAAGTGTAACAGTTAAATTGGCCTGGTTGTTTTAGAAGCAAGTTTTCAAGTAGCTGATCAACTAAATAAAGTGAAGCTAGAGTAACGTAACAAAACGTACCATCCTCCAGTGTGGACCAGAGTCCAGGGCACTCTCCCTCCCTGCTCACCGGTCTAGATAGCCTCCATTTGGTCGAACCACTTCCACTTTTCCTTGATGGTTCTGTAGTCACTTTTAAGTTTTTTGTTTTTTTTTGCTTTTCTCTATACTGTTGTTCGGTCCGGTGGTAGCTGTGTCTCAGCTGTGCGGCCAACAGCTGAGGCACTTCCTGAAAGACTTTTTCGTTTCGTTCGTCGCTAATGAGAGGAATGTATGCACCTTGTTTTTTGACCACGGCGTGGTTCTGCGCACAACCATTTCTTTTTACAATTCGAAAGTCACGTGAACAAATGATACTGCTATCCAGGGCTGGACTAGGAACAGACATTCGGGCCGGGATTTTACATAGCAACTGGCCCAAAAGTGGGGGGGAGTCAAGCAGAGTCCAGTCCAGTACCATGCAGTGAAAAATCCCCATAAGTTCATCACGATCAGGAGCCACACCCCACCTACCCGAGCATTCGGTGTATTTTCATCATGATGACGTCAAGGGACGCTTTTCACCATAAGTTATTTATTAGAACAAATAAACGTAAGTGAAGCAAATATTTATCTTATCATAAATAAAAGTATTCAACACTATATAACGTGTAATATCTTAATATCAGCATCATAATTACAAAATATTATTTATATGTATATTTATATACCTCTTTATCCTTCTCGACCAGTAATCACCTTCTTTTGTTTGTTCTTGCCTAATACGGCTTGACATTCATTTTGGTAATTTATCAGCCGGTGTGGCATACAATATGCGGTCTAGCAAATGTTGTTTTAAAATTAAAATGTGTCAACTACTACCACAGGTTCGTTCTCATCTTTATGTATTTTAAATATTGGTTTTAAATGCTTTTTTATTTGTTGTATGAAACGATAAGTTGTGTAAAACAGTATTTGGTCATTTTAAATAAATGACAAGCCAAAGCAATTTAAATATAATTGAAACGGTTTGTATTAGTAGCGATTGATGAATCACACAGCTTTATAGAATAAAGTTTGTATTTTTAATTAAGTTTTATGCAGTGTATTGAGAAACAAAGTAGAAAGAAATTGCTTATATTTCATATTTTACAGTAGGCCTAGTTATGGACGACGCAATTTTTACAGTTAAACATTTTTTTAATGTGCGAAGTATTGAAAATCTAAATTATAATAATAAAAAATAATTAACTTTTACAATTATTTTCAGACAATAAACATTATTAAAAAAATTTACTTGCAAAATTTCTACAGCACAATACACTTTCAACAGCCAGTAGTGTATTAAATAATGAAAATATGGGTAAAATGTTCAGTTGTTTATTATTTTAAGTAGGTTATAACAGTCACTGCTACCCAAAAACAATCAGCCTTCAGCTGAGTGAAAAGAAAAACCAGCTGTCACAACCAGCACCAACATCGTTAAGTCTAGGAGTGTCCCAACGTGCAATCAAAAGTCAAATATACACTCGCAGTCTTCACGTCTACTTGCACACTTAGTGGCCAAACACCGGAAATACGTGACAAGTGGGTAAGTAGGCATGACCAGAACCGCAAGTGGTGGTATTGGACAATGTTTTAGAATGCCATTTCGAAATGTGCAAGCCACATGACGTTACATATTAAAACTCCATTTCCCATAAACCCTAATACGCAATTGCGTCATGACGTAAACGCTATTGGCCAGTTCCTGTTGAGCCGGCCATATTGGAATTTGAAGTCTGCTACACTCTGAGCTGGTCGGCAGGCTCTTACATTATATCTGTTAAAAACACCTAAACATCACCTGTACCAACAGCGCGAGCGCTGTCACTGTACACTAGACCCTGCTGGTAGTGGACGGAACGCTGTCTGTGTATTTCGTGGGTAAAAATGAGTCCTACAGACGCCAAACGCGGAGCGAAGCGCAGGAAGAATAAGCGGGGCGGCGGCACAGGGAAGGCCGGAGCTCTGCCAACACCCTACAGCGGCACCGCACACGGAGACTTGAGCACCAGCCTCAACGGAGAGGTGAGCACCGGCTGGGTCATGTGGAGCGTTTAATGGTGCATCTGAGCTCAAATACGTTGTTGTTTAGTCCAGATCCCTTGACATTTGAGGCCTTGGTGATCTCTAGTATCTAATCTCGCGTCTACACGGAGCCTAAGCTGAAGTATACTGATCTAAAGCTGTAATCTTAAATGATTCCTCATCTGATTACAGAAATGTGTGAGAAAAACAATAAAGACACGTTAAAACACATTTCAGAGTGATTCCATGAATAAGCATAACGTACCATCCTAACGTACAGTTGTTGTGGAAGTTTGCATGATTATGTTTTTTACTTGGAGATGATGTGAAGCTAACTTGTCAAGTGAAGTCCTGATGTTCCTGCAGATAGATTTTAATAAAAAGATCACATTTCCATCCTCCTTTAATTAAAACTTTGATTAAATTCAGTATTTTGCTGAAAGGATCACTGTTTACCATCCACAGTTCACAGTATTGTCGCCTTGTACTTAGACGGATAAAATCCCACGTTGTGTTTTGGAAATTAAGGTTAAATCAACCTTTGCTGAACAGATAAATAAACAATGTCAGACTTCAAGGGATATTGTTAAGTTATTAAACGAAATTGCTAGTAACAGATTCCCTTTTGAACTCCATTAAAGTGTCAATTGCATGCAAACAGGAAGTGCTTGGAACTAGGCAACAGTTAATGTCAACAAATCCTTTAATTTATATATCAGTGGTTCTGAAATGGGGCTTATGCAAATTTTATGTTTCGGACATACAGTAAACATGATCTGACTCTAATGTAATCTCTTAGCATCATATACACTAACAGAAACCACAACAACTTCATTTGATCAACTGCTTTCCTCTTGTTACAGTTGTATATTGTTGTCTAGCCGTTGGTCTGCTCGAGCACTTAGAAGTTTCACTCTCAGCACAAGGTCCAGTGTTCAGTGCTTTGTCAGCTGCATATTCTTTCTGTGGGTACCCTTCAGTTTCCAAGGAAATCACATATGTATCTTAACAGGAGCATCATTCTGTGATGACATAAGAAAAAGAGACCATTTCATGATTAGACTGAATTTCAGCTCTTTTGCTTGCAGACAGTGAACTGCGCCGACTTAAGTTAATGCAGTTTCAGCCACCGGACAGCACAACATTGTTCGTTTAAATGGAGCATGTCTAATTGAATTCAAAGTTATCTTCAATTTTGTAAGGGCATGTTCTCTCAACAGTTTGAGTCTCTTGAGACTAGTGTATAAATTCAACCACTATTCATGATTTTTCGGGGGGACTGGTTTGCACAGCGAGTAAAGACGCTGACTACCACCCCTGCAGCAGGGTGTTGCTGAGTGACTCCAGCCAGGTCTCCTAAGCAACCAAATTGGCCCGGTTGCTAGGGAGGGTAGAGTCACATGGGGTAACCTCCTCGTGGTAGCTATAATGTGGTTTTCTCTCGGTGAGGCACGTTGTGAGTTGTGTGTGTATGGCTCGGACAATGGTGTGAAGCCTCCACAAGCACTATGTCTCCAAGGTAATGCGCTCAATGAGCCACGTGATATAAAATGCGCAGATTGACGGTCTCTGACGCAACTGAGATTCATACTCCGCCACCCGTATTTAGTCACTACGCCACCACGAGGACTTGGAGCGAATTAGGAATTGGCATTAGGAATCAGCCTAGCAGATGGCAATAGTGACTCGAAAACAGAAGTGCTAATAATTCTGCCCAACTGAAAAATGCATTATGTTAGATACATACAGTATGCTTGTACGCTCTCACTGAATATCTACATTTAAGTATTTTTATATTATAGTTTTTAAAATAGTATTTTCACTGATTACATGTTTTTAAACTATTCTTTTCAAAACGTGTGTTTATCCAACAAAATAATTGCAATTGTATAAATGTACTTGTGAAATCAGACATTATATTATGTGGCATTATCAGGAGGACTTTCAAATACAGGGCTCTTAGCATTATTATACATTATATTCAGCATTACATAGCCTGCTTTTTAATATTGTACAATCATCTGTCAATCCTGTGCAAATTCACTCTCATGCTGAAAAAACTCATCCCGGTGCTCACTGTATTACATGCGTTTACATGGGCAGGAGAAAACCCTTTGAAAACTGGCACAATTTTACTGCTGAGACTTCAGTCTGATATCCATGAAAGCTGCACAATTGATTACATTGAAACAGAAATCGTGGTATGATATTGGACAGTTTAATCAATATGATTGCTCTCCCTTTCTCCATTGTGATCGGTTTGATTGGCGTAGATGTGCGTGCTCACTTGCTCGTTAGAGTTTAACAGAGACTCGTTTGTGGTAAGAACAAACAGTTTTTGAAATACGCGGCTGATTTTGAATTCATAACTTGTTTACATTATAAAACATAGACAGCAGTAAAATGTACGTGATGAGCTGGAGAGAAACAACTCTTCAGCACATCAAACAGCACAATCGCTCTGTAAACGCATCTGACGCAGCAACCATTCCACATTAAACTGTATGCTTATTACGATCTTCTTTGAAATGTTTATAAAGTGCTCTCATGTGCTGGACAACTTGGGTCGTGTTTTTCCGCTACAACTTTGTCAAATGAGTTTCATCATGCAACACATTTTTCACTGGGCTGTGAAGTGATGTCACTGATGGGGCTTCTCCATGCTCCATGCAACAACTTCAGTTGTCAATGATTTCCATTATCGATAATTGTTGATTTTATCGCTTAGTTGTTACAGACCTACTATACTTTTTAAATTGCACTCGTTCATTCGGAATTCTGTGGCTTAGGGCCTCGTGTCGGCCACGTACATGGGTTCCCCGGTCACAAAGTTGTCAGTTTGATATTTAGCCAGAGGTAAACGACTAATACTAAAAGTACTTATTACTACTATAGCTTATCTATTCCTAACTAGTAGATTTGTTTTGTTTCTATAAATCTTAGAGTTGTAGTGGCGTAGTGGACTAAAGCACATAACTGTTAATCAGAAGGTCGCTGGTTCAATCCCCACAGCCACCACCATTTTGTCCTTGACCAAGGCACTTAACTCCGGGTTGCTTCTGGGGATTGTCCCTGTAATAAGTGCACTGTAAGTCGCTTTGGATAAAAGCGTCTGCCAAATGCATAAATGTAAAATGTAAATCTGTATACTTAATTAACTTAATATTACCTCTAGAAAGTGATTACCACAGGATTTTGTGCCACTGTGGTGGTTGGACCTCGGACCCCCTAAGGGGTCCCCCGGAAGAAAATGTTGGTAATTTTCAAGTTAAATGCATCAATCTGATGCACTTTAAGAGCAAAATTAAGAGGCTAGATCTATGAAGAACTTTGTGCTCTGGTAAAAATTTGAGCCAGCAATTAAATTAAGCAAAAGCGGTTACCTGTGCTTAACTTGCTGCTCAGATGCTTACTGGGAGTTAGAGATGCTGTGCCGAAGCAACAGCACAAAACATAATGCTATAGATATTTTATGTTATTATGAGAAGTGTAAAAATTATTTCAGTTCATAAGTATGAAACTGTGGCGGGTCGCCACAGTCAAGGTAATTAATGGGAAACACTGCTAGACAGAATAAATGACTAATATTATTTAAATAAGGCCGACCAACATACCATTACCCAAATAGTAGGCTAGTTGTTTAGTTCTATAATTTCCTATTACACTTGACTAGAATAAAATTAGCATTAAACAAGGGCCATGCCTAATACTATTTGGATGGGTCAATCAACATTAAATTGTCCCAAATTGTACTTTCGCTAGCCTTCACAGACTATTACACTTAACCCCTATTATTATTATTACCTTAAAGCCAAATTGCTATTCAGAAAGCTAAGATCCCAGTTAATGTGCTCCATGCTCCATCAAATAGTGGGTCTTGGCATGTAATAACCCTGATCACAGATTTGCAGTAAGAATTTAACAATCTACTAAAGGCAATCAGAATAAGTCAGAGTGGAATCAAGTTTAACATTAATTAGTCAGATAAATATGTTTCAAGCCAATTACATAATTAATCAATTCAGAAATAATCAATACAAAACATCTGATCCTCAAAGATGAATCTTAAGAGTGACCAATGCATACCTGACTTCAGCAAAGTATGTAGTTCATGCACCACAGGGATTTCTGGCTACAGAAAATACTAATGAACAATGTGCCAAGTTTCCTTAAATACCCAGACCACAACCAAATGGAATGACAATAAGAATTTGGGGATTAATAGGTTTGGATGTCCTAGGGTCACACCTTATCTTTTATCTACAGGATATATGCACGCCTCCAGAATTCCTCTAAATTCTCAAAACTGTGTTATGTATGTTACAGTTAAGATAATAAGATTACAGTTATGAGACCACTCTGAGACCTTTTCAAATATATGAATCATGAATATTCAGACATGTAATTAAACATTTGCTACCTAAAAGATAAGGTGATTTAAGGTGATTTTGGGCTGAGAGGGAACAGATGTGGAAAGACAACAGTGAGGCAATTCTTGCTCAGTTGTGTGTGAGATGGTTGCTCTTTGCCTCCCTGGGGACTTCTGTCCTTTGAATACAAACACCTTGGCATCCTGCCTTACACTAGCTAGCAACTAAATACAGAAAGCTTGTTGGCCCTCACTGAAATCAGTCTTGTCAGTGTCTATTATGATCTTGATGTGAATTGACAGCCAAATTGAACTGATTTAGGTAAAGCTGCATTTAATCAACTGTACAGAGCTTGTGTACAGGATGTAGTTGTCAGGAGTGGATATTGTTTGGTGTTTAAACGAGAGAACGCTCAAGACATTGTATTAACCTGTTCCCAAGACAACTGTGGCCCTGTCATTTAAAGCAGTTCCAGACGCAGTTAGGAGAGTTTGGGTCAGCTAGGTATAGATGGATACATCCTGCTATGATGTTATTTGTCTCGCAATCATTGATTTATTTATCCACTGATTACCTGCTGGCGATATGTTAAACAACCTTGGGCCTGTGTTAATATGTTTTACTCCAAAAAAAATAAGGATTCTGCCATGCTTTACAATGACATGCAAATCATATATTAAAATTGTTATTTTATGATGTATTAAATAGGGACGGGTAGAATATTGTTTTCCTGATGCATCACGATCTTGATTTGTATGGAAGCCTCAGTGTGCCAATTAAAAAAGATTGAAGAAATAAATTATCAATCTATTAATTTGAAAATAAAAATGTGGATAAATCAATTAATGGACAAATAGATATATTTAAATTTGTTTATGTATTTGTGTATTTAATTCATGTTTAAAAATGTCATTATATTTGACAATAAAATTGTGCATTAATAAATAATGTTTAATTCATGTTTAAAATGCAATGAAATGTAACAATAAAATAACACATTAATAAGTAATTTTAAATGAACCTTTTAAATTGTGTTTTAAAAAAAGCATTTGGCAGTTGCTTTTATTCATTAATTTGTCAGTTGGTTTTCTTCATCCATTGGCCGATGGCTTTTGTTGTTTTCATTTTCAATTTACTTTGACTTTTCTTTTTCCATATGCCAATTCCTTTTCTATTTTTTCTTTTTTTTCTTTTTCTCCCCTTTTCTCCCCAATTTGGAATGCCCAATCCCAATTCGCTCTAAGTCATCATGGTGGCGTAGTGACTTGCCTCAATCCGGGTGGCAGAGGACAAATCTCAGTTGCCTCCTCGTCCAAGACGTCAATCTGTGCATCTTATCATGTGGCCTGTTGAGTGCGTTAACACGGAGACATAGTGGAGGCTTCACAATATTCTCCTCGGCATCCATGCACAACTAGCCACGCGCCCCACCGAGAACAAGAACCACACATTATAGTGACCACGAGGAGGTTTCCCCATGTGACTCTACCCACCCTAGCAAACGGCCCAGTTTGGTTGCATAGGAGACCTGGCTGGAGTCACTCAGCACACCCTGCTAATTGCTTTTATCCCTTTGACAATCAAGTTTAAAACAGTTTAAACATGTGGGAGCAACCAATGAACTTTTGACTCAGTTTTAAGACACACCCCCTCTCCCACTCGAAGAAGATGTAAGATGGTCTGTCATTGGACCAAGCTCGCGCAACAGAAATGGACACAAGTTGTATCAGAAGTTAATGGTCACTTGTTGCTGCTCCAGTTAAATGCAGAGTGTGGCCTTCCCCAATCGTGCACAGTATAATTAACAGCATTAGCTGGGAGAGAAGTTATTTAATATGTTAGCAAAAGTTAAAATATACCCATATGTATCAATATCAAATCGAATATATTTAGATTAGTGAATAGGAGTCGAATTGGGAAATCTGTATCAATACCCAGCCCTAGTATTAATTATAATGTACTATTATTAGTAGGAATTTGCAGGTTACATATTTTCAGAATTTACTTGGGGCTGGGCAATAAAACGATATCAATATTTATCGGGATAAAAAAACTCCATGATATCGACGATAAGCTTTTGAGTAATTTTCGATATTTAGCCTGTGTTCTACATCCAGACATGCGTGTTGCTAAAAACGCTAGCAGTTTGGCTTTCTTATCGTATGTTTCCACTGGTGTGTAGTGGGCAAATGTGAGCAAGCGCTTTCAATTCCTTCCTATGTAACCTAGGTGGATTGTAAAATTGTCAGTAGCACGGGGCAAGCGGTTCCCTAGCGTTGGGAGTGGCTTTGTGCGGATTTCTTCCGAATCAGTGGAAACGCAGCCTCAGACTGTATGAAGTTGCTATTGCCCCCACAACGCAGGTCACCGCATTCCGGATCCATATCCCAGATTGATTCCATCTTGACTACAAGACATCATGACGACGGTTACGCCCTCTCATCGTCTTTAGTGAGCAGCGTGACAAAACAACAGTGCCGGTTGCATCATATCTGATCTTTCTGCGCTGTATTCTTTAATATTTTTTTCTAGTACCGAAACACGCTTCACTGATGCCCGGTCCGCACCCGCTTCCTCTTTTCCCCACATGTGAGTAAACATGAGGTACGTGTTTCCAGAGCGCCTTTAGACAAAGTTTTTTCTTTCTAAATTTTGTTTTATTAATCAGCATGTTCCAAGCCTTTAAAATAACAATAAACAAATAGATTTCTGTTCTAATTTTGTGATATTATTCAGATTTCATCATCTCTGACAAGGATGAAAGACAACAATTAATAGTTTGTAGCCTAGTCTTTATGAAAATAGAAAAATGGTCCATTCAGACTTTTACATTTTCAAAAGTTTCTCTCTGGAGATACCCCTGAACCCCCATACAGTATCATTCCTCAGTCACAAGGGCTTCTATGCCCCCGTAATATCTGTATGTAAAGAAATATGAAAATAATTTTAATGTAAAAAATAAAATAAATGTGTATATATATATATTAGTGATGCACTGAAATTAAAATTCTGGGCCGAAACCGAAAATTCAGGATGCGCTTGGCTGAAAACCGAAAATACTTATTTTAAAATAGTAAAAAAAAAAAAAAAAATATATATATATATATATATATATATATATATATATATATATAATTGTATTAATATTATACTTTTTAATTACTTTCATGAATTGAATTATTCTGAATTGAAAAGCTACAAATCAATAAAATTATCACTTTTATTGAAAGTAATGCACCAAAATTGGACAGAAAATATATTATAACAATATTAAATATACTAGTTCTTTAGCAATCAAATTTAACAGATTTTTTTTTTTTTTTTTACCAATTATCCAATAAATGTAACGTTATAGAAAACACTAATGATATGCAAAACATCAAATACAAAAAGTTTAAAATTGCTACTCAGTAATTTTTATGAAAACAATAGGCAGAACACAGAAGGGCAGAGGGCCTCTATTCTGTTTATGTAAATGTATTTATACTTTAATGTAAAATTATTGTGCAAAACAGCAGTAATTGAACTAAAACCAAACTCAACTGTACATGACAGATGTAGCCTCAAGTGAAGAACAAAGTTTTGCAGGGCTAAACAAATTTGAATGTAATTGCTATACACATAGCAAATTGGACTGCTTTCTATTTAAGTAAAAGTGTCAGGATTCTCTTCAAGAACAAAAGTTGCTCAGCTTTCTGGCAACTCAAGAACATGCTGCACTGAATAGTCTTTCTCTCTGTGCTGGTGCTTGGGCAGATAAATACCTGCGTGCACTCCGCGCAAGCAATGGAAAGCGATCTTTTTTTGAATGTACCAGTAGTCAAGAGGATTTTCGCGTTTGTGTAATATGAGCGCGAATCGATCGACTGTGTTCCGCAACTGCTTTCGGGTCCTTGAATAACGTATAATGTGTGAGGAAGGGCACCCGGTGGACTTGGATGTGGTGGCCTCCTAAGGAGTTGGTGCCCTACGCAGACTGCGTAGTATGTGTATAGGATGCAGTGGTACAGCTTATTAGTATTATGTAGTATTTCCACACCGCTGACATCGGCATTTGCTTGGCAGCACCGTGATTATGATTAGATCGATTGAGAGTGAGCCAAATTCCCTTAACTCTCTGGGGTCTGAGGGTGTTTTGGTCCCTGGAGAAATTTTGACATGCCTTGACATTTGTGCTTTTTTCAGTTGCTTAAAAACATATTAATGGCTAAAGTCTGATAACACTGTATTCAGCACAAACAGGGCTACAATAATATGTGAGCAACATGTATGTACAGGTTTGTATTTTTGAGAAAATAACGTTTATGCGTGGTTTTTGAAAAAACAAAAAATTGAAGTAATTGAAATAAGGTCATATAACACATACAAAACATTTGTCCAGAAGACCATCCTGATCATTCATTCATACAAAACAATATAGTAATGTAACTTTTGTAAGACAATTTTAGTGTTGAAAGGCGATATGCGAGGAGGCGTGAACTATCATGAATATTAAGGTGATTTACACCCGAGTACACAAAAGACGCCTCCCCTGGGCCCAACAATTAGGAATGTGACAGAGAGAGAATGAATGTGAGGAGACTTAATGATCAAAATCAAGTTTTAAGTTAAAAGAAATAATCTGACTATACACTTTCTTTACATAAAGACTTTACGTAATTTTAGACCTACACTACCGTTAAAAGAAGTCTCTTCTGCTCACCAAGACTGCATTTATTTGATCCAAAATACAGTAAAAACAGTGATATTTTTACAATTTAAAAGAACAGTTTTCTATTTAGATATATTGTAAAATGCAATTTGTGATCAAAGCTGAATTTTCAGCATCATTACTGCAGTCTTCAGTGTCACATGATCCTCCAGAAATCATTATAAGATGGTGATTTTCTAATATGGGCATATTTTAAGTGCATATTTACTCATTTACACCTGAACACATATTTGCAAGCACAAGCTTTGTTGATGATAATGAGGCAGCATAAACAGTAGTTAAAATATATTCTAAACATTCATATAATTTGATATATTACATATCATATTTATATCATACAGCATTCAATTTAAATACCTGCTTTAGCCGAAAAAGCATTTAAATGTAACTAAAACTTGCTTATTAGGACATATTTCAAATGTCAATACTCTGAATCCTGGCTGGCAAGTCTGGAAACAGTCCCACTAGTAAAATATGTAAATTTGTATATAAAATAACATGTCAACTAAAGAAAACTAAATGACTTACTTGTCCGAAATTGTATCCTCAGCTGGATCAAGTCTCTCTTCAAAATACAAATGTTCATCGGAGTCCCGCTCTTCTTCTGAGGAAAATATTAACTCTTCCTTAATATCCAGAAGTTTCATCACCTGTATATCGTTACAAATGCGCAGTAAAATGAATGAATTGTTTACAAACCTCTGAACACTGTGGGGGCGTGTACATTTGCATTGATCGCCTCAGCACATTAGCGTATGAATGGCTCGCTCTGCTGGTGGGTGGGATCACATTACAGATAATGAGATGAACCGGTAAAAACTGAACAGCGCTTGGTTCCATACAGATTACATTGCAGGAGAATATTTTTTTTACATTTTAATAGTTTTATTTAAAAGTAGACATTTTAAGCTTTCTTTAGACATATGTTTAATGTTTGTGTGATAAGTATTCGCGGAGTTTCAGGTAATTTTTGTGATGTTTTTCAGAAATATGCTCGTGGAGACAGAGACTGCTGTAAGCTCACCCTTTTTATTTTCTTTATTTTACAAAAGCACAAGATTTCATTGTTATTATGAGTGTACACAAAAAAAGTAGACCCTTTATAGTCTCTAATGATGTCTTACACGTATCTGTATGTCCCAAAATGACGTAGTATTTTTAGTTGTTTCTGCTGTAATGATGAAAAAAATCCAGCAGGGCGCGTCCGTCGACCCCAGAGGGTTAATCATCAATCACAGTGGATTAGTCTAAAGAATATAGTTCTGATGTGCAGCAAAAAAAATAATTAAAAAAGTGTCTAAAAGGAAATGCTTATTTCCACCATCAAGGCAATAATTATACAAGTTCCAATCAACTAGGGATCTTTAGAATTGGCTTGGAAAAATACAGTGTCCATGCACAGTGAGGAGGATGGTTCAAGTGGCAAAGCTGGAGAATTGCAGAAATTGGGGGCAGAAAGTCTAAAAAACAAACAAAAAAAGGAAATATCAGACATCACAGGTTTTTCATCACAAGTGACATTAAAAACACTTAAAACTTTGGCTTTGCATTAATACACTCCTAATGACCTGGCTACTAAAAACTAGTGTTACTTTTGTCAGCTGTTTTTGAATTTAGTCTTAGTCCTGTGTCAAATGTCCTTTTAGTTTTTATCATATTTAGTCAACCTTATGCCATTTTTGTAGGTTTCATCCATCATGTAGGTTTAATCAATGAAAACTGTTGACATTTTAGTCATATTTAACTAACATTTAGTCATATTGACTTTTTAGTCACTGAACACTAATCATTTTTAGCCGTATGAGTATTATTGAAAAGTATTTGTCAATCGAGTCTATCCAAAACCTAAATATGTGTGTATATATATATATATATATATATATATATATATATATATATATATTGCTTTTTTATTTTGTTTATCGTTGTTGTCAATTTAGTGTTATTTTTCACATAAGATTGAACTTTAAATCTCTCCTGGTCTCGACTCCTGCTCAGATTGGGTCACTTCCGCGTCTGGTTAAAGCAGCTCTGACCACTCAGAAAATGACGGTTTTGGAGTTTGTGCTTTTTTTACATGTCACGCTCCCATATTATACAACCCTTTAATTAAGGATGAAATAAAGATGTATCGCCAAGCTGTGATCTGTGTTTCTATCAGACATTCGAGCCGCAGCTCTTGTCTCGTTTGCCATCATTATAGTTTATATGATCTCATGTTACGTTAAATGACATCAAGCGACTATTCGACTATGGAGCTTTTTATTATTATTAATGTTACAAATGACAATCCACCGAGTGCAACGTTTGTTAGTGTTTTCCACGAAGACACCCACCAGAGTTTTGTAGACAGCCAGAGGCGGCAGTATTTGTAAAAGAATATACAGTAGATATTTTATTGCAGCAGGGATATTTAACAGGGACTGTGCTACCAAAGGTTTGATATTGTCAAGGGTTCATTCTGGTTCAACCTCTGTTGATGAACTTATTTAACTCTGTGCTGCCTGCTGCTGCAGAGCTTACTTCCTTTTGATTTGACAGCTATGTCTAGTGAATTTAGTTTGCACACTTTCTGCTTTGAACTGAAGAGGTAAACGTGCTGTGTAATTACATTATTGTAATAACTGGGTTATAACCTTTAGACTGAGATGAGTTGATTTATAGCCATCTTTCTCTTCAGGTTCCAGTAAATGGCGCACCACAATTTTCAGAAGGTCCAGTGAATGCTGACTTCTCAGGAGTCCTTCAGGTAACAGGCAAATCTCTCTCTTTGCATCACCTCAATAGTGCTCTGAGCCTCTGACATATTTGCATTTCCTCTGTATGGTAGCACAGCTGTGATTTCCTGAAAGACTGATCCGGTGTCGAGTCTGTTTTGAAGCACTAGTGTTGCACTCTGTATCTTTGAGTGTGATCTCCTATTGTAGACGGCCATTAGTGCATTTTGAGAATATACTAGATCAGAGCCCGTATTCACAAAAAATCTTAAAGTAACTCCTAATGAGGAAATTTAGGAGCGAGCAACTCTTAAAAATTAGGGGCGTGCCACTCCTAATTTTAAAACTCGTAAAATTTTTATTTCATTTATTCATGAAGCATTTTAATTAGAGATGCACCAATCGACCAGCCAGGGACCAGAATCAGCAGATTTTCTGCATGCTCGGCCCCGGACCGGTGACCGGCCGGTCAGCCTCACTTCTTTCCGATTCCGAGTCGGTCCGTTTTGTTGACAGCGGCGCAGTCAATAACGTCACAGCCGCAGACATTAATTAGACATTTAAAACACCATCACCCAGCTGAAAATGCCCATTTAAAAAAAGAAGCTAAAAAGGGAAAGCAGCTAAAGCTAGCCAGAGCTCAGAGCCAGCCACAAGTCAGCATCCTCTCCTTTCTTTCCTTGGTATGATCAGCGAAAAGACCAAAGCAATTACGAGGAAAAATATGGAATTCATGGTCCTGGACGACCAACTGTTCTCCATAGTGGAGGACAGAGGGTTCAGAAATCTGATAAATTTCCTCAATACAGAGTAGGTGGTACTTTTCCGACATCGCGTTGCCCAAGTTTTTTAATCTTGTGTCATATAACACACACAGCCTGTTACAAGCATACCTGTCAACATTTGGGTACACAAATCCGGGAGAGGGGAAGTGGGGTGCTGGATGGCAGAGGCAGGCTAAATACATACAAATTGTGCCGTTGTGATTTAATGTGCTGAGTAACGTAATTTTTCCCACCGTGTCCGATATTAAAATCAGTGTGACACACATTGCAAAAGGTGTGGGCATTGTCGATATGGCTTCGGGATATTAAATTAAATTCTTCCGTCCAGCTGTCTATTATATATATATATATAATATTATTATTATTATTATTATTTTTCCGCCGGAGCACCAGCTGAGTCTCCTCCAATCTACCAATGATGCTTGATTCAACTTCCCGAGTCTACTGCCCGCGCAGATTTCAACAGAGCGGCTGGGTTTTGGTTGCAAGTTTGAGGTCACAAATTATTCGAAATTTGTATGATGTGTCGAATATGTGCGTTAATACAAGATGCGTTTCATACAAGATCTGGCAACTGGAGAACCTTGGATTAATACATTGATGTGATTATTTATATAGTGAGGTTTGGGCCATACAAATTACGGGAGTTTCTCGGGAGAAATAACAAAACACAGGAAATACGGGAGACTCCCGGAAAAATGGTAGTGTTGACCGGTATGGTCACAAGCCGATCCCGAAGCAGCAATCTGTTTTACAACTGATATTTGGACATCTAAAGTATGCTTAATGTCAATGTTGAGCGTATTGGACACTTCAGTTTTGTTCATAGGCTTGTAATCTTTGGAATTGTTTTATTAGACGAGTAAAAAATAGAAAAAGATCTATTTATAAAAATAGTGGAAAATGACATCTGTTTTGTTATATAAAGCATTTGCAGTTAGTTGATATTTCTACCTCTTTTTAGTCTCAGAACACTTTATTTTGAGAGTTGTTTAAGTGAGAGAAGATCCTGTAACTTAATGCAGTTTGGGGGAAATTGTAATGTTTAATAATTTATTTTATTATGAAAATAAATTTTTGCATTGAAGAAAGGTAGATTTTGTTTGTATATAATAGTTCTTAGAAAGAAAATCGGAATCGGAAAAAAATCGTATTGGCAGGTCACACTTGCAAAAAAATCGGAAATCGGAATCGGCCAAAAAAAATTGCAATTGGTGCATCTCTAATTTTAATACTTAGCTCCTAAAGCCATGACAGATTAGAAGTCCGTGACTCACAAAAAATCTGAAGCATGGCTGTTATTGTCTATCCACATTAAAAACACTATATTAGAATATGAATTATGACTTTGACTATTTAAATAGGTATATAGCCTGGACCACAATTGAGTCGATGTATTTTAATAATATATTATAATATTATAAATATAAAAATTTTGACATTGACATTTAAAAAAGTTAGTGCCTGAATCGTGTGGGTGTTTTTATGACTGTAAACTTAGTTAGAGATGCAGTTACCTCTCCCACAAACCGAAACGACCCAATTACACTGGAGATGCTTTGACAACTCTGCACTCCCTGGTCACATTTTAATAAAACTGTAGCTGTAGTGGATTTTTTTTTATCCCCTTTTCTCCCCAATTTGTAATGCCCAATTCCCACTACTTGGTAGGTCCTCGTGGTGCAGTTACTCACCTCAATCCGGGTTGCGGAGGAGTCTCAGTTGTCTGAGTTTTGTAGACAGCCGGAGGCGGCATGAAATTTGACAGAGGTGGCCTTCTCTAGTAATTACCTAGTAATTCTCTATGTAGGAAAACCCCTGTATCTATCTATCTATCTATCTATCTATCTGTCTGTCTGTCTGTCTGTCTGTCTGTGTGTATGTGTGTGTGTGTGTGTGTGTGTGTGTGTGTATATATATATATATATATATATATATATATATATGTGTATATATGTATATATGTATATGTGTGTGTCTGTCTTTCTAGGTTCCCACTAGGGCTGCACAATTAATCAAAATAAAATCGAAACAGCGATATGACTGAAATAGGTATATAGATATAATTGAAAAGGGCTGCGATTTAATTAAAGAAATATTCTGCTCTCCTCAAAGTTTATTTGGGCTGCTCTGTCCAGTCTATATTAAGGTAGAGCATTGTTACAGTGTTTTCAGAGCGGTTCTGTACTCCACAACTCCCTCTCATGCTTGGAGTAACAGAAGTGCTCGGAGTTCGGTTCCGTTTGCTTACATGCTCTAAAAGCTTTATTTACACTAGACTGGCGCATCCTGGTGAAGCATTTCAATTTCTGAAAGGAACAGGTATCATAATAATAATGCAGAATACAAGATGGGTTATAATTCAAACATCTTTATTAAATGATTGCTGAGCAAACAGCATTAACAGTAACACCTGTAGAGTCTAGAAGCTTCTCTTCCTCCATTCTCCTGTCATTCGTTTACCTCACGAGAGAGCGTGTTGCCCTTTTTACACTCCCTGCGGAAACAAGTAAAAGTAATATTACCAACATTCAACAAAATGAAAAGGAAGGAATATGCATATAATAAATCTATATCAAATATTGGTTACTATACTATAATGCATCACTAAATTAAATATAATAAATAATGAATAAAAATAATTAAATGAAATGGTGACAAACTAACCAAAATTTTCACTTTAAACGTAACTATACCAATGGATTATATTTTGTGTTTATTGCATTATTCAATCAACCAACATTATTTTTTACTGCAAAATCTAGGCAACACCTATGGACAAGGAAATTTAGTTAACACTGATTGTCTGTCAAAACTGGTTATATGTAAGCTTTCTGCGCACATTGAGCAGAAAGCTTACATATAACCAGTTTTGACAGAGCTGCTGATAAAAAGTTAAATGATCAGCATCGATTGATGAGATCTGTAGCAGATGTTATAATCCTGATTGGAGCATCCCAAATATTCAAGTTGACTGTTTCAAAATCTAATGATGATGATGATGATTAGTGGGCTGAGACCCTATCACAAAATGGACAAAAACAGATGGACGGTAACATTTGAATATGAATAAGACTTTGTTTCACTGTTTATATATTTATTTGTTTGTGGTTGAACTGAAAAAAGGTCTCAGTTTGGTTCTTTTTAAGAGGGCTCAAGTGTGAAAACCCCAGTTGCCTTTTTGCAGTTGAACATGTGGAAAACATTACCATCATAATCTCAGTTCAAATCGCTATCACAATATTTGTCAAAATAATCGCAATATGACTTTTTGTCCAAATTGTGCAGCCCTAGATCCCACACATCCTGGAAAACCTGGAATTTTGCAATGCAGTTTTCCAGTCATGGAAATGTCTCTGGGAAATACCTAAATGTCCTGAAAAAAAATTTGTGTGTCATGGAAAATATTTCAGTATAATAAAACAGTTTTGCTGTGTTGCTAGCAAGGTTTCTGTTACATGTACAAATACATGTTAATGATCGGGACTCGGAATAGGAGTCAATTACTCAATTTTTTGTATCGTTTTGCCACTGCCGGTGGCTGCGCATTGTGAAACAACATCAGCAGTTAAGTGTGATTGCACCCTCATGATTGATTACAGCAGCAGCCAATCATGTACTCGGCAATTGCAGCTGATCGCTTAATAGGTTACAGATACAGCCAATCATGTTCTTGGCTACAGCAGCACGTGCACTGTGAGAAATGTTGTCATTATAAAATGAGTCCCCATATGACATCACAGCAATTCCATTGGCTCAATGGGCACTCTATTCAGTGCCAGATTAAAATTTTTACTGTAACAGGTTTTAAAATGGGCAAGGAGGAGACGGGAACCGGCTGAACAGTCAAAATAATGTTTCATGAAAACTTAAAAGACACAAACATAAACACACAAGGTAGATGTGTGTGGCTCTCTCTCTCTTGATGTACCGCATCCGATTCTGCCTTATCCCTCTCCTTGGCTGATTAGCCCGATTGTGGGCTGGCCTTACACACTCATGGCCCAGCCCCGCCCTCCTCCTCGTCACACTTACAAATTCACTTCATGGTGTATGCAGTTTTAAGTCTGTGAATATGACATTTAATGTCTTTTAAATCATATGGTACAAATAATAATATATAACTGTAAAGTTATTGATTGTAAAATGAAAGATACGTTGTTGTTTGTGTTTTTCTGTTAGCCTAGACTTCAATGACATGCTATCACGATAACATGATTTACGGTTTTTGCTCAGGCATTACAAACGTTTACCCCCATGGGGACTTGATTTACTGGGCGGACTCAATTTATCATGACAGCGGCACTCATGAACCTTCTCATTCATAAACTGAATGACCTGGTACATGTACTGACCGACTGAATGAGAGGGGTATGTTGTTAATTTACTTCAGCATCAACATGTGAGTCTACCTTGTTAACCTTGATAAAAGGGCAGAAGAGCTATTCATGTGTAAAAGTTACTGATGTTTATACATTGAAGACTATGAATTGATGTGTCAGTGCAACCTCGGCTCCAACTTCACACCAAAGTGTTTTTCACACACGTTTTGTCTCACACAAAAAGGTTGTCTTTGAGAGCACAAAGCTACTGTAAATATTACTGTAAATAAAACTGTCCACATTTATGAAGATCTATTTGAAGAGCGAATTTATGAAGATTTACATTTACATGGCGGGGCCAGCCCACAATCGGGCTAATCAGCCAAGGAGAGGGATAAGGCAGAATCGGATGCGGTACATCAACAGAGAGAGAGCCACACACATCTACCTTGTGTGTTTATGTTTGTGTCTTTTAAGTTTTCATGAAACATTATTTTGACTGTTCAGCCGGTTCCCGTCTCCTCCTTGCCCATTTTAAAACCTGTTACAGTAAAAATTTTAATCTGGCACTGAATAGAGTACCCATTGAGCCAATGGAATTGCTGTGATGTCATATGGGGACTCATTTTTTCATGACAACATTTCTCACAGTTGCATATCAGTTGGTCGTCCTCGTGCCACCAAAACAGCACCGACCTGCCGAGGCATGGACTCTACAAGACCTCTCAAGGTGTCCTGTGGTATCTGGCACTAAGACATTGGCAGCAGATCCTTCAAGTCCTGTAAGTTGCGAGGTGAAGCCGCCATGGATTGGACTTGTTGGTCCAGCACAACCCACAGATGCGCAATCGGATTAAGATCGGGGAAATTTGAAGGCCAAGGCAACAACTTGAACTCTTCATCATGTTCCTCAAACCATTCCCGAACAATGTGTACAGTGTAGCAGGACACATTATCCTTCTGAAAGATGCCAATGTCATCAGGGAATACCATTGCCATGAAGGGGTGTTCCTGGTCTGCAACAATGTCAATGACTTTCACATGGTTGATGGCACGTGTCAAATTGACTTTCACATGAATGCCCGTACCCAGGGTTTCACAGAGCATCACACTCTCGTTGGCTTGTCCTCTTACCACAGTGCATCCTGGAATCAGCACTTCCCCAGGTAAAAGGCTGTCCACGTTATGTAAAAGAAAGTGGTACTTATCGGACCTGGCAACCTACTTCCAATGTCCTGTTCCGACCCAAGCATGCCCATTGTAGGCACTTTTGACGGTGGACAGGGATCATCATGGGCACTCTGACCAGTCTGCGGCTATGCAGCCCCATATGCAGCAGGGTGCAATGCACTGTATGTTGTGACATTCCTTTACCATCATTAAAATTTTCTGTGACTTGTACCACAGTAGACCTGTGGGATAGCCTTCGATTGCCCTCACGCATCAATGAGCCTTGGTCACCCAACACCCTGTAGCCAGTTTGTGCTTTGTCCCTCCTCGGAACAATGTAGGTAGGTACTCACCACTGCTGACTGGGTGCACCCCACAAACCTTGCCATTTCAGAGATGCTCTGACCCAGTCATCTTGCCATAACAATTTGGTCTTTACACCTGCCGTCTGCATTCAGCACGTTGACTACAAGACCTGATTGTTTGCTTACCATCTAATCTACCCAGACCTTGACCTTGTTAAGAGATGATCAACGTTATTCCCTTAACCTGTGAGTGGTCATAATGTTTTGGCTAATCAGTGTAAGGCGATGCAGATAGCAGAGAATAGATTAGGCATGCGATTGTCACTGGTGTGTTTGTTTGCATGCAATGTGCAAAGGCGCTGATCCCCAAAGTGGTTCAGGGCTTGATATATTCCCATTGTCATTTCAACATTAACAGACTGGGTGATTACATGAGAGAAGACACATTTTAGTAAGTTGTACTTTCTTCATGCCCTCAGACGTTCATTCATGTGTTTTTTTTTTATGCTACTAGTCTACTTCGTTTGAATGGGCAGTTACAACAATGTTTCTTTTCTCATACTTTTCTCAATTCTTACATCAATATATTCAGATGGAATGATTTTTAAAGTATGTAGCCTTCATTTTGTCCTTCAGTTACTTGTTTCCCAGCAAGACGTGATGGATTCATGTGCTGATTTACATTTACATTTACATTTATTCATTTGGCAGACGCTTTTATCCAAAGCGACTTACAAAAGAGGAAGAACATAAGCGAATCATCTTAAGGAGACAGTGGTACGAAAAGTGCCATACTACAAAGTTTCAGTATCATCACAATAGTATACAAAACCGATTTAAGTGCAACAAGAATTGTTAATATATTTAGAATTATTTTTTTTTATTTTTTTTATTTTTTTTAGCGGCTGGTTTTTGGATTTACATTTCTGTTGTTGTTCTTGGCAGAAACCTTTAACATATACCTTCAACAAAAGGGCAGCTCACCCAAAAGTGACATTTCTGTTATCATTACTCACCCGCCTATGTGAATTAAAAAAATAAAAAGAAGAATTTGGACAGATTTTTAGTCACCATTCACATTCACTGAATCTTTAAAAATAACATTATCCCTAACATCTCATTTAGTGTTCCATGGAAGAAAGTCATTCAGATTTGCAACAACATGGGGCGAGTAATGATGACAGAATTTCATTTTTGGGTCAATTCACAATGGTTACATTAAAAATGTCCATTTAGTGTTGACAAAGTGCACTGAAAATAGATGGATGCAAAACAGATGAACTCCTGTGAGGAGAACCTTGTTGCTCTGTTATGATGTATATGGAAAACAGATAATATGTATATTAAAGATATAATTAGTGCTGTCAGTTGTTTCAAATTTTTAATCGCATTATTTTTTGTAGTTAATCGCGGTTAATCACAGATTTTGTGCTAAAATTTGACACTATATATATTTATTTTATTGTCAAAATGCAAATGCAATCTATTTTAGGAAAGAAAAAACAATTTGTAACAACATAATGCTTTATTAACATTTTCCAAACAAAGCCTTCCACAAGAAATGCACTAAAATAGCGCCAATTCAAGTAACATTAAACATTTCCCAAAGTCTAAGTGGGAGGTTGACTAATTGAAAGAACTAGTTTCTCCATATTGCATATTTATTGCCATGGACATTTAATCCCTTAAATATCTCATCCTCCACAATATTAATCTGCTGGTAGACTGTGACTCTCCACTTTGTTTCAGCAATCGTGTAGCCACCGTTCATGATTAGTGTCAGATTGTCAATGCTAGTGCCAAGTTTGAACTTGCCATGAAAAGCTCTTCCAGACAAAAACGTCTCATTCTGTGTTTTGGTGATATTTAAGACTTGACTTGCAACTGTGGTAATTAAAATGTTTCTTACAAGCCCCATCTGGGCTTGTTTTGTACATAATAATATAGTACTAAGAGCTCCTTTATTCATAATTTTATCACTGACAGGGAAGCACTGTGGATATACCCCACATTGTCCCACATTGAATTAACTAATTTTGAAATTAATACAAACATGAATTTCAGTTGTAAAATAAAATATTTTGCGACACAGATTATTTTCGGATATTCCACAATATAGTAAATAATATAGTAAAATAATAATTAGCTTCATTTTCATATAATTTTTACATAAAAATACAAATAATTGAAGATGAATTATAATATCTGACCTATAGCTAATGGTAAAACTGTACATATAATATGCAGTCTATATGCAATTTGGAACACAAGACAACTACAGTGACGTGAAAAAGTATTGCCCCCCTTCATGATTTATTCTATTTTATTTTTTTGTGTGTTATTTTTCATACTGAATTGTTTTAAATCTTCAAACAAGATATAACATAAAACAGAGACAACCTGAGTAAACGCAAAATACAGTTTTCAAATATATATATTTTTTTATTGAAGCAAAAAAGTTATCCAACACCTATATCACCCACGTGAAACACTAACGCTTTTGTTCAGCCACGTTGGAGGGATTTCAAGCATGAACTGCTCATTTTGGGTCCTGCCACAGCATCTCAATTGGGTTCAAATCAGGACTTTGTCTAGGCCACTCAAAAACTTTAATTTAGCTTCTTTTGAGCCATTCAGAGGTGGACTTACTCCTATTCTTTGGCTCATTATCTTGCTGCATTATCCAGTTGTGTTGAGCTTCAACTCTTGGGCTGATGACTGGATGTTCTCCTTTAATATTTTCTGGTAGAGAACAGAATTGATGTTTCCTTCAATTATTGCAAGTCACCCTGGCCCTGAAGTAGCAAAGCATCCCCACGCCATCAAACTACCACCAACATGCTTGACCGTAGGTATGATGTTCTTTTTGTGGAATTATGTGTTCGATTTATGCCAGACGTAACAGGGCCCGTCTTCCAAACAGTTCCACTTTCGACTCCTCAGTCCACATAACATTCTCCCAAAAGATTTGGTAATCATCAGGGTGTGTTTTGGCAAAATTCAGATGAGTCTTAATGTTCTTCTGGGTTAGCAGTGGTTTTTGCCTCACCACTCTTCCATGGATGCCATTTTTGGAAGAGTTATGAACAGTGACCTTAATTGATACGATAGTGGCCTGCAGTTCCTTGGATGTTGTCCTTGGCTTTTTTGCGACTTCCTGGATGAGTCATCACTGTGCTCTTGGAGGAATTTTGGAAGGTCGGCCACTTCTAGGTAGGTTCATTACTGTTCCAAGTTTTCTCCATTTGGAGATAATGGCTCTCATTGTGGTTCTTTGGAGTCCCAGAGCCATTTAAATAACTTTGTAGCCCTTCCCAGACTTATTTCACATTACACATTATTTCAACCACCTTTTTCCCTAATCAATTCTGGAATTTCTTTTGACCTTAGCATAGTGTGCTACTGGGTGAGAGCCATCTTGCTGCTGAAAAAGTTCAATTTAGGTGTTGATTTGATTGAACAGGGCTGGCAGTAATCAGGCCTGGGTGTGTCTAGTCCAGCTGAACCCCATTATGAATGCAGTTTCATAATTTTGGGGATTTAGTAACCAAGGGTGCAAATAATTTTTCACACAGGCCCAGCTGGTATTGAATGACTTTTTTGCTTCAATAAATAACATGATCATTTAAAAAAAATGTGTATTATGTTTACACAGATTGCCTTTGTTTTATATTACATTTTAGTGTGAGATACATAAAAACAATAAATCAGGATGGGCAAATTCTTTTTCACACAATTTTGTGATTTCTGGGATAGATGGTCCTTTTTTTATTCCAAAAAACCTCAGTTTATTTGGGCAGTGGGGGATTATACAATTAATAAATATTCATGAGCAAAACCTTAGTATGATTTGTATATTATAACAGTATACAGTATACTCCAATAAAAAGTGTCATTTACAAAGGTTGCTGATCCTTTTCTCTCTTTCTCATTCCTCAGACCCCGTTCACATTCGGGGTGAACCAGAGGGCCCCCTACACCACAAGTGACCGTTGCCTGCTATGTCGTAGCGAACGCAAGGACACCATCTTCCAAGATGTGGGAGGATCCAGTCAGAATGGCACTGCCCAGTCGCCCAAATCTCCCAATGCCCTGCAACTGCCTCTGTATGTCTGCTCTGACTGCAAACGCACCGTGGAGAAGGACGACCGCCAACCCCCCCTTGACCAGTCTCTGTTGGTATGTCCCTTTTGCCTTCAACACTTCTGTGTCTCTCCTGTGCCTTTTATCATTAAAAAAATTAGACAAAAAATGACTCTGGATTACAGTAATGATGGCATTAAGCATTTGATTGCCATCAAAGTTATGATTTTGTTATAACAAAATACAAGTTTAGATATCTGTGGGTAATGTTTATTGCCAGTTGTAGCAGTTACAGCACTGCGGTGTTTGCTCTGCACCTGTGATGTAGACAGCTGTGTGATACCACTAACATCCCAAGTTATATTTTGTTTTTTTAATTAGGCCTAGTGTTTTCATTTTCACAGGGTTCATACATTCATGGAAATGCTGCAAAGTCATGGAATTTAAAGAATAGTTTTTTCCAGGCCTTGAAATGTCATGTAAAACAATGTTTTGGAAAAGTCATGGAATTTTTAAATGAACTATTTTCAGCAATACAAGTTTGCAAAAAATTCCTCGTTTGGCTCAATCATGCAATGTGAATAAGTGCTACTCAGAGCCCCCATGGGACAGTATGCAAAATGTGTTGTTGCATAAACATAGTTTGTCAATAGGCATTGCACTATGCTATGGCACATTTTGCACTTCATTAACGCTGGAGAATTTGCTCATTATTGCTCAAGCGCAAATGGTTATAAGTAAGGAATTAGTCAATTTCATATTTACATTACTGTTTGAATATATTAATGCTAAAACTGTTTGTATATAATAACTCACCAAGTTAATTAAGCTTATGGTGATATTCACTTGTGAATCTGAGCAATGTTAATTGTCCACTTCTTGATGAGCAATCATTAAAAGTCTCAGTATAAACTACATGACAGAAGTTGTGCATTGATTGTCATTGATCTTCCTAAGTTAAAATATTAGTATTGTGTTTAAAAATGAATATGAACTTTTTTTTTATTCGAGGCCTGAAAAAAACTCACCTTTTTTGTTAATTTGACCAGTTGTCATTTTCTGCAAATAAATGCTCTAAAAGACAACATTTTTATTTAGGAGAAATGTTGTCAGTACTTTATAGAGTAAAACTATACTTTTACTCAAACACATACCATCCATCCATCCATCGTCAACCGCTTATCCTGTGTACAGGGTCGCGGGGGGGCTGGAGCCTATCCCAGCTAACATTGGGCGAAAGGCGGGGTACACCCTGGACAGGTCGCCAGTTCATCGCAGGGCCAAACATAGACAGACACACACTCACACTCACATCCACACCTAGGGCAATTTTTGGAGACACCAATTAACCTAGCCTGCATGTCTTTGGATGGTGGGAGGAAGCCGGAGCACCCGGAGAGAACCCACGCAGACACGGGGAGAACATGCAAACTCCACACAGAAAGGCCGGGGCAACCGGGGTTTGAACCCACGACCTTCAAACACATACCTATAAATAGTAAATAAAGAGAAACTGATATTTTTGAAGTGGTCTCTTAAATTTTTCCAGGGCTGTATGTACTGTAGGTACTTACTGAAACGTTCTCAGCTGTCTCTGATTTGCTGTTTGTAGAGTGCTTCTCAGAGAGTACACACATTAAAAATGTCTCTCTTTTCTGTGTCAGTTGCCCAAAAACAGTTTTTAAGAATTGTGTCCATATGTGAATGCTAATTAATTAACTTTAAATCCAGCAGTTAACATTTTACTGTACAAGCACAGCCTATATTCCAGTATATTTTTATATCAATAACTTTATAAAAGCTGTTTTATTTTACATGGAGAGGGTCCGCACATGGTGGCTGCCATTTTAGAATCATATGACTAGCTGAATACTACTCGCTTAATCTTAGTAACCGTCCTGTTATTTGACACTTTCACTCATCGATTAAAGTAATGATGGCTGTCTGTGAATACTTCATTTCTACAATGGCATCTGAAACTCAAAACTATTGATTTTAAATGATGTTGCATCCATGTCGCTAGGTGTCAGTGTAAGTCCAAGATGACACAAAGACAAAAGTAACTGAGTGCACCTTTAAATTCTATGCATTAATTTGAACCATGTAGGGCATTTAAAAGGTACATTGTTCTAAAGAGTGAGTACAAAATATGGCTTTGCAAAATTGACAGTGTGACATCCAAAAGATGAGGAAAAGATTTATTAATCATTGGTAATTCTAGGTAATAAACATACAATTGTTAATACATGGTATTTCATAGTGCATTAACTAATGTTAACATATACAACTTTTGGAGTTAAAACATTTACTACTCTACATTGAAATTAACATTAACCAAGATTAATAAATGCTGTAAAAGTATTTAGTTCATGTTTAGTCTCGTAGACTATGTCTACAGCAGCACCCCTTTGAGTGTGAAGCATGTGCTCCTTATTTTTAATGCCATGAGTCAATGATTTTATCTGGAAAAACCTTGTTTTTTTAAGAGGTGCCCAGGAAAGCTGTTGGAATTTTTTATCAAAAGTGCAACTTAAAGATCTTTTATAGAATTGATTTACTGTACTGGATTGAATAGTCTTCATTTTTTCTATGTATTGTTTTTGCAAGGTGTGTTGTATTTATGAATTGTTTGATTGTGAGGCAAAGGGGGTCTGACATTTGTGTGTATGTATGTGTGCTTGTGTGTGTGAGAGAGTTAAAGCAGTGTTTCTCAACTGATCTATTCAGACTGGGTTGCGGACAGCAGGGAAAGAACAATGCCATGGTTCTCCCATTGAAGATATTTCGGCTGCCGTCCAAGTGATAGCCTATTTAGGACTACTGAGGTAGATTTAATGATAATCTCGCAGTCAGCTAAAGGCTTCTCGTCTGCAATTTCGCATGAGTGTAACCGAACCAAGATTAATAAATCTTATGATCACTTATGATCTGCTCTGATGTGCACGTGCAACAACCGGGCTTCCCTTGATATTGTCAGACCTCAAAACGGATGTGACCAATTTCAATTCTATTGAGACTTTTCTAGTTTAAAGCATTACGGATGAAGTCAAGTCAAACCCATCAAACAGTAGGCAGCTCTGACATGCCAAATATCATGCTATTATGCTATGCGCAAATAATTTTTTTTGTTATACATAATCACCTTTACAAAATTGTTTCACGATTTTACATGAGTAAAAGTAACATATTTTGAAAAAATATTTTAGTTTCTTATGAAATAATCTAAAGGTAGAATCTATTAGACCTCATTTTATATCAACAGTGGAAGTTGTAGTTAAAGTTTAAAGATTTTTTCATAAATACAATAATTTGTTGTTTTTTTATTACTGTTATTCAAAACTAGCTACACTGACCTAACCATGGTAATGAGGAGCCTTTTCTCCTGTGTAATATGTATGTTCTGTTTGAATTATGTTTGAAATTAGGAAACAAATGGGATAATAATTGGCTCATATAAGTAAATATGCTCTTCAATTTTTAAAATGGGGTAGAGAAAACTTCCTGTAGATTTTCAACAACGTTACTTGATGCATGTCCTTGTACTTGAAAGCCATGAACAAAAATATGCAAGATAAAAAGAAATGCAACCCAGGATACATTAAATACAGGTTACGTTTTCACTGTGAGTCACCACTTATTTCCAATGTATAATTTGGGTGCTGAAGCAAAACCAGTTGAGTTAAAGTTACAGACAGGAGCAGTCTGGCTGTGCTGTCGCACACCTACAGTATATGTTAATTATTAATAATCATAGGACATTACTTTAAAAGCTCACTCAGCTGATGTTATTTTTTATTTAGTATTTAATTTATGCTAACATGATAACATGATATGCTAACACGTAAGCTGACATGCTTAAGTTACATAACATTATAGTTACATGCTCTTTATTTATCATGTTTACAATTCGGTTTATTATTATAATTCTGTTAGCTTATTTATTTTCAAGAGACTTTTTTTACACATACCTCCATTTTAAAAAAAAAAAAAAAAAAATTCCTGTTTCAATTATAATAAAGCATTTGTTCAACCCAAACAACAAAAAAAAAAACCTTCTGTTTTCACTCCTTAAAGGGTCATTGTAACTGATAATAATAATTGTGTAGTACTGTATAGCGTGATACCATGAAACTGTGAAATTTTCTGAGATGGTTATCGTACCGTGAAAATCTCATACTGTTGCAACCCTATAAACAACCTATGACTACAGCATAGGTCTGGGCTCTATATAGCAGCTTCAGTTGGCCAAGAACCACCCAATTAGACAGGAAAAAAACATCTAACTGACATGTTAAGCGACCAATCACTGTAGTTTTTTTTTTCTTTTTCTTAATTTTTCATTATTATTGGGTGTTTAGGGGCGGGGTTATCAGAGATGTAACTTTCCATAATAAAAGACCGACATGGAGGAAAAAAATCATTTAAACACTCACTGAGCACTTTTTTTAGGAGCACTATTGTCCTAAGAATGTGCCAGACATTGTCTTGTGCTGTTGTAGCACATTCGTCTCAAGGTTTGACATGTTGTGCATTCTGAGATGCTATTCTGCTCAATACAATTGTACAGAGTGGTTATGAGTTACCGTAGCCTTTCTGTCGGCCATTCTGCGTTGACCCCTTTCTGTCCACGAACTGCTACTCACTGGATGTATTTTTGTTTTGTTTTGTTTTTTGGCACCATTCTGAGAAAACTCTAGATCAGAGGTCGGGAAGCTATGGCTCGCGAGCCACAAGTGGCTCTTAAAAATCAAGTGACTCGCCGGGTGTCTCACCATCACCAACACATGATTGTTTAAAACTTTCTAAAGATACTTTTCCAACAGAAACTGAGGGTGCGATTGCAAAGCTTGAAGTCAGTGACACTGTTTTGATTTCTTTCCGAATTTATCGTATAGCTTGCTCCAGGTTAACAAGGTTTGAAATGAACACCTGCGCAAATTTTGTGTGCAGAGTATACCTGTCACTGTGGAAGGCGACCTGTAAGACTTGTGATGTATTACAAGAAATTAGACACAAAGATACGTGTTTGACGAAACGTGATTACATTTTGAAGAACAGACGAAAGAAAAGCAGCCGATGCGTGTCTGATTTTATATGTACGCAGTGAGCTCCGCTGTTCACGAGTGCAATGAAAGCGCTTCTACAAGACACTCACATGCATAGTTCTAGGCCTTGTTTCCCAATAACTATTGATTTTAGCTCTTAAGAGCATTCGACGAGGCTCAATCAAGTTTGTATTATACTCCTCATCCAAATGTATTTAATGCGCAACTAATTTTGCATATCTACCAGCAACAGGTGGGTGACCTGTAAGACATCTCGGAGAGACACATGACAAGAAATGCTGTTAGTCAAAAAGACGCGCTTGAAGAAACGCATTTTATTATGTTTTTAAGAACAGACAAAAGAAAAATTTTCACACGTTACCGCTTACTGATACTTGCGAGATGGTAAATGTTTGTATTTGGGTAGGTGGTTATATATAAGATTTTTTTAATCACTTTATTATTTTAAATTGCGTTTTTCATTTAAAGCGCAATTTTAATTTAGAAATGTCTTTTACATTTTTCGTGTTTCAATAAATTTGATTTTTAAAGCAAAATCAATAAAGCAAAAATATTCACTGACCTTGGGTGTTGTCCATATAATCGCATATCACGATATTTTAAATGCATTAAAATATTTTTTACATATCGTCCAGCCCAAAATGGAAGTACAATTTTTCATGAACAATTGTAAAATTAAGTAATTTTATGGAGACCCGCACAAATATGTGTACTCAATTCCATATTGCAACATATTACCTATTAATTTTTGCATATTTGTTTGTTTTTAAGTAGTCTTTGGGCAATATATACATTTTATTTTATTGAAAAACCTTGTTCTTAAAAATAGTATATTATTTGTTTGTGGTATGGCTCTTTCAAAAAAAATGTTGTGCGTGACAATTCCAAGAGATCAGCAGTTACAGAAATACTCAAACCAGCCCGTCTGGCACAACAATCATGCCACGATCAAAATCGCTGAGATTTTTGTTTTACACATTCTGTTGGTTGATGTGAACATTAACTGAAGCTCCTGACCCATGATGTTATGCATTGCACTGCTGCCACACAATTGGCTTATTAGATAATCTCATGAATAAATAGGTGTACTGGTGTTCCAATTAAAGTGCTTATTGAGTGTATAATGGCTAGGGCCGAGTATTGCCAGCCACCGCACGATGCGATATGTTTTGTGAAACACGTCACTAGGAAGTGAATCACTTTTTTTTTTTTTAAAACAGACATGATATGGCCTGGGTAGCTCAGCGAGTATTGATGTTGACTACCACCCCTGGAGTCGTAAGTTCAAATCCAGGGCATGCTGAGTGACTCCAGCCAGGTCTCCTAAGCAACCAAATTGTCCCAGTTGCTAGGGAGTGTAGAGTCACATGGGGTAACCTCCTCGCGGTCACTATAATGTGGTTCTCACTCTCGGTGTGGCGCTTAATGAGTTGTGCGTGGATGCTGCGGAGAATAGTGTGGACCTCCACACATGCTACGTTTCCATGGTAACGCGCTCAAGCTGCGTGATAAGATGCACGGATTGACGGTCTCAGACTCAGAGGCAACTGAGAATCAATTGGGAATTGGGCATTCCAAATTGGGGAGAAAAAAAAATTAAAAATCCAGACATGATAAAGGGCGTAAGGATTTGGTTTGATTTACATTACTGAATTCATGATTCTATACTCTCACAAAACTTTGAACAAAGCCTGAATCATGAAAGTTAAATTAGAATTTATTATTATTGTTTCTTTCAGTACATATGCAAAACAGTTCCTTTCATTGCTTGTAAAACTTTTGTAGAACAAAAAGTACTGTTCATTAAAGAGTAAATTGATCCATCAGGATGGAGTGGGATAAAAATAAAAATAAATCAGCCCAGTGGAGGACAATAGTGACACCAGAATAGAAATATTAATAATTCTGCCCAGCCAAAAAATTCATAATAGTGTTAGATACATATGCTTGTGCACTGTCACTGATTACTTTCATTTTAAGTATTTTAAATGAATATTGTAGGTTTTAAAATTATGTATTCACTGATTATATTTTTATAAAATAATTAGTTAACATATGTTAATGAATGGAAACTTATTTGTAAAGTGTACCAGCGGATTTGTGCAAGTTTCGTGAGATTTGTGAATTAAATTTTGATAATTTAAACATGATATCCTCATATTTTCATACATTTCTATATATATGTTAGAAGATTTATTGATATTTGCCTATTTTATCATTAGACAAGACTGTTAAAAGTTACAGGAAACTGTTGAGAATAGAGAGATAGAGAATTAAACACCCATGTACTTAAAACGTCATGAGCTCATTCATGTCTGTTGTGGCTCTGATATGCGGGACAGTTTAAATGAGACTGCAACTTATTCAGTTATCACAAACTACTACTTGTAAAGTCATGGAAATTCAACGGTCAAAAGTTATGGGAACCCTGCTTATGGTGTTCTGTGTTTTGGACTTTGGTTTGTTTCCCAATCCATTAAAAACATGACATTGGGCCTCTTTTTGGAAGAATGCACATCTGTTGATCTGCTTCTAGAAGCTACATAGAATTATAGCTGTCATGCATTTATTATGTTTGTTTGTGGTATGAACATACTTTTAGAGTGCCTAGATCAAGTAGACAAAGACATTTTATATTTGTGTCACACAATTAGAGAAACGGGGCTGAAACTAACATGGGTTGTTTGTTGAGGTGAGGTAGATGTAGGTTGTGGCAGATGACATGCTGCATATTCCAAAGGGTGGAAGCGGTTAAAGTGACGAAATAATTAGTTGCTTGTGTTTCCATATTTATCCGGGACGTCAAAGCTTACACACAACGGTGTTCTGATGTTGGTCAGAAGTAAAGAAACCAAAAAACTGCTACACTGTCGAGCTGACATTTCCTTTTTTTTATTAGTCATAATCTCCTCATCGCCGGCAAGCACGGCAGTCATTTTCGCATGTGATCGTGTGTTCTGATGTCACATGGCGATGGCGCAACCGAACCCCACAGCAACGCAACTTGGCTGTTTGCTTGTCACTGTAGCATGCTCCTTTATCAAGCCATATGATAGGCTGTTTATGATCCAGGGATGGCGGGTTTGAGGGTTGTTCATGCAACCAAACTTCATGTCTATTTACATTTGAATGCATTTAAATGAAACTATCGAGCGTTACATCATTTTTTTTATATCATTATCGATAAAGTTGTACCGTCAATAAATACCGTTTTATCGCTTAGCCCTATGATTATATAACGATTATTCGACTATTCTGCGATTATTGCAACGATTAATCATTAGCTCTTATCTGATTATTCAGCTTGTTCACCGGCTTAAATGGTTGTATTAAACTTGCTTGCAATAATAAATCTTCTTTTAAAAATACCTCTAAATTGTGCTATTTTGGGCTTCAATATCTAAGGTACTATTTACTCCCACTATAATGCTTGGAAGAGCCAGGATATTTTTTTATATAACTCTGATTGTGTTTGTCTGAAAGAAGAAATTCATATACACCTAGGATGGATTGAGGATGAATAAATTATGGGCTAATTTTCATTTTTGAGTAAACTAACCCATTAAGTTTAATTTAGTAAAGAAATTCACTGCAAAAAATCCTATTGTTATCAAGTGTTTTTGTCTTGTTTTCTATTTAAAATTGTCCTTAAAACAAGATATATTTTCTTGAGAAGCAACATATATAATATTTAGATTTGCTTTAAAAGGATGTATCTTAAAGGGTTACTTCAGGATTTAGCATTAAGCTTTGTATCAGTAGAAAACCAGTATTATTTTTGAATTACCGAGCTCCCCCCCTCATATCCCCCTGAGACGAGAGATTTATTTATTTTTAGTCTGGAAAAAATCCTCCGATGACGCAAAAATCGTCATTTTGCGTCATCGGAGGATTTTTGGGCCAGAGGCTTAAAACTACAGCCAGTATTCCGCATGTTTTCACCACGCCCATATGGGGCGGGATCTCACTCGCAGAATGTGAAGATAGTGTCAGCCATCTTTCTGTAGAAGCTAAGAAAACAGGCTCTTGCTCTGTGTAGAAAGTTTGTATACAAGTAGGCTAATCACGATGGCGGAATGTAGTTTTGAAGTTGAAATGGCAGAAGGGGATTACGAAGATCTGTTGCGAGAATCTGATGCTCGCGCTACATGTACGAGCCGCAATACAGCGATGAACAGAGGCTGGATCAGCTGCTGTAGCAGGGGAGCAAAACCTGCTTGGCAGGCAGGAGGAAGAGCCTGGCCAGACTCGAGTTGGGGCGGACTGGTGGTGTCAGTGCTCTCGCTGTGCGCCTATGAAAACAGATAGAGAGTCCTATTGCTGTCGCGAATTTCAGCGATACTGGACGAGATCGCTGAATCCGCTGATGAAACAGCACCGCTAACATGAGCATGTATAACTGAGCACCCAAGTTTTGTATCACACATGTACAGGGGAGTCCTGGAAACTTATTTTAGGATCCCGAAGATAAATTGGAAACGCCAGCCAAAGCCCGCAGGGACAAACGGACGGCTTAGTGTAAAGTGAGTATTTTGTTTGTTTTTCTTTTTTGTTACTAAGACGTCATGTACAGAGTTTGGACACACGGAATTATAATGTTCTTCCCGCGTAGTCAGTCAATTTATCAACTAACTCACGATTTATAGAGTCACGATGTATCAAAGCAAGCATAGTTGTGTCATATTTTCAGATACTGCCGCCTGTAACCGGTAGGCGTGGTTTGGGAGTGGCCTCGTAAGGGCAGCAAAGCAAGTGCATTCTGGGAGTTGTTGTCTTTCAGCCACATGTGTAAAAAATACATTTTCTGCCTTCTCTCTGTCTAGAATGCTTCAAATTCAAAAATAATTTCACATTTATACTATATAAATGACCAATTTTAAATACACATTTATCTTCCCAGAGGTGAAGTATCCCTTTAAATATAAGTGTATTTTGTATATACGTGTATTTTTTTCACTTGGTTATATTTCTGCGAGTGCAGTAAAGACAAAATATACTTATTCAAGATCTATTCTCTAAAAGCACATCTAAATATCTTATATGCAGCTTCTCAGGTGAATGCATCTTTTTTTTAAAGGATTTTTAGATATTTTAAAATATTTGTGTTTTTAATATTATATTCAACATTCTCAGATAAATACAATTATTTTGCAGTATAGCTGCTAAAGTAAATGTACATTCTTTTAAATTAGTTTTAGATGTTTTTTATTGGAAAACAAGCCAAAACAAATCATAAACATATTTAGTTGAAGTGTATAATGGGGCGAAAACTACCCTCTCTCACCTTTCTGTTCGCTTCAATCCATCCTTAACTCACAAAAACACTTTTAATAAAGCTGCACTTTTCTTCACAATAAGAAATGCACAGTGACACATGTTTTATGATTCAATAAGTCGCGAGCCATCCCATTATAATCTAGCTTTAACAAGTGCGGGCTCGAGTGACTAGCATCCCCACAACAGAGCGTGTATCAGCCTGATGCAGTTTCAATCTCTCCCCCTTATATCGAGACATTCGTGCAACACATATAAGAGGTGCTGACTGCACAGAGAAATGCCTGAGTCTGAGTTTGTACTTAATTACATAACCTGCTTCCATATTATTTGAACATTAATAAAGCTTTAATGCATTAACTGCACTTAAGATATAACACCAGGGTGTTTCCTTTAAAGAGTTCCGACTCCACTTATTCCACAATGAGAGTGCTTCTGTATTTACTTTTTTTTTTTTTAATAATTCCCTCATACTTTGCAATCTATATAAGATGAAGCTGTTTGGAAAATTTAGAGTGCATCTGGACTGTGATCTGTGTAATTCTTCCGCTCCTCAGTCAGGCACGAGCTGCAGTGAGTGCTGCTCTCGTGCGTCACCATTAGATTTTAATGTAATCTCATGCTACTTCAAATGAGATTAAACGACTATTCGACAATGACATTTTTGTCGACATTTTTTCTTGCTGATAATGTCGACTAATCGTTTCAGCCCTAATTTGAAGTTTTGTTGCCGTTAATGTGTTAGCATCTGATCTTTGTGTAAAGAATTAACCCATACTTTCTGCTTTTCAAGTTTAAGCAGAAGTAGTCTTAATGAGCTGTGTATTTTTGTGGTTGACTCTTACTGTTTATGTAACTGGTTTATAAATTAATAAGGTTCTTGCTTCCTCTGGGCTATTCTTTCCAAGTGCACTTATGAAAGTGCCTGCTGGGTGTGACTGGAAAATTTAGTTGCCAGCACTAGGAGGATAACTCTAAAGGTGGAAAATAAATTGTATCTAAAAATATTTGCCTAGAGGGGTTCCCCCTTACCCTGTGCTTGACATGAAAACTGAGTGCTAACTGTTATCCATCCAGTGATTCCTTATCAAATTACGAATTATAAAAACATTCCATTGTATCAGAGTATTTTCATTCGAACCTTTTCTTCAAAGCACTTGAACACACATATGGTAAAACATACATGGATAATAAGTGTGTTATGCTTTTAAGGATGTTTTGTATTCTCTACTATAGTCAAATTGAATGGAATGTGGATGTGTGAAGGATGTTGCAACAGAGAGTCAGATTTTGAGATACATAGTAAGAAGAGTTTCTGTTTTCTTTTATGAAATGATTTATATCACCTCTTTATTTTTTTTCTTGTTGTTATTCTTCAGAATCAGGACTTCCTATTACACATGCCGGTGAGTAATGGCAGTTTATCCCTGGAGCCTATAGGGGCCATAGGGAGACTGAATGTCGGAGCACCTACGTTGCCTGCACCAGATCTCAGTACACCCCTCACTGCAGACACAGTGTGTAGCTGTGAGGCCTGCTATGAGCGAAGGTCAGTTCTGCATCAGTACCACTAATTGTTCTGGGATCAGCTGACATGGGTTTTATTCATCTTATTGAGACATAGATGTTTAAATTTTTTGTTTGTTTTCATTGATCAGGGAAATCACAGCTGAGTCAGAGCGGGAGTCACAACAGCTGCAGAATCACTGGTCTGAAGTGCGATACCTGGTCAGATGCATTTACCGGCAGACTGGGACTCCGCTGGCTGATGATCAGGATCATCCTCTCGACCGGGACAAAGAAAGCATGAAGGAACTTGTTGACAGGTATTAAGTCGCTGAAAATGATCCCTTTCTTAAGGGCCTCAATATAGAGTATAGATAAAGTGAAGTGTGTAATTATTTTCTGTGTTAAAATACTATCTCCTATCCCAGTTAAGTAAACCACTTGTAGATTGATATCCCCAAGGATTGTTAACACCGTGGCATTCTTGAAATGTTGCTCTTTTTGTTTGAGTGGTCATACATGTCACCTCAGATCATTATTGGAATCAGACGATCCTGCTTATTGAAATTCAGCAATCCAATGCCTCACAAAATGATCAGTGCATCTCTATCTCTATTCATAATAATAATAACAAAAAATATCAAAACAACAAAATAATAAGTATTTTAGATTAAAATTCAGAATTTATGCTCAATTAGGGCTGGTCGATTGATGATATATTAATTTATTGATGATATATTCATAATGATTTTGTTGCTAAAAATTAAAGATATGATGATTTTAATGTGCCCATTAAATTTCCTAAACACTGTGTCATTAGACAAATTTTGCAGTTCTTTCTTGTATTGCGACTCTTGCGATTATTACATCTGTCAGACAGATATTTTAGTGGTTCAGCAGAAGGTTGATTAGTTTGATGTGCGTTTTCTTTATTCAGGCTGTGTGAAAAGGATCCCTATCAGTTATATCAGCGTTTGGAGCAGCAGGCTAGGGAGTATGTGTTAGAGATGAAGGTGCGACTACTCAATCATCTGTCTATGGGCTCAAAGGCAACAGGTGCCACGGCTCAGGGGCCCCCACAGGCCCACCAGTTCATCTCACTGCTGCTAGAAGAGTACAATGCACTCTGCCAGGCCGCCCGCACCATCAGCAGCTTCCTGCTCACTCTGGTATGTTGCTATCACTAGTCTCATTAAGTTCTATTTACATTGAGTCTGATACCAAATATAGGAGTGGGTAAAAATATAAATTTTTAGATGCATTGTGATCTTCATTATACAATCTCCATATCAGTTCTTAAATCCCAAGGTTGAGTAAATCACTCGCATATGCGAACACATTTCTTGCTATGCCACTAAAAATGTCTGTTATTAGCCGTTGGCAAATGTTCAGATTTCACCCAACAGTAGTAGTATAGGGGTGAAGAAGTTTAGCAGTGAGATCCTTTCAATGCTTCTTGTGAGTAAAAGTTTTGTTTTACTCATTCCATGTAGGCATGTTTGTCCAAATATTAGATAGATGCAATCCATTTGTCATTGAATAATGTGTCTTTTAATATCCTTCCAGTTCTTTACAGTCAGTTGTTGATCAAAAACAACAAAAATAAGAACATTTAATTCTAATCACACACAGCACGGATGCTATAAAGAAGCTGTGCGGCGACTCTCATCAATGTGCACTCAACTGAAAAACACGGTTACTCACTGAACTGCCGGTTTTCTTAAAGTGACAGTACCATTTTAGCAGTTGTTCTACAAGTCAATGTAAATACTTGAAAATAGTTGAAATTACAAATGTAAACAATAGAAATGTTACTAATAGAAACTATTTGTAAACTTACTGATCACTTTATTAGGAACACTATGGTCCTAATAATATGCCCAACTTGGTCTTCAGCTGTTGTAGCCTATTCGATGTTCGACGTGTTGTGCATTCTGTGAGGCTATTCTGCTCACTACAATTGTACAGAGGAGTTATCTGAGTTGCTTTCGTTCAGCTCAAACCAGTCTGGCCATTCTCCGTTGACCTCTCTCATCAACAAATCACTTCCATCTGCAGAACTTCAGCTAACTGGATGTTTTTTGTTGCTGGCACCATTCTGAGTGCATGTCTGGCATCAACATTCTTGCCACAGTTGAAATCACTGAGATCACATTTTTACCCATTCTGATGATTGATGTGAACATTAACTGAAGCACATATCCCTGTATCTGCATAATTTTATGCACTGCTGCCACACGATTGGCTGATTAGATAATCGCATGAATAAGCAGGTGAACAGGTGTTCCTAATGAAGTGCTGTGTGTATTTGTATAGAAATATTATTAAATATAACCATAAACCAAATATAAAAAATAAAAATAAAAAAAATAGTAATATGGCAGAATCAGCCTGACTACATTAGGTTGCACCATCAAAAATATTTTTTATGGATCAGGACTGTGTTATCAGCTGTGCGTAAGGTCTCACGTAGGTTGGGAAGTAAAATTCGCACTAAGGGCTTAGATAACTACTAGTTAGTTTGTAACCAAGTCAGTGCATAATATGACATTTACCTGTATTTATCCAGTAAGCACATTTGTACACAGAACTGTTAAAAAGCTGTGAATTTCAGTTTGATCTTGTTACGGTTGATGTTTAAACCTTGTTTGCTCATGTAACTGTCAGCTGTAATAAATGATATCCCCATTAAAATACAATTCATAATAAAAGTAGATTTGATAAATAGTATACTTGCCCTGTGTAATTAACAATATATAGGGACTGTATCTAAAATAAATAAGGGGTGATTAAATACAATAGGCTGGAAAAATAGACATTTATTCATTTTAATATCCTATATATATTTTGTTGTTGTGTTGAAACATGACACCGGGCGATGCATCCTGAAAACTGTACTGTTATAATGCTTTCATGCTGAAGAGCCACTCAAAAGTTTTTTTTTCGCTCTCGTAAATGTAAACGAGTGTAAATGTCAAAATCATTATGTATGTCGAAAGGATTGATGCCTCTTACGCAGAACATGAGCTCATTGCTCATGCTAGGCCTACTCAAGATTTAGTTTTATTATTATGTATTCGGTCTCAGACATTTGGCCCACTGGGCCCAGATCTCAGTTAAATGTTGATTCAGTGTATATATGTTGTGTTTTTTGTTTTGTTATATGTTTATGAATTAATGAAAAGGTTAATTGAAAAAAATAAATGGGACCAAAATGATGAACAAACTAATAATTAAATAAAATTTCTAAAATCAGTATTTTAAGTTAGAAGATACCCTGTATGATTAACAACATTATCTGAGAGAGGATTTCTATAATGTCCTTCGAAATGGACATTATAACTGAAATGTATCCAAATTAATCTAATCAGGAGCTTGTGAATCGGAATCAAATTAAACTTAGAAATCTGTATCAATACCCAAGTTTTTCATACTGAATACACACTGTGTAAATAGGTCTGTAAAAGCATTTGCACAATTCTTGTGGCCATTTGTATCATGTCTTACAAATAGCAACATCAAAGCCTTTTCAGTCTGATATTAAAAGAAAGATATCCAATACTGCTTTTATTTTTATTTGTATTTATTTCAAGTATTTTACGTCTGTGTGTCTGACTTACTCTTCTCAAAATGAAACCTAACCTTTGCTTGTTCAGCTGATGTGAGCTCTCCCAATTTCTCTGGTGATCTCGTGTTTGTGTAACTGGGACCTTGTGCTGTTCTTGACCTTGTACTGTTCTTTTCCTGTAGGAGAACGAGCATTTACAGAAGTTCCAAGTTACATGGGAGCTCCATAATAAGCACCTTTTTGAGAATCTGGTGTTCTCTGAACCTATCTTGCACAACAGTCTACCTGCCTTAGTGACCCAGCTCAGGTATGGTCTTCTTGAATCAGGTAAAATGTCAGCACTCTCTAATAGCACTCCTTTGCCTGCATGTTTTAGATGCTGTAATTCCATTATAATGTTGTTATTTTATAGGCAGGGCACAACATCCTATGATTCATACAGTGAGGATATGTACCATATGCTGCTGGAGAGGTACCACCAGCTTGACCAGGAGATGAGTGCAGTGGCTCTAGAATGGCTGGAGTGCGAGAAGAGGATTGACGACTATGTCGATGAGCAGGCATGTTTGTACAAAAAAAAATACATTTACATTCACACTAGAGCAGAATCTCCAAACCACCGTGCCGCGGCACACTAGTGTGCCATGAAAGATTGTCAGGTGTGCCTTGGAAAATTATCATATTCCACAAAATAAATAAATGCATAAACTCAAAATAAAAAAATAATTTCAGGGATGCAAACATTCTCATCACCTTTCTGAGAAATCAGCCATTTTCAAACCAATATCAGTCACTTTTGTGATGGTAAAAACCTACAATTAATGTGTAAAAGTGACTGTTTATACACATGAATCGCTTCAGTGCTGCAGAATACATTGAAGTCTATGAAGTGACACCACTATACACCAAAGTGTTTTTCACACATGTTTTTTCTTCACAAATAATGTTTTGAGAGTGCATTTTGGGAGCCTGGGTAGCTCAGCGAGTGTTGATGCTAACTACCACCCTTGGAGTCACGAGTTTGAATCCAGGGTGTGCTATGTGACTCCAGCCAGGTCTCCTAAGCAAACAAATTATCCCAGTTGTTAGGGAGGGTAGAGTCACACCAGTTGTTAATCCTCGTGGTCACGATTAGTGGTTCTCACTCTCAATATGGCTCATTGTAAGTTGTGCGTGGATCACGGAGAATGGTAGGAGTCTCCACATGCTGTAAGTCTCCGCGGTGTCATGCACAACGAGCCACGTGATAAGATGCACAGATTGACTGCATCAGAAGCGGAGGCAACTGAGACTTGTCCTCTGCCACCCGGATTGAGGTGAGTAACAGCGCCACCACGAGAACCTACTAAATAGTGGGAATTGGGCATTCCAAAGAGAGGCCGTTTCTGATCTCAGTAGTAACTTTGTAAAGAAGAATCTAAAATAATTTAGTATTTTAAATAGTGGGAATTGGGTATTCCAAATTGGGAGAAAAGAGAGAGAGAGAGAGATTAAAGACGAATCTAAAATAATTTAGTATTTTATATTGTACTAGTCGTTTCTTCTAATTTCTGTTTAGTCACCAATGTTTTTTTTATTTATTTGCACATGAAGAAATTGTTTATATATTAGGAAGAAGGAAATGCCAGTGCACACAGTAGTCCAGCAACCATGGATAGCATGTCCACGTTAGCAATCGCATTTATTCAAAATATACTGAATAAAACCAATTGTACATACAGTGCATAGTGAATAAGACATTTACTTATCGCACAAGTGAAGTGCTTTTACTTTGAAGTTGCGCTCGTGTGGTTCCAGAGCGAGCAGCAATCTCCTGATAGTTTAAACCGCCTGGATCACCTGCTTGGATTGTCACTGACTGACTGTCATGATTTGTGAATCAGAGGAACTTTTGATCCTGAACCTGAAGTTTTTGATTCTGGATAGAATATACACTTCAGAGGAAGATATTAGATGAGCGCTCGACGGGAAGAAAACGCTGGGTTTTTGGTCGTTTACATGTCTCAGCCACTTCACATGCAAGCAGACGATTCTCAGCGCCCTCAAGAGACAAATCGGCCAAGTGGGAAAATGTATAAGCCAATAATGAATTAATATCTGCGATATATCGGTCGACCACTAATTATTAGACCATTATTGTTGTCTTTTTGGATGAAAAATCATGCTCAAACTGAAGGAAAACTATAGATCTGCTTTGTTCTTTTAATGCTGAAACACTATAAATTCTCTTGGTACATTTCTGTCATGAAATACTCAAAATGATTCAATGACTCGCTCAACAGATAAGACGTTCATTTGTTGCCACCTAGTGACATCCTCTGAAGTTAAGTCAAGTGGGTTTTATTGTCGTTCAATCATATACAGTTTGTATAGTACACAGTGAAACGAGACAACGTTCCTCCAGGACCATGATGCTACATAAATCAACATAAGACAAACGCAGAACCACATTTGACTACACAGACTAAATAACATTTCTACATAAAGTACATTTGTGCAAAAATTATGGGACGGTACAATAAATTACTAAAAGGAACTAATAGGCACTAAATGTAAACATAACATACTAGAAAATAGTGTTCTATGGACATGGCAGTTATTGAGGTAGAAGCCATGTGACAATAAATTAAAGTGCAGCTCTGGACATGTGCAAAAGTCGGGTGGTGTAAAGAAAAAAAAAAGAAAGCTGTTACACAGTCTGGCCGTGATGCAGCTGCTCAGGATGCTCCTAATAGTCCCTTTATAGATTGTAATGAGGGTGGGGGGTGGGAGATGTGCTTTTCTCAGCCTTTGAAGAAAGTAGAGACGCTGCTGGATTTTCTTGGTATTAGAGCTGGTGTTGAGGGACCAGGTGAGGTTCTCCGCCAGGTGAACACCAAGGAATTTGGTGCTCTTGATGATCTCCACAGAGGAGCCGTCAATGTTCAGCAGAGAGTGGTCTCTCTGTGCACTCCTAAAGTCAACAACCATCTCTTTTGTTTTGTCCACATTAGGGGTGTCCATGGTTAACCGATTAACCGTTAAAAATTGCGTAACCGAGTAAAACATTTTGCTCGGTTAAGTGGCGTCAATGGCGTGCATTGAATTTAGTTGTAATACATTTTTGCACCACCAGAGACTGAATAAACGAGGAGACACTGATTAGCAAGACAACTCAGTGAATGTGCTTTCCATTAAATGAATCACACACACAGTAAACAAATCCTTAACAAAAAAACAGGGCTATTCTGGTGGGTGCGGTGACGCGCTCATGTAAGGGTGGCGGCGTGGCGCTGCCAATAAAGCTCCTAAAATCTGTCACAAAGAACCGGCAAAAGTAATGATTATGAATATGTAAAATATAGCAAGGAGATATTTTAATTATTTATTAATAAACAAGTCTTTTCTTTGTCCGTAACGCACCAGAGAGAAATGCACATTTCTTACGGATTACATAAGCAGAGAGCAGTCTGTGTCTGTTTTCTTTTTTTTGAATTATTTGTGAGGCAAGGCTACCTTATACACTGAGTTTCGGTTCATTTATGAGACGAGCTCCAGTTCACGCGCCGGCGCCTCCGCTTCGTGATTATATCGTCTGCTATATTTAATTCTTATTTATTAAATCCAGGCAATTGGTTGATGAAACATTGATTAAAATTAAGACACAATTAATACAAAACGAAATTCACTTTAAAGAAAGGTTTTGTGCTTTCTGTTTGATGTCTCTGTGGAAGTTTTAAAGCATCTTTCAGTGCCGCTTTCAGAGCGCTCACGTCCGTAACATTGTGTTTTCCTCGTATGCGAACTGAAATGAATATCAGTTCATGGATTGTGTGTGTAGGCTATAAGAGAGAAAGAGAAAATGCCAGTATTTCATTGAGACTTGAGATTAAATAAACGGCTTTAGTATTGTAGATCTTGTAGTATTAATTTTCACACGCAGTAACACTCCTGCATCTCACGAAATTAATGAAGATTTCCACTTGAGTTTCCAAGTTAGATATCTGATATAAAGTGTCATTCCGTTCCACTTTCATCATTTGAAAGGTGGAAATTCAGACTCAAGTTGAATGGAATGCTTCATGAATCACAGCAACAACAATACAGAGCATCGCGGCTTTCCTCACAAGAGCAAACATTTGGGGACACAAACACACTTTTACACACACTTACACACCAGGTGCGTGGCAGTGTACAGCAGATGAATCTTTCAAACCGCTAGACTGAGCACAGTTAAATGGAACACAATGCAGCATCTTCAAAACTGAACTTCAACTTAACACGCATATTAAAATGCAATGGTTATGGCATTTCCTGTTATTTGAAAATAGACAGTTCAGACATTCACTAAAAAAACTGGTGCGCACTTACTAAGATTACTACGGTAACCTGAAGGAAGAACAGGCAGACGCGCATTGTGCACATAATTTCAGAGTTGGGCAGCAAATCTTCACATAATGACAAAATATAATGCTTTATATTTTGATTATGCAATCTTTTGTATATTTTGTAACATACCATTTTATAACAGCCTATAATAATGAATAGATGATACACTGGAACAAAAAGACGCAATGCAGCAGCATAGACATTTGTCAGACATGTTATTATATATACAGTTTTGAACATGTAATTACCCCTTTAGTACTTGACGAGTACTCGAGTAGACAAAATGCCCATCCCTATACAGGATACCTACGTGACTTGCGTTTTTTTGCGAAGACAAATTTCAAACATTGCAAGTAAACACACTACTAAGACGGACAGAAAATATGGACAAGTTTTTGAAAAGGAAAACTATCGATAATGGTTATGTGGGATAGTGGTGTGCCTTGGTATTTTATATTTGTAAAAAGTGTGCCATGGCAGAAAAAAGGTTGGGAAACACTGCACTAGAGGATGGGTAGTGCCCAAATCTATTCAAATCCAATTTGGACTTCTTTCAAATGTGGTCAAAGATCAGATTCATATCCAGTCTGCAGCCGTGAGACCCATGTGTGAATCGTCTTATTGGAATTCACATATTTCTTTCACATACACATTAAATAATGATGACCTTGATACTGCCACCGTAGTAGTGTCAACTGCACTTACTTGAACAAAATTAGAGACTAGTGGAGGAGAAACAGTGAGGTGGAGAGTGGAGAGCATTTGACAAGCACTTGTTCACTTGAAGTGTCTTGTAAATATCATATTTGTTGCCTGTTTTTGAGTGATCTTGCATCTAATACCAGTTTTGCCTATTTGCAGTTGCTTTTCAAGGTTGAAGGTCAGAATCTCACAAATCAAAGGACTGAACCACATAAGTCTTTAATTAATAGAAATGTAAGTCACAACTCAACCCTATATATTATTAATCTCCCTTCATGGTTTAGGCCTTAATATATAGCCTGTTTACTGAGCAGAATTAAACCCATTTCTGTCTTGTATAGATGTCTTTAAGAAATAAGCAATGGATGCTCAAAGAAGATGCAGAGATCTTCAAACAGAAAAGATTTTTTGAGGAGCAGGTAATTTTTCCTTCAAACCAAGTCTGACTAGTAAGGCAAGTGTCCCCCAATTTAGATGCATAAATTACCCAGAAGTCTGTGTAAAATGCATTCTTAAAGGGATAGTTCACCAAAAGTGAAAATTCTCAATATTTACTCACCCTCATGCAATCATAGATGTGTATGACTTTCTTCTGCAGAACACAAAGATTTTTTTTGGAGAATATCTCAGCTCTCTCTCCATACAATGCAAGTGAATGGTGACCAGACCTTTCAAACTCTTAAAAAAAAGACTTAAATATTGATCTGTTTCTCACCCACAACTATCATATTGTTTCTGAAGACATATATTTAACCACTGGTATGTATCACATAGTATTACTTTTATGGAAAATCAATATTTAAGTCCTTTTTTTATTATAAATCTCCACTTTCAATTTCAGAAGGTGAAACTAGAGATTTATAGTTAGTAAAAGGATTGAAATATTGATCTGTTTTTCACCCAAAGTGATTGCATTGCTTCAGAAGACACATTAAATCACTGTAATCTTATGGATTACTTTTATGCTGCCTTTATGTGATATTAAGAGCTTCAAAGGTCTGGTCACTTGCATTGTGAGAACCTACAGAGCTGAGATATTCTTTTTTTTTTTCTCCCAATTTTTCTCCCCAATTTGGAATGCCCAATTCCAATTGTGCTCTAAGTATATAAGTTCTCTTTGTGGCATAGTGACTCTCCTCAATCCGTGTGGCAGAGGACAAATCTCAGTTGCCTCCATATCTGAGACCATCAGCCCGCACGCATCTTATCATGGGCACATGACATAGTGCACGTAGAGGCTTCACGCTATTCTCCGCAGCATCCACGCACAATTCCACCGAGATCGAATCGCATTATAGCGACCACAAGGAGGTTACCCCATGTGACTCTTCTCCCTAGCAACTGGGCCAATTTGGTCGCTTATGAGACCTGTCTTGAGTTACTAAGCATGCCCCTAATTCAAACTCGTGACTCCAGGGGTGGTAATCAGCATCTTTACTCGCTGAGCTACCCAGGCCCCTGAGCTGAGATATTCTTCTAAAAATCTTCAGCAGAAGAAAGTCATAAATATATGGGATGGCATGAAATTGAGTAAATGATGAGAGAATTTAAATTTTTGGGTGAACTGTCCCTTTAATAACTAATGGGATTAATAATATGTTAAATTATGTATTAATGTATTCCTGATCCACAAGTATATTGCCTATTCTGTCACCAAATATATAATTCAAAGCAAAGTCCAAAGTATTTTAACACTAGTAATAGTCTTAACAATTATTCTGAAGTAATCACTTGATTCACTCTTTTAACTTTGTCTGCCTTATAAAATACAGCAGAATTGTCTTTCCTGCAGTCAAACCACTTAAAACATGTCACTTTGCTATTGGTAATAGCCTTCTGTTTAAGTTTTTTCAGTATTCCTGAAAGACCCTGACTCATAATGCTTGATGATGATTACAAAAACTGATAAAATACATCACTGAAAGTTTCCTCAAGAGCATGACACAAAATATGTCGGAACTACCTTGCATACCCTTTGATATCACTAAAACACCTGGATTGTTCCTTTTGACAGCAGCTTTTGAGGTCAGAGCCGTGGCCTAATGGTTAGCAGAAATGTACTAATTATACACAGAACTATGGTGCTTATGTGGGTGATGCAAGTGAATTCCCAATTTTTGAGTTTGCGAATATATTTATTCAAATGCAATTTACAGTAAAAATGACAAATATTGGTATATAATGTGATTCCAGTTCTTACCGAACAGTAAGACGTCTCTGGGTGGTGACAGTAAGTTCACAGACACAGTAAAACAGATGCTGTCCTCCAGACTGAGTATCCCAGACTGTCCCAACTGCAACTATCGACGAAGGTACATTTCCATTTTTTACAGAAAGTTGTCAGTTTGGAAAAGCCTACACCCTGTACTGTTTTTGTACACTGCCAGTCAAAAGTTTGGACACACTTAATTGAATGTTTCTTGATCTTAAAATAATCTTTTGGCTTAAATGTTTGCAGTTAATTTTGTAGACAAAAACGAACTGTGCCAGTGATGAATTCCTTACGAATTGTAATAATAATAATATTAAAAAAGAAATGGGTGATTTGGTCTGAATAGTGAATGAAAATGAGCCAACAAGTGCCCAGTATGAATGAATAATAAAAAAATATATCACGTGGATACCTCATGAAAATTGGTTCAGAGAATTCCCAGAGTTTGCATAATCGTAATATTGCCAAAGGATGGATACATTAAAGAAGATAAAGTGCAAGTTAATTTTGATTTGTTTAACATAGTTGGGTCTTTACTACTGGTTGACTGAAATTGATTTTTCATTGTTTGATACCAATATAAAAAGAGCAGGATGGGAGATGACCGATAAAATGAAAATAAACTAAATACAATTTAACAGCATCAAATCAGATTTACACAATATTTTTAAAGTGAAACAACCACTTATTTAATGCGATATTTACTCAAATTTGCATAAACTTGAAACTGACACGAGAAAGTTAACACTTCTGTTTAATGGCCAAGCAAACACTGTTATCAGCCGGTATATCATTCTCTCAATAGTTTTTACATTATTCACATACTTCCATTTTATGTCATGTTTCAGTTTTGATGACTTGATTATTCTAAATTGTGGAAAATAGTCACAATAAAAAAAAAAAGAGTTGTTGTGTCCAAACTTTTGACTGGTAATGTATATCATAAGCATGTGTAGTTGTAATGAATAAATAAATGTATTTACCTCCAGATGCACCTGTGATGACTGCAGCCTGTCTCACATCCTCACCTGTGGTATCATGGATGCTCCTATGGCAGAAGACATGCATCTGAAGCTGCCCCTGCATGCAGAGTCTCCTCGGGATTACCTGTCAGAGGTGCACCCCCCTAGCATGTCATCGGGCAGCTCAGGGTCAGGCTCTGCCCCAGGCTCCCCCATCACCATCCAACAACATCCACGCCTCATCCTGCCACCGGATGGCACCACCACATTGTGAGTTTACACATGTGCTTTCTCCCAGCAATGCAAGTTAACCGATTACCCGGACACTTAAAAATCCTTAGTCAGTTTCTAACGAGCTCTTGAGTTGCATGTGCATGTCTGAAATGCACAAAGGCTGCCAAGTGATTATTTTCATGTGTAGTCTGTTGGCATGAGGAAACGCAACACATTTGGAGGTGGGCCATGCCATTTCCTTTAAAGTGTGGTTTTGTGACATGTTGAAACCAAAAATTAACACAACTTTGACTTTTTTAGGGGCATACATTTTCTTACAGAGTAATATTTCTGTGCCACAAATACAGTCAGGATCACTGGATTGACAGCGTCAAATTGAAACACAAATGTTTGTTTCAACAACTCACTGGTTTGTATTAAGTCATCATAGTTTATGTATCTAAATGTTCCTTCATCATAGTACATAGCAGTGACAAAAAGCTATGCATTCATTTTGCATACAAATCCTGTGTTTAAAGTAATAACAAAATGTTGCACACTGTTTTCTCCAACCATTCTCACGGTGGCTGATCTTCAAACAATGGCCAAGTATAAAATTGCAATAGATTGTTAGAGAATGTTAGCATGGATGACATTGCTCCTGAACAATTGTCTGTATTGAGTGGTTCTGTAATTTGGCAACTAGAGTAATTTGGGTTTTATGTTTTTTTTTTTTTTAAAGCAAAATGCACCTAATTATTTACTTATTTTTTTTGGTCTGGATCTCTGACCTGTCTCCCAGTATTACCCATCTCAACCTTGTCTGAAGCTATTGAAAGGTTTTTCTAAGAAAGTTTTTTTAATCCCCCTTTCTCCCAATATGGAATGCCCAATTCCCACTACTTAGTAGGTCCTCGTCGTGGTGCGGTTACTCACCTCAATCCGGGTGGCAGAGGACAAGCCTCAGTTGCCTCCGCTTCTGAGACCGTCAATCCATTCATCTTATAATGTGGCTTGTCGTAAATGACACCGCAGAGACTCCGCATGTGGAGGCTCATACGACTCTCCGTGATCCACACACAAATTTCCACACATCTCATTGAGAGCAAGAACCACTAATCATGACCACAAGGATGTTAACCCATGTGACTACCCTCCCAAGCACCCGGGACAATTTGTGTGCTTAGGAGAGCTGTCTTGAGTCACTCAGCACACTCTGGATTCGAACTCGTGTCTCCAGGGAGTGTTAGTCAGCATCAATACTCACTGAGCTACCCAGGCCCTCTCTCTCAGATTTCTCCCTGGACGTCTGTATTGGAATGACTTTTTTTTTTCTCTAATGTTATAATCTTGATTTGAATCACGAATTTTTTGCGGTAGTTTCTTTTAGGTATACACACACACACACACATAGAAACGGTAGTATGTGTATATATATATA